>JAFREQ010000138.1:0-600000 GCA_025331565.1 Holacanthus passer
CACTGAACTAAACCTCGGTGCGACAGTGTAATTGGGGGCAGCTGGGATCAAAAGCCTGACAGACACCAATTAGGGCATCGGTCAGAAATGTAGGATGTGGTGGTGAGTATCTCCTGTCAGAGCGAGCTGGTCACATCCTTCTGAACAGATTGATCTGCAAAAAGTCTGAGGGAATAGAAACTTTAGTTCAAAGAGGTCATAGAGACAAACCACACTTTTTACACCACAGAGATTCTTCCTCTTCAGAAAGATGCTGGTGATGATGGTTTGGGAGCAGAGGACTGTTCCTCCAGACCAGTATTACACACATTTGTTCCTTTCCTGCCTTTAATTTGATCTTTTGCCAAAGCTTGGGGTCAATTTTATCTCTGAGTTGATAATGCACTTCGCAGAAATTTCATTTGCTGCTGCTTTCTCCAGGTTAGAATTTATCTCACTGTTGTGATGTGACCGGTCGAGACCTCAGAAGCTCCTGCGGCTGCTCTCTGCTCCCGGAGGACCAGCGTCAGGCTGCTCTGAGAGTCCATTTCAGATATTAGCAGTTTACATTACAGCTCAGAAATAACAAAACCTCCTCCCACGTTCACTCACTCACTGCTCCCTATATAACAGATCTCTTCAGTGAGCAGTAAACTGAGACTGTGGGGTTGTTAGGAGAAAGTGTTCAAGCCGTCATCACTATTTTTTTATTCCATTGTAGGATTTTATGGCATTATATGGTGGTTAAGTTCTACACTCATAACTTAGACACTGAAATAAGATGGTGGATAGTAAACAGGGCACTATGTAGTAATAGGGAGCGATTTCAGCCACTGCCAAAGGAATTCTGAGGTATGAGGTTGAAATAAATATGGGACCAAATATACAATATTAGTCCAATAAATTGGAAAATACTAGACTAATATGTATAAATAGTTTTATAGTTTGCATCCATGACTCATGGTTATCATGCACTTAACAGTTAAAAGCTCTGTTTTTGAAGCAGTGTTACTTTAAAGCTGCATCTATTGAAATTTGTTAGCTGCTCGGGTTGTTGATGGCAAATATGTCTGGAGTGGGTTTTTATGTCTGGAGACAAGTTAAAGAGAATGAGAAAGACTGAACTGAAACAGAAGAGCTGCAGGCTGTAAAAGAAAAAGGCTAAAAGACACTAAAATGCTCCACAGAGCTGAGGAGAAGTGCAGAATTTTGTAGATAATTCGCTGTGTTCAAGTATAATTGAATATGAGAAAGGCAAGAAAATATGATCTAGATTTTTTAAGCTTCTTCCATCATTAAGTGTTTATGGTAAAACTGACACAGAGACAGAACCGACTGACAGTGTAAAGCTGTTCCTGAAGCTTTCACTTTTTTGCTGATGCATTAATATTTATACCAGCGCAGTCTTGACAATACTCTTACTCTCTTACTCTTGGGGTGCTGCAAAAACTGAGGGCTGAAAATTCACACTGCCTTAAAAGCCGGTGGGGGTGAAATTGTCGAGGCAGTTGAGAATGTCACAGCAGGGAAACAGAGAGAGGAAACTATTAGCTAGACACGCTTTTTATCATTCTTCTTTTCTTTCCACTCTTCCTCTTATGAATCGTCTTCCTCCTGTTTTCTTTCCACTCTATCTTCAGGCTTTTTCCAATTTCCTCCACTTGTTTTCTTCCTCTGTCACTCATTTCTGTCTCTGTCTATGTTCCTTCATACCTGCTGTCCTTCCTGTCACCCTCCTCTTCCTCTGCCTCCCACTTCATCTTATGAAGTCAAATCATCTCAAAGATGTGAGGCGGTGCATCCAGAAAGCAGATGGTGGCCCGTACACACATACAGCAAAGTCATTGAGGGATGAAATGGGAAAGGCAGAAGAAAATGTCACTGCAGTTGTGAGAAACACAGAGGGAATACTACAACCAGACAGCCTGCAGACTCTGACCCCAAAGTTTATCCACTCACACTGTGTTGCTCTTCCTCCTCTTTCCTTCTCTCCCACGCTGTCCGCCCTCCTCTGCCTCACCTCAGCATGCTCAGCTCTGATTAAGCTCTGTCTTGTTGTGTTGAAATTCGGCCTCACCCCTCTGTCTTTAATGGCCACTGACTCAGCTTCGTCCTCCTCTCTAATACGAACTGACCGGCCCTGCTTCTTCTGATCAGCAGTCGCTGCAGAGCAGCAGTCTGCAGAGCCGTGGTCACCGGGTTCATAAAAACACACAACAGAGAAAACGTTAAACTGTGATCAGCATCTATCTCAGTGTGTAAAGAAGAAACCTTCCAGTCTGAACTGTGGCTCATGAAGTGATAGGGATCCACTGGCTGGAAACTGTATTAAAAATTTAAGTCTAATATATTAAGCACTCCTATGACACTTGTTTTGACAAAATAAAAGTCTAAAAATGACTAAACAATGCATAATATAGAAAAGTCTCCCTGGAGGAAATGCATGGGGCTGATGGAAACAATGGAGCAGACCTACAAACCACAGTATGAATCCACTTAACGGTGCAAAATGTGAAGCTGAAGAGCTGCCGATATCAGGGCTGACAGTGACGTCCAACAGGCACTGTGAGGGCAGCACAACGTGGACTCTTCCATAAGTGGATGAGATAAAACTTCTGTCAAGAAAATCCAGTTTCATCTTCCAAATCCATCCAGGGAACATTGGTGTTTAACTCCCTGGGTATGAGGGACAGAGGTATTTATGAAACGCTGCTCTGGAGTCACTGCCTCGCATTTTCATCAAGACCAGAAAATCTCCACGATGTCGTCTTGTCCAACCTTTTCCATCCAAGGTCCAACATATTCAGCCTCGTCCTGTCGACAAGACCTACAAGCCTATCATCACTAGTTTAACAGATAATGCTTTAATGGGTCAATTCAGACGTTCCAGCACACTGAACTGATTGTCTGATGGTTGATGTTCAGGTGATCACAGGTGAGAAAGGGGCCAGGGTTTCAAATTTCTCTCTCAATTTTCTGCCACTTTTCATGTGAAGACCTGAGTGTAAAACTATGGACGTCTTCCAGGAGAGACTGTCTGAAAATCTGTGGCAAAACTTCCTGAGGTTCCTTCTTGTGTCACCATCAGGCCAACATTTCCACCTTTACAAAAACATATTGTAGAGAGTGCGGCCCATGAGTTTTTTTTACCACTGAACTTTGTTTTATCATAAAATCTGATGATTTTATAATTTGTAAATTTGCTGTTTTGTGTAATGAACTTTGTAACTTGCGTTTTGGAAAGTGCTCCATAAATAACTTCTGTCATTCCATGATTTCAGGAGGCTTGATAATCAAATAATGGCCAGATTTTCATTAAATGTACTACATGATTAAGCCAGCAAAGCTTTTCTCTTGCACCAACTTCGGGCCAAAGTGTCAGTAATATAAGTTGTTGCCCGAATTTCCCTGATGGGGGATCAATAAAGAATTATCCAACCTCTTATCTTTAACTGACAGTTTGATATGAGCGCTCAATAGACATTTGAGTTTAAAGAACGTCCTGCACCCTCTACTAAAAAATCTATTGTGCTTTTTTTAATGCACAGTTTTGTTTTGATCATTGTGATTATGTGTCATATTTTGAAATAATGTGCTGTGTTTCTACCAACTGCAGCAAAGCCTTTCCTCCACGTGGACAATCCATCCAGTCAAAGGCGAGTCCCTGCTGTAATAGAGACTGAAAGAGCATGGTGACCTTGGCAGCTAATGCAGTTACAGTTGGTAAGTTTAATGTTCCCAGTAAAATATCCAATTACTACAGTCATAACTAATGTATCTGCTGGTGCAAATAGAGTTGTAGGAGTAAAATCCATTTGTTGTTTGAGGCGACTGTCTCAAAGTGACGGAGTATCATGACCTCAACAAATGAAAGCTGATATCTGAAGCGACAACAAGTCATCTTCGATGTCGGTGTCTCCGCTTGATGAATGGCTTCATTTTTTGGGGAGCGAGACTTCTCCTGGGGACGGCCTTGAACAAACATCAGCAGTCCAGCAGGTCCCAATGTGAAATGGATGGACAGAAGTCCTCCGTCAGCTCCGCACTTAACTACCTGTTCCTGGGTTAATAAATCCAGATTCACGACCGGCGGCTCCATGTTCCTTCTGTAACCTTGACTTCATCAGATCTCATTCATGGCTCCACTTTGCCTGCACACATTTCCATAAATGACACTGAAGAAGAAATATGACGGGGATTTATCCTCAGCTACTTTCCTTTTCTCACCCTGGCTCTCGCTGATGCTGCCCCCTCATGAATCACAAAGAACCCAGAGGTTTGCTGGGAATTTTGCCATATTCTCACCAATTTTCTTCTTCTTCTTGCTTTGTTCTTCTCGGTGCCAACAACCAGCTCACTGTAAAGCAATAAATCCCCATGAAACAAGACTTGGCCACACCTGAAATTAGCTCCGGTTTACACTCTCCATCCTCAGCATTTTCTGCACCTGATTAATCTTGGTGGAGATGAGGGATACTTCATGAGCTCAGAGATTTAATCAAGCACTTCTAATATTCCCCTGGAGCCTCCACAGCTTAAATAACCAGCTCTTTCTTAAGGCACCCAACAGCCTTCATTGGGTGAGTAATAACACCTCTGAATTTACCATTCAGCCTCCAGCATCTCAATAATTTAAAGTAACTCATATTAAATCCCTCCACAGCCTCCAGCCGCTGAATAATCAAACTGTTTCCTGACGCCGAGCATGCGAATAACCAAACCATGCAGATCTTACAGCCTAATTAGCTGAGACACTGGTCACCAAGTTCAAGGGAAGAAAATATCTGTCCATCACGTCAGCCTTCATAAAGTTTAATCACAGGACAACAGGTCAGAACCGGTCGGACTATCAATGAATTTCACCTCCACTTCCTCCGCCGTCTCTGTCACCTAACAGCTTTTTAAATGTGACTTTGAGGCAGGACTCTGTTTCCGTTTGCAGGCAGAAAGTAAACTGACTACAAAGTTTAAATTTCATTAGCAGTAAGTTGAAAACTTGAGGCTGGACTGGGAATGTGGTGACTCAGAGGAACCAGTGAGTCACCGAAACGCCCGGGGACGAGGACGAAAATGCAAATCAGCACACACACACACACACACACACACACACACACAGCAGGAGCGCGGTGGCATTATCTGTCATTAGACTGGGATTAAAGTCGTTTAGTGTTCTTGAGATTATCTGTCATTAGGCTATGATTATAGCACACACTCCAGTGGCTCTAAATCAGCTCAGAGGGGAGATAAAAACCTCAGGGAAGACTGATGAGAGAGAGAAAGTGTACTTGAAGTTGATGACTGGGAAAATACAACCTAATAAGCCTGAATGATTTGGGGAAAATAAGTCATTGGGATTATATTGTGATTGCTATTTCACTTGTAATTATTTTCTAGAAATTCAACTGCAGGCCTGGACATTAAACAATAAATGAATGAACCAAGAATCACACATTTATCTTACATAGTCTAATAAAATAATGAAGTTGCTGATTGCTGAGGAAGCATAAATTATCATTTGCTAAATCCCGTTAAGACTTATTATTATTATGTAATTAGCTCATGCGTTTGAGAACTGCACCCGTATGAACCGTGATTACAATAGAAATTCAGTCATAACATCAAACCTCTGTGTTTGGGTCATAAATAAAACTGTTTTATTAATCTAAAAAAATTAACTTCCATCATTGGTTGAATCTGATCAGGAGGATTAGAACGACTGGTGACTGCTCTCAAACATCCTTCACGTCCACATCTACATACATGTCGCAGCATCTGCTACTATTCTCTCTATCATCACGCCAGTTAATCCAGAACTCCTCATGTTCTCTGTGTGGTAATGGACGAGTAAACATCCATTCTCCTCATATCACCGGGAGCAAATGGCAAACCAAGTGTTGGGGATTGTTGGTGTAGCCATTAACCATAGATACTAAAGGCTTCACAAACAAGACAGGGCTGCAAACATCAGTCTGCTGAAGCTTCACAGCAGTAAGACGGGTTTCATTTCAGTCAGGACGAGAGGACAAAAAAAGAAAAGGATGCCGACATGATCAGCCTGGTTTCAGACTTCACGTCACTGTCCAGCAATTCAACTAGTGCAACAACACATCATGACGTTTGCCATACAGCCATTTATGCTAAAGACGGACTGCTGCCAGTTTATGAGCACAATCATGTGTCATTTGTTCATATTTTGCCACAATAAACAAAATAGGTCGACTGGATAAACAAATATTAAGACTGAGGTAAGACCTTGTGTGAAAGACAGACTCAGGTTAGGACGTGAGTCTCAGACCAACTGATCAACTAAACTTGATGAGGTGAAGTTCAGGCGTAAGATACAGGAGAAACATTCAGAGGATTAATCCAATAATACAACAAAAGCTGACAGAAATCAGAGTGTTTCTGTAACCTGATGCTGTTACAGAACAAGGAAATATGCTGACACTAACATGAGGAGGATCACTGTTTCTATTATAATGAGCCTCCCATATTGTTTAAGACAAAGTTCATATTCAACAGAGACAGTGTTTCTATTAAATCAGGATGAAAGCAGCTCCACCAACAGAACTGAGTTCGGCCTCCTGCTCAGACTGAATTATTGCGGGTGAAGAAGAACAAATATCAAACCTCTCTGGACGTATTTCAGCTCCTTCAGTTCGCTCTGATAAACAGCTGTAGGCAGATTTGGCCCCTGGTGAAGGCAGAGCACCGAAACAAATGAAATGTGGAGAGAAAAGTTGGCGTGGACCATTATTAAGTGGATGAAGCGGTACAGGTGGGCTCAGCAGGGATTTAAATGACTGAAGGACAACTTATTGGTTTCAGGAAGCTGTGGTCTTCTGTTTGACTTTGGTTATGGCTTTTAAATGGCAGATGCTCCTCCAGGTCCAAAAACGTTTCCATCAAGGCGATAAGGTTGTAATTTGATTCAGCTTCTGATGACAATAGTTTCATTCATCCGTCCTCTCAATGCAAACCCTCAACTGTAATTTACTTTCTTGAATATCACAAATTTCTTTCATCTAAAGACTCAGACATCTAAAGACATCTAATCTAAAGACTCAATTTATCTGCTCTTCCTTCACCTCTGAAAAGGTCCCTGTTACTCTGAGCACTGATTCATCAGCTAAATCTGGGGACATCAGAACAATTATTACTCTTGTACTTGTACTTCATCAGACAAACAGTCTCAGTCCTTCCTCTTCTTTGACAACTAATATAAGAGTCAGACAAGTTTTTCAACTTTCAGTCTCAGTATTTTTTGGACTTCTTACATTTTTATCTATGGGATTTTGTGTGAGATTTGATTTGATTTTCTTCTCCCAGCTGCAGTGACCCATTTCTTCCATTAAAGTTTCATTTCCTCTCATTCCTGCTCTCTCTCTCACAGGGAGTCTCCTGATCGATCCATCTCAATCCTCCTCCATCAATGAGGACTAAAGTTTCTATCCACATTTGTTTAATTGAATTACCCCAAGGGTACTTACAAACTTTACACGGGTAATGGTGACCTCATTATTTGATTCTCAAAGTAAATTTGATAGCATGATATAATGGTTATGGAACAATGTGGCATCACTGTGAAGATCGATGAAGTGAATCAATTGTTTCCTCAGTGTTTTATTCTGTTTTTTCCTGAATGCAGTTCAATGCACAACATTCAGGACTGAAGCAGATAAAAGGATCTTTTTATATTAACAACAGGTCAAATTACTCTATGTAATGTGAAAAGAGAGAGAAACAACCCAACTCTGCGTATTGAGCATTTTAGCCTCTTTTAGCTCACTGTTTTGGTTGTTTGTTCGTTATTCTCATCAATCCTGTTTCCAGTGGCAACATGCAGCTGTTTTCAGCCACAAACCAACAACCAATCAGCACTTAGACAAAATTAGCGACTAGCTGATGAGACCAAAAACAGAGCTAAATGAGTGAATATTAGACATAAATTCATGGTGGCCAGAAACATGAGTCCATATAAATGCCAACTGTGTGTCCTGGTTATCCATCACCATAAAAAAACTTTACACATTAAGTTGTTTTGTGACACAATGTTTGGCACCAACTCTACACAACTTGATGAGACCAAAGGTTCAGTTTCTCTCTGTTTCTTTATGGAATATATAAATGCTAAAACTTTGTTAAATGCAATGACAGGTGATGCTGCTTTTGTTCTGAGATCTGTTTTTTCCACCATGTTGAATGTACATGGACTTTATAGAAAATGATTCTGGACTCAACAGTAGCAGGTTTTGGTGCAGCTCCAGTTTCACAGTTTCACAGTAAGAGCTTCTCTGAAGAGACCATTTTGCTCCAATGTTCAGCAATTACACACAAAGAAATTCATCAGATAAGATGTGGGAGACCAATTTTGCACCCGAAGGAGCCGTTTTCATTACGCAGTGACATCGTTTTCTCTCCGCAATCTTACTTTTCTCTACTGGAAGCCTGATGCTGAGAAAGATCCTGAGAGGCATGCTGGGAAATGAAGTGTATGGCTGTAGATTCAGGAGATGTACTTCTTGAATTTAACGGATGGATTAGATGTAACAGCAAGATCTGATATATCATTAAGCCAGAATTTAAATTAGAAACGAGCTCTTCGATCATTTACAGCCTGAACCTGATGAAGCAGTACGAGCAGACTTTACTGTGTTTAGCAGCAGTTCAGGTGTTTGAAGCTACATCTTCCCATTAATGTGCTTACAGACACTTCATGTTTGCCTGTCCAGGCCCAGTCTAATGAATTTAAACCTGCCGTGAGGAGAACATGCTGTGTATATAGTTGGCACTCACACAGAATATGTAGAAGTTGCAGGATTGTAAAAGCAATAAACAGTGACAGCCTCTTTTTAGCTGAAACATAATTGTATTTCAGGACCACTTAATATTTTACACCTTGAGATTAAGAGCATTTTTGAAAAATACAGATATTTTGGTCTTTCCACACTTCAAGGTGCTTTTGATAACAACGCAGCAGTTTAAAAATAGGATCCCATTCATTCATTCAAAACCTAGAGCTTAAATCCACAATGTCAGACTTGATGGGGGCTGTGCATTATGTCAGACCTCATAAGTGCAGAAGTATCATGTAATATTTTGTTCATTTTCAGTTTATATCCTGATCAACATGAAGTAAAAGTTTTCTGCAGCTTGATGAGGCCAAAGACACAAACGTCTTCTTTGTCCAAACTTTGCTGCACAGTAACATAATCTTCATTGAAGAATATGAAAGAGAGACTTGAGTTGCACTTTTATAACAAAACTAAAGAAGAGAAAGCCTCCAGGCCAACATGTCTGGAACATACAAAGTTACGAAACACTTTAAAGTTTGTACGCTCAGAAGTGGTTCAAATCCAAAAGGGGTGAAAACAAACTAATCAAAGAATCCAGAGGATTTCTGAAGGCATCTGAGGAAAACCACCAGCTAACAATCCAGCAGAGCCAATTAAAGCCAGTAATTAATACAGACGTAAATTCAAAGTGCTGCAGTGCTCAGAGGAACCGTGAAATAAATCAGAACAAAACAAGTCATAAGACAACAAAACTTTCTGAGGGCACAATTAGAGGCACAGCAGCAAACCAATAAACAGCGGAGGAAGTGGAAAGAGTCTCTACCAGCTTCTCTCAGCGCCGAGTGAGGAGTAATGAAAGAAACCTCCAGTGGTCTTATTACTGATATTCAGGGAAGATTTGTAGACAAATTTTGATTCAATGCCACATATTCAATCTTATAATACAAAAACTATGACTGTCAGCATCTCTATTGACACATTTTAAAGGCACATTGAGACGAGCTGTTTATTCAGTTTCACCCTCCACCACCAGTTTCCTCCACAAAGGCATCAGAAGAAAAAGTCTAAATTTTAATTTGGTCTTTACTTGCTCTCGTCTGCTGTAGACAATAATGTGTTGTTATAAAATGTCTTAGTATGTGATTGCAGGCTGTCAGGAGACGTTACAAACTGGAAGTGGTATTGTTTCGATGGTGGATTTTTTTTGTAGCATTTCAGGCAGCACCATCAAACCTGCATCTGTATGTGCAGACTGGAAACATCCAACATTTCCCAGAAAGCTTCTTCACCACCACAGAAGAACATTAGATCATATTGCATTACACTCTGCAGGTGTTTGACCTTTATTAGCAGCATTTAAGGTCAAGTCTGAGGATCAAACCACCAACACTATGATTAACAGCCAACCTGTTGCTTCACTGAGTTTACATTGAGTCACTTACCAAATGGTATCAAACCTTTGAGGAATCATTCTGTGTTTTATCCTTGGAGAAAAGAAGCATTAAGAACATCTTTTCCCTTTTTTCCCTTTAACACTGAAAGTAACCTGCAGCATAAAAGAGTAAAACAGCACATCTCTGTTTCTGGCAGCTCAAAGGCACATTTACATTTACATTTACATTTTAGTCATCGGGCTGCTGGTGTCTGAGCTACTAAACACACAGCGACTCTTTCATGTTGTAATATCGAAAGACGATTAAACGCACAGTGATTTTACGGCCCTGCGGGGCAGCTGTTTCATGCACCGACTTCCTCGAATCTCATCACTAGTGACTCATTCTCTGCTCCGGCTAACAAGTCATCGGAGCGCCATCTGTGGCTGTTAAAATATGTATTTCTACTTTGTTGTCATTTAGTACCACCTCCATAATGAACAGTGAGCCGTCTGCAGGGGGGGAAGGAGACGTGAAGCTCGGTCTGAAACCTGCGGCTGGGATCCCTCCACCTCTGCAGCCTTAACTTATTATGCTGCTGTGGTTTATGGTCCGTGCATGATGAGTGTGCTGCTGGGTCAGGCCGGGCGAGATAGACTCAGAAAGAGAGAGAGCGAGAGACAAACCACAAGTGAAGAGCGACAGCAGAAAACACTGACTGCAACAAGAACTGCACCAAAACAAAGCTGATAATAAGTCACAGAATTTTAAATTTCAATTTTGTCACAACTAATTTTATATATTTCTTAAGCTGTTAAACATGAAAATTGAAAAATGTTGTTAAATACTTGTCATGGGTCGACCACTTTTAAGGAGCTGGAAGCAATGAAACAATAGCTTCATGTTGGACTTCAGAGTCGGCTTTAAAGCTGGAATCATGCTGCTGCAAAGATGCACAGATATCTTGCAGCAAAGCTTTGTAAAAAAGGGTGTTATGGGTAATCGCTGGTCTCACAGGCTCACAGAGGAGCTGACATCTCCAAAATTGAGACTATCCTCTCAAGAAGCACAGCAAAAACCATTTCACCTGAAAAAGGACATGTTTATGTTGAAGTGACAAAGCCCTCTGGTGGCTGCAGTAGTTATGATGGGAGCGAAGGAAGAAGCATTACAGAGAAAAGTCAAATTCCAACAGTTAATGTTGGAACGATCGCTCCATAACCTTGATCAAATTTATGATTGTAAACATGATCACACAAGTCAACCATAACAAAGTACTTATTTTAACCCAAACCAAACATTGTTGTCCTGTCATACAACACATTGGTTCTTCCACAGTGAGCTGTAAGGCACAGACACATTCTGTTGCCTGATCAGAGAAAACGTCCATGTGTCGTTCTAGATGCCTCGACAAACAATGCATTTTGTTGTGTAACTTGCAGAACTTGTTGCCCAACAAGCCACGGATGGCGCAAGCTGATTGTACACAAATTGTACATACAAGCATAAAACAAACAGCCATGCGAATGTCTCAGACATGCAGCCCTGAGAAGGATGTTTCAGTCAAGTTTTTTCAACCAAAGTGTATCTGTAGCAACATTTGTCAAAACTTGTCCACTTAATACTGAAAGCTGGGTTCCAATTATGGTCACATTCATAATCAAACAGTTGTTATTTGTCAAATATATAGTCAATATTTGATCAAACAGATAATATCAAGGTGCTTTCACTTACATTGATTAGATCTGTGCTCAGGACTGTGTGGGAATGTACAGACTCTGACTGTCATCCTGAATCTCTTGTTAGCTTCACTGCAGACGATATGGAGGAACAAGTCACATCTTTATCACTGTTATTGGTGCATGAAGTCAGGTGACATGATGTAGCCCCGCCCACCTCTAACCTGGGCATCAGACAGAATAAGTGAAAACACCTGCTGGGCCTTTAAATTTCTAAAAGTTCAAACCAAAAGGCACAAAAGGTATATTCAAACACTTCAGACAACATTCAGCCCTGTTAGTGTGCAACCAAAGTCAAATTCTCTTTCAAGAAAAAGGTTTTGTTTGATACACAAATACTAAAGATTCAAAGACGTTAGCAGCTATAAACTGAACAGCTTAACCATATCAGCTGTGACCAATGAAACCACCTTCAGACGAAAACCATGAAAACAGCAGGAGAGAGAAAACATAGAGGGAGAAAGATTAAGGGATGAGGACATGAAACAGGGAGGGAGGAAATATAGAAGAGAGAGCGAGAGACACAGCAGCCCCCTGATTCAGATACAGCAGGAGGGCAGAGATCCAGGTGGAAGAGAAGAAACAGGAAGACAGGGGGCGTGAAAAGAAAGAGAGACAAATGTGTCGGGAGGTCAAACGAGGAGGAAAGACGACAGAAAGAAGGAGCAGGCGAAGACGGAGAGTTAACAGCTGAGAGAGAAAAGGCAGGAGGACAAAGGACAGAATCAGATATTGTGGTGAGATGTTTTCTTCCACAGAGGAAGAACAGAGGACGGATGGATGGAGAACGACACAGCCACCTACTCCAACCACGCTCCTCTCTCCTTACTCATCTCCTCCTTCATCCCTTCATCTGCCCAGCTTCATCCCTTCATCTGGGCAGCTGAAACTGCATCACAAAGATCAGTCTCACAAATCCAGCACAACATTTTAGTGTAATGCTGCCTGTGAAACATCCAGATTCTGAAACACCTTAATATCCAGTTTTACCCTTAAGTTGCCTTTTAAGTAATGAATCATCTTATTACACATAATCATATGTTTTTTATTGTTCACTGAAACTATATGAGTGAAGCCATCCGATCAAATGAAAACTTATTTATGCATAATTTTATAGCCATTTCTTCAAAATCCAGCCTCACGTTTTTAGCATCCTTCAGTAACTTATGGGTTAAAAAATAAAGATCTGTGGGTTTGAGCGAAGCCTGACAGCATGAGTTAGTAGTTAATGGAGCAGCTTAAAAGACAAAACAGGTGGATGAGAGGAGAGATGAGAGAAGGAGAAAGAAAGAAAGACAGGGACTCAAAGATGTAGATAAGAAAAATCCCTGAACCAAATACAAATAGGGTTAAACAAAGAAGAGAGAAGGAGGAGCAGAGATCACTGTGTTGTGGAAGAGAATAAAACTGGAGGGATGAAGGACTTTTCCTGCCATCTGTTTCGATCACTGCCCCCTCTCCTCCCTTCATCCTGCTTCTCTCTCTCCTCTTGGATTTCCCTTCCTCTCTCTCTCCTCCGGTCTCATGCAGGGAAGGATACCAGCAACACCCCACTTCATATTCACACACTGACACAGCTGCCTGGTGTCAGACACGACCGGAGGAGCAAAGACAGAAAGCACAGAATCAAACCAGCAACCTGCACACACACACACACACACACACGGTTCAGTCCCAGCCTGAACATCATGATGCTCTGAGCAGCAGATGAACCGCAGAGTAAAGAGATGACCCTGTTTTGTGCACATGGTGAATGAGCCTGCAGAGGATGAGACCCAGCTGAGACCTTCCCACTGGCCAACAATCAGAAACCTTCTCTGAGCAGCAGCATCCAAAAATGCACAGCCTTGCACGAGGAATTATGATCGCATGAGAATCAGAAACCACGTGATTAAATAAGGTAAAATCAATGAATCCATCAATGCAACAAACTTCAATCATCATTCAAACCGCAACTCTTTTTCATCCCGTTAAAGCACCAGAGTCGAAGCACTTCTCCACACGTTATCAGTGAATCTGAGCTGAATCTCGGTGAATCCAGAGATCAGAGGTCTTGTGTTTCTCCACATCAGCAGGATGGAGCCCAGTTTAAAGGCGCCCCTCCGGGTCTGCGCTGCCCGGAGGAGACGCAGCGAGTCCGGGCACAGAGGAGCGCGCAGCCGGCTCACCTTGTCCGGCTGTCCCGGAGCAGCTGGACAGAAGCAGGGCGACCTGAACCATAATCCCAGAGACTCTGTTAGTCCACACATCCATGATGAAGCGACGGGAGGCTGCGGAGAAAGAAGCCCGGCGGCTGCTGGAGGAGAGTGAGAGAGAGAGAGAGAGAGAGAGAGACCGAGCTCTCTTCTCCAGCTCCAAGAGAGAAAGAGAGATCTCCTCCAACCAGACTGAGACTGAGAGAGAGAGAGAGAGGGAGAGACTGAGAGAGAGAGAGAGAGAGAGACTGAGAGAGAGAGACTGAGAGAGAGACTGACTGAGAGAGAGAGAGAGAGAGAGACCGAGCTCTCCTCTCCAGCTCCAAAGAGAAAGAGAGATCTCCTCCAACCAGACTGAGACTGAGGGGGGAGAGAGAGAGAGAGAGAGACTGAGGGAGGGAGAGAGAGAGAGAGAGAAAGACTGAGAGAGAGAGACTGAGAGAGAGGGAGAGACTGAGAGAGAGAGAGACTGAGAGAGAGAGAGAGAGACCGAGCTCTCCTCTCCAGCTCCAAGAGAGAGAGAGACCTCCTCCAACCAGACCGAGACTGAGAGAGAGAGAGAGAGGGGAGAGAGAGAGAGAGAGAGAGCTTGAATCCATTGATCTTCCTGGAGCTGTTTGCATCTGTTCACACTCAAACTTAGTTTACTTCTAACATATGTCATATTTTATTTAAACAATAAAAACAAAGCAACAAAACTAACTTGTATTTTGCCTAAATATCAAACTAAGCCGTCACCATGAAATGTCTGGTGATGCTTGCTGATGAACTGAGGCCTGCACCAGGTGGCATCCTGCTGTTGTTCCTGCTTCTAGTTGTTAAGGATGAATCCACTTTGAATCCAAACAGAAACGATGCACTCTGTGAGCAAAATGGCTGCTGTCCATTATTTTCCCTCTATCCACGACAAGACGAGAGAAAACACGAACATCTGGGCTCCTTTCGACCAGCTCAACTCTGGGAGCTTCAGCTCCTCCGTGGGCTGGTGCGTCGGTGGTGATCAGAGCGGCTCAAACACTCGGCAGGTCGGAGCCAAAGCAGCCTGGACGACTCTGAAGGCGCCTGATTATCGACCTCTGGAAGCCTTCAGCGCGGCAGCAGAGGATCCTGGTTCGGCCTCACGCGGTGAGGAGGAAGAGATGTGTGAGCTGCTCATCAGGCTGAAAGAAATCGAGTTGTGCAACATGATGGGAGAAACTTCAGGCGTCCTGGAGAGTAAGAGGACAATAATAATAATTACCTGTGCTGCTATTAGAGAATTTACTGCCTCACTTTAGAGCCACGCGAGTCAATAGTTGGTTGTTTTGTAATTTCCAGTGTTGATCATCATTAGTGTAACTATCACTCAGTCATGATCGATCTAATTAGAAGGTTTTACAATCTCTTCAGCTCATGCCAGTCTGATTCACAGGAGGAGTTTTGGAAAAAGAAGCGATGCTGTTACAACATTTCTTTCAATGTTTCTCTCTCTGTCAGATAAATGTCTGAGGAACATCAAGCACTGCAAGATAAAGCAGAGAAGGACAAAACAGAAATGAAGACACCAGCGAGAAAGACATTGTTTTTAATGGACAAACAATGCAACGAAGTACAATGGAAACAGATATGAAGCACGTGACATTTGCTCAAGCTTCCAGTGAAGAAAGGAGAAAACTGTAACCTTCAAATTATACATGAAGAAAAACATAAATGTCATATTTCCATCATCGCCACACTGCCCTCTTCTTCTGCAGTGATTTATTGGTGCTCAATAACTCATTTTCCTTTTGCAGATTTTCTGGAAATTCAGTAAATATTTGTGCTACGTTTGAATGAAAACTTGGCTCGAGTGAACGTGGCCCTGGTTATAATCACAAGAGCAACAATGATTCAACACACAGCAGGAGCTTCAGACCAGTCTGTGCAAGACAGAAGCGTCTGGGGATGAAGTCATGGTGTCATGTTTAACAGATCAGGTCCAGCACTGACTTTAACTGAATACATTTATGTGAGAGAGGACACTGACGAAGAAAAAGGCCTGAAAACAGAGAGGGGAGAGGAAGGTGAGCAGGGGAGTCAGCAGGGGAATCTGATAATGAAAACCTACTGAGAGTATAGACAGCAGGGGAATCAGAAGATAAAAACCTGTTGAGAGCAAACACAGCGGGCGAGAAACAAGGGATCACACTGTGCACTGACACACACACACTCAACACGAGCGTCACACACCTCGGTGGCCCGCGGACACACCTCACACAGAGAAACCAGCTGGCTGTTTAATGTTCAAATCAGACTGGTGACAGATTTTAAAACTACGTGGACCCGAGATAAGTAAAAACACACCGGCTGCTGGTCAGAGGAAAGATTTGAAACTTAATAATAGACCCTGAGAGTCAAACAGACTGAGCGACACACGGTAGGAGAGTTCGAGAGATAAGAGGAAATGGAAAATGAAAAATCCCAATTGTTAGAAGCAGGAAAAGGAGCAATGGATAAAGGTTTGATGCTCTTTCAACCAGCTGAGCTAAAACACCATCTCAGTTTTTGAGACAGAAAAAAATTCATCCATTAAAAGAGAAGAGCGACACCAAACTGACGCCGCTTTTGTTTTGTTCCCTCCAACAAAAACACAGACTGACTTTTGTTGGCAGAAGTTTTTCTCTCCAAAGTCGGTCAAACCCGGACGGAGCTCATTTATTGGGTAGGTGTAACGTTTCGTTTTGTTGGCGTTTTGGCAGCAGAAGGAAATCAAACCAAAACATGATGGCAGCATGGACCTGTGCTACCATAGTTACCAATAATCTGAGAGTGGAAGATTGTACAAAACACTGACGGCACAGAGGGAGAATAATAAAATGTCAAAGCTGAACTCGGAGCTGCAAGTTTTCCAGAGCGGCCTGGAGATCAAACTCAACAGGAAACACGTTTAAATATGACCCTCAACACTCTCATAAAACGTCTGGTACCACCTCGAAAAGCGACCTCAGCTTATGTGACAGACGAAGGACATTTCTGCTGCATCCAAACCTCAACAAGAAATGTTTCAAACATTTTCTTGATTTGCCTGTGATGGTAAGCTGCAGGGACATGAACACCCCTTGCTATGAAAGACATCCACATATTACGCTTCAAATGAGCAGAACAAAGCTCAGTAAATTCACATCATCACAATATAGTTTATATTAAATTCATATTGATCAGACAGTATAACTCAGCGTTTCACCCTTACTTTCATTTGGCAGTGCTTCATTCATCTCTTTAGGCTAACATGACTGAAGATAACTTATGTCAGATAAAGATAAAAGATGAAATTTTTCTTATTAAAGTTACAGATTAGGAAGATAATAAAAATGATATTTATCAATCATCAGTCTTTTTATACATTTACTGTTATTCATTGTGAGCAGAAGAAAGACACAATTCCTCCTGCAGGTTCAAATCATCTGTTTCACTCATGAGTCCGTCCTCCCTCGCAAATTTAATTCTGCTCTTACTAATCTGTTCCTCTGTGCTCTTGAAGCTTGACTTGCAGACTAAGGAGCACTCAAACTAGTTTTGTGCTCACTCGAGTCTTTTGTCGTCGATGTACCTCCATTAAAACACGCTTTTATTTGATTAAGCACTCATTCAGCCATCGGCTCTCAAAGGGACCCTCACTTTTAAACCATCTCCCCTCTTCTGTCAAAAACACTTCACAGAGGAATTTCTGTCTCTGACCTGGCAAGTTCGCCGGTCAGAGCTGTCGTTATGTTTTGAACCGGCGATCCCTGTGGAGAGGCAACGCGTTACTTCTGCACCACATATTAATCAATGGAGTGTTTCTTTCCTTTGCCATGGTAACTTCTAAACAGACGCTGAATGGACGTTTGAAAAACAGAAAGGAGAGCAGCATGAGAATGAGTCAAGAGGGAGAGAGACGCTGGTCTGAGTGTGAATAAAAGTGAAAGCAAGTGATATTATGAGAGTGTGATGTGGAGGATTTTTAATTATGAATTCAACCTGGCTGCATCTTTAATCTCTAGTTAGAGCTTCTCATTTAGTTTGTTCGGTTAATGTTTTACGCATACAGCCTTTAACAGCAAAACATTTTTTCATACATAATTAGGGAAAGTTGAATATTCATGAACAAACAAAGTGTGAATATTTGAGAAAATATTGACTCAAGATTTGTTAGTAATTCTGTGTGATTCTCTGGATAAATATTGATGAGAAACAGAGGCCTTTTATTTGAGTCATTTCGCTGTAGTGTCATGTCTGATCCCGTAAATATCAATCATATCTGTTGTGACATCCGTTTCCAAAAATTATGATGAGAACTTTTCACTGTGCAAACGTTTTACAGCAAATTATTCCTCACACATTTACCTGCTGATAATTTCAACAGCAGGGTAACAGCCAAGGTCCTACCAGAATTTCAAATGGAGAAATTTCCTGGTGAAATCTACTCATTCCAGTGGTAGTGCTACTGTGTACACAGCCTGCCAGTAGTTGGCAGCTCATCAACTACAGTTCAACAACTAGTTATTAGCAGATCAAAGGCTCAAAATAAGCCAGTTCACCGCTGAATGATGTGAGTCGTTCCTGAGCCCCTGCCTCGTCTTTTTGTCCATGCTCGTAGTTGAATACCAGATGGAGCGAGCCGGCGATCGCTGCGGTCCGACTGTACTTTATATTCACAGCAGCAGCTGCAGGCTGTTGGAGGCCTGCTGCCCGGCCGGCCGGCCAGTTGGCCGAAACAGAAAAGACACTCAGTGTCTTTGAGAGCAGAGCAGAGATCAAGCTGCTGGAAGCCAGAAGAGAAATTGAGTTTCAGAGAGAAGTCAGCTCTTCTGTGTACTGTACACTGATGCATTGCATTGTGGGTAGAAAGGGTTGGAATAAGAGGGCTGCCTTTCTGTCTGATATAAATTAATGACCCATTTAAGCCAAACAGCTGTGAGTAAAGCAGCGTCTATAATAGGAAAATGCATTTTTGCTGCTCTTCCTAGAATTGGCTCATGAAGCCCAACAGTTCCTTATCACATCAGAAATCATCTCTCTGTGGATTTGTACTCATGGTTTGGAGATGGAGGAGGACAGAGGATGGAGATGAAGATGAAGTCCACATTAAGGCTAGGTCACACTGCATGACTTTCAAATTCATCAGATCGCTGTCCTGTTCACACACTGCTGTGGTTTGCACACTACCTGACTGATCAGCGACAGGGGGGTCATACATTACAGGATCTTTCACCAGGAGGAATCTCTGACAAGTCTGTCTGGTCTCCAAACTATATGTCACGAGAACACGCGGCAGGAAACAAGGACATAGCATGCTCAGATTTTTTTCTTCCAAAATGGATGTCATTTCTGGGCAAGTGGCTTCTGGCTGCTGCTCCGGTGCTCTTCCATCTCTCCTCCTCACTGCATGTTTCTCCTCTCGTTGGCTGTAGCTCATTGAATGACTCGACACGACCGATATTTAGCTTGCTTGATGTGAAGCATCGGTGAGCTCCCTGATCTGTCTTTGAACAGTTCACACATAGTGATCGAGTGCTCTGTTTCCCAACTGGAAAACAAACAAACAGATTGTGAAGTTCCCTGGAGCTTGTCTCAGTGTCATGCTGGTGGATGAATCTGACTGTAGAGAGCGTGTCAGTATTTCAGGGCAGGAGGGAGGGAGGGGGGTGTGTGTGTGTGTGTGTGTGTGTGTGCATGTGTGTGTGAGCATGTGTGAACGTGTGTGTTCCATGAAGTTCACATGGCCAATTTCAATGTAATAATGTGTGTTGAGTATCCTTGTCCTTGAAACTTGAAAACATTCCTGCAGACTTTTTGTGTCTGATACTAAACTACAAAACAAAATACAGATTTGAATTACACAGAAATAGCACAATATTAAAAGCATTGATATTTGCATATTAATATTTTTTAAAATAACATGATTTCCATCCTGTTTTCACAGAGATCAATAGCCACAAACATATGAAAGAAGACAATTTTGAATATATTTCCATTTTGATGCAATTGATACCACTTTCGCCTTCTTTCTGTGAATCTTAAGATTCTGTTCTTCCAGTTTTATTTAGAGTTCATTCATTTATTCATGTAACACATTATATTCAAGCAGCACAGGAAGTCCCCTGCTGGGCTTCAGCGTCCCAGAGTCATGTTGTTGGCTGCCAGCACATTTTGATAAATCACATTTTGTCTGATTCCAGTTTTACTGCACGTCTCTTTTACCTTGAAAATAGCCTTCATTTATTGTTGTTACACCGACGGAGTCCTTTAAAAGAGCACAGACCTGCAGAGACCTCACACATTTTCATTTTCTTCTTTTCAGTAACATTGTGCATTTATTACATCAGTAATTAGCAGCTGGTCACAAGTTTCTACACTGTTTAATTAGTGTCCTGATATGATGAAATAAAAAAGCATTCCATTATATGTTGAAAACAAACGAACAGCACTCCAATTATCTTCACGTCACATGATTAATCAAGTCTCTATCTGATGAGCTTAAATCTAAGAATATGTAATATTAATCAGGGATTGATGAAAAACACCCACCAGCCACGCACTTTAACGACTCATATAATTACCTCTGCTGTCTGGATTTAATGAACTTCTCAAAGAATTAACGACTGAAAAAAATCTCCTGCAAGGAGGAGATTTCTGCCAGGTTTAGTGTAAAAAGGAAGATTGATAGCCGGAGTTAGAGAGCCTTGGGTATGGACAGTTCTGCGTTGTTTAATCCTTACCTGACAGATGGAGTGAAATGCCTGCAGGCTGCCAGTCAGATGATTAAGACAGCAGCAGGTTTCCTCAGAGAGGCACTTCCTGGCTCTGCTGGGTGGACTCCAGGTGAGCTGCTCTTCATCTGATCGTACAGAGGAGAGAAATGAGCTTTTGTTAGGCTGATAGGTTCTTGTCTGTCTGCAGCTGCACGTCTTCATCGCTGCTCGCTGCCGCCTGGAAACCAAAATAAGAATAATGTAATGTAATGTAAGAATTATGTTCCTGGTGTATCTGCAACAACAGGTTAAGGCTCTAACAAACAATTTTTACTTGAAGGGTATTTGATGGGAAAAAAGGTTCCACACTGTGGAGACATCATCTAAATGGAAGTTTTAATCATTTATTCTTCTTCTTTTGGGGCCAAAACTATTGTAAATGTAAATAATACAAGTGGTGTCTGAATTATACTGCTGTCTGCTCAAAGGATTTCGTTGCTTCTGTACCATCTTAGAGGCTTTGAGCAAGGCACTGAGCCCCTCCTGCTCAGGCTCACGTCACTGGACGGACGTGAACCCGAGCAGATTCTTTGTGAGTGAAAGAGTTATCTTGAGTGACCTTTCCTCACCTTGTAGCGACTCCTCCTGTCTGATGCTATAAATATGAATTTTTTTTTACACTCCTGGTTCAATAACGGTTAAAAAGAGCCTGAAGGTGTTTTATAATCCTGGATTTATGAAACCAGGCTGGAGAACAAAGAAGATCCAAATGGCATTAAAAGTGAGCTCAGTAAAACTTTTCTTCAGTTTTACCCTTGAAACACTGATGTTAGACAACTGCAGACGGCAGCTTCACTAATCCTATCGGTTTCTCTTTCAGGGCATTTCAGGTTTTTGTTGTTTGGTAACAAAGCTGATCAGACCAGCAGCCTCCTGGAAGCTGCAGACAGTCGAGCTGTTGGTCGGTTCAATGAGGCTCGTTTCTTCCAGGAATTAACACGCTTATTGATGGATTACACAGCAACAGACAGCAGCTCCGCTCTATTTAATCTACTCTCTCAAAAGTCAACAACAGACATCGAAATAACACAGCTGAAGACGACGCAAGTCTCAGAGATCATTAAACATTGAATGGCATATTCCGTTTTTTTTTCTCTTTTCTTAATGTTAATGGAAAATGGAAACTATTCAAAAAGTTAATTTTCTGCAGAAAATAAATTGCATTTCAAGTTGTCAAGTCAAAAAAGAAGGCTGCATTTACCGTTACTAATGAATTTACTATATTGAACAGTCAGTGACGCACATAATATCCATTTGCAATGGGAAGATAATATCCTCCCTGCTGATGCATCGATCATTTCTACAGTTTACTGGAACACACATGGATTTTACCTTGGCTGAAAATACATCATTTACTGCTTTATATTTAGTAGGCTTTATGCAGCCATTAACAATATAAATATGTCCATGAAGCGCAGGAAGCTTGGTGCTCTGAAAGGAGTCTCAACTTTGAATTTTGAAGAGTGCTGAGCAGAAATTAATCAACTTGTCAATCAGACTCTGGAGATAACTGGAGTGTAAATGGATTCCAGCAGAGTTTCACTAATTTTAAATAGTGGAAGGAACAGAGGAACATGAGTTTCATTAAACCTGGAAATAGCACTTCAATTCACCTCCTTCATTAAAACTGTTTTTAAGAGGAAATTTGTCTGAGCCCAAATCATCAGCTCAAAGATGGCAAGGACATGAATTATGGAGTTCATGAATTGCTAATGAACAAGAGTTTAACATGGATTTACCTGGACTGTTTTTGTTGTCGTGTTATCGTGTACATTTGTTTGCTAATTTAAGTCACTGTTAGACGTCCTCAGTAACAGTATAACAAATTGCTCCCTGAATGCCGTCTGGCCAATATGTTGTGAAGACAAACAGGAGGACGGACAGACTGAGGGATGGACGGCTGGTCAGCCAGCAGAATTGAGGGAAGATGAAATTATTAATATGCAGTTTAATTTCTTGCTAAAATCCTATTAGCTGTCACCAACTATTAGTAAGTAAAATACTCGGAATAAAGAGGAAAGACTGAGGGGAAGCAGAGCAGCTGGATAATGAGGAGGCATCGTGACAAACCAGTTCAGTGAAAGCAGCTGGATGACTGCAGGGGAAGCCTGCAGCAGGGACTCTGCAGAATGAGCCTGTTGAGGAACCACCAGCAACACCCTTGGATCCAGGGGCTGGTTTCACAAAACGCCTTACGTTTTCTCCTTAAGCATGACACTTCAGAGTGGTGTAAAAGGTTTCCTTAGTTAAAGAAAAACATTAAGCCATTTACTGCATTGACAGATATTTTAATGCAGTAAAATTCTACAGTTTCCACGAAGCCCATTTGTTTTCTTGTGAGACTATTCAGATCATTAACATATATTTTACTTTAATGGCTAGTGTAAACAGAAATTCAAAACTTACTCAACATAATTAAACGTCATAACGAAGGTGCATGGTGGTAAACATTATCCCACTGTGTGTACAGACGGCAAAGTAGAGCTAAATATTTAATATCAATTGAAGCTACTCTTCCTCCACATTTATGATCCTCATCCTGTGCTGCTGTTTAGCCTTCAAAAAGATAAGGTGATCCTCACGAGCTCAGTGTAAGCTTGATCTGATTTCAGAAACTGAAACTAGTTTGACAAGTCCAGCTTGAATACTGTACAGTAATACTGAAACCAAAAAAGTGTCATAATACTAGATACTTGTGTAATGCGAACTGCACCTTCTTGTCCTTGTATAGAACATCATTCACATGATTGTGTAAAAGGAGAAAGAAGTAAATAAGTAAGTATGAATATGACACTTTGTTTCCATATTTGACTTTCTGGACCAGTGAAAATGAGGAGTGAACAGAGACGGCACAGACACACGGTCATAACAGAAGTAATAGTAACACAAATTAAACTTTTTAATGGAATGGGGGTTTTTCTCTTTGCTTTACTTTCTCTTTAATGGCTATTGAATTTTTCAGACAAGTAAAATTTTTGAAGTATATCAGAGTTCAATTGAACAGCCTCAGAAATGGAAATGTTCTTTCTCTCTTTGTTAAAGCTGTGCTTCAGATCTCTGTTCACTTTGTTCAGCTGAGATTTAGTCACAAATTGTCAGGCAGGAGCAAAAATATACACGAAAATAATGTGAATTATCTGAACCTATGAAGCCGTGTTGGGTTTATCTCGCCCGACACACCAACAGCCTCAGAAGTGGAAACGTCTCTTTCAAGATAAGCGACGGCAGAGCTCCTTAAGCTTTTCCCAAATACATGAAGGATGTACAATTACTGTTTATCTCATATCAGGAAGTGAGAAGTTGTGACAGTGTCCACCGAATGGTTGAAATGTCATGTTATCAGAAAGACATAAATGGAGATAAAGAGTCAGTGAAGCAGCATTTGCCTGCAGATATTTTCTACAGAACAAGATGCTGCAGTAATTTCACTGAGGACTGTGGAGATACAGGAGTCAACAGAGAGGAGTTTACCTGCTGTTGAATCTCTCAGCACCTCTGACTGTTCAAGCAGAGGAGAGAAAAGGACAGAGGTAATTAGAAACAGGCTGAAATATAAAGAATATATGCTGTAATTATATCTGCGTTCAGTTACCCTTTGTGTGATTGGTACAATACAATTGAAGAAGGCACACATGAAGATTGAACCTCAGGATAAAACCTGAGTTCTGACAGGACTAAAATTCTCTCAGTGGGAATTTCTGTCAAAAGCTGACAATAAGTCTGTTAGAGGGAAATGTGAACCTGCCGGAGCAACTGACAGAGGATTTCCACTTACTGACTCTGAAACACTGAGCGACAGACTGAACCGGCTGATTGACAGATGTTTGAGTGAATGACTGTTGCCATATTCTTACATTTATCTGTCACTAACTTTAGTAAGACGAACAACTGACCTGTTCCTGAATTGTGCCACACATGTAAAGTTTTTGGTGGGTTATTATTATTATTATTTTTTGAGTTGCAATAAAAGACTGAAAACTCATGGTGACCTACATGCAATACTCTGGTCAAGTAGTGACAGCAACACACCTACAAAGCAATATCAGCAGCTACCGTCCTCCAACGTAAGTGTAATGAATGACTCTTCTCATTCATTACACTCTTAGTTCCTTGTTTTAAAGGGGTCTTCTTCTTTTAGTGTTTAATTTACAGATTCGCACATGAGCTACAGCTCTCTCTCCACCAAAAGGCTTTTGTCCAGAGAGGCAGCAGCTAACAATTAAAAAACAATTCTCCACAGATAGACGGACACAATATTGTGAAGTCAAAGAGATGTAAGTTTTCATTAGACATTTGAGCATTCGGGGCAATTCCTGTTTCTACAACGTGGACCTTATTTTTAGAGGCTTAGCCATCGTTTCTATCTATTATGATAACAGTGTAATTAAAAAGCAATCGCTGATACATGGGAAAGTGGCCAAGGGCAAGGTGTTAAGAAAGAGACAGTGAAGTCAAAGCTTTGTGATACACAGCTTATATTGTGACTGTATTACAACAGTTGATCCAACTGTGAATGACAAGCCAACGCAGGAAGTCATAGTACAACCTATGCTAATGAGAAGTTGTCATAAGTGACATTAACACCTCTGAACTCCAGACACCTCAAACATTGCGCTAAACCTGACTGATACAGCGAGAACTCAAAGTATCTCAGGGACTCATGTAGGTTTTTCTGCCTCACAAATCTCTCTCTCTCTCTCTGTGCTCATGGATGCTGTTCCTAACTCTGACATGCAACATGTCGCCAGCGCCATCGAAACCTTTAGCGCTCTTGTTAATGGCAACGCTCCGAAAAGGCGGCCGACAGGCTCTTTGAGGAGATTCTGTGAGGAGATTTTAGCGAGAATGACAGTCTTACATCTCCAGAGATGAAATGGCAAATGAGATGCTGAAGCTGCCATCTGAGCTGCCTAACACGACAACTGCTGCTACTGAGATTAATCTGCGACAAACTGCTGCAGGAGTTACTCCCTGGGTTGGTGTTTGCCTGTGTGGGGCTGCAAAGACCTTTTACAAATTAAGATTCTCATTCAGGAGCTGCCCAGGCCATGTATATGACCATAACTAATTAGTTTTCTTCCAAAAGATATGCAAAGTACAACAACGCAGGAGGGGGCAGTTAGAAGTTTTGTTAATTCTGGAGTCTTTTCCACTTTCCTCTTTTAGATGTTTACAATATTTTGGGGAGAGGGAGATTATTACATTATTGTACGTTATTTAGAATATTTAAGTGTTCCCTGGTTTATTACTCAAATTTCAATTTAAACCAGACAGTAATTTTGCATTGTGGTAAAAAGTTTTAATGGGCTTTCTCTCCCGAGGAGTGCTTGTACTGGCGGCGCTGATTGCTTTGTAATTGTGAGCAACTGCAGTAATTTTCACTATATTAAATTCTGCTAATGGATATGTTGCATTGAGCAAAGAACAGTGTGAAATAAACCCTGGACCAGAAATGTCAGAGTCACCTGGAGCAGAAAAAGAGGAGAGCTGGCCAAAGGAAAGATGCCGGAGGAAAGCAGTGATTGAACCGCCACAACAAATCAGAGAAAGCATCACCTCCTCCTGCTGAGACTCGTCTGACAATCTGGAAACACACTGACAACAAAACAGAGGAAGAATGTCAGCACATACGCACTTTTTTACACGTCCAACAACAATGCACATTCCAGTTTGTTTATTGCCAACATGATTAAGGGGCACACATATGCAAGATGAATGTCATTGGTTGTAGTTGTAGTGAGCCAAGATGGAGGTGACGTTGCTTGTTGCTGTGTCGAACCAGCCAGTATTGCAAGATATTGTCCATGAAAGTTACAAACAAGACAGCTGCTGCCTGGCTGGCAGAGAGACAGGCACTGAACATAAATGGAAAATGTATAATAACATCATATTTTGCAGTATTTGTTTGCTCCCTTGTCCCCAAAGGAGAAACTAACCTGCTGACAGCACTCACTTGTAACTTATTCATTTCACTTTTGCTTCCTTCTTTTACAGCAATCTTAAGCTTTCAGGATTTTGGTGTTTCATTTACTCATCATTTACATTTCTGTTTTATTTTCAGATTTTCCGCCTCTAAACTGACTCCACAGCTTGCTCTAAATACCTGTTACAGCCAACTGACTGAATGATTTTTGAGGTTTGTATCCAGCTGAGGATCCCTGAGGAGTGTTGTGAAGCGTGATATTAGACCCTGAGCTTCACAGCGGGAGAATTCAGAGTCCTAACAGCATCTCTGACCCTGTGACTGCTGTGACTGACAGCTGCTCTCGTCTGGAACAAAACGCTGCTAAAAGAGAGAAACCGCCTCGATAGTGTGAAATGACGAGGAGACGGTCAGCGGACTAAACCTGCTATTACGACAAAGTGAGCATCTACAGATTATTGAACGCTGTGACACCACTGATGGGTTTGGACAAGACCAAGAAGTGAGCCTGTTAAAAGGACAGAGAAGTGACCACAGATGAGTGGGCGACATGATGACACAGCTGAACGATCAGGCTCAGAAAGAGAATCCCGGTGAAGAGAATAAAGCCACAAGCTGAACCTGTTACAACTGAAGTGTTCGTAACGTGACTTGAACGAGACACCAAAACCCTGTCTGCTTGTTCAGTGCACTGAAAAATACGAATGTTAAAAGACCAAAGATGCAGTCAAAGCAGAATTTGCATCCTGTTCGTTTTTAAATCAAGAAACTGGTGAAATGCATCACTTACTTTCATGATGGTTGTCATTTGTGTCTGCCTGAATTTTGGCCAATAAAACAGTAAGACTCATTATCATCATCTGTTTTGGGAGAGGGGGAAAATGACAATACACTATTTCATAAAAGTATTATTTTCCACAGCATTTTTTTTGTCACATTCCCTCCCTGGATCAGTGATGCTGGATAACGTTTTCTGTTGGAAGGATTTGTCAGGGTTGTGCGACAGGTGTCACCGATGCCAACACTCCACAACACAACCGCTCTGTGTTACATTCCCTCGTAATGTCAGATTCCAAAACACTGGATCGGACACATCCTATAATGCAACTCCACAGTGTAACACAGGCTGAAACACACGCCTAGTGAGCTCTAACTTGACTTTGACATGTGAAATCAGTGAAGTACTTGTGAAGTGAAGTAAAACGAGGTATTGGAGAGGACAGAAATCTGGTCTGAGGGTTTTGTATCACAGGCTGGTTGGAGTCATTTCATAATATACTGCAGTGCTGCTGCTCTGGTTTCAGGGCCAAAACATATAAAAAGGAAATTGCCCACATATACATTTGGACAATTATTCATTTCTAATAACCTGCTTCACACTCCTCGGTAATAACATAATTTCCTGCTCTTCACTAACTCTTAATGCATTTAGCGCTGCCTCAGGCTACATTCTCCATTTAGATTAAGTTTCTCCTTCACATATGTAATTTCGTCCTCTGTCTCTCCTCCTGTCTCGCTCAATCTACGCCATCATCTCACTGTCTGTCTCTCTCCATCTGTCTGTCCATCTCTCATCAGCTTGTTCTCTGTCCTCTGTCTCTCGCTCGTCCCCTGTCTTTCTTTCTGTCAGCGTCAGTCATTTTTCTCTGCAGGGCTTCTTCCTGTCACAGCTGACACTTGCTTCCCCTCCACCAATCTCCTGCTGACAGCAGCAGGGCCGATCTGAGCAAACTATTTTTCCTCCCATGTAAACATTCATTACTGACCACAGGGAGACAGAGAGACAGAGAGACAGAGACAGAGAGAGAGAGAGAGAGGTGAGATGCTACAAGGCATTGTGGCATTCACCAAAGAAAAAACCTTGTGAAAGCTTTGACCTCAATTTCACAACAGGTGAGGACATTTCCATGCAGCAGTCAGCCTCAGTTACAAAAAATCCATGTGTTTTCAGGTTACTGAGCATCTGTTGTATCTAATAGCAGCTCAGCTCAGAAGAGATGATGCAAATGTGCAACAAATGTGTAATCAGCATTATTGACTCAGTACTTGCCTGTTTGGTGCTGGATGTATATGTACAGTTCACTAGATTAAACTTATTTGCTGAAAGCAGGGATTGCAGGCTTTTTTTTAGGCAGGTTTGACCTCTGCTCAGGTTGAATTTGGGCGGAGATGCAGTATTCTGGGAGTTAATGTAAAATCACTGAGTAAAGGTGGAATGTGTCCTGTCCAAACTGGTGCAATAAAAGCCAACAAAAAAAGAAAAAAGATAATGTCAGTCGAACATATTCTGTCCACAGCAAAAGTTTACCACTGTGTTCAAAATAACTCACACTCATTCACCACTTACTATATAACAGACACTCAATAGTTTACTATGAGCGGTAAAAATGAAGTTGGAAGAGTTGGATACTGTAATTTTCAGATTCATTATAGCCATGACCATAACTGACAAGACGCCTGATGTTTTGTAGCAGTAGATAAAAACAGTGAATCCTCAGCTCTGCTGCAGGATCAACTTTTATTTTCCCTGTCAAAAAACATTTTTCACGTCAGATGTAACTGAACAAGATTTAATGAAGCCTCGGATGAGAAAGCCTTGAACATCAGCTTCCTTATAGATGAACCGGATCCTCTTTAAACGTCATCACTTTCGCCTTTTTATTCCTTTTAGGTCCTGCTCCGTCCTGTCAAAGGTCGGACTCAATCTACGCTGACACTAATGCTCAGACTGACACAGAAGAAGTTAAACACCTCATTTCCCATCAGCACTTTGCAGCAAAGGTCAAGCAATCACATGAGAAGTCAGCATTTTTATCTGTGAGCTGAAACATTTCCAGAGCTCAGGTCTGTCTCACCATCACAATGTCACTGATCATCTGTTGATTCAGCATCGTAACGTTTGACCTGCGCAGCTGTATTTGAATTCCAGCATTAGGAAGAAGTGATTCGCTCTGCTATAATGAGCTTCTTCTCACTAACTGAAGACATGCTTGTTTAGTCCTCAGGCTGATTGAATTGTTGTCTGTAGGAGACGAACTGCTGAGTGTGGAATTAATGGAGACGCTAATGACTCCACTGAATCAGAGGGGAGCTGTTTGAGCTTCAGTGGCTGCAGGTTCAAAGGGTTAATGGATTATTTCTCCTTCAGGGCCACAGAGGTAAATACTGTGCTGATATGGTAATCTGAGGAGTTGAAGATTGCTGACTGGATGTACAGACTTAACAAGACCATAAAGTTGTGTAATTGGTCTTCTTCTATTATATCTTTCCTCTATGTTACCCTTCTGTCTCCGTCTCTAAAGGTGCAACCTGTAAACACATTTTTAATTCTCCTCAACAGTGTTAAATAGCAACCATGATTCAGCAGGTCATTTATTCATAGCTACACCCATTTATGTTCTGCCAAGACTAATGAGCTGCTTAAAATTCCCTTTTTGTCACTGTAGAATTAATTAATGCCCTGACCCGACTAAAAGAGAAAAAAAAAAACATTATATCAACTGTTTCTTTATGCAATGAATAAATAGTGAAATGAAAACTGACACTGTTCTGTTGACATTCAGCACTTTAGAATCTTAATTGTGATTAAATGAATGCTTTTAACAGTAATTAGAAACTAATTTAGGGGATGTTGAAATAAACTCTGGCCTCTCATGAACCCAGGACCTCTTGGAAATAAGAACTGTGCCCAGTTGAATTAAATAGAGAGTGACTTATTGAACTCTGCAGTTTGTAAAGATCCAAATTCATAATTCTTAGGTTAAACTTGAAGACCTGAGTTTCGTTTTTTAATAAATCATCACCGCACAGAGCGTTTCCCTCTTGACCTGTGAGTCAGAAAACAGAAATCAGACAAAAAAGTGAAGGCTGGGAGAAAGTTTGGGTTCTCTTTATATTCAGCAGCATGTGATTGGCTCGTATAGGTAAGTTTAACTTGATTCTCAATAGTTCTTGAAAGGGAGTTGTGGTTTTAAAGAAGGTCAGCTGCAGGACCAGTTCCCACACGGTGACTGTGCCTGTACATAAGGAACAGGGACAATGATCTGCTCTCCCTTGGCTTCAGATGTAATGGTAGTTTACTGCTGGAAGTAGTAGCAGATCCTCCACATTATATCTGATGAACGACACAGAATTGTGAAGATGATTAGCTTCATCTGAAACCAGCCAATCACAGTCTGCCACTGCAATGAAACAGAACAGAGGATTGTGGGTCATTGGCGTCCAACCATTCTTCCCACCAGCTGAGCTGGACTGGGCTCAGTCACATCACACTGGCTGTATAAGTGAGACTCTCTGAGCTCTGTGTAATTATCGCCCATTTGACACAGTCTGAGCGTCTCGTCTGGAATTTGAATGAGGAAGATAAAAATACTGAGATCACAGCGAACCGAAACCTTGTACCTGAAAGAATTATCAACGCCTCGACTCCCGTCGACGTCCTCGCCGAGCCCTCGCTAACACGCAACAATTATCTCGTTTGTGGCCGATTTGCCTCCTCACATCTTCAGGCTGGTAATTCGCTTCCTTTGAGAGGTGAACTCCTGCAGTAAATCCTAAATATCAGCCGCTGCGTCGCAGGTTTGTAGAGGCCGCGTGGCACCGAGCCCAGAGCTGCTATTGATGTACAGCTTTTAGCGACGCGGCTAATAAGAGCTTAATGACTTGTGTGTGCGTTTGTGTTTTTAATGCCTAATCTCACGGGAATCCTCTTCCCAGATATCAGAGGTCGAGTCCAGGCAGTTTGTCATCGCGTCCTGTTTACTGACCTTCCGTAAAACAAAGTAGAGATCAGGCCTTTCAAACGTCCTCTTTAGCCTTGACCTTCCTAAAATATGCAAATCCGAAACACACAAAGACGTCCTTGTAAATTAAATCCACTCCTTTCGTTTCGGCTCCATCCAGAGGCTGATATGTGACAAAAGCAACTAAACGTGTTGAAGTAAGTGAAGAAAAGCGTGTTAATTGGTGCGACTTTTTTGGCAGCGAAGGATGAAAGACATGTTGACAGAACCATGCCTGGTATTACTGCTATTTCCAGAGATTTCCACTGATTAAGAATTGTTGGGTATATAAAACTGTTTAACCCTTCTGTGCCATCAAATGGATGAAAAAAATCGAAATTAAAACGTTTTTCATTCAATTCAAGGATGGTCCTTGTTGTCAAAGCAGTGTTAAAGTTAAAAATTACTAAGAAAGCTCAAGGTCACAACTGTTCCTTCACTCCACAGGCTGGTGTACTAAACAGGATAGAAGACCAACTGTTGTGGAGCCCCAGACCTTCCCAGGGACCCATGTTCACTGAGTGTGATTTGTTTTCAGTAATTGGAAACATTCCTGCGGTTTCCTATCATCTTATTCTTGACCTTTTAGCCATAATTTCTGGCAATAACAAAAACTTTCTATTCACCAAGTTAAGCACTGAGATCTGGAAACTCTGCGTCGTTGCTGAAAAGAATTCGACGGAAGAAGAAACATGAGCAGTCAGACAATCAGACTTTAACAAACCCTGAGACAGTCAAAGTTAGTTGAAGGAGAAAACAAAGGCGAATGTTGAAATTATTACCCAAACTGTGTCGTAAACATCCATCACAGTTTACAGATCAACTTACTTCAAGTACTTTTCGTACTTGAGATAACTTTGGCGCTACACATATAAAATTGAATTAAATAGTGCACACTGTATTCCTGTGCAATGAGAGATCATCAGCAAAAAGACAAGACAACATAAGAAGGGTCCAAGTTGTAATGAACATTATTTTTTTCTTTATATCAACTCCAGCATTATTACCTAATCTTGTGGTTCAGTCCTAAGATGTCAAACATGTAGTTGAACATCAGCTTCTAGAGGTCATGATTTTCTCTTTAATCTGGAGTGCAGATAAAAATACTTTACACAGCATCAGTCAGTGTGCAAAGCTTTGTACTGTAGACAGCCTTGTTAACATATTCACAGCTCTGTGCTGTAATGCACTTTACTCGGTAGAGAGACAGATGATGTCCTTTTCAGTCACTTAATTATCTTTGTGTCCTTTTGAAAATGAATTATGTGCCTGTGGCAATGGTCAGACAATTACAACTGAACTTTACAACAAGAGAAACAATCAGCACAGTTCTGCATGTGCAACAATAACACGAACAATTAACAATTAAGCACAACACACACCGAGGCACAACCATCATATCACAGAGGTTTCTTAACACAGCTACAGCACCGGTGGACATTAAAGATCTATATTAAATTATAATAACTAGTTTATTCTGATCTACATGCACGACTGATGGCCGTAGAGATCTGGCTCCATGTCAAAATTCTTCCTAGTGAAGTTACTACTTCTCCAATCATGATGAAACCGACCTCAAAGAGACGACAGAGACATTCAGCACATTCAAGCTGCTGTCAGGTACAATAGTGGATTTCAAGAGGAAGAAAAGTGAGAGGACAGGGAGGAAGGTAAGAAGAGGAGACAGACGGTGAGAGGGAACAAAGAGAAGAGACTGAGAGGGAGAGATTCAGAATATTCAGCCAACTTTCATGTAATCTATTCCAACATGGACAGAATGAAAGAGAGGAGCTGGAAGCGGAGGAATAAAGGCTGGTTTTGTCCGGCACGTCGGTCTTCCAGGTGTCTGCGTGGAAATAAAAGAGCGAGCAGACGGGACACTGGATCTGTGTTCAGCCGCTGAATGGAGCTCCTCAGAGAAATCACACAAACACGTTTATTCACTCTCTCTCACTTTTATCAAGGTCAAATCTCAGTCAGTCAATCCTCTGATGAGCTGCTGGTGAGCCCACGAGCAAGGCATTCATTGTGTGGGAGTGAAAGAACTTGAGATCTGACCCAGTCTGGACACCAGACTGCACCCAGTGAGCAGGACAATAACCTGAAGATAATCACATTTTTTGAACATTTGCGAATGGAAGTTTCTTGACCATTATTGATCTTTGGGAATGATGTTTGTAACAAAACGAGTCTTAGCTCAAAGGTCCACTTACTAGCTTTTTGGGGCTTTCAACCACATCCCATAAATTGGTCGTAAGTGATGATTGGGAGGGATTTTTTTTGTATGAGTCTCTACATTGTTTTTGAGGAAAATCCTACTCATTCTGCCTTTAACTAAATCCATCTATGTTTGTTTATTGACAAAGTCCCAACAGATTAAAGACCTTCTGTCACAGCTGCTGGTTAACAAATTCATTCCTCTCCCTTTGTAAATTGTGCGTGATGCATTTCAGATGGTCGCTTGCAAAGATGATAATGAATCTGAAAGAGCGAGACTTGAATCTGTTCCTGGTTGTAAGTTATCTTCTCCTCTCTTCGTCCTCCTCCTTGAATCGTGGCCGGTGTGTTTTTGAGGCAGTTCAACTTTCACTTTCTGTCCTGAGAGACAGAGGAGGCTCAGTGTCAATTGAGATGATCGGCCAATCAAAGCTGGAAACAGAGCTTTGATTACGTTTTAGATCTGCACTTTGTCAGACTCCCTGAGTCACTGCTTGAGATTCTTTCCAAAGAGTCTCTGACTGGGAAGATTTCCTCTCTCCACCACCTTCCTCATCATCATCATCATCATCATCATCTCCTGGTAGGTTAAAAAAAACACACACACACATCAATCTCTGCAGTCCTCCATTATGTGGCTTTGAACAGGAAGTTAACACGCTCAGTGTGTGAAATGTGGCCAGTAATATCAGTTATGATACAGAGCTGTGCTGAATTGTAATGAGGTTTTAGCGAACACTGTCACACCTTCACTAGGCTCTCTCTGCCATATCAAACTATCGTCACTTTACCCAGCTCCCTCTCCTGTATCAAACCACAGTCGACTCACTTTGCATGACTCTCTCTCCTCTGTGCCAGTCGTTTTTACACAGTTCTCTCTGGAAAGGTGAAGCAGCTTTACTTGATTCTCAGTCTCATGTTTCAAAATGCAGTTTAAGAAAAATCATAGGCAGGAATGAGCATCATGTCACCCGTACACTCCTCAAAACATTGCTCCACAGCCCTACAACTGGTCAAAAAAATTAATATCTAAATTTCTTTTTGGGTCTCAGCAAACTTTTTGTTCCCTGACACCACCACCAAAAAAAAGAACACAATTTTGCTCTTATAAAAACTTAAGACCAACCAATAACCAACTCGCACAAACAGAAGTTCAATAAGTAACATTGCACATAAGACTGAAAGCTACATATACGTGACACAGTGGCACTGATGTTGTTGTAGACACAAGGTTGAGACCTCTCATGTTAGTGCTTTTATACATTTCCTACAACAATTTCATTATAGTTTTGTGTTTGTTTTGAAGCTTTTATTTTCAGTCGTCCACTGAGAAAGAAATAGTTCCCTGCTGCTAAGTGATGCTTTTGTGCATCCTTCCATCCATCCATTGTTGAGTCTGACAGTTCAGTGCAGATAATACTTTTAAACAAAAGCTGCAGAGAAAAGAATCCACTGCATTGTTCGTCAGCAGTAGGAAACAATGAATAAGCTGTCGTGGTGTTGGGTTAGTTACATGTACACAAGGCGGACTGATACTTAAGGAATGTCTCTTTTACAGAGTAAACAAGACAGAAGTGAAGATTTTCTACTGCTTTAGATGTGTGTAGTAAAAAGAACTTCACGGGGAGTAAATGAACACGAGAGTGGCTGTAAATTTTCAAAGGCAAAACATGTCATGCTCAGTGCCTGAGGAGGAGCCCTGAGCCTGGTATGTGCAGGAAGATTAAAGCTGCTCTTAATGCTCTTCATGTGCTTCTGTTTTTTTATAGGCATCTGAAGACTTAATGTATTTTTACACTTTACATGTAAGGAGCTTGCAGCTTTTCTTTCCTTTGGACGATACTGTGGATCACTTTTTTCCTCTATTTATGAAACGTCTCCAACATCATGATGCATGGTCAAATGCAACTGTTTCTTTTAAATCCCAACCACTGCCAGCTGTTGGCAGTGAACTCCCATTCAGTCTCAGTCATGAAACAATAGTTATGAAATGTCATCCACACTATGTTTAACACAATCATACCAGAGAATAATCAATCAATCAAGGATTTTTTTTGTCTTGATCTTATGCAGATGAGGAATCCTGTCCTGTTTAATTTAGCAGCAGCTCTAATATTATTTTATAATATTTTCCCTGTGGAGATGTTAACACCACAGAACAACATGATGAATTCTCTTCTAAATATTTGCATATTTGCATTTGAAAAGCAAGAGGGTAGCTCCCCGCAGACCACACACAGACACACACACACAGCTCTGTGGGAGTTGATGTGATGCAGGCTTAATTAATGATTTGATATCTGTTGATGCGTTAAACAGAGCACAGGGAAAGGCGAAAACCACAGATGAGAAGTGAAAGCAGATCTGAACCGCCTGTTACTACAATGTGTCTCTCTGCACCTGCTGGAACACACCGTCTCTCCTCTGTCTCAATCAGCCTCTCTCTGCCTTGATCTGGGTCTCAGATCAGCGCAGTAGGACGCCTGCAGCCCGCTGCTGGTGATACTGTAAATGTGGAGGAGGAGAGCTCTCTGTAGCTGCTGTTTCATTAGAAAGCAGCAGCGGCTCTTTTATCTGGACAGAGTCGGCTTGTTAATGAAATGATCTGCGAGTCAAACTTCAAAGAAAGAGTAACCTTGTAATTTCAGGAACAGATTCAAGCACTGACCACTTAAATCTACTTTCCACCTGCTTTAACTGGACTATCTTCAGAAATGACTCTTTGACTAAAGTTTGAGCTGAAACAAACTTGACACTGATAGTTTTCCAGTGTAGACACTTGACTAACACGCTGTCGATAAGGCAGCAGCATCTTATATTACTTTGGCTTTTTTAACCACTTACTGCATCACTGTCTCAGTATGAGTGCCATCCTCCTCATCCCTATAAAGCTACTAATACAGCGAGACTGCTCAAAATGTCTCCATGTAAGGCCAAATCCATCACCAAAGAGGTAGGAATATATAGTAGAAATATAGATTTCTACACCAACAGTGGTCTCACTGTACCAGAGTGAAATGCAGCTACAAGACATGCTGCTGTTTGAGTACATTATCAGTCAATGTTTCTATGCTCACTTAAAACCCAGAGAGAGAGAAATCTGCAAACACGTTCTCTGGGGAGTGTCCAACATCATTCTGACATGTGCAAAGTCAGTGACTGATGTAGAAGTAGATAAAGGGAGAGGATGGGAAGTAGGTACAACAGAAAAGTACATTTATCACAGAAAAACTCGGTTTGCGGTTTGTCAGTGAATCTCTTCAGTCCGACTCTTCTCTGGTGTCATTAACAACCTCTGAGCTGCAGGCAAAGTCAGCCACTAAAGAAACAGGACAATTACACACATAATGAACACTGCCGAGAGGCGAGATTAAAATTTAAACTGAACCAGGTGAGAGAAAGACAGAGAGTCAAATGTGCCGCCAGGTTTACGGAATTAGACAGAAGGACGAGAGGAAGAGGCGGGACTGAATAAATAATCAAACTGACATGAGGAGAGAATTAGTCCGACTCGTTATGAATTCAGGTTTCTCTTTATCACTGACTAGTTCCAGATCAGACGGTCGAGGCAATGATACAAAGAGGTTAAAACACAAAAACACATTCAGTCAGTCGGCTGCTTTCTCATCAAACGTGTGTTAACTTTTGAAGGTTGAGAGTTTTACAAAGGCTTTCTTGATTAAACACCTCCCATGTTTTAAAATCATGCAGACTTTTGCAAATCTGACTGAAGATGAAAGTATTTTTATTCCAGAGCAGAAAGTGGTGTTCACTGCAGAGAGAGAGCTGCCTCATACCTCTCTGCCTCTCTCTCTCTCTGATGACCTTATTTTCTCTAAAATATAATTCATAGGTCTTGAGTTAAGCGGCCTTTTGATCTAAATGATGTTATTAATCAGCACCCAAAGGAGAGGAACCACTAACGACCTTTATAATGAGAGGGCTGGAGTCAACATGCTTCTTCTTCTCCCCTCCTCACCTGCTGTGCTCTCTTCCCCTTCAGCGACTGCCCTTTTGTCTTCTGCTCTCATTTTTTTCCTTTCCCTTATTTTTCCTTTTCCCTCCTCCTCTCACTTTTCTCCTAACATGCTTTAATTTTCTTTTTCATGTTTTAAATCTCTTCAGGTGAAATTGAGAGATCAAGTATAAAATTAGTCCCAAAGTACAATAAAGATCAGTGTTTCTTTCAACAAAATTCTGTTTGGTGGATGTTTTCGTCATTGATGGGAAATTCCTTCTCATACCACTTTACTCTTGTTCCTCAAAGTAAGTAGTTGCTAATGATGTACTCTCACTATGGAGCCAGAAACAACTGATGAATACTCAGTGTATTGTAAAACCCAAAATAGAAAAACTGATGAAGTAATTTTATTAAGGAAACTGAAATCATAACTTACCTAAACAGAAGATATAAATACATTTATGTAAACTGAAGAAATAGCACATTAAGCTTCTCATTACGACAATATTCATAGTATTTTGGTACTGGTGTTGTTTTAACAAAAAGCGAAACATGAAGACATGAAGCGGTTCCATAAGCAAAATATAAATGTAGAGATGCAACATTGCAACCTTTGCTGTTGTCCAATCAAGGTGAAAAAATCCCCCAAAATAGTCTTAAAGAAGAAATGCACTTGTGCCACCAGATTTCACTCAAAACACACACACACACACACACACACACACACACACACACACACTGTGGAGTTTAAGAGAGCTGAACCTTAAAAGAAACACATAATGCAACATGACAATGGTGATGATAAAGTCAGTGAAGATGAACATGTTCATTTGTCCAACACTGACAACTTTCACCACAGCAGCAAAATGATAACGGCACCGCAGAAGGAAGACGAAAAGGTCTCGTCTCCTTTGGACCAGCTCGTGGCCTTACATGGTTACCATGGAAACAGAGCAGGACCAGTGACAAAGCAAAGCGGGATCGTTGTGGTTCTTTAGTGAAGCTATAAACACTGCGGGACAGACCAGAGTCACATCCAGTACCTTTGACCAGGAAATAATAGAAAAAGATAAAACTGTAATGATCCCTGGGGTGGAAGCTGCTCACAGAGGTGAAACTGCTGAGTATGAAGTTGAAAATGGAAGCTTCATGATGACAGAAGGCCATCTTACTGCCAGGAAGATATCACCAAACATCCAGCAGACAGAGAAACAACACATTAGGGACGCTACGGTGAGGAAATTTCCTACAGGTTAATGAACTGGTGACAACTTGTTCCTTGTACTCAAGGGCTTGTAGAGGCTGTAAAGACTCATCAGTTCACATACTCACACCAACCGAGCAGAAAGCTTAGAAGAGAAACCTTATACAAGTCTCTAGAAGCAAAACTATGAAACAGAATAAAAAGATGGTGAGAATAAAACAAGAAATTAATGTATCAGCTATGAGGAAAACAAAGTACACACACACTAAAGTGTCCATCAGCAGCTCCACCATCCACAGCTATAATCCTTTGAATCCTCCAGCTGGAGACTTTGTCCTGAGTGTTTACTTCCTGTTGGTGTGTTTGTTTGTGTGAGAGCATCTGTTTGGAGCCGACCTCATTCTTTGGCTCTGATGTCTGGCACTTAGAGCCCTCCGCTTCTCGCTTTAAAACAGAAACAACAGTTACTCTCCACCGGCAGAAGGCTCATCATTAAAATGTTGTGCATGGAGGTGTAAAAGCAGCCAGGTGGATTCACACAGCATGCAGGCTCAGCTGGGTCTGTCCTCAACGCTTTCCAGGTACAAACGCAATCCAGGAGACATGCCGTGAAAGTTTATGTGTAAAGTGAGAAGAGTCAGCAACCTGAACTGTGGAGAAGCTCCCGCAGAGTGTTACTTCTGCTTTTACTGTTTTCTATTAATGCAGGACACAACGCTCATCAGTTTGTGTGTGACTGAACCGTTAATTGATTCATATAGCGTCATTGAAATGTGTGCAGGTCATGTATGTGTCACGATATTATTGTTGACCACAGACAGATCGGATGGGTGGAAATCTCCTAAAATGTTTAGTAGTAATTATAGGAAAATAGGGGCCGACTTCTGAGGCTGTTGTTGGAGTTCCATAAAAATGTGCTTATAAGGATTAGCCTGATCTAAATATGTATTTATTGTAGGAAACTTTCTTCATTAATGTTGACTTGTATACTCACAAGCAAACAAATATATTTTATATGTTCAACCTGCCTGCAGCACATTTACTAAAAGACTCCCTACATTGTGCTCGTAATTAACTGGACGTAATTAACTGGAAGTGTACCAGCTGAATGCTGCGTCCATTTCCCCCATAATTAGTACCAAATTACATAATCGTTTCCTCCGAATTTATGGCAAAAAATCAGTTCCCTTCTAGGACATTATTTGAAATTATGGGACCCATAAAATAACGTGTTGCCATTAGAGGTACTAACATGAACACGATTTAATTTTGGAAAGAAATCAAAATGTACAAATCCATCTGTTGATCTACCACACAGACAGCCCTGAAGGGAAGATGCTCAAATCTTACTGACTTGCCGTGACAAATAATATCTGTCAGTTGTGTGTAAAATAACATACGTACAAACGTACATATACAAACATACACAAACTAATCCAAACCAGCACAGGTTCATTCCTTTCAGATTAATAGAACCCGGGTGAAATCCCAACAGATTTTTCACCCCCAAATCCTCCCCACATTCAACTAGATTTGTGAGACATGACCCAATTTAGATTAAAGATCAGCTGTGAACTGGACGAGGTTACTTGGTGCGATTTTGGTCCATCATTCATCATTCATCATTCATCTGGTTGTAAGACTTGAAATGTAAAATGGAGAACTCCAGCTTAAATTTTACAAGTGTTTTAAAAATGCATACAATTATGTTACAGCATACAATTCTACACACATTATCTAATGAGTTAATGATTGTGCCCTCCAGTAAACAGTAACATGCCTCCGGCTTGCTTTAGGCAGACAGCAGGTCGGGGATGTGTTACCGCCCTCCGTCTGTTCTCCAGAGCTAAAGGCTCCGTTTCATATTGTTGCAGCTCATAAAGGATTAACAGCTTTAGACTACGACTAAAGTTCCAAAAATGCATTGAATATTGATTAAAGTGATCTCCTGCTCAGAATATTTCCCTTATTATCCAGAGTCACGGCGGCAAAGTGCACAATGAATGTTAAGTGTCTGCCTTTAGAACTAGTCGGAGTTGTAAAAGCTTCTCTTGTATCAGAGCTTGCTGTTCATCTCGTCTGCTCAGACACTGAAACTGGAGTGAAGCCAAGGACGCCCGTCCACCTCGACAAGCTCCAGTCATCGAATAAGTCCAACTCCCATTGGACAGAAAGACTTCCTGCTGTGTGTTGTTGCTGTGATGAAATGACCTTGGACTTGTTTTGTTGGGAGAAACAAAGCTGATGAGGAGGTTTTGTTTTCCATCAGCTTTCAGATAAAGAGTCCTCAGAGAGGCAGACATCAACAGCCACAATAAGTTTATCTGGAGCTTTTCTCTTCATGTGTAAAACTGTTGTTTATTATTTAATAGTTCGGCACACAGATGCCTCATTAGTTGCCGATGATTTTCCCTAATGACAGTTATCAGGTTAATAAATAATGAGAGGCAGGTGTGTCTGCAGCAGCTCTGAGTTAGACTGCAGGATCTGTTTATCACCTGCTTCACGTGGTAGTGAAGGAAGTCCGTGTAGCAGCTTTAACTTAACAACCATTCAGATTGTTGAAATTATAGCTAAAGGTAATTAAGTGTCACATCCATCTACTTAGGCTGGATCACAACACTGGTGATAAGAGAGAAGACCAAAGTCTTTGATATTACTGCAAGTACATTAAAGGATTTATATGTAAATATTAAATTGAAGGCTGAGATTGTACATGTATAAAAGCCTTGGTTCTGCTTCTCTGAAAGACTTTCCGACAGTCCTGAGGAGTAATTATAATCTTCACTTTGAGTGTCTTAAAGTCATCAAACAGCTCGGTCCTCCACACTACGCCTGAGCAAACAGAAAGGAAGCCATTTAGTGAGCAGGATTTTCTTTTAAAACCAATGATTAGAGCACAGTGGATTAAAAATGACTGAATTCATAAAGAGCTGAAGAGGACACTGAATCAGCAGTGAATTTCCAGACTTGAATTATTTATAACAATTACTTTCAACAAATATTCTAAAAGAATTTTGAATCTTACAATTAAGCATAAAATGATAAATTTGTGGCCCTCACAGTAAAGTGAAGCCTGTCACACACACACGCTCAAACTATCCCAGAAGCCACTGATCAGTTACCGAAGTCTAATGAACCTCATTGCTTTATTATTGCACTGACTGGTCTACAAGCATGGTTACATTACTTTTGTCTTAGGGAATATTGGTTTGATGTCCCATTCAGTTCAAACCAGGCCAGTATAATTCACATATTCAAGCATGTGCTTCCTGGTTTAGCACGGTCGTCTTTGCAGCGAAGGTGAAGTTGCAGCTGCTGACGACAGCATGTTTACTGGAAGGTTTCATTTCTCCACTCAGATGGTCAAATACACTGAAACCTACTCTATGCACTGGACTCAATAAAATATTCCTACTGATATTTCTCTGATCAAACTCTTACCATCTTTGTCTCCATCATGTCTCAGTGTTAAGCTTTAAACGGCTGGAGAGCAAACTGTCAGTAAAGTGTTTTGACGGAGCCACAGACAGACAGAGAAACAGACGCGGTGAAGTTCAACGAGTCGAGCGTCTCCTCCACAGTCGGTGGTTTTATTTCCACAGGGACCATCTGAACTCACAGTCCGTGCAGTCTCAGTGCTGTGAGCCGCTGCAGATAACGGCGTCCGGCGAGCAGCGAGTACATATGATGACACCGAGGTGTTGATATCTGTCTCTGTCTTCTCTTCACATGCTGCGTCATCTCGTTGGTGCAGAGACAAAGAGGAAAAACTACTGCCACCAAAAAGCCCCTCCTGGCTGCCTGGTTGAGCCAACACTTCCTGTCTGACGGCCTCCTGATAGAATCCAGTGGAGACCAGACTCTTCCAAAGGTTTATCAGCAGCCAACAGCGGCACAATTACACCACAATCTACAATGGAAACGACGACTGGAAACAGCTTGTGGACATTTACATAAGTCAGAATGACGGCCCGTCTGTCTCTCAGCATCTCTGCTTCTCTCTGCAGCGTCCCAGCTTTATTCTCAGCTCCACTGTTAAACCTGTTAACTTGTATTACACGGAGCAAAAGGATTCCCCCACTTTAATTCACGTCGCTGTGATTTCCAGGACTGTTGTGTTGCTCTGGCAGGTTTCAGTGAGACAGATTAGTGATGGAAACGGGAAGAAAACATCGTCCTATGCTTCCAAAGCAGCTCAACAAACATCTACACTTTCTGCCAACACGCCTCCTCTAGAGATGAAACAGTATGAAAAGCTCATATTCCAATGTCAGTGGCCAAAATCATTGTGGTTATGACTATTGTTATAATGTGCTGAAAATGTTCAAAAATACTGACACACACTGAAATCATTTCAGCAACTTTTATACTGAAAATCCCAAATAAAATAAGCAGCACTTTTTGTTTGCATGACATGGTAACACTAACCCTCGGGAATTTTACCGTTTCATTCCAAGTTTCATTCCTGTTTCATTCCAAGTTTCCTTCATTTTCACAGGCAAAAGACAAACAATTGTTTTCTTCGCCACAAAGTCGGAGATCTTGGTAGACATTGCACAATGGAAGAGAAATAGAAAACTATAGGCCATTTATTCTCAACAGGCTCTTGAGGGCAGCTATTATGTAAATGACTTCAGATCAGCGTGTGATGTTTCCACTGGAACCTGTTGACAGCAAATGACTGGAGAAGTGGAACTTGTTGGGAGTAATCAGGCAAGACGGCGAAGCTCGAAGCCGACACGGTGGTCAAACTTAACCGAGCGTGTGAAACCACAACGTGCCGTTCCTCCCGCTTTTGTTGGACGGTCTCCCCGCGGAGCAGGAAGCTCACTGATCTAACCAAGCATGCTGTGTTAGCAGATGCTGCCACGATCTGCAGGATTTATTTAATGATTTCAGACGGAGGTCGAGCTGCTCGTGGCGTCTTAAAAAACTGAACAAAAACCAAACAAACATTCAGCCTTGAAGCCCCAAGTTTAGGAGGACGTGTTTCTCCTGGTGTTATTTTATGCAGTGAATACATTTACTGGAGACTGTGTGCAGGAGAAGAGTGGCGACAAATCCCTGAGCTGTTTCTTGACACTTTATGCTAATCTGCTCTATTATTTGCTTCCATTTGCCCTTGATGGAGACAGCTGCACCCGCCGGCAAGTTGGAGAAACAGTTTTTGGATTAATGCCTGCCACACATACACACACGCACACACACACACACAATGCTGGCGTCGATCTGACTTTGTGACTTTCACTACTGATCTGTGTCACCACTACAGCCAGCAGACATCCACTCAACAGGACAGTATCTGTGGATATGAGCATCTGTTGGGGTTTAAAATGCAAAATTCAAATTTAAAGAATGAAAATTGGAGATAATATGACAACCTGATGAGGCAACAATACACTATACATAATGTGTAAAGCAGAGATTCACAGGCAGCTACTTTATTTTGCATGTGCTGCATCTGCTAGCAGGGATGTAATGCTGGTGGGTCTAGCTGAACAAACGATGAATCAATATGTTTATGCTTGTTGGCTGATTGTTACTTCACAGACCTGTTCATATGCAACATACAAAAGGTGTTTGATTGCATATTTCTTACAGCACATTTCCCTTGCAGATGTAATGACAATGCCATTTGTTAAGGGATCCTCTATATTTTTGAATATCGCAAAAGCTCAACCCTGTTCTGCATGAGAAAAAGTTTGTTTTTTGTTTTGGTTCCATGCAGGAATTTCATTTACAGTCCATTCTTTTTTTGTGTGTTTTTGTTTTAAAGTTTAGCCTGTGGGGACGGTCTGGCCACTTATCGATCAATCTACAGCCAGAGAAATGTCACAGCGTCTCTGTGGATCAGCAGATTGACCTTTCTGGATAAATCTCATTAAGTTGGTAACATTGCCATTTTGCTGTCAGTCATCAAACCAAAATGTCAAGAGAAAACTGGCACCTTTGCTACAAGTGGTGAGGGAATTCAAACTGGGCGATCAGACATTTAGGAGGCAGAAACTTCTTGTTACTTGTTTTGGTAAAGAGCCTGAACACTCAACAAATACAAGTGTGGACTTCAGGTATGGTAGGACCCACAGGCAAGACGATAACCAGCAGCTCTGTGGGTCTCTTATTAACACTGGGGTCAGAGGAGGACAATAACACACATATCTGTTCAGCATACGCAATATTAAAATCACTCAACCTGCCCCACAGATCTAAATCCCATCTCAATTGTGGGTTTCAGACTATAAATCAACTTGTGAAATAGGTGTCACTTTACCCCAAAGAGCAGATCTCTCATTCTGGAGTTAGTTAAAGCCAAATGAGTCAGGCCATCTGCTCAGTGATGCTTAGCTTCAAATAGATTAGAAAATGATGATTGAGTAGAGTCGAACATCCACAGAGGGGTGTGAGTTTAGTTTGGTCTCGACCAATGTGATCAAAGAAAAGAGCAACTGCAACAAGGTTTGGTCGCCTGTTTGAACCCTAAAGCCAGATGTTAAATAAGAAACATAGACATACGAGTCTTATAACTTTCCCTCACAACTGCCAAAAATAAAAGATGTTGCATGTCGAGTTCACGGGTGGTGACACTTATTTTTTCAACCCTTTTCCTGTTCATGATACTGACATACAGAAAACTTATTTAGCATTTTTAATTTCTCATTTTACTGTCAGTCACCTGGCAACACTCTTCTCACAACTTGAATGGTGTTTCCCCACGTGGAAAACTCAACCTCATGATTTCCATTTGAAGGCATCAACAGATATCACCTGAGAGCACATCAACTCACACATCAACACTTTGGGTCTCTCTGCAAGAGGAGAGCAGCACAGGGAGAAAACCTGATTAGGAAGGAGTGGAGTGTGAAATATATTTTGACGGGATGAATTTTCAGTCCTGTCTGCGAAAAAAAAAAAAAAGTATAAATTCAGAGCAGCGTTCTGAGACTGAGCAGCTTTTCCAGGTGATTTTATCCTGCGGGTTAGCTGGTTTTCTCCCTGTACTGACTGGCTTACTCTGCCAACCAGAGAGAGATTTTTGACTACCTGCAGCTCTTGTCACTCAGGTCAATCTTAATAGAGATCTCTCTCACAGCCTGCAGAAACCACTGAAGCTAAAAGCCACGAGGAGACAAAAGTCAGCCAGAGCTGTAATACCACAGGCAGCTGTTGTGCTGTTTTTCAAGCAAACCAGTTCAGCTTCAGCTCCTCAGTCGGGAGCTCACTGGATTTCAACAAGTCAACGAGGCCTCATAACTTCACAACAACATCACTCCAACCTCCTGTGATGGAGAAAAAAATTGGTTGGTATGACAAGGCTAATCTGATCGCTTTCCTCCATTTTGCAATTGGTCAACACTGCAAATCCACCTCTCAAAGTTTTCCAAAGCTCAATTATACGCAAGACACATAATGTCAGTGTGTCTCAGTGAAGGAACACAATGATCACGGCTTTTCCACTGAGATGACCTGAAACGTGATTTTAAAATATTTTCCACACCAACAATTACAGATTGAGCAACATTACATAAATAAAAAGGGTACAAAAAGAAGACTCCAGAACACCAAAGCATGGACGTACTGACAGAGCTGGATACTTGCAGCCTAAAACCATTTCCCCCATAGTCTGCCAAAGACTGCCATTAAAGGAAGCTGTCTATAAAACAGGACACCTTGAACTTTTAAGAAGGTACATTCTTACTCTTTGTATTAATAATATCTAAGTCAAAGTTTGATATTCATAAACTTCCCCAGAGCCTGAGAAAAGCTATTTTAAGTCTATGACGTCAACCTGTTCTCATAATTCATCTATAACACAAACACTCACCAAATTAAGTGAAATGCTTTCAATCTGTTTACTGTTTTCAGCAATCAACACCACAACAGTCCATTTCACCACCACAAACAAATCCCATAATTGCCCATTGAATTTAAGTGGAAGCAAGAGTTCTGTTAATTTTGCCACTTTTGCAACAAACCAAATAAACATTTTGCTCTCCCTTTTTTGCTTATTTACATATGAAAGCCTGTTTTTATTTGATATTTGCACGCGTGAGTATCTATGAGCAGACCTCTTCCATGGGTCCGGATGTGGTGGGAGCTGACTGACGAAACTAAAAACACTCTTCAAGGAAAGTTCAATAAAGCAAAGCTACTCTCCGTGAAGTGGTTGTACTGCATCAAGTGCATGTCGACACAGTCGGCCCACCTGACTGTTAGCACGGAGTCTGGGTTAAGAGCAGAGAGATGCGCCGACACTTGCGACATGAATGACTGTGGGGAGCGTAATCATCATGCAGAGGTGGAAGCAGGAGTCAGAGAGGAACCCTGACAGCTTCTAAGTGAGTGTGTGTTTGTGTTTCAATGACGAAGGAGAGTGGAATTACCATGCAGAACTGGTAGCAAGACACAGAGGAGGTCTTGTCTGGATTTACACGTGTGGATGTGAGGGGAGTTCCTCGGAGGTGGTCACACACTCGAACACTCGGTGAAGAGATAAAAGACCATGTGAGTGTGTGCTGACCTGCCACTGTCCACCACTGTTGACGCTCCTCATGTCTCAGCATCCAGCCTTGGCGGGCGATCTCTCCTCATCCTCTGACACCAGTTGTCACTCATCTGCTTAATGACCTAAATTAACGTGGAAATATTCTATTAATTAATGTAACAGGCAGTCAGACATCTTATTAAGAAAACACTGAGGCATTAAATTAGACAACATTGGATATGGAGGTAGAGCAAACATGAACTTGAATGCGATTTTTGACACTCTTGAAGTCAGTGAAGAAACTGCATGTTAATTATGAGTGATTTCTTGTCCACAATTATTTACTAAAATAATACATTGAATCCAACACTATCACTCGCTTTTTAATTTTAACAAGGTTTCAATGCTCAGATCTTCGTCATAAAATTTACCTTGTCAGTAACTTTCTAAATTAAAATGTCTGATGTGCAAGAACTCTGCTAAATAAATAACATATCAAAATATTATTAAGGAAATTCTTTGTGGTCTTGAATGTCAAATTAGTCTGTTTCTCAATCTCCATTGTTTACATTTGTGCCGAAACGATTGACCTATTTAACGATTAGTTGAACAGAAGAGACTTAATCAACATCTATTCTGATCAAGTAAAATATCAAACAGCTGCTGGTTCAAACTTCTAAAATCTGAAGATTTGCTGCCCCGGATAAGCGGAAGAAAATGGATGGATGGATGTTTTGTTTTTTTTGTTCTGTGTCATTATAATTTGAATATCTCTGCTTGTTTTGTCTGACCAACAGTCCAGAATCCAAAGTGAGGATGTGGCTCCAGTGTTTTTCCAGATTGTAGTGTGGCTGTAAACATCTAACCGGTTCCTGCCACATGTGGATGATAAACACTTCTGTTACCACATTCATGATTCAAACAAGAAATGTAACTAGTGCAAATACATGCAAATGTATTCACTACAAGCATTTGTAATTACAGCCAAAATGATGAACTTAAGAATAATTTTAGATTGCATTTCAGATTAAATCTAACAGTTTTGGTTTCTGTCCTGATGGAGTGGACAGCGGCTCAGCCCGTGTTTATCATTTCCCATGCAGCTGGCGACTGAGCAGATATTAGCTCGGTCTTATCAGCAGGAGCCACAAAGGGCTGAGGGTGAATTGGAGCGGATGCTGAGGGGAGAACGGCTCCTCGGGGAGGCAGCTAATGATCATCCCCGCTGACGGAGCCTGACACCGGGCCCGGGGCGCCGCTGAGACAGCCTCTCTGCCGAGGAACGACAGCAGCGGAGACGGCTCCCGTGAAATTTCAATGTTAACAGAAGAGTTTCGTCCTTGTGTAAAGCCTGAGTTCACAGAGCACTGATATCAACTTTCAAATTTTAGTTGATTATAATTCAGAGGGTGGACTGTAAGGTCAATGTTTGAGTCCCTGGACTGACTGCAAAAATCCAACATACAGCTTGTTCCATTTCAGACTGAACATAAAACTGTTTTTATTAGTCACTTACTGAATAATTTTTCTCATGCTCTGGTTTAATAGCTGTAAACTGAGCCTAGTTCTGGACTCCACTTCTTCAAACAGCCAAACATTTGCTTTTAGAGCCAAGTCAGGTTTATTTACAACATACAGCCAAATGCATGTGTGGTAACCTGTTATAGTTTGATTAAGGTGTAGATTGAAAAGAACTGAATAGAACTGGACTGCGCTTACTTTGCTTGTGACTTAATTCAGGTTAAAGTCATTAGAAAACACTGTTTAACTTGTGTAATTTGTATTGAGTCAGTGACAACCAGAGGAACAGTGTTTGTCCTGACCTCATCTCTCAGGTGCAACTGGAGCAATTTAAAGTAGAACAGTCCTAAAATGGAGCATGCAAGCTCAGCAAAATCTTTTTCCTGGATAAATTAAGATGCTATGTTATGAGACCATGCAGGGTGAGAGAAAACAGCAGTTAAATCTGCTTTGCCTTTTTAAAAATCAGTAGTAGTAGAAGTAGATTATGTGAACAAGATAATATGAAGTGAACACAAACTGTCATCCCGAGCACAAGTTTTCTGAGCCTGCATCAATTTTTTTGGTCACTTGGTGGCAGCAAAAATATCTGTCTCTTTAGCTGCTAAATGCTCCAATATGTTCAGCAGGGAGTCGCTGGCTTCTGTCTGTTGCTTGGTGCTGGGCAGGAAGCATACAGTCAGTTTTTTCCAGCTTTTACATTCGCAGGCCAAAAAAACAAAACAAAGATCTGAAAGACCCTAAAGTGCTTCATTGAGCTGAGGGAAACTGCAGTCAGATGATAATTATGTATATTTACGTGCGTATTTATGTTTCCACACACAGGTCGTCATTTGATTCACTGGTCATAGAAAAATACTGATCACGGCAGCTTTAAAAGCATAAAAACTAGTTTCGGACAGCAACTTATAGAGCTCTGACTGCTTCTATAAAATATACCCAGATGATTTTCAGGTCGCATCTCAAATTCAATATATTTTTATTTATCCTTGTAAACACAATTGTATGTACATAATTAGGTACTTTGAGAAGTATATTCCTTACAACGCCAGGGGTTTATGTAAGTAGACCCATCACCTCATAAAAATCAATTTTAACTCCCTCCTTTATCACCCGTTTTCATTTTTAGCCAGTTTTTATTAGTATTTGTATCATTAGACCTCTTTGATGAACCCGAACATGGTGGGAGCTTATTGCTGAGACTAAAAAGACTCCACTGAGGATCTTCTGATACCTGATTTAAAACCAACAAACAAGGGAGCAAAGCTACTGTGTTTTTCTCACATTGATTACAGTGTGAACATCATCCAACCTGTAACAGAGGGGGGTCACAACATCAGTCACTGTTACGATCATTATAACTTCTTTCCCGAGAGGTCAGCATGCAGCCGTCTTTGTTGATCATTCCTGCTGCCTATATAAAGTTGCATCTAACAATGAAAATCTTCTCGGTCGGTGTTTCTGAGAGAAAAAGTTCTTATCAAATGATGATCTGTGGTTTGAAGCAGGGTTCTTCACATGAAAAGCTTTCTGAGCGTTTGAACTGATCTGTAGGAGACTGACCACCACGTCACATCATATATATATGATATATATATCATATATTCTGAGCTGCATGGATCCATCTCATCTCTCTTAGCAGATCATTTCTGCTGCTGTTGTTTAGAGGTTTTAAATTATGAAGGTAATCAGCATGTTCTATTAAGGGACTCTTAAATCCGACCAGAGAGCGAAGGTTTATAGAGCTAATAGAGCTCTAATACTGCATTTCTTGAAGGGCAGATTTCTTTTTTTTTTCCCGTGGATCTGAAGCACCGGAGCAATCAGATGTGAAATCAAAGGCCAAAAATCAGCAGGTTGTTGAGTCAAAATGTTGGCAATTTCTCCAAAATGGGAGATATTTCCACAGCAGAATAAAAGACGACCTTTGCCCCCCGCCGAACGCTTTGCATTTCTTTTTTTACAGCAGAAAAGCTGTGATAAAAGAATCCATTATCAAGGTTTAACCCAGAGCAGACATCAAAATCTCATCTGAATCCATGTGCCAAAATCCTCCTGCGTTTGCATTTGACTTTGTGCTTTGCCTTAATGTCATTTCTGATTGAAATCATCCTTTGAAATGTGTCATATAATGGAGCTTTTCCTGTTAATATAAAGCTGACAGACGTTTGACAGTTTGCTCCCTGTGGTCTGTATTTTAGTGCCATGCATTGGAGTTGAGGCTGTCAAAGTTTTATAATTCAGACTCTATCTGAAATCTATTGTCTTTTAGTATCACTTAATCACATGATCCAAACTTAGTCATTTTATACATTTTTCCTCATCTGTTTGTTTTGTCTTCCATTTCTTTTAAACGCCTCATTAGTTTTTGACAATTGTATCATTGATTTATCTCCTGTTTTTTTCCATTTCTGCATTAATTTATATGAAATGTAGTTTTATATTATCAGTGTGAAGGAGACAAATTCAACCTGATTTTAATTGTAGCTTCAACTGATTAACTCCATTGAACATTTTCTGGCCTTCAGACAAAGTGAACACGTTACTCATCTACAAGTATTCACAAATGCTGAAGATAGAAAGTTTCCTCAATAATTCTAATAAATGTGAGGATTTTAGTTTTAATGACAAAGCGACCAGTATCAAAATGTCCAGATCAAATATGGTGAAATAAAATTATGTTTGTAGCCAAAACACAACTATAATTTTACTCAAACATCAAACAAAATCATTTTGTTGCTCTGGTTCAAAACTACAACAGCTTTATTTTTCTATTAACAACAGTTGCTCAAATTTAATTTCATTTAAATGCATTTACTTATAATGATAAACTCACCTGTTGCAGGCTTGAAACGGGTCTCAGCGGTTTGTAGCTTAGCTCGAGTTAGCTAACAGTTAGCTTGGATCCACAGCCGTTACGATAAAATGTATTAAAAAAATGTCCTCAAACTCCTCAAGCCACTGTTGCTGCATAGTCTACTTGTCTTCTGTCAGACTCAGTTTATCAAAAATATTACAATTTTCAACAAATATGCCGAAAGCTCCATCTGTCTTGCTAGCTGGTTGACCGGTTAGCTTAACACACGCAAGCTAACGGCTAAAGCTAACAGCGCTAGCAACAAACGGTAACATGATATTTAGCCATAATTTAGCTCCAATGAAAGAAGCATTCCGGTTTTTCTACTTTATGATTTTTCATAAATCTTCAAGCTTCATCACCTCTTTCCTTAATCTAAACTGTAGTGGAAACAATCCATCCCAACAGATATAATAACCTTCACCTGTTAAATTAGGAGCCATGTTGTTTGTTTCTATGGTTTAAAAAAAGTGAATTTTTGCATTTAAGTCAGCTATTTCAGAAAGTCTGACTTATTTTGACTTTGTGTCTCAAAATTTAGACGTTTTCATGTTTTAATTTATCCAGTGTTTTGTCTTAATGGCTCATTAGAATAAAATTTCTTTAAAGGAGTTTTAACTTTTCAGTTTTAATAAAAGACAACATGAAGAATCTCCTTCAGAATATCTCTTATTCGAGGTCTTTATTCCAGTTTGATAAAGCCAACAGTTACATTCGCAATCTTCCATCTACCTGACACACAGGTAAACCTCCACAGCCTCATTTCACAACTTTATTCCTCACGTCTGTCGTTTACACAATGATCACAGAACAGTGATTTCTCCCTCGTAGTATATTTTTAACACTCCAGGCATACGTACTTATATTTACTATTTGTACAATATATTGTCATTGAGTCCATTCATCCGTCCACCCCCCACATCCACATGCAAACACACAGGAACACTGTACAGATTCAACAATGGAGTCATGTCCAAACGCCTGAACATTTAATACCCACGAGTGAAGGAAAAACACAGCTGAGTACCGTCATTTTGTTTTCCTCGAAGTTGATGTTCTGGAAGATCATTTGTTCTTAAAGCCGAATGAGAAGGTGGCGTGCAGATCTATATTACAGAGTGACTTATGTGTTCAGAGGACCTGCGTCCAGTATTTCAGGATTTCAAGAAGAAACAGACTGAGAGAGAGATGGACGGAGGTAGAAGGGTAAGAAAACATTAAAAATAAAGTGAGAGAGCAGAAAGAGCAGAAAATGTTCTTTAACAACATACAGTTCCTAAATAAAAGACCTCCATATCATCCCTTCTTCTCCTGGTTCTGTTTCTTCTCTGTCTAAACGTCTAAAGTCGAGCACAGCAGTTTGGTTTCTTCTGTCAGTGTGGTCAATACAGGTCATAGGATATACAGTACAGTTTATACAGGGTGCACCTCCACCTCCAATACTGACGCCTCCTCTGGCCACCAAGGCTCCTTTGGTCTCAGTCAGTCTGTGCAGGAGTTGAGAGGCTCGTCTGGCCCGTGTATTAGTTTAAAGAATCCAGTGTTGAGACAGGAGGACGACGCCTTTGCAGTAAAGTGGCACAAACGCAGCTGCGGGAGAAAATGAGATACTGAAAAGTGCAAAGAGTCTAAAACTTTTTGGTCGCTAGTTTGTTACATCTACGTTTTGGTTCACGACATTATTTGCGTGGCTTTGGTCTGGAGGTTGCCAGATTGGAGAAGCCTGTGAACGCGCGTTGGTTTGAGATGAAGAGAGGCTGCCCCCCCCCCACCCTAGGCTGGGCTGGACCGAGCCGAGCCAGGCCGGGCGGATTTTGGCAGGGCCATGCTGGGTTAGGAAGAGCTCTGCGTTGGGAGAGAAAGAAAAACAAAGTGGCCCATCCTCTGGCGTCTCTTTCTACCTGCCGAAAATGTTCTCATACTCCAGCAGTATTAGCTCCACTATCTGGTTCTGGTAGACCATGTGGACCGCCATGTTCCAGGTCTCCGTTTCAGGCCGCAGCAGCGTGGGGCCGAACACGATGGCTACGCTCTGGGTGTTCATACGGTTTTCCTCACCGTGGTCGATCACCCTGGAGGAACGAGGGAGAGTTGAGACGCAGCGTTAAATATCAAAATGTCAAGGCTGGTAAAGTGGGTGAAAATGATTTCTCACAGAAATCTTCTGAGTCAACCTGCCTCGTAACGCTGTTTTATTTGTAGAATCTGGTTTGTAACTAATTATAATGTGCTGCAGTGTCTGAATAAAGAAAACTTTTGAGGACATACACATAAGCACTCAAACAGAGGAAGAGACAAACAGACTCCTGGCTGCTGTTTATGTGCTAAAGACAAATTATTTTCAGTGTTTGGCCCCTGCAGCGCTGCAATTTTGGTTCCTGGTTAAACATCACTAAAAATTTATAAAGTGATTGTTTATATGGAGCTCTGCACTGCTGACAAAGACATTTAAACTTCTGTAGTTGTCAAATGATGAGCTGGTTATCATCAGAAAACAACAAATCTGATAATCAATTAATCGTTTAAAAGTAATCTATCAAGTCAAAGTGTCAAATATTCTGTGCTTCAGAACTGAGAGTTTACTTCCTTTATGTAATTGCAAATTGAATTTCTTGAACAAAACAAGATTGGTAGACTTAAATTTGATGGAACATTTTTCACTATTTCCTGCCACATAATTAACAGATTCATGACAATAGAAATAATCGTCTGTCAATCTTTGCAGCCTGAAAATGCTGTTTTTGGTTTTTTTTCCATGTATAGAAAATGGTGCCTATTCATTGTGATTCTCTATTAAAATTCCTCTTGTTTAATCTCTATTCTGGGGAGAAAAGGAAATCAATAAAATCCAGTGTTTTGCTCACCTCCTGAGGTGTTTGAAGAGAGCCTGCATGGTGTCGTGGTTGGGCTTCGGCAGCTGTCTGACCAGGTCTTTGATGGTCTGAACTCGATACTTGTAGTCTGGCATCTCTGCAGAACAGAAGACACAGCAAATATTAAAGGGCGTGTTCACACAGAGCTCGTTCAGACCAGTTGTTTCAAAAACTGGAGCGTTTTGATTCGATGGTTTGGGGGTTTGCAGCAGTAGATTTCCAGGTGCAAACATGATAACATGCTGAGTAAAAGTGACGCTACATTCACTTTCATTCATGCACAGAAATCTGCGGCACGGCTGTTTCTAACACGTACTGATGGCGCTGACAAAGTCATGGAAGAGAGCGTAGGTGAAGAGAGGCTCCGGCAGCTCCCTGAAGTACATCTTCAAAGCTCCAGTGGTCACATGGATGTCCTCCCACTTCCCGTCTTCCAGGTTCACCTTCTCATCTGGACACACACAACCCCTTCAGTCAGAGTGCTTTCAACAGACAGCAGCTTATGTGACCAGAAATTCAACTCAGAATATATGTAAACAGCCTTTCAGTCTTTTCAGGTTATTCTCAATATTGTTTTCTCCCAAATAATGAATATTCCAGAAAGCAGTAACTCACCGTGATTGACAGCAAAGCGCAGTTTTTGAACAACAGCCAGGTTCCCACTAACTCTGTACAACCCGTCTATACACAGGCCTGCAGGGGATCATGGGAGGAAATACTGACATTAGTACAGTAATTGAATATCTGTAAATTAATACTGTAGGTTATTTTTGTTTGTTTTTTTTTTGCTTTGGGCAGCAGAAGAGTCAGACACACCCTATCTGACTCCACCTGTGTTATCATGGAGGGACAGTGGCCTCCACCCTTATTTAACTACAGGTAGATTCAGAGAAACCAGAATCATTCACAGGTAACAGGTTCAGACCCACCGTTGTTCTCCACGTGGTCGATGCACATCTTGACGAAGCTCGGCACTGTGCTGTTCTCCCTGTGACACAAACTGGACAGACTGCAGCCGAACACCTGATCTGGAGACGCAAACAGAAAACCAAAGTCAAACACAGTCCAAAGTCCTCGTTTTGTTGCAGTATGTGTTTTATCGACACTCCGATCTTTATGGTGAGATAAAAGACATTTTCTTTCTGTGGGCTCAAAAACTTCATGCAACGAATGTATAAAATGACTAGAATTATAAAACTTTTCCCATTTAATTATCATAGGACTCTAAAACGTGAACTTTTCCTGTTTCCTGTGGGCAAACTGGCTCGTTGGAGGATACGTTTAATAAAAATAGGATATCATTAAGATTAGAGCAAATGGATTTATGTAAAGAAGCTCCTAATCCAATTTAAAAGGTACAGATATAAATGACCAAAGGAATAAAATTTTATCCTAGATTCTATTATCCATTAGTAAAATGAACTTGATTCTTATTGAACTCTGAACTTTGGTGCCTGTAAAACCTTTTTGAATTCAGGATCTTTTTCACAATGTGCACAGATATGATAAAAGCTTGTGTCTCTAAGTGGACCTCGTTGCTCTCCGGTACCTTTGATGTATCCCTTGTCTCGGACAGCCTGCAGGGTCGGGCGGCGGGTCAGGAACTTCTTCAGCTTGTGTCTGGTCTTCTTGTTGTCGGAGCCGTCCATGCTGGTGGAGGTCTTCATGGCTGCAGCGGAGAGATGGAACGTGACAGCGTTGTCCACCACTCGTCTCAACACACTGATGGCCATGATGGCCGTTATGAGGGAATGAAACTAATGAGCGCTTGTTTTTATAGTGTGTGTGAGGCTGTCGGGCACCGAGCCAAACAGACACTCTGGACCATGCTTTCATTTTCAGTCTCGTGTAACATATGTACCCTGCTCATTTTAACTGCTGTCATATTTGCTTCATAATTCATTGCTTCATAATTCATTCAGCTCTTAATTACGTGACTTGTGATGATTTATTAGATTTTTAAATCAGTTTTTCTTTAATGTGTATGTGTTTTTTTTTCATTTGTAACTAACATGGTACGTGTGTTTATACATCACCATGAAACACCACACAGACCTCTGCCTTTCTTTGAGTCTCTGTGTTCTTTCTCCTTGTCATGTTTCTCCACACCAGGCGACTCCGGCATGTCCTCTTCAATGGCCTCATCAGACTCCCAGGCCTGACACACACACACACACACACACACACACACACACACACACACACAAGGAAATAAAATAATAAGATACTGGTTGTAAAAAACTGCACCTTTGGACTCTCAGGCAGAAAAACAACTTGATATGTTGTTTACAATAAAACCAGACTGATTAAAGCGAGTCAACATTAAAAGACGTGACATCTACTCTCATTTTTATACAGCTGTTTCAATCTAACATACATTTTCAGTTAAGTAGTTTCAGCTTTTTCACGAATGTGTTGTAGTGTCAGTCTAATAGTCCTTCTTTATTACCCTGCAAACAACAAATATTATTATAGAGCAGAAGACTGTATTCATCACTACTGTTTATCTTCTCAGTTTGCCCCCATTGGTTCAAATGAGCAGCTGGTAATCTGAAATGCCCTCCCCCCTCTTCACTGATGCATTCAAGTCTTGTTGTGGACATTCAAGTTTCTAAACTAATTTTGGTATTTGGTTGGTATCTGCCTCATGTCATCCCAGTGGTATGACTGAGATGACAGAGCACCAAGTTCAGAAAACTGGGCTACTGTTATGATGCCTGGGTAGGTTCTGGGTTCTAGGCTCTGATTGGGCCACTTTTGGTCCGATCTGGTCACACTGGCAGAGGCAGATGTTTTGCGACTGGATGAAAATGTTGCTCCTCACATGGGTGCTGATGGTGTCCTGCAGCGCTCGGTACCATTCTGCGATAACGCCATCGTTTTCTGACTGGATCAGCAGTTCAGTGCCCTGCCGAGTCTTCACCTGCAACCAGGAGACACACAAAGAGGTCAATTATAGAAAAAATACAAATGCAGATTGAAAACATGGAAGAGATCGAGGAAGAACACCAATCTGAGCTCTTTCCCACCTCTATGACGTGTTTCTTGCTGGACTTGTCTTTGGAAGCCCATTCCACCGAGCCGCCCCTCAGATCCACGGTGAACTCTGGTTTGGACTGACTGCCTCCAAACTGGACAGAGAGAGGAAACGAATCAGAGGAGAGCAGCTTAACATGCAGAGGGCCTGTTCATAGATGTCTTCAACGCTCAACCATGCAACAATTTGTGCAGAGGAGAGAAAATGTGCTACTTTGATAATAGAGACAGATTTTGGATTCACCTTTCTGATAAACTGATCTGTGAAACAAATCAATGTGATGTAATAGTTGTCACTTTCATTTTGTTGAACTTGATTTTGACTCTGCTGTCTGTCCTTAACTGTAATATCTTTTGTTGTCATTGTGTTTGTCTGAAATCTGCCACACACACAAAAGGAATTTCTGAAATTCTAAGTTAATGTAAAAGGTAATTCCATTGAGTAATTTGAAATCTTCCTCTCTTAAGGTGATACATGCTATTTTTAGATTCTCAAGATTAGGAAAATGACACAATCAAAGCTCATTACCATTTCTTTTACCTTGAGAGCTCATTAACTGCACAGAAAACTTTGCAGAAACTTAAATTTCATAGAAGCAACTAAAAGCTGAAGGTTATTCTGCCTGTGTGTGATGTTTTGTCTGTGTGATCAGAAAGCATGACACCACCCTACAGATCTCCATCTGACCTTTACAACTTTCCATTTCCAAGAAAACAACTCTCTGATTAAACCTAGTGGCTCCTGAGCTCCATCCTACCTTTTGAGCCAAAAACATTACCTGATTGTCAATAATGTACAATCAATATTCCTATTGAAAGTCCAGTCAAGCCAACAGTTTAGCAAATAATGACAATATTGTCCCTAATTCTTGGCCCATGCCAGTGACTAACACACAGAGGGGTTGGGGTCAGAGCGTGACAGACATGAGGGAGGTGGCATGCAGAAGAGGAGAGAGAGAAGCACACAAAAGGAAGGAGGAAGCACATACAGAGGAGGCTCTGTCGAGCTCAGAGCAGCCATAGGACACAGCAGGACGCTTCTGAGCAGACGACCTCCAGTTACTCAACAGTGACAGGAGAAATTCAGGGAAGGAGCCACTGTGGTAGTATGGCTGCATGGAAGGGTGGAGAGGGACGAAGACAAGGAAGATGGAGGGGGGATGAAGCCGAAGGCAAAGAGAAGGAAAAGGAAACATGTAGAAGAGAGAAAATTCAACCCCAACTCCAACCAGCGACCTGACAAACAACCCCAAAACACTGGAGCAGCACAACACAGACGACAGACTCTTCCTCAAGCTCTAATCAATGAACTTGAATGACTATTTCAATGCACTTCTTTTTTCAGGAGGAGGTTTTTGTCACTAACCCAGCTGGTCCCGCCTCCTTGGCCTTTGGCAAATAGCAACGAGGATCCTCGGAGCACAGCCCAGGAGGAAGTCCAGTTCTTCCTGCAACAGATAAACAGTTCATAAACACTGTAAGTACTGAAAGTAAACCTGCAGAGACTTCCCAGTGTTACTATTCAGCATTAGGTACCAGTGAATATCAGACCTCAAATCTTTTTTGGGGGGTGATGATTGTCCAAGTATTAATGCTGTTGAGTAGTAAGTGATGGCATCAAAAACTTGGTCACATTCTTAGTTTACTTTCCCAATTGATATCATTTCTACAGGCAAGGTTATCATGCAACAGCTTTTGATGAAGACGAGATTTAACACTGGTGCATTTAAGAAGTTTGTCTTATTTTATTGCCTAGGAAAAAAGGGTTTTGTACAAAAGTATTTTTAGATTCCTTAAACGAGTATTTTGGCACTGCAAAATTTTCAAAAGATACCCAGCTGTGTTCATCAGTGGAGGAGAGCAACAGTAAGAGAATGACTCTCATCCTGACAGAAAATATGAAAATACACAATCATTGGACGGTGTTGGTCGAGCACTTTGTGATAAAGCTTTTATTTTCATAAAAAGCGATGAAGCGATTAAGAGGATTGTATTGTGCAGCCTGTGTGCTCATACATGTGTATGTGAGTCCTTGCGTGTGGGTACAAGAAAAAACAGGGATCCACTCATAAAAACATTTCTCCACAGCACCACTAGAGGTCAAAATCTTCACAGGGTGCCTTTAAAACTAACTCAATGATGCTGTATCATCAACGTTGGTCTAGTTTTAGCCAAAGACTCACCGTACTTTCTTGCCGTGTTCCGTGATCTTTGTCACATTCAGAATGCCGCACTTTTCAGATGGCTGGAGAGAAATAAAGCATTAGGAGACGCTTTAAAGGAGCAGGTTACACACGCATCAACCACTTGAACTATGATTAACAACCACAGCAGAACAACAAGAGAGAAAGCAGCTGAATATTGTGTCGCTCCATTGTAAAACACCACCACCAGCACAAAATACCCCACCACCAACAAAGTGACTAAAGATTAGAAAGTGACATCAGATTAAAACAAATAACAAAGATAAAAAAGTGAATTCTTGGCAAAACTACTTGTGCAGCATTTAGCCAGAGATCTTGTGTTTCAGATTTTGAAACACAGGTAAATTTGGGGGCAACACAAAAGCTCAAGGCACCCAGGAACAAACCCAACAATTTATCCAAACGTTTGTAGGCAAAAAAAAAAAAAACTGCAAAAAAGTGATGTTAACAAGTCCAAGCAATTCCTTAGACAACGCTATCAAACAGCAGTGCTTCTTAACAGGGATTCTACACAGGCTCAAATCTACTCTCTTACTCCAACTTTATATTGGCTGGATAATGAGAAACATCTTTACTGCAACACATATCAGAATATGTGAGGTGACAAAAATAGCTGTATACTGGGACACAACCCTGTTCAAAAGTATTCTCTGTTTATTTCCTTCCCTGTGTAGAAACCCTGCAATAAGCATGTGCCACTGTATTCAGGACACAGCCTAGTGGGTGGTGAGGAGACGAGGTGAGGGGAGAGTACTAACGGAGGCGGGGGGCTTGGGAGACGAAGGGCAGGAGTCAGAGTCGGGAGAGGGGGGCTTTGGGCCCAGAGGAGCGTCCTAGTGATGAGACAGGGATGAAAAAACAAACCGTCACATCGACTGACAACAAAAGGGCTGATGAGAAGATGATGAGAGGTTAAGGAGGCACAGACAGATGAAAGAGTGTGATGGCAATTAGCTGTGAGATTACAGTGCTGCAAAGTGTGTCGAGTACCTGTGTGAAGTCCAGGAGGCACGAACGGATTATTAATTAGATGTGGAGGCAGGTATTTATCACAGCGCTCATGCTACCATTACAAATTACTTCATTTTCAGCATTTCTGAACACAAATCATTCCTGTATCACTGTGGCCAAACTCTTAAATACAAAAGTTCATCAAGTTCATGATTGAATGTCGAGTTTCTTGGAGGAATGATTCAAATGAACAGGCTGAATCAACTCATGGAATCAGGCAGGAGCAGGTGAATTTGACATGAAGACTCAATTATTCCTCCTCTTGTGTGATTTTTAACATGCAATCGATTGTGTGCTCGAATTAAGGGACAAGGCACTGATTGGTCGGTCCGACAGGCTACTGACTTGGTGTTTGTACGGGTGTAGGCGGGCGGAGCCTGTGCGGAAACGCTTGGTTTTTAACAGCCGCTGCAAAGCAACCAGTCTATAACTGAAACTCTGGACTCATGTAATACAGCTTACCAGTGAACACATCATGTAACAGCTCCATCTGGAACAAACTCATTCTGTACAGTAGGATTTTGAGTCTATACACAGGTGAGGTATAAATCATTCAGCACAACTAGCAGGTGTCAAAGAAATGGATTATAAAAGTTACTTTTCTGTGGAGATTTGTATTGCTAGCTGTGAAATTAAGCATTTAACAGTGGAGCTTGTCTTAAGTGTAGTTTGCAGATTTGGGTGTCAGACCTTGTCGTTGGGGTCTTGGACGTAGGCGCTGTGTCTCCACTTGGTGAGGACGATGGGCTCCACGTGTTTCCTGTCCAGACTGCGACTCTTTGGTGCGTCTCCAGACGGCTGCGGAGGGGAGAGTTTGTACTGGAGGGAGGAAACAGGGAACCATAATGACTCAATATACTTTGAATGTTAATCCAAATGTATACACAAAATGCTTAAAGTTTATATCCTCAGTTAAGACAGACAATGTGTGCCTGATTCTGCCAGAAGTGAACATAATGTCACAACTAATTATTCATCTCATAAGTGATGATCACTCTGCTGGTCTTACCTTTGGCAGCTCCCATTCTGACCTCGAACCATCTGCGCTGTAGTAATACGGTCTGCCCTGCTCGTCAACGTGTTTTAACCACTGGTGGTGCAAACACGGACGGACAGACAGGAGAAACGCAAGGCTCGTTAGTGTGAGTCCTGACATCACCCAAATATTTGTGCAACATCAAACCTACTGACGAACAGACACACTTTGTTGACAAACTAGTGTTGTTCATCATATGATGTTGCAAATAGATCATGATGTGCTAAGTTAAAAGTTCTGTACTGGATAATATACAAGCAGCTGTGAGAGGCTTCTGAGGGAAACTGCAGAAAACAGTTTGATATTTTCATCCTTTCTCCAGCAGTGGCATCCATCCATCATTCTCATTCTGCTGTGTGTGTCTGTCAAATCAGTGAGGAGGAAGCATTTAAGTTATGTTATATAGAAGGAAATCTACCAAAATCAACCTGAAATCCGCTCCCCACAGATTCCCAGAACCACCACCACAGTAAAGAGACAGCAGATCAGCCCCGTGCAGCCGGTACCTTCTCATTAGTATAGTCGCTGACGTACAGCGTGTGGCCGTGCTCGTCCATCTCCTCCGACCAACCACGCGGCGGCGAGCCATACTGACTGTCTGACTGGCTAGAGTAGGTACTGAAGCAGGTGTCCTCCGACGACAGAGGCTGGAGTCGACCGATGGAGAGCGAGAGGAAGGGAAGGAAAGACGGCGAGAGCGAGAGAGGAGTGGTCTGCCATCAGTGCAAAGAGAGGGGGAGAGAGAGGAGAGTGAAGAGGGCATCTTTCATCAGGAGTTGCAGAGGAGAAAAGACAGTCATGCACCCAGAACCAATAAATCATCAGAAACTATCCAACACCACTTTAACACAGTAAAGACAACCAGAAGACCCATCACAGCGCTGGAAATCACTAATGTTCATGCTTAATTTCAGACAGTGTGCTGTAAATCTGAAGGTGGCTGCTGCAGTGTGACACAGAATATGAATGAAGTGACAGTGGCTGCTTTCCGCCTGTAGGTGGCAGTGTGGTACAGTCATTTAATGAAACAGACGCCGACTCAAAAAAGAGATGACTCCTGAATGATTCAGCCACAAAGTGTGTGTGTGTGTGTGTGTGTGTGAATGAGTTGATCATAACAAATGTGTCGTCATTCTCTGTTCATCACATGAATCAAAGCTGTAATAATTTCCACAATACAAAAGGCTGCATGAGTTTTTAAAATGATGTTTCTTTAAGAACAAGCCATTCTGGTGACGGTTTGTAATCAAGCTTTATGTCATGAAGGAAAAAAAAATTTTCTCTGAGATGTTTTTTGTTTGACAATTCAAATCTCCTTTAACAATCTGTCAGTGCTGAAAGAACATTTTGCAGATGCCTCACTTGTCTGAATGTAGAGCGTTGTTAATCGCAAGGCTTTCACAATATGTGATGAAGTACTCGAAGTCTGCATTTGTAATCGATTTAATATCTGTCTGACTCATAATGCTTTGACACGGACATATAAATACATAACAGCAAATGTGTGTGTTAGTCCTTGTAATTCCATCATTATGAGAACCAGCTTTGAGTTTAAAGAGACATTATTATGTAAATAGTTTTGGCTGACACTGGTTTAGTTTAGGGATAACACTCAAAATTTGTTTTGATAAAATTAGAATTCTGAAGAATTAGGGCTGACTTTAGCTCTGTCAGAAGAGCTGTTCGAAATGACGGTCACACCTGTTTTCTGTAGTGATTATCCAGGTGTTCACACGTGTGACCAAGGACCAAACGTTTCAAAGTCTTTTCTCCACATTCCTCAGATTCCTACATCCTCCACTGTTAGTGTTGACATCTGTCCATCAGACTCTGCCTACTCCTCTACTCCAACCTTTTTTAAAATCATTGGCTCAAATCATTTTTTGTGAAAAAGTATTTCAACACAGAAATGATGATGTTGTGTAAGATGTAGAAATCACTAAAAAAGTTAGGATATTGCAAACAACTAAAAACCAAACTCAGTAGTTTACGTCTGGATGTTAATGGTAAAGATAGAAGTGAGGTGGCAGAGTGTTTGAACTCATTTACAAACAGTCTGATAAAGGATCTCTCTTTTCATTCACGTCTTTGTGGAGAAACACAGGTGCAGAGCTTCTATTCTCAACAAGGGCTTCAAGCTCTTTTAACAGAGTGACAAAGAAAGCAGCTCTTAAGAGGCTGAATGAACTGAATAAGAATAAAGCAACAGGTTTAGATAATATACCTGCCAGGTTCCTAAGGGAGGCAGCAGAGTGTATTACACCTGCTTCAGCTCATTTAATCAGTCTCTCTATAAAGCAATGGAAGGGTAGCCACAGATCTCAAGAGTGCAAGAGTCATTCCTCTCCATAAGAAGGGTAATAAGTTTGAGGAAGGAAATTAGAGGCCAGTTTCAATTTTAAGTGTCCTTTTCAAGGTCATTCAAAAGATCATCCATGAGCAGATAGATGTTATTGAGACAGAACATATTACTTGAACTACAGTCAGGTTTGAGAAAATCCCATTCCACCAAAACCTGCCTTTTATATTTAAAAGAACACATCAGAAAAGAGGGGGATGTAGGTTATTTCTGTAGAATGGTCGTGTTACAATTATATATATATATATACTAATGATTTGAAGGATGTTCATCAGACATTTTCTCTGTGTGGATGATTCTGTTGTTCTTGTGTCTCATAAACATTTAGCAGTTGTGGAAAAGTCTTGGGACTCGGCTGTCTGATAACATGTGTCTCTTCATCAAGGGAAAAATGTGGGTCATCACATTTGGATCCAGAATTAAACTAGGAAAGACTCCAGGAATGAAGGTCATAAGGAGAGACTGTTATTTTCGCTTATGATACAGTGAACTATTTAAGATGTACATTAGATAAACATCTATCAGTGGAGGCTGTGGCTACGAAATCCATCACTAAAATCTGCCATTAAGGGCACCTTCCTCTGTGGGAAGAGAATTCTTACAACAAAAGGATAAACCATTTTAAAAGAACCCTCTGTACACAATCTGTACCTCAGAGCTCTCTCCGGTGCTGTGGCGGTCGGCTCTGGAGCTCCCGGTGCTGGTGTCCTTGGCCCGGGGCGGCTTCCAGGTCCTCTCCTGGGTGGAGCGGTTGTAGTAGAAGTGCCTGCCGCTCTGGTCTTTGTAGGTCTCCCAGTCGCCCAGCACGTGGAGGGGGGAGCCGGAGGGATAAGGGGGCAGGTGGTTCTGGGTGATCTTCAGTTCCTGGAGGTTAGTGTAGACAGGCGACTCGGAGCGGCCCTGGCCTGATGAAGATACCGTCTGATGGGGAGAAAGAAAGAACTGTGAGTCATCCGTGAGTGGATTTAAGCCTGTTACATAATCTGGAAAATGTTTCTTGACAGCAAGTGATGATGCCACGATGTAAGAAATTCACAGCTTTCAGAGTGTAAATTAACAGCTTTCACTTTCATCTAAAACACCTTGAGCACACATCAAACACCTCACCCCCACACTGTTAATGCCATGTTCCTACTGAGCTCCACGTGGAGTCAATCACTTAATCTTTGCAGAACAGTGAGTGGCATTTGAGAATAAAGGAAATGGTTGAAATGTCAAATAATTGTGGTTCAAGCTGACATGGCCATTGTCGGCAATAAAGGAGCCGAGTAAGTGAATGAACCCGGAGGAGGAGGAGGAGGAGGACAGGGGAAGGAAGTGCTGTTGTTATATAACGGAGAGTGGCAGCGACCAATGTCAGGTAGAAATAAGGAAGTAAAACTGACTATCAACACGCATCCTGAACATGGGGAGGACAGTTTGTCCAGGCTCATCCTGAAAGCTGTGAAAATGGGGAAATCATCCCAACAGAAAAAAATAAAGAGTATATGGATAAATTACTTGGTTTTCAAATTTCTTTTTTGGTCCGACATATCATTAGAATTTGGGGCATTAAACTAGTTGCTATGTAGACGCCTGTTGGTTATCATGAACATTACATTTGGAAAAACAGAATTTATGTATGAAGAGAGTTCCTATAGAAAGATTAAAATCCTAATATTTATACCATCAAGTGTTTGGGTATATACTTGAAAAACGACTTCAATGATTAATGTAATATCAGTGATCAGTTGCCAAGTTGAAATGACTAATCAATTCATCCACAATGATGGCCATTTTACTGAACAACATCTTTTCAAAATAAATGCCCTCAGTATTGTTTGATAGCACAGTCCCATCTCATGTTAGAACAAAAACCTTGTTCCTTCTTGAAACACGACATTTCAGATTACATCTTGAAAAAGAAGTCTGTGCAAACAGTAAAGACTGATACTGGCTGACCTGTGAAGAAAAATGTGAATTGCGTTTCAGGTCCTGTTTTAATTTTAACGACAAAGTGGCAAACCAGGTCTCTTGGCAGAGTTGGTTACACTGTAGAAATGTTCCTGTTAAACAGGATGAGAAACCTGCCTGACCTGAAGCCAAACGTCTGTGTGCTGTCAGGATGGGAGCGTCTACTGTACATGACACTGTCTGACATGACATTGGCAGGTGACCAAATCTGATTTAAATAAAAATTAAATAATGCAGCTTAACAAAGAGTGAATAAGCTGGTGAATGTGGGTATGAACTGCAACACTACTGACAAGTGAACAAAAACATCAGTTTGTGTATCCAGTTGAAGTACAACATTTCCACAGCTGCAGTACGGTCAGCGCGCTGCCTCTAATGACAGAGCATCCTTCTTCAAAACCCCTGACGCACGACTGATCCAGTCAATGGGCTCCTTGTCATGATTATTTCATGCTGGCATTACAAAGAAGCTGCCTGGCTGCAGAGCGACAGGGCAGAGAGAGTCATAAATAATGCCAGTACCCCAAGGCCTCCTAACACTGGCTCTGTGATGTTTTTATTGCACAGGGATCAATAGGGATGAAATATGCAGGAGCTGAGCAAACAGCTGGAGGTATCCACGAGAATCGATTATTCAGTGGACCAGAAGAAGCCTGAGAACTGTGCTGTTCAATACAGTGTCGCAGCACGACAAAACAAAGGTGCAGAGTGCATATATTATACATAATATATTACAGAATTTACTTTCTTCTACCCGTTTTTGGCCACTGGTTGGAAAGCCCAGATGAAACAGGGAAACTCACTTTGCAAGTTCTACCACTGAGCCATTAAGCAAAGCACCAGACTTCCAAAATAAAAGACTAGAAACAGAGACACTGAATTCCTTTTGTGCAGAGTTGCACTGTGAAGGAAGCTGCAGATTAGAAGTTATGCTCAAGATTTAAAAATGATTAAATTTTACCTCTGGTGGAGAGCAACTAGTGAACACATCATCCTCTTCGTGGATTGAGATTGCTCGAAAAAAGCTTCTCCTCAAACGAATCATTGCCATTGTTCCCACTTAATGTTTGAGTGTGAGAATGACTTTGGGTTACTGCACGCCGTGTCAGTGGTCTTCCTGTGTAATGCTGAGTGAGCATGTGATTGCGAGCACAGATCTGTCAAAGGGGGAAGTCCTAGTAGTCAATCAACGTCAAAAAAACGGTAAGCTATTATCCCACTTCAGTGTCAGCCACGAAACCACATTTTCCTCCCAAAGCTGTTCTGAAATTAATCTTCACTTTAGTGGGAGGAAGCTCTACAAACTTTCCACAAAGTTGTTTATGAGGTGGGTTTTCCCAGCAGAGCACAGTGGAGCTACACAGGTAAACATTTTGAGCTGTTTGCCTGATATGAGCCTGACTCCCAGCAAACCTGTGCAGGACTCAAGAAGATCTGTTATCAGTATTTACTCTTTGCTGCTCAGACGTAACGTTTGGTAATCTGCTCCCTTTCACCTGATAAACTTACTACATTCAACGGAGAAGAGAAGGTTTAAGAAGGATGTGCAGTGCAGATACAGCAGCTCTGAAATCGTATGTTTGTTGGCAGTCAGATAAATGTCTTATATCCTCAAATGGAAACTTAACAGCAATTTCAAGAAGTAGTCTTAATGTCAGGCTGGTTTTGAACTGGTTGTGAAACCCTCTCAGTATAGATCCAAGTACAGCCTGAGTATAAAACCCACTAAAGCTGCAGTCAGGCCTTCGAATGACAGCAGCAGTTTGGACTATGTCAAATAACATCGCTCATTATGTAACTAAAGGCTTCTCCGCCAGGTTGGCTCATTAAAAATGCAGGAGGTGTCTCTTGACTCCATTATAGCAGCGGTATATTCCTGAGCAGCTGGTGCTGGACATCTGGTGCGAACAGACTGACCACATAATCAATACTGCGCTCTAAAACCACGGAACCACAGTGGGGCATTAAGAGGTTGACCTCTTACATCGCAGGAGCTGCTCTCTTTGAAAGTACACTGTGCTTCAGTAGAGGTGGCCGGGTGTACAGGTGTTATCGTGTACTGAGGAGCTGCAAAGTAGTGGAGCTCCAACCGTCGTCAGTTTGATTCCAGCTAATAAATTCTGTTGCACATCATACCCCATTTCCTGTCTGCCTCTTTACGGTCTCTATCCAATGAAGGGGGAAAAAAAGCCCCTTAAAAAACTAAAGAAATAAATAAAAAAGTTACTTTGGATGTTCAGAATTTCAAAAGTAAAAGTCTTGCTTGCTTTACCTGCATAAGTAATGTTTGGTGTTTGGCTTCTGAACGGACGTGAAACTCTCCTGGTTGACTCATCATTTCAGAGATGAGCGAGTAAATCTGAAAATAAACCAGTGCAACCTTGTGTATAAATGTGAAGAGATAAGTCAACTAACACTTTCAAGGAGCATGTCGGTAAAAAACATCCAATCATTGAGCTTAAAGTGATGTTGTGTGAGCTGCTAATGTTGTGTGAAACCGTAACATCTCACTTCAGACACCTGATACATTCAGTAATTTGAATCAATTCACTTTCAGATTCTGGATCAATGTTAAATGAATTCGGCTTCCATGGCGAGACATTTTGAATTTGCTGAATTTTCTGTCATGTTTGCTGAGGCTCATGGTTATTGATGTAGATTCAACATATCAAACTGACAGAAAAAAGACAGGACTTCTCAAGCGGAAATAATCAAAGCTGCTCGCTGCCAAATGAACCTCTAGTACTGTGAAATTATCTGGTGTTTCTGTGTTGAGAAACTGAAAATAGAGCTGACAGAAAATTAATCTATTAATCATTTAAGTCATTTATCAAGCAAAGAGATTAAACATTCTCTGGTTGCAGCTTCTCAAATGTCTTTGTTATATCATTACAAATTAAGCATCTTTGGGTTTTAGAACAACTCAAGCAATTTAAAGACTTCACTTTGGGCTCTGGGGAACTATTCTCATTTATTACTATTGTCAATTAATCATAAAAATGATCACAAAACCAGATTGAGGGGAGCAAAGGTGGCCATGAATTGGTTGGATCGATTAAAATGCTCAGTAATAAGCCTCGATCAGAAGAAGTCAACTGCAGCCACACAACACAGAGTCTGCGGCAAGAAGCACTGAGCCTGAGGGCAAATACACTGCAGCAGCCAATCAACACTTCTGATTGCAGCTCAGCATTCTCCTAATTTCCCATTTCAGGCCAGAGCAGAAGTTAATGGGTAGAGAATAGGAAAGGATGGAGAGTGACGCTGCCAGCTCCAGATAGGAGACCTGCACGGGCTTATCTGTACTGCCTGTAGCTCTGCAGCGGAATAATAATCAACCGGTCCAGTGTTCTTCAGCCGGAGATAAACCACATCAGAGCCAGAGAGAAGAAGAGATAGAGAGAAACGGGAGAAGACCGAGGACTCTGCTTCAGGCACTGAACGCATCAGAGCTAATATTAGACGGAAATGGCTGCAGATGCTTTGGCAACACATTCGTGTATATTTAGTCTGGTGCGAGATTCAGAACGCTGTGTTCATTTTATGCAAAGTTGTCGTCCTGATTCACATAAAGTTGGGGGTCAGTCTAAAACTGCTGGGTGGCTTTTTGAAAGCAAATGCAGGATGAAGCCTGCTGGGTCCTTTCAGTGTTTGTTTCAGTGGTTCTTTCGGTGGTTTTGAATCATTTGGTTCGACATCTTGTCTTCAGATTGTTTATTGTGGGGGACAGAAGCTAAAACACATACTCAAATTACAATGACATAGAAAAGCAGGAAACCTCTTTACTTTGGAGCAGCAAATGTTTCATAGTTGTGTTGTGAAAGAAACGAGGTGGTTGATAAACTATTTTATTTATAAACTTATCATTTCAGTACTGCCCTGAAAAGAGTTCATTCAAAAAGGGAAACATCATAACTTCATAACTCAAAATCTATATGACAACATGCATCTTTAAAACTAAAGTTGTGTGTTTATTCCACAGCCAACATCATCTTCTGGAGCTTATACCAAACAAATGAAATCACCCAATGCAGCTTAATATCAGAGAGGAACCAGAAACATCAAAGAGGTCGTAATGGCCAGAGGTGCAGGTCTCAGTGTCCTTTAGGTGGCAGCCTGACAACAAAGTTTGTCAAGTCTTAAAAGGGATGGGCCAGTGGGAGGGGGGGAGGAGGGAGGAGGAGGAGGAGGGGCTCCACATGTTCACCTCCACCCTCCTCCCCTTCTCTGTTTGACACCGATGAACCTGCTCTGCTGCATACCTCAGGGAGCCGGGCCATGAAAACACAAAACACACACACACACACGTAAACATACACACACCTGAGTACTTTGATGCCAACCTCTACGTGTGTCGGTTAGATTAATGCACAAGCACATGTACAAACATGCCCATAAAAACAAACAGAGAGAGCGTCTACCTCTTTTCTACTTCCTCGTCCATTCAGTTTTCGGTGTCACTGGGGAAAAATGCCACTGAGAGCTTCACTCGTTCAGTCACACAGTGTCACTGACGGGCTGCCAGATGACATATATTGCATAACATTAGGTGGAAATCTTTTGTAATATTTCCCTCTTTGGCAACACCCTCGATGCAGCTGACAGAGGCAGACTATTTCCGTCATGTGTACGACACAGGTTTCATGTCAAAGTCATTCTGGATCAGGACACTTCCATTAGGTACAACATTTGATCCTGAGGCTGGCAGTCTACTGTATATCAAATTTGTCTGCTATCATAATTTTAAAAAGTCAAACAGCTAACTTAAGTCGTATTTGTCGTCATCTAAGCTGATTGAAAGTGGGAGAAATGTAGCTACAGAAACAGATTTGATGCCTTGTTTTTGTTCATTCATGTAGATATTTCTCTAAAATCACTGTCATTTCATTTCTCTAACACACAGACTTTGGGATGGAAGCAGTTACTGGTATAAATAGCACAGGTGCCACCATGAATTGCTGGATGTGGGACAAATGACCAGTGAAACCAGGCAGGTGTGACAGAGCCTGATCGAAACAGGAAGAAAGGAGGTTGTATGAGAGAAGAGTTGTGCACATGGACAATGGCCAGGTTGTCTTTCCAGATAAGATTGCATCACAAACACCATAAAACATTCAAAAAGCCTTGGACGTTTTCCAACTTACTCGTTGTTTGATCGCTATTCTAACATGTTAGTTTCCATATCTGTCCTCTATCTGTCTTCATTTTGTCTATTTTTCCCCAATAAATATCTGTCATGAGTGAAAGCACTGAGTAGAGAGAGGGGAAAAGTTGCAGAGAATGAACCACGAGCACAGAAAGACAAAACATAAACTGGAATGGCTTAAAAAAATGTGTCCTCAAGAGACCCTGAAAAACCTCAAGCTTGGAAAATACACGTCCATTACAGCCTGGTGTCTCTCTCAGGCTGGTCTGAGGTAATCTCACCAAACCTGACGGAAATCTGAAATGAGTAACAGGGCAGAGAAGCAAACCGCGGACAAACACGCTGCAAGTCAACACAAAAAGGCCCTGAAACACTGGCACCACCCAAGGCAATTACACAACTCCACAGCAATCACATTCAACAGGAGAGAAGAGCAGACAATGCAATGCAGGGAAGACACAGCCGATAGCCTGAGGTGAGGTTGAGCTCTGAGCGGCCTCACGAGGCTCGGAGCTGCAGCCGGGAAGCAGTGAGGCAGCGTGGGACACTTCACAGGAAGCTCCATCCATGTTTAAATCAGGAGGAATCAAACAATATCTAACAATCAACAATCAAGTTTAACACATATTAGACTCCATGTTTTGGAACATCTACTCATTCAAACATTTCTTCACAGGACAATGAGACAAAATGAGAAGATGCTTTTAAATTGTGCAAAGAAAAGAAGCATTTCGAATTATTGTATAAAATGTAAATGATGAAATCGCCACTAATGATACAACTGATCCAGGGTGACAAGTAGGACCATGGACATCTCCACATTCAATCAAATTATGATTTAGAAAGTCTCAATTGGATTAATTCAATTAATTTGGATTCTTTATCACTGACCTTCATCAGAGAAATATGAATACTGCATAGATAAGAAAAAGCTTTTCATAATCTATCCTTGGAAAGTTTTATTCGACAATAAGCAGTGATCGTCAACATTACTTTTAGACCAATTACAACCATTTTGAGCATGTTGTAATAATTCAGTTTCCACAAAGCAGACATGTTACTCAACATGTAGTTATAGGTTTAACATTAAAACAAGCAACCACAGGAGGCTTGTCAGGTTGATCTGATCTGTGTTCAGAAATAACATCCATGAGCAGAAAACTACACAAAGTCGAAACACTGCTTGTCTCCCAGTCTGTCATTTTCAATTGTCTATGAGCAGATGTTTTTTTAAAGATAAACTGACCAGCCCACAGTTCTTCATAAACCACTGTTACAATAACGTGGAGCTCTGTGTGTTTTCACAGGCCTGTGTTAAAAAGAACAGGCTGTGTGGTGGGAGGCCTGTTGTTTCAGGTACCATTGAGACAATACAGGAAGTCCATCAGTTTGAAGGTTCATCTAATGTCAAAACACAGCAGTTCATAAGATTATGAGGAAGGATTTCACTCATCTTGAAAGTTGTCACAGCAGCAATTATTTTAGCTTCCTTTGCAACCGAGAGGTGGACGTTTAAAATGCAGCCTTCCTGTTACAAACTACTGTAATCCACCTGGAATGTGTGCTTATGTGTGATTGGCCAACGTTGTCACATGATGTTGTGGCCGAAGCTGAGCCAGGATGAACAACTCTGCTTTTTTGCCATTGAACTCATTGAAATGAATGAGGGGCTGTGTTTTTTCATGCAGGGCTAAAGTTGGTCCAATGAAAACAAAATGAAACAAAACATGAATTTGTTCTCCACCTCTGTGATTTCAAAACAATACGTCACATCTTGTCCAGCGTTTGATTCTCTGTGGGGACTGTGTACAGTTGGCTGTGGATTGCGTGACTAAATGTACAAAAGTACACAAGAGTGGTTAGTGATTAGTGTTGGCACTGCCCAAGTGCAGGAGGAAATGAACTTTTACAGATGCGAGTGTGTGTTTTTAGATTGCACAGTGTGCAACCATATGTTTGTGTGTCTGGAGCAGCAGCTGCCTGGATGCTGCTCTGGCCTCTCCACAGGGGACGAGGACTGTTCCCTGCAGGCCGGGACACGACGCCTGAACCCACAGTCACTCTTTCAGAGAACAGAGAATTTAAAAAAAAATCTCATTTCCCGGCAACACTCTGGGTTTTTCAGACACCTTACAGACATTTATAACCACGGAGATTTATAACAAGCGAGCAGGCAGAGGTTCAGGGCTGCTCAGTGACACATTTTCTCTCTCCAGGCGAGAAGCTTTTCCCATAGTGATACAAGCTTTTTCAATAAACTCTAAAAATGGCTGTGTAACGCTCTCAGAGTTAAATATACGATCAGTGCTGCGGTGACGTTGGTTTTCTGTAGAGAAGAAGCAGCCGGAGGGAGCACAGAGCAGCGAGGCAGCTGACGGCCTCGACTGAATGATTAATCCTCTAAATCCATCTACCTGACTGGTCGCAGCTAATGACGCTAATTCTCCTGCACGGTGGTTGGCTGCAGGCTGGACGGGTCCACTGAGGACAGCTGGCATGTATATATACAGCATATATGTGTGTGTGTGTGTGTGTGTGTGTGTGTGTGTGCGTGTGTGTGTGCATGAGTGTAGGTGGTTATGTAAGAGTGTAGCGGGGGGACAGGTGCGGTCACTGCTCAGGACACATCATGCAGTGAGATGTGACTTAGGAAGACGGACGCTGTGTGTAGCTTTCACCTCCAATCTGGGCTCTGTGGAGGATTTAATGTTATTGTGTAATTCAGAAACATGGAGTGATAAAATCTTGTTGCCAGGTAGAAAATATATCTTTAAAATGGCAACTTTTTCAAGGGCTGAGATAAGGAAAGTGCTCAAAAGCCCAAAATGAAAGAGAAATCCTTCAGTAGAAGTTAAAACAACAGAATTATCCAAATTAGAAAGATAAGGTTTTCACTTTCACACTAGAAAAGTCGAAAACTCAGCTGAGATTTTCTGCTGCTTTTGCTGCTCTGCTCTCTTAGAAATAAACGTCTGATCGTATCGCAACAGGCTCTCAGACAGAATCAAAGCCACCACAGATGGATGTTTACATCTTGACGCCTGTTATGGCGAAGCAGCTCTGTTGAACCAACACAGCTGAGGAGGATTAAGATATGAAGCAGAGATGTGGAGACTCCTCATATCGGAGCTGCTCCTCTGTTAATGCCAGGCTCAGTCTCAACATCCTCTTGAAGATCTGTGCGATGATGATCTGAATCTGTTTATCCTGTGCCACACCACACATATCAAATAAAGCGCTTTGTGAAAGTCCTGAGCACCGAATTTAATTTGTGTCTTTATTGAAACCGTCTGTTTATCTTGGGATGGTGCAGCTCAGCACACAAGCTCTTTAATCAGCAGAGTCCTGTTTTACATTCATGAAGTTTCACTCTCTCAGGCCTGAGGGAGGGAACCTGTCTGCTGCCCATTCAATGCCTTGCTCAAGAGCTATGAGAGCAGTTTCAGGGCAGACCAATTTTAATTTACTTTCCACCCAGATTCACCCCAGCTGGTCGGGGGATTTCAACCAGTGACCTTCTGGTTTCAAACCCCACTAATGTACAGCTGCTCTCCAGAGTTTGAGCCAGTAAGCTGACCTAGAAAACCAAAAGAGCTTTAACTATGTAAGCAGAGAAACTGTGACAAAAAAAAAAAAAAGATGACATTTATCTCCTGTTCTGACAAATGAACTGTTGGTGCAATAGGAAGCAATTAGAGGTAGAATGTTTGAGGGGACTGAGTCACAAGATAAATCTGAGGGTCGTGAGATCCTTAACAAGAAAGGAGAGGAGAAGAAAAGAAGAATTTTATGTGAAATACTAAAGGCTCACAAAGTGGCCTGACAGCGACTGTGTGGTGGTGTATATTTAACTTTCAGTAGTGGCATGCCATCTCTCTGCAATCATTGGACTACCTGCCAAGCCAGGCACTTAACGTTTGAATGCATTTCTGCAGAGATGTATTTTCATGGTCAAAGTGACAAACATGAAAATGTCACGGACAAAGCAAGCAGAGGGGGTGAGGGAATTTACACAGACAGAAACATTTACTCCTCGTTGTCAGCGGCAGTGAATGTCAACAGAACGTCTCGTACGGCATACCAAGCATGTCCGAGTGAAAGGGAAACGGGAGAATGTAGGTTAGAGGTCTGAGGACGCAGTGAGAGAGAGCACCTGCAGCCTGATGCACCTGTCCAGTCCACTTCTTTTATCTCAGCCTTTTGCTCTTTTCTGGAACACTGTGTATCCACATAGCCACCGCTCGCCTCTCAAGCTAAGAGATTCAACCTGTTAGGTAGACGTGAAGTTAAGTCTGTGTGTTAACTGTTCAACAGGTAGAAGCAAGTCTGAAGCTATTTAAATACTCTAATGTGCTCGATCAGTCGAGCCTGACAAACACATCTGTGGCGACAACAGGCTTTGGAAAGCGGAAAGCATTTAACTTAACGTCACACACAGTTTGACTTCAGTGTGCCTAATTTGACGCACCAGACCTCTGATTTGATTTGAAAGTGGTGAGGCGGATGGCTGCATATGCGAGTGCGCGCGTGTATGTGTGAGTGTGTTGTAATCCCTCTGTGGCAGACAGGGCGCACTCAGTTCATTTCCCATTCAGCAGCACATTAGAGAGCACGAGCGGGACGCAGCCTGGTCGCCGCTGGAGTCGACCAATAACAGCATTATTCTCCAATCAAACTCTGACTTCTGGTTTCATAGAGCACATTGTATAATTCAACAAAAGTATAAGTCAGTCATTCAGTCGTGGCTACAAAGATACTTTAATTACACTTTAATCAATTTGTGATTCTAACATTTAAAATATTTTGGTGACAAGTTTTTATCCTGTGTGTTTCAATCCTCCTGTTTGTATGCACATATTCAATTTGTGCATTTAAAAACCCTGATTGGAAATAACAGGACATTAAAAGTCTGTATTTTGCAAAAAGTTTCTCTGCTTGGCTGAAGGGGAACAGAAGAGAACGTAGATTTTCTGGTATTCGGTCAAGATTTTCACTTAATTTGGATGAAAACCTGGATCAGTCAGTGGAGAGAGACAGGTGTGTAGCAGTGTTCATTCCTGTCAATTTCTTTTTGACACTTGATACTTTCAAGATTACAAGTGAATCTCGGAAATTAGTCACAACTGCTATCTGCAAATACAAGTTGAAATTCTGTCTGGTAAGCTTTTACACTTCCTTTTCTATAAATGTACATCAACAGCATCTTTCCCGAGTTCATGAACCTGCACACTGACCCAAAGCTTCATGATTCAGCCACCTGGAATTAATCAGTCAGATCAAATAAATCAAAGCTACTCCAACTTGCAGTGAATTGTGAAACCATCAAACACTGTATTGAGGGGTTGAACGCTAGTTTCCTTCCCTGCTCATCCTGTCAGATCACATTACAACAGACACAGCTTCACTGTTGCCTGGCCTGACCCAGCTGGCCGCACTGAATGGGTTAAGACCAAACTCAGTGGGGAGGAACAGAACTGAGTATTATTCCTTCAAACACAGACACAAGTCCTTTAAGGCCAACAGTCCAAATGTGCTGGATGTCCTTTCATGGACATGAATGAGGCTATAGGCCCATTAACCCTGCAAACAGGGACACAACACGACCACGATGCACCGAGCTCAGCACAGTGTCACTGACAAAAACAAAAGGAGGCTCAGTGGGGAAATGATCCGAGTAGACTTTATTCATTCAAAGCTACATGTTTGCCTTCAGTGAGGCCACCAGCTGAAGTACAGTCTGTCAAGAGACGTCTTTAGAAACAGTCCTATGTTGTCTGGCTTCAACTTGAATGCTTGTCTCGATGCTGTTTCTGGGTCAGGCCTTCCTCAAAAGGACAAATCAGAATCTGACCTCACCCAGAACACAAGTAATGTCCCTGTTATTTACACCAGCTATGGGCTCCAAAAGCTAAACCTTCAGGAGGCAAAAACCTTCAAATGCAGGTTGTCATTAATAAGAAGAGTTAAGACCGCAACTAACTATTATTTTTATCATAGATTCAGCTGCCAATTATTTTGAAAAATACACAATTTCCCAGAGTCCAAAGTGATGTCTTCAAATTGCTTCTTTTGTCCAACCAACAGTCAAAAACCTTCATTACTAACATAAAGCAAGTAAATGCTTGAACAATAACTGAAACAATTAATCAATTATCAAAATAGTTGGCAATTAATCTTCTGTCAATTAATGGACTTATCTTCGCAGCTCTAGAAAGAGTCTGGCTTTTATTTGGGCTGTGTACAACTTCCATTCTGTGAGGTGAAACTCTCCAAAACATTACTAACCTCCTTTTTTGTTTGCAAAGTCACGCGGTGTCCCCATTATTTCTTAAGTCTGTTCTTGCAGCAGCATTCTTCCACAGCCTCACCTGACTTCCTCATACCTTCAGCTCTTTGCCCTACGGCCTTTCATAGGAATAGAGTGACGACAAATTTTGCACGACACCACAAACAAAACAGCAGGTTTGTCAAACACAATATAAGAAGTTGAAAATGACAAACTAATTTCTGCAATAATTACAAACGCCATCTCAACATCAGTCTCCCAGTTTCTTCCCACTGCAGGGCTCATGAAGAGCCACATTCTTTCCCTTCAAGCATTAATAACAGTGTGAGGTCAAACGTGTGGGTGATAAGTCAAACAGCAGCCAGAGGGACTGTAGGTGCATCAAACACAGCCTACACACGGTTTGATGACTCAATGCTGCCACTGAAGTTCCCCATTAAAGTGGCATCAAAGGAGGACAACTGACAAACATGGGATGAAGGAAATACCAGATGCAAACAAATCAAGGTTTGAAGACTGTGGACTGTTCTGACAGCAGGCAAAAGAAGAAACGAGAATGAGAAGAAAAAGAAAGAAAGAAAGAAAGAAAGAAAGAAGAAATTAGTTCTACATTCAAAGTCCGGACATCATGAACCAGTTGTGCAGATAATGGAAACACTAAACATCATGCATTCAAGGCACAGACACAACAGTGGACGTCATCCACGAGTGGGCGCTGGAAAAGAGTGAGTCACGCCTCAGACATGACACAAGTGGCCTTTTCACTGACGACACAAATCATGACAGAGCCCAGAAATGGAGGGATTACTGTAAGTGAGATGAATGTGTTACTTAAGAGGGAGAATTACGTTACAATAGCACCAACTCTTCCTCCACATCCTGGGTTCAATGATTCTTCCTTCCTCCTCACTGACTCAGTTTGAGTCGGAAATATGCAGATGTCCATTGAAACATTAGTATCAGTGGCACTAATCAAACATACCTGCAGCAGTAGGTAAAATCAACATTGACTGTATTTGGCTGGTGTTGGTTTCTCCATCTTGTAGCACAAAACAATCCTGCAATTTTGTATAAACCGCCTCGATAGTGAGTTTGATTTCCGTTTCTTACACTGTTGCACTTTAGTGGAAAACTGATAACAATCTGGCTGCTTTTAAGAAGTCAGTGCATCGCTGATCTGATTGGGTTAACTAGGTCACTGGCTTGACATCTGTGTAGGACAGTCTTACTGATGGACCCAGTCGCTAAGAGACAGATAAGACCACTGCATTTGATTACAATGAGAAGCAGTGCATCACATTTAAGAAGTGAAGAAGAAGAACAACAACATAAGAAAACACCAGGAGAGCACTTCATGCCTTCACCTCCAGAACTCCATTTAAACACACCGTTATACAACAAGTGAAGGGGCCAATAATTGCAATGTAGGAAAGCTGAGCAGCAGCTTGCAACGACAAAATGACACAGCAATTAGAAAAGCTCAGAGTGTAATTACGCTTGACAATATGCCCAAATACTCCCTCCATAGTCTTTTCACAAGGTCAACAACAGTGCAGAGTAATTGGCAGTGAATAACGAGGAAATAATGTACAACTCGAGTCAATCAGTGCAAAGATGCAACAAACCTGACGCATGAACATGACCTAGGAGTTTTCATTATGTATAGTTGTCCTCCCAACACTTATTATAAAGCACGCCTTCGTTTCATTGTTCCCTGTGGTGCTGAGGTAGGTCTGAGCAAATCTGCATCTGTCTCAGTCCATGTAGGTTATCCTGCAGTTTCCTGCCAGAGCCTCATTGATCATCATGTATCCCAGTTAAACCGCGACATGCTGCAGAGAGCTGCCTCTAGAAAACAGGCCAATGCTCCTGGGTTTTCTCTTCGATCACTTTGCAAATAAAACAGTTTGTACTGTTTTGTGTGATCAGGATTTGTTTAGTAATAAATGCATTAATGCCGACACCACAAGTGCTACTGTTGGATAATGTTCCTTTTATTCTGTTTTCCTTGACAAATGAAGTGGTGTAAAAATCTGACTACATTAACATTTCAGCACAAAATATCTGCTGTTGAGATGATAGAACCCGAATTGTCCTTTCTGAAACGTCCTCGTTCTCATCATCTCCTTCTTTTAGTCCATCTTTTCTCAAATGCTATCTTTCATAGCTCATTTCACACTCTTTTTGTTCACCAAGGAATCAAGTATCGACCTGTCTCTGCACACCTTAAAGAATGTGGTGAAGGAGGAGTGAGAGAGCGAAAAAAAATACATGTACTCAAATACTTTTCACCTCCTCCAGCTACAGAGAACAGGCCACGTGTCCCAGTTTCTTTACAGCCGCATGCCTGAACAGCACACCTCTTTATGGAGGAGGAGGAGAGTAAAAGGGCAGGTATGAGGAAGACGGAGGCAGGAAGAGAGATCCCCCCCGGCTAAGGATGATCCTTCATTCAGCCTGTAGCATGTCAGAACTTCTCCGTTCAAAATGACTTTATGGGCTGAGAGAAACTGTGTGCGAGGAATCAGGAGGCCTAGTAATTAAATCCTTATAATAATAAGGAACCAGGGCATCATTAAGGAGCTGTATCATTAAGAAAATCACTTGTTCCAAATGAGTGTGAAAAATTATGCACCATCATTTTATAAGTCTGATCTCTAAACTTTCTACTTTATGGGTAAATATTTGTTGAAAGACTTGCTTGTAACATTTATCATTCTTTCACAATAAACATTGAGGTTTGCGTGAGCTTTCACACACTGACTCCTCTCCGCATCTCATTTATGTCTACCCTATCAGTCCTATCATCTATCTGTTGCAAAAAGAAAATCTGCAGAAGGTCCATGGACTTTTGTCAATAATTAATTTTCATTCAGAGACTAGAGATGTGGGCTTGTGACTGTAAGATCACTTAAGATAAAAGTAGGTAAGTGAATAAAGCACGTTCCAGTTGGGGGCTCAGTAACCAACGACAGACACAGCAGCTGTACGGAGAAGCTACTGTTGTTAATACATGTGAAGCAGGATGCTGCTGAGAAAGCGTGCGTTCAGTTAAATTCAACTGGATAAACAGAAGTAAAAATGTATAAAATACAGGGAAAGTGGTACAAAATGAAAAAGGGGGAGGAAAACTGCATGGCACAGGCTTTGTCAGCTGCCCGAGCTTGTCTTCAAAATGAATCCTGGCAGGTTTCCATCCACGAGCTTCCACTCAGGGGATGAAGCAACGTGGAGAGGCTGCAGCCTGAGATAGAAACTGCTGGCTGCGATTACTTCAATGACCATGCAAATCCTGCAAGGTCGTTCCGATAGGCACGCGGGGAGGCAGAGAGGTGGAGGGAAAACTCTGCTACAGTTATGTTGTAGTGACAATCCAACAGGGAGCTCTGAGAAAAACACAAGCAGGCAGCTATTTCCCCCAGACGTGTTCCAACCTGAACAGAAATGTGAGAATCAGCCCACGAAGCATTCAGGAGAACTCGGCTGTCGGTGCTACGGAGGCTGAGTAGGTGGTGTAGTGGGGAAAAAATGCATTAGTAAAGCAAACTACTGCCGTCAATGATTCAAGCCACAAGATCTGAATATTTGTTGACACTCAACTGAGCTACAGCTGAAAATGTGAACTCTTATATCACATTATGTGGATTGCTGTTGTCTAGTTGGCCGAGATAAAGTGTTCTCTACTTGCTCAGTATTTTTCATGACAGATGCAAGACTGAATGGAAGCAACCACATGATCAAACAGCCTAATCTCAACTTCCTGTTCTCCTGGGTTTCATTATTTCTCAGTTCAAGCAGCCGAGGCGATTGTAGCACTTGTGTGTGGAGATATTTTAAATAAAGAATAATAACAGATTATTTTATCATAAACCAAAAGGAATAACGGCCAAAGCTATAAAAAACAAGTTGTGATAGGCCACAACTTTTCTTTAAGGTTTAAGTTGGTGAATATCAGCAATGATGACATAGATGTGCATGAAACACTAAATTCTAAACCTCTGAACTCTTGATGTTTTCTCATTTTCTGTATTGAATCATGTTTTATGTATTTATGTCTATGTGCCAAAGTCTCTAAGTGTTTTATGTTTTATCTGGCTACAAGACAAATTTCCCCTTGGGGACAATAAAGTTGAAGCTTCTCTGGCCTTCAGGGGGATTAAAATAAAAATTAGAAGCTGATATCTCTGGGTCAGGATGAACCATGCTCTTTCCCTGCCTTTCTCTGCCTCAACACACTTTATCTCCTCAAAAGCTGATAAAACACAAAGCTGGAGCTGCAGAGGTTTACATATGGACACGATTTAGTGTCTCAGTCTCGACACTTCACTGATACATTTACTCTATTACAGCGTGAAGCAGAGCAGCAAGGAGAAGGATCTGATTCAGCACTTCACACTTTGATAATCACAAATTACCAGAATACAAAGAGCAGAGGGCCCAGCAGAGAGAAGGGTTTGTGAGACTGACAAATAACAACAAGCTGTGTGTGATCAGGATTTGTATTCGCTCAGACGCTCGAAAATACAACTGTCCTTGGAAAAAAAAAATGCTATTCAGAAAACGCGCCCGTCACTGGGCCTGAACCCGTCTTTCTGGTCTTGAATGCAAATGAACAAAAGTCTGCATCATGTCTTTGGCTTCTAGTACAAAAAGCTGCTCACATCAAACCAGTTCAACAAGACTAAGGGAGCTCGCTGGATTTTCTCTGTGGGATTTAAGTGCATTTTACAAATAACTACAGCACAAACTCACACAGATAATGTCAAATGGTGTATTACTGTTTAACAATTATTGTAAATGAGTACAAAGCAGGAGTCGGAGGAAAAGGAGCAGGCAGGCAAGACTCCTAGAATAATCTACTAATCTAATCTGAAATGGAATTACCTCAGGGGCACAGTCCAAACAGGAAGTTAAGGAGCTTTTATCCTGCAGGAGAGGAGCTGACATTAAACCTAGGAGAGCTGACAGTGTGCAGCTCATTTCCCATCATGACTCTGCAGGTCCGTCGACTCGTGCTTCAGTGTTTCAGACTGTGCATTAGAGCTTCTCGTGATGCAAGCGTTCTACAGACAGATTTGTGGGAAGCGGGCAGATATCGATGGCTGCTCAGCTGCTGGATGACGGCTTGACAAACAAATACAAAAGCTGCAGAGCTCGGTTTGAACTTGCAGCTTTGCAGTTTATGGTCGGACCGTCCAACTGTTACGCCACACTGTGAGCTACCATGATGCTGAGGAGTCGACATTTCAGCAATACTTGGAATACTAGCCTAAACATGTCTTTGCTAATTCATGATTGAACTCCAAATAAGGAAGCCTTGAGCTATGAAGAAACATTCGGGCCAAGAAAAGGCTCAGATGAAACTGATCTGTTTGTTCAGATCAGTGGAGGGAGGTTATGGTGAAGTGGTTAGAAAAAACAGCTGTGGCATTTAGCTGCATCATTGAGTTCACAGAGTGTTGGTTACTTGGATTATTTTTTTGTCATTTCTGCTTTATTATGAAGGAAAGGCAGGAGGCTTAGATCACACTTTCAATTGGTCAACACTGACCTTGGTCCAGCCCTAATACTCAGTAGTTACAGTATATAATACACAGTAGATGATCACATATCACCAAGAAGCACACAGACATCCATCAGTTCTTTGCAGGTGCTGGGTAGTAATTATCTGCACAAACAGACAGAGAGCTTCGAACACAGTGCTATCCTGTTCCCAGGTGTACTTTATTCTACATGGACGTGACTGACAACATTTCAATCACACACAAAAATCTACTTCAGGACCTGAAAAGGATCATTTGTGTTCAAAACTTTGACTGACATCATACATAGATAATGCTGTTTTTTCTACATGTAGAATATAAAATACTGGAAACAAGAGAGCAGTGTGTGGGCACTCTTCTTTAAAATATCTATAAATGCATAAATAGTGAAACATTCCTTTGAGACATGTAAGTGAATTATTACCTAGTTCTGCGACTCATACTGGGCGTGTCAGTATCATTCATCTCTAAACCTGACAGCTGCTCAGTCCAGAGAGCAGGACTGTGTACATAAGATCTGGTGTCATCATGTAGATATATATAATCTCAGGTTTATTTATTCGGCAAAAATAAGAAACAGAAAGAGGAGCCTTAACAAACCTTCATGTCACACACAGCGGAAGTAGTACAAAGCTTAAGCTGGGATCATCCTGCCATTGATCCACCACCAGTTCATATTACTACCATTTACACACTGGTCTCTTTATCCTGTGACCTCTGACCTCTCCGTAACAAACCCAGCCTGCATTACTGAGCTACATGTACAATGAAAGGGTTAAAAAATAAAAACAACTTGGCCTAAGATGCAGTGACCCACTGACACCAAACCTTCGACCAGTGACGTCGGTCAGAAACCGACTGTAAGCTCTGGGGAGAAAGTAGGTCTTTGTAATTGAAGGCTAAACCAGCCTGACTGTCTAACATGAGAACATGCTCCTCTTTTACACTGAAACCCACACAACCAATGAACTGCTCCCATATCGAAATTTTACATACGACAAGTGCATTTAAAGATGAAGGAAGGGAAGTTGCAAAATCTAGGAACAACAGAAAATGCATGCTGTCAAAAGCCGTGACTGTGAGAACCGATGCTCTTAAAAGGTCAGCAGTCGTGTGTGTAGCAGTAATAAGCTCATTGTTTTGGAAACTCTGAAGTTCATGTTGTCACATTTCTTACAACTTGGAAGTGAGGACATGAATTTCCTGGACTTTTCCAAACACACAGTCTGAGAAGGCTGTGTGTTCTTCAAAGAGGCCCGTTACTTAAATACTGTTCAAGAAAATCAAAATCAAAATCGCCTCTCTTCTTCCCTCCATGTCTTTCATAATACAACATGTTCGCATTAAATCGAGGCTGAATGTAAAACTTATTGCCATATTGCCAAGTTAATAATCTCTGACTCTGAACCTCACTGGGGGCAAAGTGCACACAAAGACAGTTCTTTCTACTGGAAAGTGAGAAATTATAGTGCACGCTGTCATCAGTCAGACAAGCATGAGTACATATGGGCAGGGCCACAACCAAACCCTTATTTATATTGGACCAGGAGATTATATGGTGCAATTGGCTCTCTGTCATTAAGAGGCCGCTCAGATATACGCGGCGGTTTGGAGGGCATTGATCTCATAACACAGACAACGACATTAAAAAAAGGAACTTATGCATTAAAAACATCTGAATATATATCTTGCATGAGGCAAGAAGCACTGTGTGTGTCTAACTAAAATAGAACATCTGCGATAAAAAAAACAAAACTTTATGGCTTCATGCTGCCGGTGAAATCATAGTTTAAGGTAACCAAGGGTAAAGTTTACATTCAGTTTGTGATGATTTTGAAAAATAAAGCCTGGCTCTGTAAAATATATTTGGCTCAATGCACTCAAAAAGTAAAATATCACTCATTCCAGCTGTGCAAAATAAAAGATGGAGTATATCTGAAATCCAAATAAATATGACAGAATATTCTGTCCTGTCTGTCACCCCGCCTCCCCCTCGTCCTCCCAGCCTTCATCACTGCTGCCCCGAGCTCGTCTCACCAGCCAGCTGTCCAAACAAATGTTACGTAGCCAGCGCTTATGTAATGAAGCATGGCAAGTGCTTAGCGCATCCTCTTAGCTATCCTGTCTCATGCCATCATCAGTTGAAACATCTCAAGAGTGCGGCTCAACCTCCCGTCTGTTCCTTCTGGCTAGAAAGTAGCTGGGATTCAAACAATCGATGTCGTGGATCACTGTGAGCGCTCACGCTGAACGAATTGATAATAAACACAAGTCTGCCCTGAGCTTGTGAACAAAAGCTGCAAGATCAGCTGCTGTGTGTGTGTGTGTGTGTGTGTGTGTGTGTGTGTGTGTGAGAGAGAGAGAGAGAGAGAGAGAGACAAAGACAGAGAATGGGGCAGAGACAGTAATACAAAGCTGAGAAGGAAATCACAAATCTGAGTGCGTGTATGATTGAAAGCATTTGTAGATAACTTTAGGGATCAACACACTCTGCTTGCATGACTGGGAACAGAATATGAGTGCAGTGTAGAGTAGCACGCCTGATGAAATTCATCCCAGCACTTCATTTAAAGATAAGTCTCTCAGAGTGCAATGAACACAGTAAATGCAAAAGCGCCGGCAGCCATGTGTGCATCTGTGTGCTTCCTGCAACCCAAAAAGCTTAATGCTCTATAATGAGTTGCAGTGTGTTTGAAATATTTTCAAGCGTTACTCCCTTTGCGGCACATCACTTTGATAGACTACAATATGTGGAGGGTTGTGCTGACTTGCATATAGCGATGCGAACAGATCGAGTTGTGGACGCCTGAAGTTGACTGTGTCTGTCGGTACACATGCACAGATAAAGAAGCTGTCTTACCGTCTCATTCTCATCTGGGTACATACTGTCCTGTAGCTGAGTTGCCGCTGCAGAGGAATAAGTCTCGTAGCCGGCGGCGCTGACGAGGGCACCGATGATGCAGAGAAACACAGCAGCCTCTGCCTATTCACAAACTCTCTCCCTGACTGACATGTCACTGTGGCAAACCAGATAATGTCACTCTGGGGCCATGCACACACTCAAGTACACACACTGACTGTGATTCACTCACACGTCCTTACATAAACACAGAGAGGGAGAGAGAGAGAGTGCGTACAGAGCCCAGTGATGCTCGCTCTCCCTGAGCTGCCACAACACACACTGCTTGACCTGCCCGTCCCTAATGCCATAATGCCACTCTGCACAACACAGGACGCCCCAGCTGGAATAATAACATGCATGCACACACACACACACACACACACACAGATATCCAATTGAAGCTCCCAGAGGGATTAAGAAAAGCTCCATAAAGTGAGGAACACTGTGCCCCCTGCCCCCACACACACATACACACATCTCCTCTTCTTTGTCTCTAATCAAAGAAGTCATACAGGGCAGAGTTACACTGGATGATCCCCTATAATCACCATCCAGGATATTCATTACACAGCTGACAGTTGTGTTTTTCAACCCTTCCTGCTCATCAAGAGTCTAACTTCCTTCACTCAGGCTGAGGATCATCGCTGCTGCGCCTCGAAAAGGCATCAATCTACATTATGCTGTGGCAAAAATCATCTTCCCTCATAAAAGTCTATTTCTGTATCTGTGTGAAAGTTGTAAATCTTCACATCTTGGCTGTAATTTCTGTCACAACTCCCACACTCTTGTTCATATGTAAATTGATTTTGATGGTGTCAAACGACCGGAAAACAACACCTCTGGGTTCTTCACGTATTAGAGAGCTGTCACTCAACGACAATCTGAGACGCTGGATATCAAAACGATACCGACCTTATTAAGTGGATCAGGGACCGACCACGACAGGACTGATTAAACACAGCTTCTCTGTCACTGTTCTCTTCATAAAAGTCAGTGTTTCCACTATCAGTTAGACACATACTCTGTTTTTGGCACCACAGCAATCTCTGACCTCATATTTCTGACATTAAAAGTGGTTAAATCTTAATCAACAAACAACATATGTTACAATACATCATGTATAAGAGCTTGTATCCAAGTAAATATAAAAAGCTGTCTCTTAATCTTAATGCTTTATGCAGAGAAGAGCAGATGAAGGCAGCTGATCGACCAGGGAGCGACAGATCAGTTTAAAGAAAAATCCAATTGAGCATTCATTAAGCAAATGATGAAAATGTGTCCACTGTCAGGAGATTTTACATCATCTAAAGCAAAGTATGCTAGAATTGCAGGCGGTGCTGTGAATCAATGAGCTGCTTTATGGTGATATTGGATTTACAGCATTTTTCGTCAATGTGATGAAGTAAGCAACCTATTGCATTTCACTTCGCTGAATAGCCAAAACAGACATTCCCATTTACTAATTTTATCTATTAAGGGTTTCTCAACTAAAGAAACGCACTGTATCATGAACGTTTTAAATTGCTTATACAGGGATTGAAGATTCATATCGCCCACCCAAATATCTATCTGTTTACAGTATTTGCAGTTCTTTCTAAAACTGAATTTATTTGGTGTTAAGTAAACATTGCAGTGCTTCAGCATACAGAGGTTAAGTTGGACAGTTGGACCAGAGCTGGAAGAGAAGCAGGAGAATATTAAATGAAAGGAGTGAGAAAGAAAGAAAGCAAAAGACACAAAGTGAGGGTGTCAAACCTGGTCTTACCCCTGCTCTGTTACACAAGAGCCAAACACACTACAAAGGAGTGGGTCAGCTGCCAGATCGCCTCAAGCTGTGTGTGTGTGTGTGTGTGTGTGTGTGTGTGTGTGTGTGTGTGTGTCCCAGGTTGAGAACAGTACAGAACAGTACTATAAACCCCTCAGGGTCGCTTCATAACATTGGCGATGAGCAGTAAAACTGACACTACCAAAGTCTCAGGACTCCACTGAGACGCTCCTGTTTATTCCCAGATGAACTGTTGTTTGCTGACGGTGGTTTTCCTGAAAGGAGACATCTGTGAAGTCATTCTGAGGCTCAAATCCCAAAATACATCAGAATCCACAACAGAAAATGTGCAATAACTGCACGGAGGTTTAGTCTTCATAACTCAACACTGATGCATTCAAGGCAGGACTAAGACAACAAACATCAGAGATGAATCCTTCGAATCCCAAACTGGGAACGATTTTGATAATCACTTCATCATTTATATCATTTTCAAGCATTTTTCATGCTTCTGTTTTTTTTACTTACAGGATTGTACATGAACTTTCTTAAGGTTTTTGGACAGTTTTACAGCCAACACAAGATGAAGATTCTTCAGGAATTCTGCAGGAACCTCACGATTCCATTCCATCTTTCTGTACATGATTTATTTTTCCACACTGTGAAATGACTTGCTATGTTAAAAAACATAGCATATTTGTAATGATCAGAAGGAACAAATGAATTTACTTCCATTACTTTTTATTCATACAACAGTAGTAACTAATGAAAAAAATGTGTCTGTGTGTCAAAAAACTTCCATACATTAGCTTTTGAGCCAGGAGGCGCCGGTCAGACTGCATCCATAAGGGGTTGATCAGACTCAGCCATCCTCACCGAAACTGAAGAAGCAGCCCAGCTTAGAACGTAAACACAACGCACATGTTTTACATCTGTTATGTTTCACCATCTACTTTCTGATTGCTGACTTTTCTGCATCAAGCCATAATCTTTCGAGAGGGAATCATAATCTATCCAAGAATAGATTTTTTTCCAACACCCTGAGAAGATTCATGGACCAAATGAATCAACCACCATTGAATCAACTAATCAAGAAAATACTCCACAGATTAATAACAAGATAAATAATCATTAGCTGCAGCCCTAATAAACACAGTATGTCATTGTTCTGACAGTCACAATCATCTGGTTGGCTGAACAGTGACCCAGATGTGAGAGAGGTGGGTTTGTGACAGAAGGTCACCAGCTGTAATCCACAAACAATCTGGCAGGAAACATGACAGAGGAAGATAAGACGACACAGAAAGACTATAAACATGCAACTGAGGTTATCAAAAACATAATAAAACAAACTATGTCAGCAGTAAGAGCAAGTCTGGGAAAAAATGTGAACCGTTTAATTTCAGTAGCACTCCCATTGTGTCAACAGTTAGCGTCAGAGTGCCCTTGAGCAAGTCATTCAATTGCTGCAGTTCAGGAGAAGGAAAAAAAAAAGAAGCTTAACTGTATCAATGGAAAACCAATGCAAAGTTATAAAAAAACTTGCTCAGCAATTAATTCTAGGAAACTAATACTTTGTTAAAATTCTTTAACAAATTGGAGTCCACTGTTTATTATGTTTCCATCTGGGGGTCCTCAGCGTGACAACATTTGGGGCCCCTGACAGAGGAGATGATTCAGATTCTAAATAACCCTGCAGTGAGTTCTGATTTTCACTGCCAACATGTGATATAATAACCCTTTTTAATAAGGCAGAGAAGGAGAATTAACAGTAGGGCAGATGGTCTGGCTCCTATTAACAGATCCCTCAGACTGCGTGAGTGTGTGTGTGTGTGTCTTTGCATAAATGAACAGAAATGGGTGTCCTTGCAGAAGATCACATGACTCTGTGCATGTATGTATGTATGTATGTGTGTGAGTGTGTAGGGTTGAGTGAATGACTGGATTAATAAATGACTCATGTTAATGTGCTACAGACATACATTAATATGTGCCTGGGTGTGTTCAGCCACTTAAAGTACAACAAGGTGTGACAGTGTGAAGACGTACACTTGCCAAATCAACTTCCTGCCACACTTGGTAATCAAACAAATGAGGAAGTGCTTCCTCCAATCAATCATCCTGCCGAGAGTCATTAGTTGATTACAGCTGTCATAAAGAGCGATGGGAGTCTGCAGAGTTGAGTGGGTGTTATTGACTGTGACAATCAAAGGTGGGGGGCACAGAGAGGAGCTGAATCTTAAGTGACTGTTAGTTTCAAAAGTGTGACACTGAGCCGAAACAGAAAACTGTGCAGAGAAAAAACAACTGATTTATGGACTTAAAATGTTCTTTGAGATGATCCTTGTTTTTGGTGACTTATAGATTATGAGTTATTAAACTTTCTTAACAGAGACAGAGAGAGAGGTCCAAGTGGTCTCACTGTGTTTGCAGCAGAACAGAACCAGGTTGAGAGTGAGGACAATAAAGCCAGAGAGGACTGGGACCAATACTAATAAGGACAGTCAAGGCACCAAAACAAAATGCTAAAGGTCAAAATCAGTCCATATGAATTAAAGGAGATATTTTAGTGTCGTTGCAAAGAATTAGAACGTTTGTGACAAATACTGGAGCGGTGTTTTACAGGAGATTTAAGTCTCCATAGTGCAGCAGTGCACATGAACTCATTTTAGCTGGTGTCTTGGATTCTGTGGAGTTTCCTGTGTTATTCCCCACTTTGAATATCATCTTTGTAAAACCAAGACTCCATTGTAAAGGTGCAGATATTTTTAAACTCCTCCTGTAACTTTCTCCTTTTCCACTGCAACTGCATGACCAAAGATTAAGGCGTGCCATCACATGACAAGAGAAAAAGTCAGGGTTCAGCCAGTCAAAAAAGCTACTTTTTTGGATCCGCACGAATCATGTGAGGTTAGTGCACGCAGATCATAGAGTATATAACATGCCCAGTGTCTCTCCCAAGTGCTGCTGGAGTATTATGATCCTGAAGGAAGACGGCTGAGGAGAAGCAGAATGGATGAGGCGGTGCAGCGAAGCAGCAAATTAAAACACACTGAGACCTTGACAGCCATTATAGTCAGTGGCTAGAGGGAAACATCTGCTTCAGTGAATACAATGTCCAATCCACCGTGGCCAGGGGCTTTAAAATATACTGTATGCATGAAGGTATTAAGTGATATCTCAGTCTGTAACTTCAACATTTTCCAACTAAGGATCAATGGCTCTCAGGCTTATGGGAAACTCAATATTAATATTGTGACAGTGAGGTGCTATTTATCAAAAACACCTGCACCATTTCTTTCATTTTCTTTTATTGCCTTATACTTGTGTTGCAGAATATCTCCTCTGAACTATGGGGCCTCTGATTTGGATGCTGTGGGCGGTGCTGTGGGGCTGGTAGTGGGAATAATAGTAAGGGAAAAGTACTGTTTATCTAGATTATGTGTTTGAAAAAATGTTCAACAAACAGCAAAGACTACAACTCAACGCTTCCTGCAGCTACTTCACTTTAAATGCTATTATCAATTCTCTTTACTGGAAGAGTTTCACTGTAAAGACGCAGGAGGACAGCAGGACTCCATGTGACCCATGTGATGGGTCCTAAATTATATTTAAGGCCTGGTCTCACCAGACAGCAGCACAGCAAAGTCAGTGCACACATGTTCCAGAAGAAGGAAATGCTAAAAGCTCAGTGATGTCGGTCCTACTTCACAAGGCCAGTTGGTGAACCAGAGCCAGCAAGCAAATTTGATGTTGTTCACACCCCTGACATTTTGTTCTCTGAATTATACATTTCATTCAATAAAGTGTTACTGATTAGTGGGAAAAAAGATCTCTGAACTAGCTAGATTTGCTCCCTCAAAGGTCAAGGCTGCTTGTTATTCTTCAAAAGTGTCAAAGTTCAGCAAAGCTGAACTCAACGCAAAAGGTCCGCATGGATTTACTCGGCCCCTGCAATCAAGTCCACTGATCATAGCAGTTCCATTAATATTTATAATTTTGTCCCGTCGCTGTTTGAAATTCTGGTGTGTCCAGGCCATAATGTCCCTCAGATGTCAGCAATAAGTCAACAGTGTCTGAGATATCACAAATGACAAACAGATGAATGAGAGAGAGGACATGCAACAATCCCAAACTTCATTAAGAAGCAACTCAGCTGTCTCAAATAATGACAAATGGATGATATAATCACAGCCACACAATCCGCCCCCATAAAAAAAGGGCCAGGGAACGAAGCCTGTGGGATGATGGAGCAGCAGCTTGAAAGTTGACTTGTCACCAAAGTAGTGACAAAGTAGTGACAAAGTAGGCCCCAGTGTCAGGTCCAGTGCTGCAGATTAGAGCCTGGCCCGGAGCTGTGCAGCTCTGCACACTCAAGAGCAAGCAGCTTATCAGAAGGAGCTGGATGAGCTGCCAATAAGGAACAAGGCCTGGCAGCTGGAAACACAAACACACAGCTCTGCTTTCACACTGCTGTTTTGGTTTAATGAGAAGTCATCTTTCTCCGGCTTTAAGAGTCACTCTTTTATTTCCTATTCCCTTTTTAAAAAAAGGACACGGCAAAATCCTGATTCACACCTGAGCTGTCATCACCAGCGGCCTGCTGTCAGAGCAGAGGAAAAACAAACAGGGATGGGTTTCTGGCTCACATGAGCTGAAGCATGAACGTGTATCCACCTGACCACACGATAATTAACCACTGAAGGAACAGCATGTTGTTAACAGTTATCTATATGTGCTGAGAAAGAAACATGCTGGACAAGGTGCAGGTGAAGAGTACAGCGTTTCCCATACATTGATTTATTCGAGCCACAGCACCAACATTAGGGAGTAATGGAGCATCTTAGAGTATATACAGTTTATTAAATCATTGATTTAAGAAAGCGTGGGTGTGACTCCGTGCACACACACATGCTACACAAACACTTTTCTGATGAGCAGTTCAAGGAGCTGTGCGAGCTCTGCAAGCAAAAATGAGTACTTTCTGTTTTCATGGTAACTAACAAAAAAATCTGAAGGAGAAAGATAACTTTTACACCTGCAGATTAAATGACAGAGAATGAGAAAAATTTACAGAGCATTGACTTTCAGACAAAGTTGGACTGGTTGTCTACAAAACCAAAAACCAGCTTGATGACTCTGGCCTTTCTCCTGCCATTTAAATGGCACACAGAATGGCAGAGGAAGGAAGGAACTCCATTGTGGACCGAGGCTGCTTTCAGAGAATATACGCACTTTGAAATTGTATATGCGCGCTTTTAGATAACCTTTAAAAACACATCCTACTGAGTCAGTGGTTGTGTCATTGTGTGACGCATCGCTCTGAAATTAGTTCTTCTGAAAGTAAAGTTGACAAAGTGTTGGAGTGACCGAAACTTGTAGGGAAAGAGAGAGCGGGAGTAGTTTGACAGCACTGTGGGAGAATGAGAGCAATATTTTTATTAGCTAATACTCTGTACAAAAGTACATTCCAGAGGTATAATATATGCAAGTTTGTTAAAAATAAAAAGTGTATTACTCTGTATATTTCACGATTAAAACTGCACGAGAATGTGCATTTTCTACGGTTTGGGGCAACAGAAAAGTGTGAACTTTAATGTATCTGTTATATTACAGTTATGATACTTAAAAAAAGAAAATGAGGGATAATAATAAGATCATAAGAGCTGCACACAGGCTGTTTGAAAGTGGACTACAGCGGGCAGAGAAACCTGGTGGACCAACAGTGAAATAAACTCACAAACACCCAAATGACATGATGTGTAAAAGCTGTTGTCCAAGTCAAGAAACACAAATAACTCTGCAAAGCAACAGTTGTACTTCATAACTGTTCTTGTTTGCCATTAGACAGAATTGGTATTTATGACATTCTGCATAGTTTGGCTATTCAGGTCAAAAGTTCACAAAGTGTACAAGTACTGCTTTATACGTGTGTAACTTGAACACAACTCTACTACAGTCCCCTCCTTTCTATACACAAAAAGAGGTCTACACCCAGTGGCAGCACCGCACAGACCCAGTTTCTATTTTCTCACTGGCTTTTGTTCAGCGGCAGACTGAGCTAATGATTTCAGGAACAAACACCCCCACTGACCAGGCTCACAAGCAATCAGCTGCCCCATCTCACTGAGCCTTTCTGACTGAAGCTGCATTCGTCTGCACGTCAGTGGCTCCAGGCCTGAGGCGACAGATCACTCTCCTGTTCGACAAAACTGTCTGAATTAGGTCAAGAGATCAGATCACTGAAACACGTCGGACAGATGAAATGAGAAGAACTACAGGGAAGCTTAGATTTGAACGAATAACATGAGAAAGTAGAGTCAACTGCACACAACCTGGAGTGACACTGTCAGCATCATATACCAACACAAACTGACTGGACTGCTTTTGTACTGTGAAATAAAGGCACCAACACACGATGTAGCTATAACAGGAAGAGGAAGAGAGCAACATCAGAGGTCACTTTACATTTGTTAAGCTACAAAAGATCCCCAGTTTGAACGAGGGTGCCACACAAAAACATCATCATTGTAGGTATGTAACAAATACAGAACAATCATAAAACAGCTGTCTGCAAATATTGACAATGGTCTGAAGTCAGCAAACTGCATGATGTGCTCCACAGACTATTGACTCTCATGATGCCTGTGGAGTGAAACAGTAAGTCCTGAACACTGTATTAGTTCTTTTAGGATGTTTATTTTTGAATTATCTTTTGAAAAGCCTTTGTCCTGGATTGGGCCTGGAATTTAAACTGGGTCTCAGAGACAAAATTAAGGCCAAGCTTCAGATATATAAAAACATTCAAAGGCACAAACTAATCTTTAAATCTGACTTTACCTGAAGGTGTTCGGTGGAGCTGCTGCTCAGCTCGTCTCCTGACTCCGAGTCGTTGGTGCGTCTCTCTTCGCCTGCGGAGTCACAGTGTTGGGTGCTGTCCACGTCCAGCGGGGCTCTCACCAGATCCGGGGAACGAGCTCGGGTTCGTGGCAGAGTACTGGACTTTCCTTTGTGGTCGGGCTGGGGGCCTCCGCCGTGGACAAGGATTTCAGCCAGAGCTCGGTCGTGGTCGGTTGGAGTGCCGGGGACGTGATGGTGGTCGTGCTCGTTGTCCCTGCGCTGACTGGGAGGACTGAAGTGCCCCGAAGAGGCAGTCTGTGCGGACGGGGAGCGCCGATGGCCGGACTCACGTCTGTGAAGGTTCTCAGGGGACCGGTCGTGGAGTCCCAGCTCCAGACTGGTTGGCTTCACCCAGAGCATGCCCCCACCTTGCGGAGGTGTGTTGCCTGTGGCAGCAGTAGGATGTGGGAGAGGTTTGGGAGGTGGCATGAGGGCTTTGCGGACTTCGCGGACATACTGAGCGGGTACGTAGAAAGCTTTAGTCCCCTCTTCCTTCCTAACCTGCCACCAGTCCTCATTGGTTTTCTTGACCAGCATGTAGCATTCCCCCTGGCGGATGGTAATGAGGCGGTCCTTGGCCTTGTATTCATAGTCGTACTCCACCTCGATGTAGACCTGGCCCGGAGCAATAGGCAGCTCCGCCATGATGCCTCTTGACTGTCCACGAGGCAGCTCACCGCAAGAGGAGGAGGTTTATCAGCATGGCTTCCTGAGCGGAGCTGGAGGGAACACAACAAGGAAAGTAAGGATTCAATACAATCCATATAAACACATTTTTGTGTTTATATTTTGATATTCTGACAATGTTTTATTGTCATCTTATAATAAAATAAAATGTGATTTTTATGTGAAAAATCCAAAAGTGGCAAAGCTGTTTGAGCTGTAATGAATAAAAACGGTATAAAAACTAGAGAAAATAAAATAACAATCTTATAGTTCTTGACATAACCAAGGTGACCAAGTTTTGGTCGTGTATTCACGAGTCAGAAAAGATGCCTGTTCCTTTTCTTACACAACTCGTACTCCAACAAAAACACAAACTCCAGTGTCTTTTAAAGCCTAATACTCACCTAAGCCCATCAGAACAAATGAATGAGATACCAAGTGAAGAGCTTTAATCCTCTTCAAAGGCTGCACAGCTTCAGAGCAGCACACAATGTTGGACAGAAAGGGGGGTAATGTGACTCACATGGTCTCCTTCCACTACAGTATCTCTGTTTTCCTGAGTCTAACTCTGTCTTTTCCTCCTCTGTTCCTCTGCCTGCTAATGACAGCTAGTCGAGCAGCAACTGAAGCATGTTGAGAGCAGAGATTAGTAGACACACATAGTTTCCTGCTGAAGTCACATGTGTGTACACACACACACACACACACACACTCTTACAACATGAGGTGAGGCTCCAGCACACCTTGAGCAATCTGAGCTTTTAAGTGTCTCGTTTTAGAGTAATTTCAAAAATGCTTTTTACTCAAGTGACGGTGGCGACAACAAGCATCTCATGGAGCCCAACCTTAGTTTAAAGGGAACATCTTATCTGCAGAAGGGTTGGGCCATGACCTAAAACTTGAAAAAAATGTTATGTTTCAGAATGTACAGGGCAAGAGGGCAAGACTGAAAACCTTGAACGCTCATGACCTTCGAACTGTCAGGCAGCACTGCATTAAAAACCAACATGATTTTATACAGGATATTACAACATGGGCTCAGGATCTACAACATCCAGAAAAGCTGCCAACTTCTCTGGACCTGAGCTCATCTCAGATGGACTGATGCGAAGTGGAAAAGTGTGCCCTGGTCTGACGAGTCCACATTTTACAATGTTTTTGGAAATCATGAACTTGGCCGAAAAGTACATACAGGTTTTCAAAGCAACATGTGCAACACAATGTTTTGTGTCCCTGCTTATTCCAGCAAGACAGCGCCAAGACACATTTTGCATGTGTTACGTGACAACGGAGATTCAGGACTGTTGAGTGACTGAAGTCATATATCAAGCAAGAATTGGAAAAAATTTCAAAACTAGCAATTCGTGTCCTCAGTTCCCAAACACTTACTGAGTGTGAAAAGAAAAGGGGATGTAACACAGTGGTAAACTGTGTTGTGGGATTTGCAAATCATTGCATTCTGTTTCACACGAGTTCCAACCTTGTCGGCATCAGGATTGTACATTTAGCACAAACGTGAATTCTTGACTAATTCAGACCAACAGTACAACATGCAAGTGTTGCTTGGATCAATAACCACTGTGAGATCAATGTAATGTAATGTACATTATATTTTACTTAGACAAAACACAGCACTTCTTGTTGGGCACATTTCTTAAAGCAGAACCAGGTTCTGGCTGGGTGTGATCTGATCTGGATAAAGTGGCAGGACATTGCAGCGTCAGTAGCAGTTGAAGCAGGATATTACAATGGCGATCGTAATTACAATCCTACAAACTCATCAGTGAGTCACGTCAAGTGAGACCTTTGCCTTAAAAACCACAATTATGACTAAGATTTTAATAGACAATCAAGTCTTTCTGCTCTTATGTTCCTGTTGCACACCCAGACGCAGAGCCGGCAGACCGGGCACCAAACCGACCAATAACTTCACGTCCATGTTGTGGTTGCAGCTGTCAGGCTGAATCCTGATGGATCTATTTAGGGAGCACATTTCCAGAGAATTACTTGGTGTCCGATTTAGAGTCTGAAGAATCAATAATGAGCACTTCATGGGAAGTGTCCACATTCTACTCACACATTAAGCGACATGAACTACACCCTTTTATAGCCTCTTGATTAACGGGCACAGTACATAGTTTTACCGCGGTGTCACTGTAAAAGTGGCCGCTGAACAGTAATCGTGGGTTAGGCAGCTATTATGCAATATTACGATGGCATCTGTTTACCTTTACCAGTCATGCATTAGCTTAGTAAAGATCTGTGAGTAGGTGTGATTCAGTCAACAGCACCTGGATTCCCTCTGATACAGTGACAGCAGGGACGATAACATCATGGATTACCTTCAGCCGAACAGGCACTGAGGGAAATCTCACCGAACCCACTGGCTACACAGAACGTCCATTAGCCAAATTAAACCAAACTCTGCCTCTGACACCGATTCACAGCTCACAGTAACAACACACAGATTAGACTGGGTGATGGGCATATCATGACGAGAACTGGCAGCCTTCTCCGTGAACCTGTGACCTGTTAATTCAGCTGGCTGGCCTGACAGAAGGAAGAGCACGTTTCTTCTATTTCCATCTAATCCTCGTGTTGAAGACATGTGAACTGAGGAACTTTGCCTGCTTTTTAATGAATAACAACAACAATCAGGTATCAATTAAAACACTCAGGATTTGCATTTTTACCCATAAATGAGAAGCCATATTTCAGGTTTTTCAATCAGTCTTCACTCACATCATCCAGAGTAGGTGTGAGATTTTTATCAGTGTACATCTGAATGCTCTATTACATAATCTGTAACAGCACTTCATAAAAGGACTAAGTAGAGAGAGTCTTATCTTTCCTGTACTTTTCCAATTCTTATAACTAAGAGCAAACAATGGGTCTTTCTTTACCTGCTCAACAGAAAGAATCGGCCTCAGGAGACTCACTTTGCTGGTAAATCAGTCAAAGTGTCTGGGAAAGTTTGGACTGAAGTCTCTGCAGCAGTGAGACATAAGTTCATTTCCTTGTGCAACATTTTGCTCGGTTGTTTTCTCTTCACTCGTTCACCCCTGGTTTAAGGTAAATCACCAACCAGACAGCTGTTGATTTAAACAGTTAGACTGGAAAACCTCATCCCACATGATTTAATGATTTTTAAGCAACAACTCATATGTCAACATAAATGCAACAAATCCTGAGACACTTTTTCAGGTCAAAATTCAATTGGGATTCTGTGAAACTTAAGCAGAGACAAAATATTCAAAGCTTTATCGACAAGAATTACTTAGCAACTTTTGTTGAATGTTTCTTTAAGTTTTTGACTGCTAGTCTGACAAAACAAGCAATTTGACGACGGTAACGTGGCAATTAGGAAACTGTGATGAATTTGTGATGAAAAAACTTTTATAATCCAAATGATTAAAATTAAAACAATTTACACATTAAACAAAAAGAAAAAGATTGTCAGTTGTAACATCAACATTTTTAAATCAATGAAACATCACTTGCCCATCTGCTCTTCTCATCAGAAAAATAACGCCTCTTTCCAAATAATATCTCAGCATTTAAACGGGGTGAGGCCATAAACAACTCACATATTAATTAAGACTTATTGTTTACTCTTATTCTTCATAGTGAAAAGCATTAGGAAGGTTAATTGTCTCTTTCACTTATCTCTGCCTCGATTAAGCTCCAGCACTATTTAGCAGACAGCACAAATCGTCTCAGAGTCCAATCAGCAAACTCAGAGGAAGCACCTTAATTTGATGTGATGGTAATAAGATTTACAGTGGGCTGTGGGGTGGACGGGTGGGTCTGAAGAATAAAACCATCCAGAGCTACAAGACATGACGGCCGGGCCTCGGCCGTAGAGTGTAAAGTGATGGGAAGGTAGAAGAAATGTGTGTGGGACTCCCTGAACTGATATGTGGTGGAAAACCTGCCGTTGTCAGCACATGTAAGAACTCACCCTCCCATTTTCTCCCGCTTCAGCAAAACAGAAAGCAACACCTTGGAAAGATTTACTCAGCGCTAACGCATGAAATGTCTCCACAGAAACACGAACGAGTGAGGCTGTGGAGTCAATGCTCTGCATCGGGCCTCACATGACATTTGTTAGCAGAGTTCAGACTGTTTCTATCCAGAGCCGGGCTGCCAGTGATTACTCTGAGTGAGTCATTTTCATCAGAGAGCAAATTTCTCTCCCATTATGGAGTTATTTAAAGAGAGGGGAAAGGAGGTTGGAGAGATAATTATCAGGCTCACTAAGCTCATTTTGAGAGTTCACATCGCGTCATTACTGAACAGCCAAGATCTAAACTTTTAAAAAAAATATAGCTCAGATTTTTTTCCCACTTCCTCAAGTTAATTCACAAACATCACAGTCAACTGTTTTCATTGGAACTATTTCCTACCAAAGAAAAAATCACTGAGAAAACAACAAGCTTTGTGTGACCATGACATGTTTCAAGACAAGTTGCCTTTAAGTTTTGCATGTCAACAGCAAAAACACCATTCAACTCCACTGTTCTAGAGGGATGGCAGACTTTTACAGACAGAGACCTCAAACACAAACAGCATGGCCAAATATCACAATGGGTAAATGAGAGAATTTGTGAATATGTGAAGTCACAGTCTGTAACATCAGGAACTAGCAGAGCCAGTCGAGCACTGCACTGTGACCTTCACACCAAATGTAGGTCCACGTTTCCCTCAGCAGCTTGGATTCAGCACAGGCTGTCCCAGTTAGGCACCTCTCACCACGACTTTCCTCGAAACTCAGCTCCCCCGAGGTTCCCTGCGACTGTCATAACCACAATCTGTCACACTTCGACAAACCACATCCAGCTGCAGCTCGCTCAATGTGAGAGGGGAGACAGCTGAGAGTCTGCAGTATACAGAGAACACAGAAGATGGCATGTTCAGAGGCAGGTAGGTCGCCCACTGTAGGAATAAGAGCTTGTCAAATCCAATTCAACATATGACTTTCCTGCGACACAGAAAATTTCCCCACTGTGGGACAAATAAAGGTATATCTTATCTTATCTTAAATCTTCCTGCTCACACTTAATAAACCAATTAACCAACTAAAAGCTGCATCACAAACATGTGGGAGAAAAAAACTATGAGGTGATTCATGGTGTTCAAACATTGATTACAATGATTATTTCATCGACAGAGGATTTATCCATTCAATTTTGTTTGCAATCTAGAGTTGCAACTATCAATTAAAATATTGATTCTGACTTTCAATGACTTCCTTTAGTCTATAACACAAATGCCCATCACACAGACTGACATCTGCAAGACAACCTATAAGTCCAAACCCAGAGACAGTGTATTTACAAGAGAAGAGCAGCAAATCCTCACATTTCATAAGCAAATAATTGGTATTGTTGTTGTAACAAATGACTTCAATTACTCAACAATTATCAAAATTGTTGTCAATCAAGTTTCTGTCAACTGTCAAAACAGTTTATTGTGCAAGTAAGAGCTTCATAACTGCAGAGAAATTTGTGTTATTCAATGTATGACACTTTCAACAATCCTGACAATTATTATTATTATTATTATTTATGATAAAGATTTGTCATTGTGGTTTTTGTTATAGACTCAATGAGAAAAAAAAATCAGGGCACAGATCAAACAACAATCAAATGAACCAGCTGAACTGAAGATTTTCTAACATCTGAGATTCAAGTTAAAACAGGTTATTTCTCACAAACATCCTCATTTGACACATTAAAGGGTAAAATAACATCAGCTGCAGGTTCATTTTTCTGCTGACAGCCAATCAAGTTGATCAAAGATTTACTGAAATATGTCTGAGTTTAAAAAAAAAATCAACTTTATAGACAAAACAAAAGGGTAAAAAACACTTGTGTCAGGTGCTAATGTTGATTTTCCCTGGTTTGATATTTGAACTAATATTCCCAATGGGATTAGTTAACTAGCATCTATCTGAACTTTATTACATATGGAAACACTTTCATTAAAGTTATAAAACTCGTTCCTTTATAATTCATATCAACGTTTTGTAATGTTAACATGGATTTACAGCTCCCGTCTCTCTCTTCATTTACAAGCTAATCTGCTAACGTTAGCTCGCTAATTAGCTTTGGGGCTAAACATTCCTCAGCGTCCCAAACACGGAGCTCCGCACCGGAACCTACCTTCTCCCCCCGGTGAGACCCCACAAAAACACACTCCAACTATCCTGGAAGAGGCTGCAAATCCGGTGAACGTTCCCGTCGACCGACCCCCGTGTGAAAGCAGCCGGTTACCTGTCAGGTCGCTCAGATATCGGTAACGTTGTCCGGTGTGACCCGCAGCGCTGCTCGCAACTCCGGCGACTACCTTCGAACAAAGATCGTCTATTGAGAAGATGTTCGTCGATGTTTCCGTCAACTCGTTATTAAAGCGGCTGCATGTGTGGAGTTGAAACAGAGTGAGACCTCCTGTCTAATTTGTCCTCTGTGGTTTCAGCCCTCAGGTGTTCGGGAAGCGAACGGGGAATCAGCGCCACCTGATGGTTTTCATGTGAAACTACAAATATTGCTGAAGTTATCTGTTGTCGAGGCGCAGGTAGATTTTTGTCTCCTCAAGATTCAGACTTCAAACTTCACATTTAGACGAAAAGAACGAGAGAGATAAAAGTATTTTATTTCCCCAAATGTCGAACTTGACCCTGAAGTGGAAATATTGATTTTGATCGATTTGATTTGATCAGTTCAGGCAGACAGAAGAAAACCGTGGGATCAATAAAATATCTTTAAAAAACAAAACCCGCTTCTTGTTGTCTACCTGTAAGATTTGCGTAAAGGCACGTTATGTGACGGAATCACGCTGCACCGTACGGGGTGGTGACGTCACTAAAGGTGCGACCCTCTACCTGTGGTTTCCAGATAACAAAACACACAGATCTCAAAATAAGGTCTCTTGATAAACACTTTTTAAAGGCTGTTTTAGAGCTGATCATTAAGTATTTTCTGAAATATCATCAGAAGCGTTAAGATTTAATTTTAATTGGAAATAAGGAAACAAATAAATAAGAAATGTTGACAACAGTGCATGTGCTTCCTGAATAACTTTTCTTCCAGATGAACAGCATCAAAGTGAGCTCAGAGAGTCTATTTGTAAGCATGACTCCAGTTCAGCATGTAAAGACTAAGACGTCTGAACCAAACACACAAAAAGGACAGAGACAAGCGTTTTCTCATAATTATTTAATCACACATACATTTACATCATGCAATCAATCCAAAACTGTGATCTCATGAACTTCCCATCTCCGTCCATATCAGAGCCCTGCTATTTGTGCCCCAGTTCTCCAGGAATGATCCAGTACCTTGTCCACTGATGGAGCCTCAAAACTGTCCTTTAAAAATTGACCAACTATTACACAGTAATAAAAAAAAGTGGCTACACTTTGTTGTTGTTGTTTTTTTCATTTAGAATTAATCCAAAATTCAATTTAGGTAAACACCACAAATATTCTTCGCTGTTTTTATTTACTATTTTTTCCCCATTTCAAATCCAGTTTTGGTGGAAGGTCAAAGGATAAACGTTTTGAGGTCCATGCTGCAAAGTCTCAACTAATCTAGAAGATGACACAGAGGGAATAAACGTCTCGATAGACACCCAACACTGTCCTGTCATAGATACGGGGGCCGACTCCTCCTGCAGCTTGTACAAATTAATGAAAACGACTTAAATTATTTGCTGTCAACAAACAGTTCCATTTACAGGGCTTTGGAAGCGTCTTGTCCTCCAGTCAAAACAGCCACATATGGAGTGTTTTCATGAGTGCAGGTATTGTGAAGAAGTGCTATTAAACCCAACTCTCCTGTTACAAGATGACAGGTTTTTATGAGAGAAATTCAAAATCCTGTCCCCCTTTTCCAGCTAGATTTGTTCCACTGGTCTCCGCAAACATGTATTTACCAGTAGAATCGTATTTTTAAAAAGCCGGAACAAATTTAAATATCTAGTACTGCAACGATTAGTAAAATCTGACCTTCTCATCATCTACAGAGAGTTTAGTCCAGTGCAGTAAACTCTTATTTTAGAATATGGTCCAGAAAAAAACCCTGTGTCATGTTCCAGCTTTTTCAGAAAGGGCAATGAAAGAAACCCTCAATGAGAAAATGTAATGAGAATCAAATGTGAGCGGAACAGAAGCTAACGAGGAAGAGGGGCAGGACGTTGACTCCATACGGCGGGATCACCTCTGCAAGCACGCCCTGATCACACCTGCCAGCCGACCGATATACAGTGTATTTATACAGTATATTGCACTTGCACAAGATGTTAGTGTTCTCACGCTGGGGTTACAATCACAACAAGCTCTTTGCCAATGCACTGGGGCTTCATCACAGGGTAAAAAAAAACAAAACAAAAAAAACAAGCTGTGGTGGGAATTAAAAAGAAAAAAAATATCATGAAATGACACTAAAAAATACAACAAAGACAACAAAACACAAAATAAATCCTACACCCCTGACTAGATTTAGTTAAATAAACGCTTCCTCCAGATGATGACAGAAGATTGTTGTGCAATTTTAGACCCTGCTCTCCTGACTGGCTGATCAGCAGCAGAAGTCTGAGCCATCGACTGACACCCCCGCCCGCCGTTCCCCTCTGAATACGCATCTACACGATCTATGGAACAATGAAAGAGATACAGTACATAAAACCCAGCGAAATACATTGTTTTCTGCAAATTTACAACCAAAGGGGCACCAACAGTTACAGGTCCTAAATCTATAAGAAACAACAAAAAGGGTGTGAGGGGGAAGACAAAAAAAAAAAGTCGAAGCGAGGCACCCTTGAAAAGAAATCATGATACGACAGGGATCAAACAGTTCCTGATAGGTGTCAGGTTTACAACTAAAAAAACATATAACGGAAGAAGGTCCTGGAGATGAGCGAGTGGCAGCGACCCAGCTAGGACAGGACGAGCATTGTGGTGTGTGCTATCTCAGTCTAAACGCCTGCAGTCGATGTGCTCCAATGTGCAGAGAGATATAAATAGCGTCCATTAACACAGCATTATTAACCACTGAGAGAAGTAAAAACAGTACATTTAGCTACTTAGCATTGGCTATGCTAAAAGGTGGAAGTTTGTTGTTAACCGGATCATTCCTTCCTTCCTTCCTTCCTACATTCTTTACATCCTTCTCATGAAGTCACCAATAACGAGTATAGGTTTATTTTAACTTAATGATAAAAACAATTGGCCTCCACAGGTATTTAGTTAAATACATCTACAGGACACTGTCGCACGTCTTGGCTTGTCATTTTTTAATCCTTCTTTTTAGCTGTTCCCCTATTTCATACAGCTCTCTCTCTCTCTCTCTCTCTCCAGGGAAGCGTGTGCAGTAGTGCCAATTTTACATCTGTACAAGACTGGACAGAACAGTGGTGCTCAACGCCATCTAGTCAATTCAAAACCGTACAGTTTTTTTTGTAGTTTTTTCCTTAAGAAGCATGTAAAATCTATCCAGAGAAAAGTGTGGTTAACAACCAATAATAGTAATGATGAAATGTACAGAGGTTAGCCTATAGGATCAAGCTAGTTCTCGTGGTAGGGTCTCCTTTTTTTTTTTTGGTCTTTTTTTTTATTTTAGGTTGTGTTTTAACTGTTTTCATTTTTTCAGATCTTGCTACCCTTACATTCAGCTTGGCACAGTGCAGAACTACTCGCACGACGACGACGGATGACGACAGACTGTGCAAAACAAAAACGGAAACCGAAGCAACACACTTGAGGTGCGCACGGTTTCGCTCGCCGAGGCTGCGCTCAAGACTGCGTTTGGTTCGGTGGGTAAGAATATTATCTTGCCTTTTGTAAATTAAATTTGTTGTCTTTTTTTTTTTTATTATATCCAGTAAGAGAAAAAGAGATAAGTCATGATGAGAATTGGGGGAGGGGGGGAGTGGGTGGAGGTGTTGGGGTTGGAGCTGTACAGGCCAGGAATATTTATATATATATATTTATAATTCAGAAACTCCTTCGTGGCTCCAAAGCAGCGACGAGGAGCCTGTTCGCTGTAATGGAATGACAGGTTGTCGGGGTGGGCGGGGGGGGTGATATTGGCTTCTTCAGTGGTGTCGTCCTTCTATCCCGCTGCTCCTCAGCTGCAGATAAACAGAAAGAAATGCTGTTAGTGGATGTCATAGTTTCTACACATACGAGTGCCACCATCCATCATGCAGCTGACAAGTTATTCTCAAGGTGTGTCTGACAAATTTCACCCGTAGCAAAAAGGAGGCAGCTTTTGCATTCATGCGGCTGCCATGTCACGAATGCAAAGAAAATGTGAATATTAGCACAAGTACACTGGATTCCAAGCTGATTAAAGCTACTTGTACTAATATTTGATGTCATGTGATTACTGAGGTAAGGCCGTAGTCAGTGTAGAATTCCTAAAAAAGTATTTGATGAGCAAATTCTTCTTCCTCTTCTTCCCTTCAACATTTTGTTGTGTTAATTGTAACTTTTTATTGTTTCAGTGCTACTGTGTTGACTAAATAACACATAATTCTGTGAAGCAATTTGTTAACTTGTTTTATAAAATCCTCTACAAATAAAGGTGTTATTACTGTATATTTGTCAGCACAAATTTTAATGTAGTTTAATGTAGTTACTGTGTCTCTTAAATGTCATACTGTGGTTGGCTCCCTGAAAAGAAAGAGCGGCATTACACTCACTTCTTTTCTGGCTTGCTGCTGCTTCCTCCCCTGATGGACACCGTCTGGCTGTTCTGGTAGAAGCCCCCTCCGCTACGGTTGATGTTGGGGTGGGTGGGAGACGCCACTGGCTGCTGCCCGGGCCTGATAGGCTTGGCTGAGGAGGGGGAGAAAGAGAAGAGTGAGGATTGTTGTTTGTGGTGTCAGGGAGATTTGCATTTCATTTATAACAAAACACAAATTATATTGTTTTTCAAAGATCTCCTCTGTCAATCAAAAGAGAAAAATACATAAAATCTCATCGCAAATCAGAGAAAGTAACTAAAAATCAAGTGGGTGGTGGAGAATTTGAAATGTCTTTTCACGTTTACATGTAACTGAAAATGCTGACATTTTTAGTTATGCATATAAAATCCTTGTGTGTACTTGAGCCTTGTGAATAAATTTACTTCTCCTCGTGTTTTTCTCTCTGAAGTTTGACTTTGGGACATTAATACTAGAGAACTCTTGGCCCGATGTGATATTATATTCAATCCATTTTCATTACAATGCAAGCATGACAACTTCTAAATTGGGTTATGAAAATTGCAACATTTCTGGTCAGTTTTGGATGTAGCTAGAAAGTGGTCTACTTAAATAGTCAACTAACCCTTATTTGGAGGGTTAGTAAAATTGTAAATGATCTTTATAATAATAGTGTAATGGGAATTTTCTCCAGCTACCATGACATATCACAAACATCCTGTTTTCTGCCCTGAGCAAAAGAAGGTGCAGACGTGTTTCCCAACCCATCCATCCCAACTGACCGATCTGGGCTGAATGTCCCCTCCTGGCCATGTTCTTGGCCCTGACGGCCTCCTTGATGCGGTCCACCTCCTGCTGGTAGCGCTTGCGGTCGCGGGCGGCGTTCTCCTTGGCCTCCTTCAAAGCAGATTCCAGGGCCTTGACCCGCTCAGCCGTAGCACGAAGACGCTTTTCCAGTTTAGGAAGCTCACAGCGCAGGTCTGCATTATCACGCACCAGCTGTAGGACAATTTGCATCGTTTTAAACCATTCCTTCCTTCTAACTTTCTACAGCACTGTAACGGTGAGGAAGAACAGGGGAAAATGGGCTGATAGATCAAGCAAAGATGAGACGATAGCAAGGAGAAGATAACAGAACAAACTGATGTAAAGGCAGAGAATAACATGAATAGAGTGCAAGGAGAAAAAAGAACAGGACAACTGCAAAGGAAGATCATGCAGACAAGTGTAATGTGTGATCTTGAAAGGACAGCAGTAATCTTTGAATTGTTGCTCAGTGAGTGTGCTGTATAAAAGCTTACCTGTTTGTGAACCTTGGTGAGCTGCTCAAGATTGTTCTCAAGAAAGGAGATTTTCTGTTTCTGTGCTGCACTCCCGCCTGTGTCATCTGAGTCCATCTCAGCGCTCTGCAAAACAAATAAAACACAAGGATTAAAACTTAAATAATACAAAGCTGGACCATCATACAATGCAATCATTTAACCTGTACCACTTCAGTCATCTTGACAGGGCTGCTGTTCGTGGCAGAACTACACTGTTGTTGTTTTTTTATCTTTTTTTCTTAGCAAATTCCCCTCATTGCATTTGAAGAGATTTTCTTGTCTGCAAGACATGTAATCATAGCAGTTCACCTTTTTCACTCTGGTAGCCAAGTCCTGGACAAAGAGCTTCCTCAAGTTGTGCAGGGTCTGCAGCTCCTTTGCCTTGATTGGAAAAAATAAAGCAGTTAAAATTTGAAAAAAACTTGAGATGAGTTGAATAAACTGAAAGAGTCAGTGTTACATCCAAGAATTGAACAAATTTAGATCAAAGAAAGTCATTGCAACAGCAAATGTGATGATACTACATTACTAAAACATCAGTTGATTTACATGAACTCACCACTGTCTCCTCCAGACCCTTCAGGTCCTGTCTGGCTTGCTCCCTTCTGTCCTGCATCACCCTGAACAAAAAGAGTTAAAGTCTAAATTAATACATATTCCACAAGACCGCTGTGTGAAAATACAGAGTAAGTAAGATAAGATAAACCTTTATTCATCCCAGAGTGGGGAAATTGTAGGTGCTGTATATGTGTTTAGCCTCTGCTAAAATTGTCAATGGTGATAAATGGCTGCACATGTTTTGTATCTGTCCATTAAAGTGAGCCATGTTGAGTCAACAGAGTGTGTGTGTGTGTGTTTGTGTAACGTACGTAAGCTCGTGCAGCTTGCGGCTCTTCTCCTGGTCGGTGGATTTGAGTTTCTCATGCTCCACTCTGAGCCTCTCCTGCTCCAACATGATCTTCTGGTTCAGACTGGAAGAGACAACACAGCATCATGTTTATATAAACCTACTGACTCAATCTGTGTATTTGTGTAAACAGTGAAATTTGCTTTATTGTGGTAACAATAGTTACTACTGTAGTAACTCATCAATTTATCAAAATATACTTGAAGCTTTGTTTTCCTCATCGTTTTAACTGTCATTTTTTTTCTGTTTCAACATTTATCCCTGTTGCTGTCAAATAAAGTAATGATTGAAAATGAAATTTAAGTCTTACTCCTGCAGCTCAGTGATGAGTTTCTCCTTGTTGTCCAGCTCATCTCTCAGGCTGCTGATCTGCTTCTGATGAGCTTCACGGTGGGAGTGGATCTGCTTCTCTACAGCTTCCTGAACACACATAAACATAAAATTCACATTCACTATTTATCTAAGTAGTTTACAATAATACAGTAAAAGACCAAGATACTGGTAAATTGATGTAAAAGTGAACAAGACCAACATTCAGCATGTTGGGATTATTTACACTATGTTTTTGGTACTAGATCTTCATTCATTTATCATTAGCTCTTCAGTTTAGAACATATATTCATTTTTGAAATCATTTTTCTTGTCAGAGTTTTCAAATGGCACAAACAAGAACTGTGAGAAATTTTGAATGAATTTGATCTCCCTTGTAAAATCTCCAGAACAGCAGTGTACATGTGCCTACTGTCTAATGGGGCTGAGGAACGTACCTTGACTTCATTGGCAGTCTGGATCTCATTCTCTTTCTCCATAGCGTGGACTTTCTCTGTAAAACATAAACAAAGGATTCACTGTCATGTGAAGGAAGTAGAGGGTTAAACACAGTGATGTCAGTCTTCACTATATCCAAAGAATATGAAAACAACATAGGATTGGTTTGATTAAGAAAAGACATAAATATATGGTGCAAGCAGCAACCAAATTCAGAACTTTTCATAGACTCTTTCATAGCCTGTTAAACGTTCCACCATGCCACGGCAGTCTGCACACTTTTTAGCACTTGCAATGATCTGCCATATTGTCAATATCATACAGAAGATCCATACTTTAGCATCAGGAATCAACAACTGGAACTGAAATAGTTGTTTCCTAACCAATCTTTGGAACCGGTTCCACTTAAATACCAGTTCTTGAAACCCAACCCTAGCAAGTTTTTCAAGTTGGATAATTATTCTGAGGTTTCAGAGTTCCTGAAAGGCTATTTAACTTCTATTCCACAGCCCCTGTCAGAATGAATTGCTTCCAGCAGAAATATTAAAGTGGACTGCCAGTGAGTGAGTGCCGGTGTCACTGCTTGAATAGTGACGTACCCTGAGCGCTGAGCTTGACAAGTTCCTCATTGAGAGAGTCCACGTTCTCCTCCAGCTGCCTCTTCTTCTGCTCCACATTCTGCAGGTACTCAGTCAGGGACTTGATTTTAGCCTCATGCTGGAGACAGAAGAAATAAAACAGATGTTTGTACATACAATATTTATGAGGATTTAGAAATGAAATGATTCTTTCTCTACACACACACACACACACACACACACACAAGAATCAGTCATGTGTACATTTTCAGTTCACAACATTGCTTTTGGTTGGTTCCTATGTACCTGGGAGATGCGAAGCTGGCAGGCAGCCAGCTCCTTCTCGTTCTCGTCCATCTTCTTGTTGCTCTCTGACTGGGTGCTCTCCAGCTGCTTGCAGCGTTTCACCATGGTCTTCACTTCTGACTTCATCTTACTGATGTAAAGACGGGCCACAGTGAACTCCTCATCGATCATGCCACTGCCACCCTCATGTTGCTGGAAGGGCAGAAAAGGAAGGTTGAAGAGGCGGTGAGGTGAAGAGATAGAAGAACCAGGTGTTCATGCATATGATCAGAGTATCTGAACTGACACTGTACTAGATACATATCATGGTTAGTCACTCGGCCTGAATCTTTTTTCCCCTTATATGCTTGTATCACTGCAACATCCTGTGAAAGGATTTCATCTTATTATCCATTAGAACAATTCTAAGAACTCCTTCTTCTTCCTCTACCTTGATGTCGTTGCTGCCTACAGCGATGCCAATCTCAGCGAGGTCTTTGAGCAATGAAGACATCATCTCTGTGACCCTCTTCTTCTGGTGGTTGGACATCTCCTTCAGCTTCTGGAGCTCAGAGTCCAGAGATGACAGGATGGACTGCAGGCAGAGAGAGAGAGAGAGAGAGAGAGAGAGAACATTTGTTCTTTGTCTCAGTATGTTCTTCTATTGGTTTCAATGGAGAGAAAAAAACAACAGAAAACAAACAAAACAATGTGGGAGCATTTGATGGGGCAGATTCTACTTTTTGCCACTTAATGTTACATTTCTCCCCCTTTTCTATTCATTTATACTAATCAGCAAGGATTGAAACTGTCAGTTGTGTAGGTTTACCTAAGCCTAATCCCATATTCCATCCATAATCCATATTGGCAAGATTCACTATTTTGTGATTTTAAACTTTTTCCAAAACAAATCATTTCAAATTAGACTGATGAAATACAGTCAACCACCAAGCCCTTTTAAATTATGAAAGAAAAGAAGGAGCTGTAGCAGCAATAAACGCATGCGTGTCTCTAGTTCTTTTTATCCCTGCAGGTTGTACATGATTAATTAGAGAGTTGCGTGCTGCAAATCAACATAGCCAAAATAAAGGACAAATAAAAGGCACATGACACAAATTAAAGCGTCACAGTGACTTTGGGCTTGTTGATATCTGTCCTCAGCTCACCGATTTCTGGTTAAGCTCCTCGCTGATGGCCTCAAACTCCTTGGTCTTATCCTCCACCTCCTGGCTCTTCTGGTCGTAGTTGACAGCCAGCTCCTCCAGAGCCTGCAGCACCTCCTTTACCTCATCCTTGGAGGCCTCATTCTCCGCCTGCAGGCGGTTCAGCTCTGCCTGGAGGTTCTCGTGATCGCGACGAGAGGAGGCAAGAAGCTGCAAGCATGGAAGAGAAGTGTAATTATGTTACTTGCTTTTGAATGAAAGGCAAGGCTGAAGATATTATTTAGTTTTGTAAAAATATGGATGAGTAAACTATTTGCATTTTTATTTGATCTGTTATCAAACACAAGTTTTCCTCCTTTATGACTTTTTGTATTTTAAAATTGACAGACACATGCAGTCATACTGAAAATGACCATAGAAACATGAGTGAAACATGGACTTTAGTCTTGGATTGTAGTAGTAATGTTAAGACCTATAAAGTGTGCCAAAGTTACTTTGCCTACTAGCAACACAAAGTCTTCTATTAAAAAACAGTGAGTAAAAATATGATTACTGTACCAAATAATCAAAGCAAATCCAATTATAATTGAAGATTGTAGCCCTACTTGAGACAACAGGACTAGAGGAAGTAAAATATAAATACAGTTTGACAGCTCTGATAGCTTCATGTGTTGCCTCACACCTCTAAACCTACAAAGATCAAGAGATCACTCTGCACCTGCACCTTCCCTCCACCTGTTGGACCTCCAGTACTCACCTCATCCTGGTCCAGCATCTGCTGCTTCAGCTTCTCAGCCAGCTGGCTCTGCTGGTTGATTTCCTCATCCTGTAAAGTGCAGAAACACAAAGTGACATTAGCATTCACACCAGGCACCACAGGTATTACTGGAGTCAGTAGGTACAAGGTGAGAGACCACTGATAAATGAAGACTTAAATAAAAAAAAAAAAAATTAATACTATTTTTACTTTTTAAAATAAAAAAATCTGAATTTGTCCAAAAGAAATCAACATTTTCCAATTTGACAGCAACTGCTGATATACTGTACATATTTTTGTATGAGCATAGATGTGTTTAATTTGCCTTATTAAAAAATAATTATATATTTGTGCAAAACGTGTATACATAATATTCCAAGTCTAGAAACCAACAATCGTACATCTGTGTTACAAACATCCCGTCCTCTCCCTCACCTTATCATCTAGCTGTTTGTAAAGCTTGGCCAGCTCAGCCTCACACTTGTCCTTCTCTACGTCAGTGAGGCGAACACCCGGCACGTTGGGCGTGGAGGCTGGCTTGTCGTTGAGTATGTTGTCCAGGGCCTGAACCTCAGCATTGGCTTTCTCCTTATCAAACTGCTCCTCCACTGGCACGCTCTCACCTGAGGTGGAAGTACACACACGTTAAGTATATGCAGAGGGTGTGGAAAGAGTTTCATTTGTACTATTGAAAAAAATCAAATAATAATAAACATATATAATAATAAAGTAAGTTGTCCCAGATACACTGTAACCCAAAACCAGCTTCACATTATATGCAGTTAGCTGTCTGTGACCACAAAATATTATTAATAATAATAAGACACAGTTGACTTTCCCACCATTCCTCCAGCGGTTGAGCTCATTCTCCAGCCAGGTGACGGTGTTCCTCAGGGTCTTATTCTTCTCCTTCTCCCTCTCATACTTCTGCTTCCACTGCTCTGCTGTAAGCTCGATGTTCACAGTGACAGTGTTCTTGATGGTCTTTGCTCTGGATGTAGAAAATAACATACATTTTATTCCACTGACTGCACCTTAACTACACCTATACATGAACTTCTTAAAATCTACTTTAAAATATTATTATTTTCTTTTTTTAAAAAGTCTTTATATTACAAACTGAAGAAATGAGTGCAGTATAGCTTGTTATCCTTCTTCTGGCCTACCCACCTTTGTCCGAACATGAGGGTGGATTTGGTTTCGGCCTCATTATAGGAGGAAGGTGAGCAGCAGATGACAATGGTGGTTCGACAGTTACCACCCAGAGAGTCCTGCAGGATACGGGTCATCTTGCTGTCTCGGTAGGGGATGTAGGCCTAGTAATACGCAAAAATATACACAGAAACATTTAATGAGCAGACTGTACTGGGCACTAGATAATCTGACTAAAGAAATTCAGATCTTCAATTTTCTTTATTTATCAGTAAACAGTTCAATAAAATAACTGACAAAGTACCTTTTAGCTGAGAAGTAAAACATTAGTTACAAAGCAAATCATTGTTCCCCACAGTGTTTTATGGCAGAGATCACAAAGCAAATGCCACGTAATTTACTTGTGGCTATTGTTAAAGCTGTCATCTCTAACCAAAATTGATAAGAAGCATCCAGAGCTGACTGGCACAACACCTTGATTTGAAATTATTTGACAATAATACACTGACTGACAGACCCCAAAGTCAGAGGGAGAGGTATTAGAGTGGTATTCTCTAAGATGGAATAATACACTTAAACATGCTGTGGCTGTTGTCCTGAAACAGAAGAAGAGGTCTGTGGTTTCACCAGCACTGAACCAACAGGATGCACTGGCTTTGGTTACAGTTCTTATGAGTTTAGTAAAGTTAGATTCAGTTAAATGATAACCTGATCATTTATAGGTATTGATACAAACAACCAAGCCGAGGCAGACTGCTATAATTCTTTAGACAGCACTATGCTCAGCGGGGAGTGAGACATCTCTGTACAATAGCCCATTTGTTTGAGAGCATCACAAATATATCAGCAGCCGTCTGCCTCAGGTTGTTTACAGAGCAAAGGGGCCCTAGAACAACCCGATCCTTGATTAAAGTGAAAAGTGTGAAATCGCTATGAAGCAGCTAAACAAAACATTGCTTGGAGGAGAGCTTTTCTCTGCTCAAGTTATTTCTGCAGCACAAAGGACCTGTAGATGGTTTAAAATGGCACTTTCACAGCGAGATAACTGAAAAAGATGCTGGTTTTCCAGATGCACACCTTGCTCTGGGCTGTGCAGCTGGTAAAACGGCAGACCTCCCTTATGTCTGTTACATTAACAGTAATGTCTGTAATTTCAAAATGCTATAAAAACATTTGGGAAAAACAATCATCACCTGAGGTTATAACAGATCTAACATTTGCTGTGCTGTATAAGCTACTTGATAATGTCAAAAACAAATTTGGGCTCATTATGTTCTAAAGCTTAACTGAGAAGACCTTTAACTGTGTCACAGTAACGGCAATTAGGGAGCACATTTATCTCACCAGATAATTCACTTTTACTTACAGAGCAAATTAAAAGACCAAAACCTACAGAACAACAACACAACATATTCAACAAATGGATCAACAGATGGGTAACTGCACCAGCGGATTTAATGGCAGAGTAAAGAAACAACAGCAAAGCCTCTACGAGTAAGAGTTGAAGCAGAGTTACTGACCGTTCCTTCAGCCAGAGCAGAGATGACGTTTCCCAGGGACGACAGAGACTTGTTGATGTTCTTGGCTTCATCCAGCACAGCTCCCTCTGCTCCTGTTTTACTGACCTGAAAATCACATCGATAATACCTTCAACAAGGTGTTGTGCAGCTCAGTGTTTAAGGCAAAGAACATGCTCTAATCTGAATCTAACACAGGTAGACGATAAAGGAAAATGAGTCTACCAAAAATGTAAATTACACAACTTGATCACAAAATAATGAACAAGCCAAATCAAAGAAATCTACCAGTAACTATGACAGAGGATTTAGCTTCTCTTTGATTCTCTGTACCTTTTCACTGCCAGCCAGATCCACCAGGTAAAGTTTGCCGCTGAGCTTCTGCTCTGTTTGAGTGTTCTCCTGTTTGACGTTTATCAGGAAAATACTGTGACTCCTGGAGCTGTGCTCGTTCATGTCTGAAGGAGACACGACACCCATGTGGTCAGAACACATCAGCCTCAAAAATGCAAAAACTACAGTCGTTAGTGACACAGATGGTTGTAAAACAGCAGGAGGGTGTCTTACTTGTAACTGCTACATGTCTGTTTGATTTGCCTTCATCAATTGTATCCATGACCTCCTCTGGGCTGCAGACAAACCTCTCAGTGCAGCCCTTTAAAGGAAAGCAGAACCTGAGGTGAGATTATTGATCTTCACAAACCAGTTTTAGCAGATACTTGACACGTGACAGGAGGTCAGCTCTCACCTTGACATAGGGTACTCTGTTTTTGTCTTCGTGCACTGACAGGTTGGTCTTTGACACTGGAGATGAGACAGAAAAGGTTTCAGGGAAAATGACTTGGCGCACTGTGCATCTAAAACTTTAAATTTATTTAGCAGATGAATCTTCTGGACACTTCACAGGCTTTTAGCAGGTTGTCTGCCACATGTGTTACCACTCTGTGTTACAACTAGGAGAGGTGAGGGTACAGCCACTTACCATCCAAAAGGTCCCGGATCTTGTCTAAGTAAATTTCAAAATATGAAACCTGTGAACAGAGAAAGAACCTCATCATTTGGTAATTCAGCAGAGAGACAACTTGCACAGCAACACGTGACTTTACACATCAGCCTCCTCCATCACTTATTTTGTCACAAGAAAAATGCTATATATAATAGAAAACTGCAAAACAGGAAGTAGACGGTTTGTTGCTAGCAACCACAGTTAACGCACAGTTAGTCAGCTATAAAGATCAGATTACATTTAAACACATGATCTGAAACTGGAATTTGAATTTGGGGATTTAAAATGTCTTCCATATTTATTTGGAGAGCAGTGTCTCTTTAACCACTGCAGCACTGGTGCTTCTCAACTGGTGGTGGGACACATCAACAGCTTTCCATTTCTAACTACTTACTTTGATATGAAACTCCAGGTTTTCATCCATGGAATAGATGTAGTTGAAGATATCTTGCACTATCCTGGGGATGATTCCCATTGCATCTGTGTCATGGAGATTTCCCTGCAAACAGAGACCAAATGAACCTAATGTAATGATGTGAAGTGAAGATTCTTTAGCTTGACTTCATCAGAAAACAAAGAACACCAATTCTTAGACGTCATCCTTACCTCCATGGTGTGTGTTTTCCCAGATGATGTCTGCCCATATGCAAAAATTGTTCCATTGTATCCCTCCAGAACATCTACAAGACATCACACAGAATTTGTTGAAGCACACATTCACACGGTTTTAGTATTTAAGTCAGGATCTAAAACAGCTGGGTTTGTATCATTTGTAATTGTTGTCTACAGGCCTCTAAATCATAAGTGTGATGTGTAAGCATACTGATAAAAACAAAAGCAAGACCTCACCTTTTACAATCTTCTGGGCGCAGGCATTGTACACTTGTTCCTGTGTTGTGTTTGACTGAAACACTCTGTCGAACATGTACGGTTTGCCCTGGAAAGAAGAGAAGAATAACAGTGAGTAACAGCAACAGCACAAATAATAATAATTTGGGAGATATTTTATAAACAGATGTGTGTATATTTCTTTCTTTCTTTCGCCACCTGAGAAATGCAAAAGCCATTCAGCATTAGTTTAACACCGAGCATCTGATAGGTAGGAAAAATAATTAAGTGACGCAACGTAATGCATTTTTTGTTTGTTTGGAGTCAGTATTATTTCGACAATTGAGAAGTAACAGGAAATTAGGGTAAATAGGAGGGACGGCATGCAATTGCATTACATGGTCACTAAGTTGCCCCCATGCTGTCACAATTTGATGTTTTCAGCCTTCATCCACCCCCCTGCTGGCTGCATTATAGCAAACCACTGAAAGCTAGCTGTCATGATACAGCTTTTGTCATCCCATTATAAATGCTCTCCAACAATCTTGGCATCTCACAGCATTTATAACGAACTAAACTAGGCCCTGAAATTTTTCCACGAGCAAACAAGCAGAGTGTAGCTGATTGCGATATCCCAGGGGCCAGTCAAAACTTCAAAGTGCAATTCCAGTGAGATAGCAATCAATAGCTGGATTTAAGAAGGCAACCGTAGGGTATTAAAACTGATGCTACAGCAATTCTGAGGTTCAACTGAGATGACACGCCGTCTTCAGAGGTTTGAAGTCCCAGTTGACTCATCTCTTCTCCAGCCTGATGGGTGGGGCTCTAGCTGTGATGTATTGAGCGTTTAAGAAGACAGCCCCATTGGCATGCGATATCCCAGGTTACAAAACATACATGTCTTAGTGTCAGTAGATCAGTTATTGTCAGATTCAGTACAAACACCTGTAAGAGCAGGAGAAGGCTGAGAATGTTGTCAAGCAGCTGGTGTCACCTTGAAGATGCCATTGATTAGAGCTTTCGCGTTTAGGGCCAGTGCTACATGTAAACACGTTCATAACTCAAGGTGAAACAACAAATACGTCACTGCCTGGCATTAAAAGGTACAGCACCTTTACCTGCACCAGAGTAATTCTACTACAGCTGAGATGTCCTCAATTTGCACTCCGGTTTATAATCTCCCCTGACAGACGGTCACATTTAAAGCACAGCTCGGTGCAACACAGACCAGCAGAATCTTAAGACGTTGATAATTCACTCCAGCTAGCCACATCCTGGCAATTAACCCTGCCCAGAACATGAGCGCTGAACCACTATCAGGCCTGTCAGGCGCTGTCAGTAAACAATAGCACAGCCCCAGTTTAAAGTCCTCATTGTTATGGCTGCTACTGGCCTCGTTACCTACACGTCTGTCTAATGGGATTACTGGCTGAAAATGTAATTACAGTGAAAAGCATTGTTACAGTATTAATAAATGCTCTGTCATGTTTCTGCTTCCTGATGGCATTGTTATGATTCTTGCCCAGGCTAAGCTATTCAGGAAATACTGCAACACACAGTCAAGGTTATTCCGCAGCATCCACAGAATTCTTGTATGATGCATGAAATCTAATTGGATTTGTTTTTGGATTTGTGGGTTACCTGGTACACAGTCGGCAAGAAAAAAAACAGGTGTGAATTGCTTCTATGTTATTTACTTGTTTAAATGCGTTCAGAGCACTTTTACTTATCTCTCTAATCCTTTTCTTTCCTTTTATCCCTCACGCACCTCCACCACTATCTAAAAGTAGCTCAGTCGTGTTCTTGTGGGGCGTCCCAGGCTACTGTACGCATATAGGAGATGTGACAGGAAAGCATGGGGGGAATGACCTGATCTATTATGTGCAAAACCAACAGGGAAGTAATGGATGAATGAATAATTCACCTGCTGCACACTCACACTACGCTGGCAAACCCAGCTAGTTATAACACCATACGACCTCATCTGGAAACTTCCCTCCCTTCCTTTCCGGCAAAAGACTGGCAGGACTTTAAAGTGAGCCACAGCCGAGTGAGGGCGTAATGCAGGAATACGTATGTGCTAGGAGACAAATAAAATCTCTGGTGTAAGGAATCAGTGATCCTCCATGAATATATGAGAGGTGTATGGACACTGTCTGTGTTGTACTTCTCAGCTGCTTGTCAGACTTCTGTACAGCTCGCAATGTGGTCAGCTTCACCACGAGCCGAGTGCAGCCCTAATACAGTGTCCACGCCCTAGATTGTTTCAAAACGGGTAAAAATATGAGCTAAGTGAGTCAGTCACCCTGGATAAGAGCATCTGCAAAAAGTACATCACCATAATAATTACCCTCCCCACACGGAGAGATTGCCCAGCGCCCGGCCAACCGCTTGCTCTGATTGGTCGAACAGCTGGTTACCAGGAGAAAAAACACAGGGGGATTACCCAGGAGGCCTGTGCTGCTGCTTATGGGCACTGTATGCACACTGTTTGTGTTGTACTTCTCAAAGCAGATGCACCAGCAGAGGCTACTGGGCTCTGGCCTGCAACACTTGCATCCTTCACAATATTCACTGGTATTTTGGCACCATGACTGGCACTCTGAACTGGGCTGGGCCACATCGTGCCTGAGGGGCACAGACAGTACGCCTGCTATTAGTTAAAGGCCTGAAATCAGTGTCAGCAAAACTATTCAAGAAGTCACCACAGCGACAACAGTCTTCTGTTTCGCATGACAGAAAAAGAACAGTCCTGTTGTATTCTAAATCCACCACCTAAATTTGTAGTTTAACTTAAAGAGGATGTGAATCATATCCACTCAGCCAAAGCATGCAATTTCATAAAAGGAATTCAAGATCACTTTATATTGCCTTGTAAACCCCTTTGAAAGCATAGGTGAGCACAGACACCAAAGTCCACAAAGTGAATGATAGTTTGTCGTTAAGGAAACCTAATGTTTAACCATGATTGTTTTCTAATAATATGACACTGGCTTTTGAACATTTGGCATGTGCAAACTTGAGATATCAGCCTGGCTTTTATACTGTTGTTATGCTTCCCTAATTACTACAGTCATGAAGCATATGAGGAGACCAACTTTTTCCACTTTCCTTTTATATAGATGTGGTGCGGAGGCACGCAATGGCTTGAACCCAGGCTGTGTAAACAGTGCCTTTTGAAGACATGCCCAGTGTATAGACGCATGATGACAAAGCATCAAGTGCACATCATTTGCAAAGTGACCTCGGGGTAAATTCTTTGTTGATTCAGTAAAGTGGAGGTAACATGGTACTGCATTAGTAAAGGCATTTCCTCCTTTTGTCATAGTGGAAATTGTGCCCATGTCATTATCCTTATCAAGTGGTGGAGGGGTCAGGATCATTAGAGGGCTAATTAAACCAAAGACAACAAACTTTAGCTTGACCCCAGACTGAATGTACTCACTAAAAGAAAACAGATTAGGTATTTATTCCATTTTTTAAATATGTAGTTGTGTCCAGTCACTCAAGGCCAACAGAAGACAACTGGCCTGCATTCATCTGACATTTCCACTGATATTATTTAGATGTTGTCATTGTCTGTTTCCTGTTCATTAATGGAAGCATATTTTCATTCTATGTTACAATCAATACTCTGAGTAATTTCAGTTTGGTCAACAAACGGGTTGGTTATGTAGTCAGCTAGTTCATGTTAGCTTTAATTAAGCAACAGTATTAAAACTAGCCAGCTAGCCAAGGCCGGCTAATCTGTCAACTACCAGCTGTCCTAGCCTGCTAGCCAACAGTCTGTTAGCCACTACTAAATCAAAGCTGGCTTACGCTTTATGCTGACGCAAACTGTTCACAATTAACAGCTTTATCGTTACAGATGCACATCTACTTATTAATTAATGTCGTGATAACAGTGCAGTGAATATGTTGGAGGATTTGCAGGCTAACGCTGGCGACATTTTAACCTGTGCCAGTTAATGTGTTTGCGGCTTTGTTGAATGACAGCTCGCTAGCGGTGACAGGGCAACTGCGAATACAGGCATTTAACGGCAACAGCAGCCGGTCTGGCTTTATTAAAATGTGAAACTGAGTTGAGTTGTGAATTAAGTGACACGTTTAATGTTCCAAAGCCTGCTTCTGGTGGCCTCAGAACTTGTCTGCAGCTGAGGGCCGAGCGGAACAACGCAACGGTGAACAGGTCAGATCCTGCTAACGTTAGCTAGCATGCTAAGGTGCTAACAGCCGTAGCTACAAGACAATCAAAAATGGCGTACCGCTGCTAACCGTGGCATAATTCTCTGATAACGACACGAAACTACTCACCCCGATAACAACAGTCTCGTCCCCTTGAAACTTGGGAATGTATCTGTCGCCTCTGGTCACCTCAGAGCTGTTCAGGGGCCTGAAACGGCACATCACTTTGATGGTGCACTCCGCCGGGTCGGCCATCTTCCGCCGTTCACGAATGGAAATTCACCAGTAAAATTAAAGTATGTCCCGGATCCCAGGAGCGGCCGTGGGGGGCGAAAAGGGAGGCCGAGCCCCTCTGTCCCGATCTCAGGTGCTGGAAAGGGCGATTATCAGTCGGGCATTCAACCAAAATCCCCGTTTTGCTCTCAATCAGAGTGCTGTTAGGACGCCATGATAACCGGTGGATCAGCGGCTGGACTCGTCGCCCCTCCTGCTGGTTCACTATGATGTCAGCTCCACTCTCCCTCCTCACTGTGTCCGGGCTGGTGTCCGGGAGCAGTCAACAACCTGAGGACAGCCAGCAGCAGTCAGATAAAACAGCCGGCAAAAATATAAAGAAAAACATCCAGCGAAGGCATACAGCTCAAATATCAACAAAAACATGCAGCAAAAATATCAACAAAAACATCCAGCTAAAATATCAACAAAAACATGCAGCTAAAATATCAACAAAAACAGCAACAAACACATCAAAAACATCAAAAGCAGCAACAAACACATCCATCAAGACCACAAGATGTTTAAGATGTTAAACTAAGTGAATCTGATTTCATGAGCCCACTGGATAAAATAGCAGAAAGGCATTTACCATTAAAATGTGATCTACTGATGGTAAAATTTGGACTGGAAAATTTGGTTTGGGACAATAAAGTCCATCTATATATCTATCTACCTAATATGCAGTTCTTTAAAATCCTTTGCCATTATTTTTACATCATTATGTTTTAAATTTCCTGGCAGATTAATTCAGAACATGTTGGATGAATGAATACCCTGATCAAGTCAAAGTACTTCATCACATAAGCAAAAATAATATCCAAATAAATACTGCATTAACACAATTTGGATTTTTTTCCCCCATTCATTTGTAGCAAGCCATACAGTCTATGGTTAAAACCCATGGAGCCTATTTCTACTCCTACTGTTATACTGAATATAAGTGTTATAAAGCTTCAATGAAACACTGGTTCAAGTGATGCAGAGTATGATGTCACACAGTGTGGAAGACAGGGTTTATGTGAGCTGCTTCAAGGAAAACCTACAGGAAATATTATGAACACTGGTGCTATTGTTACACTCAAATGAGGATATTACTGTAGCCTGTAAGTCAGCTGTCTTCAACACTGTACGCTGTGGGAGCCGCAGCTGTGAGACCTCCTAAATAAAAATGCATCATGTCTGATCTCACTCAACAGATGCTATAATGGAGCAAAAAGCCACGGCAAACCACTCGTGGTTGAACACATTTTCTGGCCACTCCCCGAAACAGTGAGGCATATCCTTTTTCATGCTGGAGTGCTTAGCTAATCCAAATACCAGTTCTACTGTGTGTTCACCGAGGGAGTGAAAAGGGTGTGGCGCTTCTGTTGTGTGAGCTAACAGGGAAGTCTGGTTGTCACTGAGCAACAAGTCCCCAAAGACCACATTGTCTACTGTTCATCATCTATGGGAATGGAAAGGTTGTTCAGTAATATGAGCTGGTTTCGAACTCTTTATACCTTTCAGGACACGTTCTGCTACTTTGCTTTCATAGGAGAAAGAAGGCTGAGGTGTTAATTTATAATACTGAGTTATACATGTATTTGAGACCCCCCCCCACCCCCCCCCTTACTGTGTACCAAAGGGCTCAGCGTTCAACTAAGCCTATTAGTTGACAGCTGTGTCTTGGTTATTATAATCTTGTCATGTGTAGATTTACTTTCATTGTTAATGTGTTAGACTGAAGGCTAAATGTGTTTGGGGAATAACATAACATTAATCTGCATCGTCTGTAATGCTTGATTAGTGCTTAGAAATGAGGTAATAACTCATTCTTTTTCCACAATGCTCTGCACAATTTAGAAAACGACAACAGCAACATTCAGTCATTTCATATTTAAATAATAAAGTCTGTAAAAGTGGAGCAGGTAGCGAGTCAGTGTTTGTCCTATTTCAACAAGACGGGTGCTTTTCTAATATTATAATTGAAATGTGTAATACATACAATAAAGAGTAATTTTATCTTAAGTGTTACGGGGGGTTTAGAGTCTGCAAACTGATTTTCATACTGTATGTATGTAAAACACAGTAGCATAGTTTGCAAAATGATTTGCGGTGGTGCAAAGTATGCATGATTCTTAAATCGGTTAAAACATGTAAAAGCCCCTTTAATACTCACTACACCAGATGCAGACCTGATAAAAATCATTTAGCCACATTTTACTGTGGACCAGGACAACTGTAAGACAGAACAAATACGTAAAAGCTACATCACAAGAAGATCAAATGAGGTCCTCAAGAAACCCTCTGGGTTTTGCAGATACATAATAAAAGCAACAAAGATCATTTTTGCACAGACATATATTTAAATACATGCTTTTAAACTGAGTCTAGATTGGTTACTCTTTAATATGCCCCCCCCCAGCTCTTACAAACTGGAACTGGTTCTGTATTTAATGATGATTGTTTGCAGCAAAGATCAGTACTTTTGAATTTTAAGTGAAACAGCTGATGTCCTTGATCTTCAGATGAAGAGACAAAGAAGAAGAACAGAAAATGAGGAGAGGGCTGCAGACAGAGGACTGTGGGCCAGTAAAACAGAATATCTTCTGGTTGTTGCAGGAAATGTGGTCGGCCTGGGCAACGTGTGGAGATTTCCTTACCTCTGCTACAAGAATGGTGGAGGTGAATCACACAAACTGTTTGTAGTACACTTGCATTATTCTGGGTGTCGTGCACCAAAATAATCTTAATGTTGATGACTGGTGAGTGAAAAGATTTAAGTGTCAATGTCATGGGCATACAACATGTCCATAATTTTTAAACACCTACAGGTGCTTTTCTGGTGCCATATGTCTGTTGGCTGTGTTGTGTGGGATACCTCTGTTCCTGCTGGAGACCTCAGTTGGTCAGTGCACCCAGGAAGGATTCATCACCTGCTGGAGGAAGTTGTGTCCTCTGGCACAAGGTGAGTTGATGTGTGCTGACAATAAAGGTGCAGTCAAAACAAAAACATTACATTTTGTACATGTTACTTTAACACCAGCATGAGAAATTAAATATTTTTTATCCATAGGTAACTAAACTACCTCTGGCAATGTGGTTCAGAGAAATATTGAAACCATCAAATGTATAACCCCACAAAGAGGTAAACTAAATGTTTGTTTGTTTTTAGGAACTGGATTTGGATCTTGGTGATGAAAATGTATGACTTCAGCTACATTATACTCCAAGTCTGGGCTCTCTTCTACCTGGTGTTCTCGTTCAGATCCCAGCTCCCCTGGGCCACCTGTGAGAACACCTGGAATACAGGTGAACTTAGTCTATGGAGTTTAATGTTTAAATCTTATAAAAAGGTTCAGTGAGACCTTTACAGTATATATATATACATATGCCCTTTTGTCCAGTAATTCCTCACATTGACTTTTATTCTTTGTTTATTCTTTAAACCAGCTAACTGCATGGGTCTTCAGATTTTGGATTCCCCCTCATCAAATCTGACAAATCAGACCATGTTGAAAAACACCACCTCTGCTGCGACTGAGTTCTGGGAGTGAGGTTACATTTATTTTCTTTGAATGACCAGTAATGACATCTAAGTGACTGTATGCCTACAAAAATGTTTACTACAAACAGATTATTACATAATAGTAACCTGGAAAAAATGTCAAGAATCATAATTTCTTGTCACATCATGCATACCTCTTAAATTTCCCCTCTCCTCAGGCGGCGGATGCTGGGCATGTCTCGAGGCATTGAGGAGCTGGGCAGTGTGAGGTGGGAGCTGGCTCTGTGTCTTCTGGCCTGCTGGGTCTTCTGCTACTTCAGTGTCTGGAAAGGTGTCAGATCTTCTGGAAAGGTACTGTAAAACCATATAATCATCAAATACATATTTTTACTTTACCTTTAACATTTTCTTTTCATTTAAGGTGGCATATTTCACAGCCACGTTCCCCTATGTGATGCTCCTGATCCTACTCATCAGAGGACTGACTCTACCTGGAGCTTGGGATGGGATCTACTACTACCTGTATCCAGACTTGAACCGCCTGGGGAACCTTGAGGTGGACTCTTTATTTCATCCCAACATTAGAATTTGAATTCCAAGCATGCTGAGACCTTAATTTAGATACACTGGGTCATCAGGCCAAATGTCTTTAGTCGCCTAAGGCCATACGGGCACTGTGGGGCCTTTTTAACGACAGTGGTGGAGTGGCTAGCCCACGTCAAACCCTCATGGATGTTCATATTTGAAATTGCCCACCCTCTCCACCACTGTGCTGTTGATGGTGACTGGGGGGTGAGTGCCACCCCCACAACCCGGTCTAGGAGAGGTTGTCGTCCTGTTGCCACTGTTCCACAGTGCCATCCGTGTTCACAATGGTGTTTGTAGCCTTTGTCGCCACACAGTGGTGGGTACAGAGGGAAAACAAGAGGGGGCTCAGGACACAACCATCTGGTGCTCCCCTGCTGAGAGTTAGCTTAGAACAGGTGTGGTTTGACCCACTCTCGCCACCTTGAGGCGGTCTGTCAGAAAGTCCAGGATCCAATCACACAGGGTTGTGTTCAGGCCCAGATCAGTGAGCTTACTGATGAGGCTGGAGGACTATTTATCACCTCAGAATTACTCCTAGGAATCACACTGAAAGTTAAACTAGGATTCCCATTCAAGTACATAATACAGATTTTCTTACCTTACAGGTCTGGATAGAGGCAGGATCTCAAATATTCTTCTCCTAGCCTAAAGTACAGCAGCAACAACTGTTACAAGTACGCAGAACTCAGACATGACAACAACTTTGATATCAAACTACACATGTTGGTAAAAGATAATATATTGAAAAAAATTTACACCTTGCAAAATCCATAATGTCACCTTTTTGACAAGGGTCTATTGTCTGTCTCTGGTCCAGGGACTGCTTCTGGCTCTGTCTGCTGAACAGTGGGACCAGTTTCGTTGCTGGATTCGTTGTCTTTTCTGTGCTTGGATTCATGGCTCACAAACAGGCTGTTACTGTCGACAGTGTGGTTGATTCAGGTACAGTGTTAAGACCTTAGCGAATCATACAAAGCTGAATACAATGTTCGGACATAAATAGGTACATAGTTAAACAGTCTCAAGCCTCTCCTCATTTACTTCACAGGTCCAGGTTTGGCCTTCATTGTTTACCCTCAGGCAACAGCTCTGATGCCTTTGCCACAGTTCTGGACTGTCTGCTTCTTCCTGATGCTCATTTTTCTCACTGTTGACACACATGTAATAACATCCATCACATTATCTATTGATAAATAATACATGTGTTTCAGACACAAACAAAATTGATTGCTGGTTTTATTTTGTCCCCAGTTTGTGACAGTAGAGACTTTTATCACCACAGTGAGCGACTTGTTTCCGAAGTTGTTTCGTGCACCAGTGAAGCACGAGATCTTTGTCCTCATCGTCTGTGTGTCCAGCTTCCTCATACAACTTATTTTGGTTACTGAGGTGAACAAACATATTTAAAAATTGTAAACCTATTTCATTTAAAAAATGTGATTCAAATTATGTGTTTTATTCAACTCTCGTCTCTTCCTGCTTTAGGGAGGAATTTATGTATTCCAACTCATTGACTACTATGGATCCACCAGAGCCTGTCAGAATTTTATGACCATTTGTCAATGCCTGGCTGTGGGCTGGATTTTTGGTGAGTCTGATTACATATTGCCAAAACCAGCAAGTATTAGCCCGTCGCAGTAGGATCTCACTTCGTTGTCGGTGGCTTTCAGTCCCAAAACTCACTGGTGGTTACTGAAGTCATAAATCTTTACATTTAATTAAATTCTTTAATTAAAAAAAAGGGTCAAAAAAATCTTGTTTCATTTTTTAAAAAGGCTCAGTAACTTAAAACAGCTGGGTACTGTAGTTTTTAGCCAACATTACTCAAACTGGAGGAAAGAGGGCATTTGTTACTGTTACACATTTTGGGCTTTTCATTGTATTTTCTGACATTAAGAAAAACATAAACTATCACCTGCCTCATTCTTTAACTTTTTGCAAATGTGACAATATGGTGACTATAATTTGGACTTCCATCAGGTGCTGACCGCCTGAATGACATCATTGAGGACATGACAGGACAGAGACCGTCTGTTTTCTTCAAACTGTGCTGGAAATACATTATTCCTCTGCTGTCTCTGGTGAGACAGAAAGGTTCTTTGTGTCTCTCCCCACTGGCTACTAATGCTTTTACATATTTTTGTTAACTTTGGCAATTTTGCCAAAACCAGTACTGCTGGATTTTGTGCTGCTAGATTATTTCAAGTGAATTTTGCATTTTCTGCTTCCAGCATCAGCAGATCTTTATTTAACTCATCTGTGTCTTTTGCGCTGCCAAAACTCTCTTTTGTCCCATCTAACGCAAGTAAAGATGAGGTACTGGAATGCATCAATGTAATAAAACTGTTTCCACACCTTCACAGATTTCCTTTATCCTGTCCCTGGTTGAGTACAAACGCCTCAGGATCAATGACTGGTACGTGTACCCTGACTGGGCGTACGCACTGGGATGGACCATGACACTGTCCTCTGTTCTCGTGGTGCCACTGTGGGCAGCTGGACAGATATGTTTGACAGCAGGAACCTTCAGACAGGTCAGTCACCTTGGACAGTTGAAAATAAATGATCAAAATCGTTGCAGCAGGACCAGAGATGTCGTATTTTTGATTCCACATATTCTTCCTTCATGTTAAAATGTGATGCCTTTCAATAATGCAGCTCTACTGCTGACACTTCATTCGTGTTGCTTCATTCGCAAACCATTCTTTTAAAATAAAGAATATTTTGGGTGAACAAACAGAAGTGAGTCACTCCCTGAAACAATCTGTTCCTCAGTCAGTCATGAGCCAACGTATGGGGAGAATGATTTAAGTCATTCTGACTCTGGGATAGAATCACTGCAATATACTTGAGACAGATTATCAGATTTAATGCAGCTTTCTCTGGAGCCGCAACAGGTTTGATACAACAATTTTTATGTAGCACTATGTCAACAGGTTTTGATGTTTAACATTGGTGGAGTTTCCTTTTAATATTTGAACATCATTCTCAGAGGATGTTTGCTCATTCATATTTGTCTTTGTAAACTTTTAAATTACAATAACCTGCACCTGAGATGCTCTGTGGGTGTCCTCCAGTTTAAACTACGGGGGTCCAAAATGGCCCTTGGGAGTCTCATGATGAAATTTGTGTGTAAACTCACTCATCTTTTTCTTTGCTGCGTTCCAGCGTTTGTCCACCCTTTGTCGTCCTGCTGAAGATCCAGCCTGCTGGACGGAAACCAGAAAACTGAACGAGAACAAGGGGACAACAGTAGAACTGAGGACGTCTGCAGTGACGGCTTAATATGACCTGCAAAGTCACATTAACATGACACTTCAGCCATAATGTGAGCTTCTAGTAATCAAGTCTTTGTAGATACAAGATTTCAGTGACGAGCTCAATTACTGCTTCAATGACAGCAATTAAAACTTAAACACAAGTTTGAAAATGCCAAAGATGGCAAACAGGTAAGTACAGAAAGCAAAAGAACATTATAAATATCAAAATATTAAAATTTTTCAAACTTACCTTTCAAGTCCCACTTGGTTGCGTCCATTGTATGACAATATTCAAAGAAAAAGAAAACATTGGCATATCCCCACTTATGAGAATGTAGTTAATTAATAATAAAAATGCAAGTTTTTTTCTTTTATAATTAAATCATCATAAAGCAAATTAGATTTCTTAGGTTTCTGTTAGGTTTGTTCTCAAACTGAAATCCTGTCAACCTCCTGCATGTTTAATTTTAACACATCCTTTTAGGAAAAACACCTGTTTCAGTTTTTCATGTTTATTGAGTATGACATGTATTCACAGCTGGTAACAGTAAGGTTAGTAAATTGTCATCCTGAATTAGATGTGTTCATGTCATTCAAGTCCAGAGAGTGATTTGCATTCCTCATTTGTCCATGTCCTGTGTGTCAGCTGAGAGCCAGTTCTATCTAAAGATCATTACAGTAAGATTGCAGCAGTGCTTGTTGTTCCTCAGTGCCAATAAAAGTGTTTTGTATCATTTCTTTTGGAAAAATCCCAAAATGGAAGTTTGTTTAGTTCCTTTATTCGCGTTTGTGGAAGTTTTCTTCTGACTTTTCTTCTTGTCCTGTTTGCGACTTGCAGGTAGTTTTGCTGGGAAGGGATCTTTTGGAGCTTGTTTGGTGACCTGAACATCATCTTCTGTTTCAGAGTATGATTCACTCTCATAGCCTTTTTCTGTAACTGTGAAAAAAAACAAAAAAAAAAAAAAACAGTGTGATTTTGGGTTTGACTTGTGTGACTATGACTGGAGTGTGCAGTGTCTTTTTTTCCTCCAGCTCCAATTATATTGTACACAAGACAAGGACCTTTAAATACAGACACAAAAACAAAAATTAGATTAGATTTAGAACTTAAATGACTACTCGATTATTACTCAATAAAATAAAATCCAGACTTCAACAATTACTCAATTATGAAAATAGTCAATTAATTAAGCTAAAGGCTCATGTTTCTCAAATGTAAATATATGCTGTTTTATTAGTCCTCCTCAATAGTAAACTAAATGTCTTTTGGATAGTGGGCCAAACAAAAGATTTTAACATTTTAAAGACGTCAACTTGGGTTTTGGGAAACTGTGGTGGGTATTTTTTCACAGTCTTCCTTGTTTTATAGACCAAACACTTGGGTTGATATTATAATAGATAATGGAAACTCTTAGTGGTGGGTGTATCATTAGCACCTCTACATTGAATAAACTCCCATCTTAAACAACATGAAAACAAACTTATTAGAAGCTTATAAAAAGTGGAAATGATTGTTCTGAGAATACATTGGCCATACAATGAGTGTCATTACTACAAGACATTGTTATACTGGTGTAGATCATAAAAGATACAAGTTCTGTATAAAATTCTTTTAAGTTATGTTTTTCATTTCAAATTACATGTAGTAAACATTTGTCTCTTTTCATACCGAGGCATCCTTCGTCATCTATAAAGGTGCGAGATTTTAGGACTCGTCTCCTCTTCCTCGTCTTCACCTCAGAGTTCCCCTGCTATAGAATAAAAACACAGAAAAATGTGAATGTTCAATTAGCTGTTCTGTGTTCACCCAATTTCCCGCCAGGGATCAATAAAGTATTTCTGAGTCTGTTAAATACATAAAGAACATTTCATCAAACTGGTTTTCTCTTTCCCACATTCAGCCAACGGAGCATTAAATATATTTTATTATACAACCATCAGGTTTGATCACTTACATGTGAATGTGAAACAGACTCAACCTCCTTCTTAGGACTTGGTTCTCTTGTTTCCATCTGCTGTGGAGAATCTGGAATGACTGAAGCAGTGAACAAATATTAGTCTTCTGTAGTTCTTCTTTACAGGTCATTTGATAATTCCCCTTTCATAATCCCTTTTTCTTTTACAAGGTCTTGAATATTCTGGCTTTACAACAGGAAAACTGAGTTATATTTCTCTGAACTGTAGCCAAGAATATTCTTTACCAACTATGACATTATGAAAGACAGAACAACTATGTTATATGTGAACTAACAAAAATGTAATTTGTTTCTTTATTCCCTAACTATCAAAATAATTTTTCATATATCATCAGGCCTACTTTTAACTTAAATTGTTAATGACAAAAAATTGAATAGAGAACAAAATAAATAACTGACCATCTTCATCACTGCTGTCTGGTTCAGGCTTCTTAATCCTCCGTCTCTTTTTCTTCTCCATTTTCTCCTCCTCACTGTCAGAATCCACTATTCGCTTGGTTTTGCTTCAACAAGAGAAAACGTATTTAAATTAAAAATATTTATAGCCATATTTGATTTTTTGTGATCCAGGGTCCATCAAACGTTTTTCCAGCTTCTTACATTTCTATGAATCATTAAATTCAAGATGTTTATAGCAAAAAAATAAATAAAAAATGGAAACTCCAAGTCTTTTTTTGTACATTTTTGAGCACAAATAATATCCATTTGAGTTAGTTCATATTCATAGTTAAAACCTTTTCCCCCTAAGTGTTATACTGACAGACACAGACAGACAAACAGACAGATACCTCCTGGAGTCTTTCTTAGTGTCTTTTGGCGGCTCCACTGCAGCAGCTTCTTGTTTTTCTTCAGGTTGTGAACTCTGACGTCGCTGCTCGCCTGACGATGATGACTGAGCTGCTTCCTCTTCCTTCACACTTTTGGAGGCCAGAAAATGACAGCAGGTCATGTTCTGGGAAGTAAGATGCAAGATGGGAGAGGAGTTAATGCCTCAAGCACAATGTTGGTTAATGTAACACTTTTTGGCAGTACTTGCAAGTCTGAAGTCCAAATTTCACACTCACTTGCTGTCTGAGTCCCAAAGAAGTTCATCATAGGATTGGCTTTTGCAGCTGGTTTGCTTTTGGGGGCATTGACCTAAAATACCAAACACAGTAGTAAGAAAAATAGAGCAATCACTTATTTACTTCTCTGTAAACAGGAGTTGATCAGAACAAAGAATCCATAGCCCACAGGGGCATCCTCCTTCTGCTCCAACTTAATATCTTTGCCATCGTGCTGGTTCTTAGGAACAGTCTTATTTGCAAACATTCCCATGAGGCCTTTCTGCTGCTTGGTGGAAGGTTTTGAAGCCCAGTTAGCCTCTCCGTTCGTGCCATATTTTTTGTGTTCAGGCTCTGGTGTGGGAGTTTGATGGGTTTCTCTCACCTGCTGCAGCTCCAAAGAAGACATGGGCACTGCACTGGCACAGCGGATCGCGCTGTATCTGCAAACAGAATCGAAGGAACAATTCAACACTTTGATGATGGCTTTTTTTTTCCCTTTCTTGACTGCTGCTGGGCTACTTTATTCATCTTGTAGCTCAAATAGCTAGTTGTTAGATTTAAATTAGTGCTCTACAACAAGTACAAAAAATATTCTAGCTTTACCTCACCCTTGTAAAAACCCAGATTACCTGTTACAGTTCTTCAGATTGTCTTTCACAGCATCATAGTCGACACTGTAGAGGGGACCGCTGTCTTTCAGTAAAGCTTTCTGGACACTGTAGACATGGACACTGACTATCAAGCTCATCTTGGATTTGCAATCTGTAAAAGAAAACATATGTAGTTAGCTGATATCTAAAAAACTAAACAGAAAGATTAACAAATTATAACACTGAAGGACACATGAGCACAGAGTTTAGAAATGTTGACTCTCACAAAAATAAAAAAAATAAAAAATGTAGTTTTAGTTTGCAGCCCGGTGACTAAAAGCAACAACTACAAGCAGCCAACAAAGCTGCACGGTTAGAGAGTAAACACTGTTGATCCGGGAAGCATATTTCCACACCTTCCAACTGGTCCTCTTTGACAACTGAGACCTTGTGACCCTGAAAGGAAGCAGAAATATCAGCAACACAAAATAAAAATCAGACATCAGAAGAGTCTCTGTGTACAGAAATATGCAAACCATGCCAGAGCAAGTCTTGTTAATATGCTTTCACCATTCGGCCATTGTCCACAAACTTTCCCGACACAAGATAGGTGGCATGGAGCTGAGCTGAACTTTCCTTCCTCTTGTGATCCAGATAATGATAGAGCATCCTGAAAACAAGACAAACATTTAAATGCTTTATGTAAATTGATATTTTATAAAAAGTTTTCACTTTGACCTTTTGCGTCAGGCACATATAGAAGCTGGATACTGAACTTTCCTATTTCCAACCCCATGTTTTAGATACTGAACTTATATGCATCTCTTGTGGTATCGAAGACTTTTAATAATAATTTGGATATTTTTATGACTATGTAATTTATTATTTATTGTACTGCTGATTTGTGTTAAGACAAAATTAAACACTGTTGTTGAACTTGAAGGTTGTTTCTTGACCTTGGAAACAACTATCACTAAAAAAAAAAAAAAAAAAAAACTTTGAAAAATTGCAACTGATCAAAAGTCCTTATGTAACATAGCTGATAACTTAATTATCTATGACATGACCAGATCTTTGTCTTGTTCCCAGTTGTTGTATAGTTTTCTTTTTGTACCATGGATCTTTGTCTTGTTCCCAGTTGTGTATAGTTTTCATGTTGTACCAGGAGCCTGAGGAGAAAGAGACACTCACTTTTTGGCTGTGTTGACATGAACTCCAAGAGTGAGACTCAGCCATTTATAGGTCACCTGTTAAACAGAAAACACACAGCAACATTTTTGTTTAGATTCATGTTCTGCTTGAACCTCGTTAGCTAACCTGCTATTCTTAATGACGTTGGTGGTTTGGTTTCCATCATGAAACTCCACAGAGATAATATGTAATATCTTATGTAGTTTAACTAAAAGATATAGTAACCAAATTTCAACTTTGACTGCTGTTAAACATTTGATAAAATCCTACAGTGTTTGTTTCTTTCAAAAACAACTCTTGTCGGTTTTCAAGAGTAAAGGAAGCTAATCAACTATAAAAAATAAATTTTTGTTGAATTTAAGTGCAATTTTCTAGATCATTAATAAGCCGAATTAAATAAAATCTCCAAACAAATCGTCGATAGTTGTAATCTACACTATTCTTTCTTTCAGATGAATGTACATATTGATTATATCGTTGCTAGCGTCAGTGAGTTCGCTTTAGCTCACCCAGAATAACGCTAAGAAAAGAGGACAAGTCCCGAATCAAGCGTCCACTTACTATCTTGTTGTGGTCGTTGAAAAATTCGTCGATGTTGTCCAGATAAAGCTCGTCCATTTTGTTTGATTATCGATGAACGCGAACGTCTGGTTGAACCGATTTGACTGCGCGGGAAGACAGTTTATTTACTTCCTGTTACATGTCACATGTTCCGTTCTTCCTTCCAGTGAGATGAGCGGCTGCAGGCTGCCCTCTACAGGACAACACTGGTACTGCAGAATAAAGGTGAAGGAGACGTTCTGTGTTTTCTTAAAATCAACAAATCCCACGAAAAGAACAAAACCATCAATGTTTGATTATAATAACAAATATTGTCTCTATTCAAAGCCTGAAATATGTTTTTCCTGTGAATCAGAGAGTCACACTATTGCACTGGATGACATGTTTGACCACATACACCTGCAGCTGCATCCTGCTGAAGACAGTCCCCAACAAATGCACTATTTAATCATGTTTGAGTAATGTTTGTTAAAAACTACAATATCCAGGAAATTGCTCAGCCTTTTTAAAAAGTCAAAGTTAGCTAGTTGTAAAGATTTAAGCAGGATTTGTGGATTAAAAGAAAATATGGAATAAGGTCGGCTTTGACATTTAAACCCTCATACATTAAAAACCCTCCTCCATTTCCAAATCTAACTTGCTCAAACACTGTATTTAAACATAGTATTAAAGTTGAGTATGTCCATTTCTGCAGATTTTCCACTTCTCCCTTCTCCATATTATGAGGAAATATTGAACTTATTATTCCATTGCAGATTTAGATTGTAAAGACAAAAGCTCATAAAATGTTGTTTTCAGGTAAAAATCATCTTGATATTATCAACTTGTCAGCTTATTGACACAATGCATTTTAGACATCTTTGTACCCAGTTTTTTAATTTACTTAACCTGTTGATCCATCAACTGATCTGAATGTAAAAAAGTGAAGGAGAAAGAGGTTTTTCCACCAGACCAGGTACAAAATAAATTCTTGGGGAGCTAGTATGCAAAACTCTACTTCAGTAAACGCTCTCTTTCAGTAAGTGTCTCTGGGCATTTTATATTACATTACCTGCCTGATATAACAAGATCTGCCTTTAATGAGCTGAACTGTTTGTTGTCATATTTTCTGTGGATAAAAATGTTTGTGTTGTTTCACTGACTGCTCTTGTCTCGGTTATATGAAAACACCTGTGATTATTCCAGGTATATTTCCCAGGTATAAGCAACATTTCATCACATCAGCCTCAGGTGTGATGAAGTGTATGCACTTTGTGATATCTCAGCCTTCTCACCCCTTTTAACAGCTTTTGAAAACATGGCATCCACTGTTCAGGGCTCACCTGCATTCACAGGGTCTCTCTGAATATGCAAACCTTTTATCACAATTCCCACCTGTATATAAAACTAATGTCTTGCTCTTACTTTCATCCTTTCCCAATGTAAGCAGAGCAGATGTTTGCTATGTTTAAGATACCGCTTACAGATTAATACATCAACAATAACGGTCCAATGTTATAACGGTAAACCACTCACAGTAGCCAATCTGCACTATGAGTACTTTTATTTTTGATCATTAGAGTACATTTTGTTTCTAGTACTTCTGTATTTGAGTGACTTAAGTGAAAATTTGCAGGAACTTTACTTTTTGCTCCAGTTGTCTCTCTAATAACAGCAAAAATACTTAAATCGTGTCATTTGACTTTCAGTTGGCTCGTACAGCACTTCCTCATAGCTGACTACAGGAAATAAAAATGACCGCGATGAAGTATCAATGGTTTGTGGACCTTGAAATCTTCCTACAAGGTTGTGCTGTTTCTGAATTGTGGCAATACAGCTCTTTTAAAAAAAAAAAAAAAGTTGACTGTGAGTTAAACCACAAGGATAAAAGATCATAAAATGGTTCATGGATAATAACGCTGCTTTTAATTTGCTTTAAATAGGGAAACCAACTGGCCAGTAAATGGAAAAGGGCGGTGTGACAGCAGCAGACGGCAGCAATAAATGGAGAGAAAGAGGCTCCTGTGCAGGGAAGAGATCAGCAGGGGTTATTAGTGCATCACAACACTGTCGATGTACTTTGTGAATTTTAATGAGCTGCCGTGACAGAGATATTCAGGAAAGACAATGCTGATCTATTAAACATTCAGTGATCTCATCATAAACTGTAAGTTTAAAAAAATCACTGGTCAACATTAGGGCAACCTTCTCCCATCTTCATCTGTCTGCATCAGGTGAAGCTTGTTTTGAAATGAAATATTGATGGTGTGCATCATCATTCTTGACATACCAGAGTTGATGTGCTGTTCTGCCAAAATAAAAAGCACCGTTAGACAGTTAGAAGCAGAATTCGTCGAAGGTTGACAGCAGCTGAAAGACCAGCAAACGATGCAGTGAAGGTCAGAGTCAGGGGCAGTCCAATCACCTTCATTATGGGCATCATGATGTACCAACCAAGGTGTGGAAAATAATAATGATGACCGGTCCCCAGGGGTCCCATTAATGCTCCCCGTTATTATAGTGAAAATGTAGCAGTGTCATTTCAGTAGAACCTCAGCTTCCACGCAGGAGGCCCAGGGTTTGATTCCCGGAAAATGCAATAACCTTTTGAACCTCAATCATATCAGACGAGAATAATAACAACTGCCCTTTCATCCACAACATATCATTGATCGCTCAGTGGGGAGTTCACACCTTCTACCTGGGGGGTCTGGATGCCATTTCTGTCCAAAGTAATAATGCAACCTGTGTTAAATTAAAGCAGAATGAAAATCAAATACACAAATTGTGGGAAATATACTGTAAAACAAAACATAAAGCACAAACAGAAGAAGGTAAAAATCTCTAATGAAGCTCAAGCAGAATGTGACATAAGAGTTGCTGCTAATCCTGAGACAACTTTGATTATCTGTGAGCCAAATAATAATCATGCTCATTAAATAAGCAACGATGTCGATCTTATTATCTCACAAAACCTGAACAAATGTACAGGTTCAACATTATTAATATTTGAGCAGGTTACGCTGACACTCGTTTCCAGTGTTTATATTCTGAACCACAAACACTTTGAACAACCTCGTTAGCGATGTTCAGTTGTCCAATCTGTGTCACGCTCTGTGCATATGATGATTTATTCAGGTGTGTCCTCACTGTTTCTGCACTCGGATGATCTTACATAATAATGAGACTGAAGCGAATCTCCAGCTGCAGAGAAGCCGATCAGCCGGCGTGACAACTTCTAATAGAAATGTCAAACAGAAGAGCAGCAACGTGCAAAAATATTCCCCTCATGGTGACGAGATTTGCTGTCTCACCTCAAAGCTGCAGAGCAAAACTCAAACCCTCAGATGGATCAGAGTCAGTTAAGATAAAGGAACAAAGCTAATGTGATCTTATTTGTCTTTCTTTTCATATTCTCTTGTTCACAAGTCAGATTCACCTTTGTAGCCTCAGTCTTTTCAGCTCATTAGAGAATACAGAGTTACACCCTGTTGGGAGATGCTTTTCTGAATATATAGAGGTGAAGCTACTCCTGGTAAAACCAATGCAACATCACAGGAGCACAGTAAAAGGTGCTGGTCGGTCCATGCATCCTGTGTTGACATCATGTTCAGCATGAGGCTGAACGCTGCCTGCAAGAGCAACACGGATGAATCAAATCAAGTGAAAACTACCAATGTGGACGTCTGGTTGAAGTGTAGACTGAAGACTGCAGCCACACCGAGCCGCTGAGAAACACTGTTCATCATTCATGATATATTTAATGTAATATAAATTCAAATACACTCTGGTACAGCTGTTAGAATAATATACCTCAACCATTTGTGGTTCCTCTTATGCTGTTTCAGAAAATATTTAATCAGGGTATTGAAGCTCGTTGATTGGTTTGTTCCCTTTTTGAATGCAGCTCAAACTTACAGAAAACACCCACATTTGTTAAGATCAAAACATAATGAATATTCAATTTAAATATTTATCAGTTTTTTTTATTAGAAAGATCAATGTGGAAATATTTTAAAAAATATTTTAGATAAATAGCAAATTAAAAATCTTTCTGTTAAAACATTAGTGAACTTTAGTCTTTAAATAGGGTTGAACACACAGTTAAGTTTAAGTTACTGGTGTGTTTTATAGAATTTGAAAAGATTTAGATTTGACTAGATCAGATTTACTTTAAGCAGATTCAGTGAACTGTTATTGAACTGCAGCTCGACTGAAGTCACACCGGGGGGGAAGTCGAGCGTCCCAGCGGCTCCTCTGCTGAGCTCAAGTGTCCCTCTGGTTTGACCTGTATGAGCAAAACTACACCTCGACTGGAACTGCAAACCCGGCACATACAACAGATGCCACTTCTCATTTTTCCCCTGGAGAGACTCTGTGCTCATCACTGCTTCTGGGGAAACAAAGGTACTTTATTTGGTGCCTTTATTGTTCATTTGGCAAATATAACAAATCACTGTCTGATCAGCCAGTGTCTCTGTGTTGATCTGTTTATTAGACATTTAATTTTACTATGAAACAAACCTCTTTTACAAACCACTCAGTATTGGACTCACTTTGTTTCCAATGACAGATGTAACCTCTGTGTGAAGATGGAGTAACAGTCACCGGGCTGTATTTAACTTCACATCACCTGGAAGTGTTGATGAGAGTCAGAGGTGCCTGCAGGTGTCACCCCTGGATATACTGAGCCAGTGTTGGATCAAGTTTTCACACCATGATGATATGATGTTGGTGACTTTCATCATTATCACATATAAAAACAACCGTCACAAAACATGGGTTCACAAAGAATTCAGAACTTTTCTGGTCCTCACCAAACTTTTGAATGTTGTATCACCTGATATCTGGACTTCAGTACAGTCAGATACTGGTTTATTGTATTATTAAAACAATGTGATTGAGTAAACAGAAGTTTCTCCCTCTGCAAAATGCCAATCAATGGTTGGATATACTGGTACAAATGCATTTTAAAGTGTTTAATAAAACTGAAGCACACACAAACAGAAAATATGGCAAATAGCCAAGAGAAAGAAAAGAAATGCATAAAATAAAATAGTCTTATCATTTCAATAGTCGATAGATTAATAAACAATAAAAATAATCCACTTCACTGCATCAACATATTTTTTAACCTTTCAGATCGCAGTGTTTAATTTGTGCCATGACTTGTTGTATTGATATTACAGAAACACGCTCCAGCTTCAGGTGTTCCTGTTATTTTGTCCACCTCCTGTATGTCGCCACTGTCCATTTGCTGTCTCAGTGGAGCAAAAAGCAAATGAGCCGGCGTCGACAGCCTTCTGATAGCAACATCTAGATCCCTGCTGTGCTCTCCAGAGCTTGAAGCACGATCCATCAATCACATACACACACGCACACACACACACACTGAGGCTCAGTGGGCGACATGTTGGACTTGTGCGTTTATTTTCCTGATTGTCTTTCCTGCATGTTTAACCCATCACTTTACAATCAAGACACCCCTGAGATGAACTTTTCAGTGCAGACAAACATAAAAATTGAGAAACATCATACAACAATATCCAAAAGAGGATGAGAACCACATTGACGTGAAAGACCATTTTGCTACACAGATGCTCACTAAAGCAACAATAATCCTCCTGCTCATAGAATATCAATGAATGTGATGAGATCTTTGATGTCTGGTCTGGGTTAGACCTTGATAATGGATTCTTTTATCAGAGATTTTCTGGTTTAAGAAGATGAATGCAAAGTGTTTGGCAGAAGAAAAAAATGTCGTCCTTCATTCTGCATTGAAAATATCTTCTATGTTGAAGAAACTGGCTACGTTTGGACTTTCCCCCGGCTGTTCTCTGGCCCTTAATGTCGCATTTGACTTCTCCGGTGCATCAGATTGATAGAAAAGATATCTGCTCTTAGATGCATAAGGAATGTGTCAGATCACGCTGGCTGCAGACCCATTTCAGAGGTGTTTGTTCTCCAAAAGGCTTTAGGATTCCCTCAACAGGAAATCCTGATTGGTTTTATGATTTAGAAAAGCGATAGCTCTGAGGAGAAGTTATCTGCTTAAATCCATAGCTGCCGGCTTCCTCAACTGTACAACAGCAGTCACGCCTCCCATCGCAGCACTCAGGGAAGCAGACATGTGTGAAATAACATGTAGAGATCAGACGGATCCATGCAGATACACGGCAAACCTACGACACGCTGCGCAGCCTCCTACAGACGTTCGGTTCAGAAGCTGCGGCTCTTTTTCATGTCAGGGACCCCACGCCGATACGCTCCAGATCAACATTTGATAAGAGGTTTTCTTAACAAACGCCGGCTGAGACGATTGTTGTCATTTGATGTGACGTTAGATCTGAATTGTAATTGTCTTCGCTGCAGTTGGAGAGTTACTGCAACAGTGGGAGCGGTGAAATTTATCATCAAAAACATTTATTATACACTCTCTCACAGAAGAATACAACTGTTAGTGTTTTTCTGAAGGAGCAGCCTGAGAGGAAACACCTGAAGGAAACAGAAAATCCACCTTAAAGAGGAGGTATTATGCAGATAGTTATAGGGTTTTTTTGTCCAGGTTTTGAGACATCTGCCTCTGAAATGACTACACACACAACATCGTGAACAATGTTCCCATTACTCTGCACACAACTGCCTGTAAACAGTTTTTATAAGGACTTTTGTAGAAAGTAGCTCCAGTGAAACCAGCTGTCTTGGCAGGTGGAGACAATCCACATGGAGTGAACTGGGTGAAGCGACCCTTAAATAAACTCTCTTGAATTCAGTAAAAGCTAAGTCTTGGTAGATAAAGGAATCCTGTACATCAAAGCCCACAATTCTGTGAGAAAACCGAGGAGGAAAGTACAAACAGAAAATAAAGACAGACGCTCTAAGGTCATCGACACTAATGGCCTTTATGTAAGATGGAGAACAAAAGGTCAGAGCCAATGTGAGAAAGTTGAATACTTCAAGATGCTTTGTTATATTTGCTGTTTGTTTGTGTCACTCAAAGCATTTGTCCTTCCACCGCTCGGATCTATTAGAGCCTTTGAGTCGTACACAATAAATGACATTACAGTGTCGACAGGGTTTGACAAAAACGTGATCCTTCTATTATAGGTATTATAATAAAACCTCCTTTACCCTCTTTAGAGATGAGTCAATACTTTAAAGATGTAATCTGTTCACGAAGCTCAGGTGTGAAGCAGTGGCCAAACAATTTGAAATGGAGCTTCAGATGAATGTAAAGAAGGACTGACCTGCAGGCGTCACATGACCAATTTGGACATCAGATATTTTAGATTACTTATATTTTAGATAATACACTTGACAAAAAATGCTGTTGCTCAAATAACCTGGTTTACATAGATTAAATTCACAGTAATTGAACAACACTAATATTGTCATTTCACTTGTCTGACAAACTTTTACTGTTCAGAAGAGTTCTTCCAACTGAGATCTGACCTGGGACCCAAGTCAGTCCAGGTCCAAACTATATTCAGTCGAACCAGGTCAGGTTTGATCCCGTTGTTCTGCTGCTGGTCCCGGTTGTGTGTGTCAGTGTGTGTGCCTGTCGTATGGATCCAAATGCATTTGCTATCAGCTCTGATCATATGGTTTGTTTATTCAGGAGAAAAATGTGGTTTTTGGGCCGTGACAGAAAGTGTGAACGTGAAGTGCAGGAAAATGACATGTATTGTTGTATTGTACTCGCTGCTGTTCAGTAATGGATGGAGCATCTTTGCTGCTGGTGTTGGTTCTCTCTCAGTTTGGGTCTATTCATGTTTGGATTCACTGTGTTCAGGTCTTCTTTTGAATTGGCTTTCTTCTTATTAAAAGTGTCCCAGTGGAGTTTTCTTATGAACAAAGTTTCTGTTTACATTCAGAGTTTCTCACCAAAACACATTGTGTGACTCCTTGAGCTCAAGTAAAGGTGTTGAACACATTTCCTTCCTCAAAAACACCAAATCTGAACTTTAAATCCTGCATTGTTTACATCCATGTCTACTAGTTGAACGTCTTCTTCTTCCCTGACTTTTGCTGGTGCATCGCTGTGTCTCTGTTCCCACCACCTGTCAATTAGTGTGACACTGAACGTGAAACCACTGGTAGGTTTGTGTATCACCTGCCTGTGTGCTCACGTGCTTCCTCATGCTCGTGCACGAGAACAAGAAAAATGGGGAGCCAGTCATAAAAACATGGCTCTATAGCATTATGACTAGTCAAGGTCTCCACAGGGTGCCTGTAAATTTAAATGAAGTATGTTGAGTTTTGGGTTCTCTGAGGCTATTTTTCACTGGGTTAGTAGAGATTTCAATCAGAATGTGGACAGAAAACATGGAACATGGAGACTACATTTTCTATAACACAAGCATACAATATTGTAATCCTTCATGTGTCCATCTCGTGATCAAAACATCTACTATTTGCTTGGATAATGATGATGCACATCAATAAAAAGTCTTGTTTTGCATCATGTATAATGACTTTACCTGATCAATATTCAGTTGAAAATGAGTTTATATAATTTATTATCTGGCAGTAGGTAGAGGAGGTTAGATCAGTAATCATTCATGTCAGCAACTCTGATCTCTCCCAGTCAATCTGATCCATTGACCCTGCAGCCATCAGCTTCATTTTCCTACCACTGGATTGCTTCCACCCTGAATTTTAATCACACGGAGTTTGAATTTTAATCACACGGTGAATTTGGATTTGTGCAGCTGCCTCCCGGAGTCGTTCTTCAGCATCCGCTCCAATTCACCCTCATGATAAGAGAAGATGGGAAATGATAAACACAGGCTGTTACTCCATCAGGGAAACTGAATCAAATTTCATGCAGAAATCCAGGGCAGGTGCTTGAAACAAAACACAAGACAGTGAAAGGGTGACACATCGACTTAGTGCCTCTACAATAGCTGTGCCATAAACAAAATGTCACGGTTTCCGCCCCTGCTCGAGTCGGTGTCCAGAATGTCCTTGAGACAGATAATAAAACTGTTGTCCTTCATTAAAAGTCACTCTGAATAACAGCAGCTGAGCTAAAAATACCTCAGATCCACATTTATTGTGCACTAATATATAAATAATTCTATGATAATTATCTTTTCCTGGACATGATGTAACCATTTCTAATATTATGTCATACAGATGTTTTTGAATTTCCATCCTTACACCTGCAACAACAGATGTTTTGGCCATGAGGTGGCAGCAGAAACAGGCTGTGAACACTGACACGTCATCGCTTTTTACATCGATTCAGCACATAAGGAGCGACATCATCATTCATCTGGTGTCGTGTTTCTGGCTACCTGGCGAATGTGAGTCCAATATATTCACTTCCACTGTTTTGCTCTCCACCAACTCCTGAGGGAAATCTCTGGCTCTTCAGCGGCTAAATGCTCTGCAATGCTAACCGACTAGTCGCCATCTTTGTCTGTCTGTTGCTAAGCATTTAGAGCAGAGCAGGCTTTGTTTTGCCTGTTGTGGCTGAAACACTAAAGAGAGACGTGAGAGTGAACTAAATCATTAAAACTGTGGACCAGAAAACCAAAACAACCAAGCGAAAGACACCAAAATGTTGAGCTAAAGTGACAGGAGCAGCATAGTTGGATCTTAATTTTCTCAGGGTTCAACCTTTACACAAAAGTAGTCAAGTGATTCTTTGTTAATATGAAAATACTGATTATAGAGATTTCAGTCGTGGTTGGTTTGGCGACACCTGTGGGCGCCATTCAAAATGACACCTGGATTAAACACCAGCAAACGCATCTTGAATATTTGTTTATGCAGCCAAACATTCAAACCATGTGGGATGAGAAAATTCATCACATCCAGTTGTTTCAATTAATAAAGATGACTGGATTTCCTCTTTTCTCAACTCCGCATTTCTTATCAGTTTAAATTGAAAACAGTAGAATTTTATTCCCATCAGGACATGCGATGACTTTTTAAACCAAAGCTATTGAAACACTGTTGGACAAACAGGCCGACCCATGATGAGTTGGGGTTTTTACCTCTTGTGTGTACGAGCCATTGGCAGATGAGGCTTCAGAGGAGACACTGACGAACGAAGGAGGATCAGACACAGGGATTTATGAGAAAATAACTTGTCTGTTTGTCCTTCTGTAATCACACTCATCTCTCTGGAAGTTGTGAAATTGCTTTTTATATTTGAGTAAACAATGAATTGAAAAAAAAAGAAAAGCAACATTTAAAAACCTTTAAACACACTTGATTAGATTATCATTTTTTTTGTGTGAAATGATTCCCACACTGATTCATTTTGCACTAAAAAGGCTCATTTCTGGCAGATTTCTTGCAGATATTCTCCTCATGTCATTACTCCTCATCCCAGAGCCGGCCCAAGCCTCCATTGGGCCCTAAGCCAAATTTGATTTTGGGGCCCTCTATTTCAATAATATTAATTGTTGATCATTCAGACACCTATTCTAAACCCATTGTGGCTCTGGCAGTGTTGTTTACATTATCCTTTTGTCAGCCTAACATCTTTACACATTTAAGGGGGGGGGCAGTTAATTACATAAATACCAATGCAATAATAATACAAATAATACCAATGAATGAATGATGAATGATGCCAAGGGTGCCACATATGATTGTTAATTTCAAAATGTAGCACATTCAGCTGCAAGAGCAGCCTGGGGTTTATTTACACAACATTCCAAGTCATAAAGCAATATATTTACTGTAGAAGTGTCATCTGGTTTATGATTTTTTGTTTCATAAAAGAAAAACTGCAACAGCAATGTGCAAGAATAATTTTTAGTTGAACAACAATAAAGTGCAACAACAAAGAAAATCACTTCGATACATGTAAAAAACAGCAACACAGACAACAGACAGAATTGAGTACAGTACAGAGGGCCACTCAGCTGGGTCCACTGGCAGAGCTGGTGATGATCCATACTGTGTAGACGATGTTGTGATGGAAGTTGCTGAGGAAGTGACAAAAGAAAGACGATGACTTAAAAAAGAAGGACCTATAAAGCTGTAGTGTAAAAACACTACACGTTAGTGCTCTGCATGTAATGGGATTTGGTGATGAGACTCTCAAGAAATGCATATAGTAGTTACAATTAAACATGTGTACATGATAACAGGCCTAATACTGTGTGTGTGTAATCAAAGATGTGTTCTAATAGTGGACATGTACTGCTTGAAGTAGTGGAAAGGTACTGGTCAAGAGAGACAATGATGGAAAAGTACTAAACAGAACGAATCAAAACAAAATGATGGAAAAGTACTGCACAGCTGCGAATCAAAACAATCCCACGGGAAAAGTGTGACCGTTGACTTATCAGTGGTGCAGATAGGTGTATTATCAGTGATGAAGAATGTGGCCTTTTGTGATATCTGGCAGCAGGCTCATCACTGGAAATCGCTTGAGCTACTTGACCAAGAAAGATCATGTCCTCACTTAGAACATACCGAGATGCTTATATAAGTTGTGTTTTTCCTTTACCTGGCCATACATTCGTGTCTAACTCTTAGACAACTTGTGCCTCTCTGTTAAAGGATAAACAATGTCTTCTTTTTTTAAAAAATAAGAAGTGCGTTTTTCCAGAAATAATGGTGGCTGAAAGTACAATGAAGATAGAAAAAATAATAAGAACCTCCGGGTAAATACAGAGAGGTCTCCAACATTGGTGTCACGAGGCCAAACATGAGACACGTTTGGACAAGCCCCCAGGGGGTAGAGCTAAGAATTAACAAATTTCTATTGGTGAAAGGTATATTATCTATATTCTTGTGGGTTGGACAATAGGCGTGGAAATCTACCACATATAAACGAATGCAAGTCTCATTTTAGCTCAGAGAGCTCTTGGACTGTGCCCTGTGTACACTCTGTTTGTTCTCTCCTTTGTTGTCGACAATAAAGTATTGCCACTACATCTTGAACTCCTGTTTGAAGATTTTTAAGACTTGTTTGAAAGTGTTTTGGAGCAGTTTTCCAGCAAGATTTTTAACCAAATTATTGAAGATTTTGAAGAAACTTTTGATCAATTGAACACCTTTAAAACCTGATTTTGGTCCATTGGCGTGAAACTTGGGTCCTGAAAATTACTCTACAAAGCCATTAAATTACAGTCCTGGACTGAATTATTCATCTCTGAATGTTCTACATTACAATGAGCAATTACAAAGGATGTTTTGCTGTTAACTTACCGGGTAGATCAGCAGGGGTAGCAGACACAGAGGGGGCAGTGGGCACAAAGGATGGCGGTGCAAGAAAGTGCTCTGGAGTGGATGGACCTAGGATGAAAAAAACAGCAACAAAAGCTAGCCATGTTAGATGAAATATTACACTAGAAAAATGATGCTGCTTACTTTTTTTTTAATAACAAAAATGATTAAAATTTCATTATATCAGTTTATTTTTGCTTGTAATAAGATAAACTCTGCCAGTTGAACAACTGAAATTTGCTTCAGAAATTTTAAGATAATGTGCATTGTCTAACAAGTCCCTCATAATATGATTATATCTTAGATTAAATCTTAATGAAATAATTTAACAGTTATATAAAATGTGTATTGCTATTAATTTACCAGGTAAATCAGCTGTGGTAGCCGACACAGAGGGGACAGGGGGCACAGAGGATGGGGGTTCAAGACAGGCTTCTGGAGAGGACGGAGATGGACCTAAGAGGGGATACATACATACATATACACACATATTAATTCGATACTTTGACTTAATTTATTTCCCTTCAGGTGTAATCCTTATACTTAGACATTGAACGTATATGGTATGGTGGCAGTCTTCCTCACCTGACGTATTACCCACGGCTGAGCCTGAGGATGAGGACTGGGCTTCTGTGCCAAAGTACTTTAACAGTGCTCCTGGGGAAGTTTCACATAACTTATGAGTTGATGTAATAAGGACTGTTTATTTTACTCACATGAATTCCCAGGCTCTTTGTACCCGGCAATTTGTGCAAACAACATATCTCAAACTATAACTAGTAGCCTGATGCAAAAACATCTTGCTAGCACCGCACTTGCTAGCAAACAAGGTGACGTTGTAATTAGTGTTTGCTATTAAACGTTAGCAAAAACGTTGTTTTCAAGCAATAACAAAAACAACAACAATCCCAAAATATATAGGGCCAACCCCGAGAATCAACCCAATCTTAAGCTCTGTATTACACAAATACAAACATGTTGGCAAGAATATTAAGCTATTTAACTGGCCAGTTAAAAGATACATTTCTAGCTAACTAGCCAGCTAATTCGCTATTAACTGCTACACAGATCTCTTTGATAAACATTCAATTACCAAGACTTGCAAACATACCTTTGTCTTGGCGTTTTTTTCCTCCTCCTCCTCTTTGCTCCTCTTTCTTTTTTCAGCCCCAGAAGGGTACGTCCTTCTTTGTGACACTGTTTTGATTGGAAGTGCTCGCGAGTTGGATGCGTAGTGCGCGCTGCGCGGCAGGAGGCCTGCACATTGCGGTGCAGCGGAGTTTTCACATTTAAAGAGAGGCAGTAAGAATCACTAGGCCTACAATCAACAGCACCACATAAAATTGTGTTTTGTACAATAGTATAATTTTGATCGTATATAAATCGTCACTCATGCATTCAAAAAATAAAAATATTTTTTTTTTCGTAATTGCTCTTGGGCCCCCCTCGTAGTGGCCGCGGGGCCCTAAGCAGGCGCTTAGTTCGCTTATGCCTTGGGCCGGCTCTGCCTCATCCCTCCAACCATGAAGGTTCGGTCTCAAGCTTCACCAAGTCTCACAGAGCCATTATTAACGTCCTCTCTTCATGAATGCTAATAGTTCTTTCTAATGAAGTTGGTCGTCTGTCTGTCTGTCCGCTTTCCTCTAATGCGATGTCTCCACATTTGTTTAGATTTCATTAAGCGGCCGAGTGTAAAAAGTCCTCCGAGAGATGAGGACGAAAGAAGAGCACATATAATCTAAATGGTGGACACATACATACACACACACACTTCCCGGGCGATGTGTGTGTTCCCGTCCACGCAGGGACTCCCTCACAAGACCTCTTTTCTGATTCTTGCTACCGGGTCTGCATGGTAATCACACTCTCCTTAATCATTAAAACACACTCACACACACACTTACGGCCCGACAGGCTCCTCGGCTGATTCCCGCGACCAGATCTGCATGATGATTGCGCTCCCACAGTGAGCTGCATGTCAACACTCTGCACGTCCAGAAGTCTGATGCTCAGATGTGTCCGCATGTCGCTCAGCGAGGCTCCGACGGCTCCGTGCCGCCGGTACAAAGTGCTGTGTGAGGACACACTGCATAAATCTGCAGTGTGTCCTGTGTTCTGTCTGTGTGAAGCTTCTGTGGCATTCAGATCATGTAGGACGGAGGGTAATGATGGGGAAGATTCCTATGGTGATGAATTCACATGTTCACACCACCCAGCAGCTTAAGATGCTAGTTTTACTGATAATCACTGTAATTTACACACTGAATGTTCAGAAGCAGATGTACAATCGCATGCATTTACAGAATTTGCATTCAATTAGGTGCAGTTCCGTTGATTGATGGACTTTAGCTGATGTTCATGTTTATTTGCTCTTCATACACTACACCTCACCGCCGAGTCGCCAACCTTGGACTGCAACGTCCCCGTTTGAGTTCAGGACCTTTGTTGCATGTGTAACAAACTAAGAGGGTCGACCATAAGAAGATATTTCTTACTCATAAATCAGTAAAAAAAAAACGTGTTCCACGTTATTAATGGAATTATTCTTTATTGATAAAATACACTCACATTTCTCACAAGAGACAGTTCAACAAAGTTTATGTGGTTTGTTTTCAAGCACACAGATTGAAGGAGTAATCTTCCTTCATGTCTAAAATGTGTGGCCTTAAAACGATGGTTTATGAAGACAGCTTGGAACATGAACACACTTCATCGTTGTATATATGTGTTTTAATCAATGACTGTAACAGCTGTGCAGTTATTCTGTATTTTTAATTATCAATCAATCATCTCTCGCTCACCTCATCACCTGTCATCTCTCTACTGTTGAATATCAATAAAGTTTAAAGCACAGACACATACCACCATGAAGGCAGCAATATTTACAATATGGAAAAGTTAATATAGTAACTCCCATATAATGTGAATGCAGCATTAGCAAAGGTTGAAGAAAGACGCTTCCCTCACTGATCTGTTGCATATTTAAAGAACTTATATTATCTGTAAATACCACAGAGCGAGCACATTTTCCTGGAGGCAGCATGTGTGCAGCATCAAAGTCTCAAGAGCATCAGTAGAAAAGAATCCTTTTCGTTTCAGATAACTGATCATCATATCTGAAGAATAACTGTGATTATATTAGTTAATAAAGTGCTATAAAATGTAATATTTTATAAAACGTTGGATGTGGCATCACACCTCTGCAGTAGAGGCTGGTTTGACAGGTCTGCAGTGCTTCAGGCTGCTCTCCAAAGGAATTTTGTTACAGTCATTTCACTCGAATGCAATTTGCCCATTTGAATATTCATGTTCTGAATGGATTAATAAAGACTAAACTGACCCCTAAAGTCTTTGACATTCATGGTCTCAATTCACTGTTTAATAAATGGTAATTTAATGCTCAGCGTGGCTTCACTCTCCCGTCTTTGCTAACTGAACTTACTTCACCGTGAAATCCGGTGACTTCTGATTCACTGGCTGAATCTCCATTTGTGTCTGAGTGTGTGTGTGTGTGTGTGTGTGTGTGTGTGTGTGTGTGTGTGTGTCTTGTTGAGCCCCACGGTCGTACATGTTTTCAGGAGGCTTCCAGGAAAAGCAGTTCAGGGTGAGAGAAGCGTCTCTATTAACCTCCCAACCTCCAATGTTCTCAATGTTTCTCTCTTATTTCTTTAAAATCACAAACCGTGTCATTCGTTCCTCTGTAGCTACTTTTCCGAGGATTCCTTGAAGCAATATCACGCCTATATCATGTGAAACATTCAAAGCTGCCGTTTCCTGACTCCTCAGTGAAACCCGGTTGCATACATTCAGACTGTGCAGGTTTGGGGTTGAGCGCCCTGCTCCAGGGCACTTGAGAAGCAGCAGATGAGGAGAAGGAGGTGAGAGGAGTTTCAGTCACTGGTCGTTAGACTAATTGATTGGCTGCCAAACGTCAAAAGGGTGGGTCTTCTGAACCTGTCAAAGATAGAGAGGAGGAGGATGAAGGAGATGTAGAAGGATTCATGTTTCTGTGAATCATTCCTGAAGTATTGTGGTTGGTGCTGGAGGTGAAGCGACTCTGGAAAGCTAGTTGAGCTCACCGGGGTTCAAATGTGGCCCGCGTCCTTTCTTGTTGTTGGCAATCAAGGCATTAAGTGCATGCTGTTGTCTATTTATTATCTGGAACCGACCTAATGGTAATTAAATCCCCGAGACCGAACTGGCACTTTTCGAGTGGGTAAAAATGACCTCCTCCTCTTCTGCATTTGGTTAGTCACCTCTCTTCATCGCGTTCTTGTTGTGTATGATCCACGAGCTTATCACACCAGCGTTGATCATGCCATAGAATACGCATGGGGGCCATCTCTTGGTTTTTCTTCCACAGCCATAGTGAGCGCACATCTGCTCAAAAGTATCGACACCTCCCTTTGTTTGGTTGTAAAATTCAATCAGTTCAGGCTTGGGAGTGGGTCCTCTGCTTGGTTGTGTGTGCATGGATGACAGGAGCAGGACATGGATGGATGTTGTCACCCTTGAAATGTGGCAAGATTGTCTGATTTTATACACTAACACCATCACCAGGTGAAATCCACCCGAAACCTACTTTATCCTCTATCACTATTGCCGGGTGAAAATCACCCGAACACATGCCTGTAGGAAAAAGTAGGTTTAGTTTACCCACACCTTCATTCAAAGATGATGCTGAAGCTTGATCAGTTTGAAAATCATGTGAATGTGTTTGCTTGGGTGAAAATCACCCGGCAATAGTGTTCTAGGGTTAAACAACATAATACTCAGAAAACAAAGAGATGTGATATAAGATTAAGTCTAAGCTTTCCCATCTGCTGCTGAAATCCACTATCACACCATCTGTCCTCCTCTTTCCTGACACAGGAATTGCAACCTGTAGCACTCAGAGCTGCTTTCCATCACTTGTCTCCTCAACAGAATAAAGTCTATTGTCTGTATGGTGTGACCGATTCATGTTTTATGATAAAACTTCATGTTTGTTTCACGCTTGTTTCTCTGCAGACGTTTGGTGAATCAGTCAGTGACAGAGATAATGACGTCTGCTCTCGCTGCCGTCTTTACATGGCGACAGATCTGGATTGTCTAGTTATCACTGCAGTGAGTTACCAGATCTAGTTCAAACAGATCTGAAATGTCGACACTGTGTTTTGATGACTGAGCACAAATGCAGATATGTGACTATTTTTCATGCTGAAAGAAAAAGAGCTGTGTCTCATGAAGGCATTAAGAAGCTTTCATGAGCTCCAATCAGAATATTCTCAGTGAATCAAACAGCGTCTGAACCCAGAAAACTATGTGTGAGTCACTTCCTGGTTTTACAAGCTTTTCAGCTGCCCTCAGCGCCTCCCCTCTCTGCAGCTGTGAAGGCGGCAGGGCTGAATATCTGTGTGTCATCATTTTAGACATTTCAAATACATTTCAAAGTCACAGCAAACGCTCTTATCCACAGAAAGCATCAATGGGAGCATCTGCAGCCGTGCGTCATTACGCTGCGTTGGATGACAGAGCTCATAAACGTCTGCTGGATGTAGCTGTGACACAGCTCGAAGGCACGATATCAGATCGATGCTAGCGTTTCTCCGACGAGCCTGAGGGTCTGGCTGTCTCCATAAAGGGCAAAAAATAGTGCTGATTAGCATAAAGCGTCGAGGAACAGCTCAGGGATTTGTCGCCACTCTTCTCCTGCACACAGTCTCCAGTAAATGTATTCACTGCATAAAATAACAACAGGAGAAACACGTCCTCCTAAACTTGGGGCTTCAAGGCTGAATGTTTGTTTGGCTTTTGTTCAGTTTTTTAAGACACTGTGAGCAGCTCAACCTCCATCTGAAATCATTAAATAAATCCTGCAGATCGTGGCAGCATCTGCTAACACAGCATGCTTGGTTAGATCAGTGAGCTTCCTGCTCCGCGGGGAGACCATCCAACAAAAGCGGGAGGAACGGCATGTTGTGGTTTTACACGCTCGGTTAAGTTTGACCACCGTGTCGGCTTCGAGCTTCGCCGTCTTGCCTGATTACTCCCAACAAGTTCCACTTCTCCAGTCATTTGCTGTCAGCAGGTTCCAGTGGAAAACAGCACATGCTGATCTGAAGTCATTTACATAATAGCTGCCCTCTCTGGGACTGTGAGCCTCTGGGGGAAGCAGTTTTGTTAGAGAAGTCTTATTTCTTACATCCTGCAAAAATACAAAACCAGCCTGGAATCTGCTGCCTGTGAAGATGGAGGAGGCGTGTTGGCAGAAAGTGTAGATGTTTGTTGAGCTGCTTTGGAAGCATAGGACGATGTTTTCTTCCCATTTCCATCACTAATCTGTCTCACTGAAACCTGCCAGAGCAACACAACAGTCCTGGAAATCACAGCGACGTGAATTAAAGTGGGGGAATCCTTTTGCTCCGTGTAATACAAGTTAACAGGTTTAACAGTGGAGCTGAGAATAAAGCTGGGACGCTGCAGAGAGAAGCAGAGATGCTGAGAGAGAGACGGGCTGTCATTCTGACTTATGTAAATGTCCACAAGCTGTTTCCAGTTGTTGTTTCCATTTTAGATTGTGGTGTAATTGTGCCGCTGTTGGCTGCTGATAAACCTTTGGAAGAGTCTGGTCTCCACTGGATTCTATCAGGAGGCTGTCAGGCAGGAAGTGTTGGCTCAACCAGGCAGGCTGGAGGGGTTTTTTGGTAGCAGTAATTTTTTCTCGTTGTCTCTGCACCAACGAGATGACGCAGCATGTGAAGAGAAGACAGAGACAGATATTAACACCTCGGTGTCATCATACGTACTCACTGCTCGCCGGACGCCGTTGTGACGGCCCCCCTGCTGGTATTGAGGTGGCCTTACTAATATGTGTTTTCTGTTTGAGGAGCCGACAGTAGGAGGCGACTGGGGACGGCTAGGGCCCAGCTCGTCTTCCGGGGACTCGCTGATAAAAGCTGGCTTCCGCTGTGGCTTCAGGCTCTCTCTCTCTCACACACACTCTGCGGCCACTGGGCGCAGCCACCACGCGCGGGCTGCCACTGCCGGCGTTTGGATTCTGTACTTAGATGCACCACAACACTTCATTTCATTACACCTGTCATCTTACTGACAACACCCGCAACACGCACCCACAGCACACGATACATCTACACTGATGACATACAGACCCGTTATGATTTTCATTTGAATAAACGCCCCAACGAAGGGCTTTAAAACCTGCTCCGTGGTCTGTCTTCCCTCCTTTGTTTGCGGCCTCTCGAGCCGGGCCGTAACACTGTTATCTGCAGCAGCTCACAGCACTGAGACTGCACGGACTGTGAGTTCAGATGGTCCCTGTGGAAATAAAACCACCGACTGTGGAGGAGACGCTCGACTCGTTGAACTTCACCGCGTCTGTTTCTCTGTCTGTCTGTGGCTCCGTCAAAACACTTTACTGACAGTTTGCTCTCCAGCCGTTTAAAGCTTAACACTGAAACATGATGGGGGCAAAGATAAAACGAGTTCAGAAAGTTTTCTAGTCAGAACACCTGCTATCTGTGAAACTACATTACAGCCTGTGAGTACAGTAGAGTTCAGTGGCTTCTATCAAGTCTGTCCTGTTGAAGCCATTTAAAGCTGCACTAATCAATAGTTCTATATCAGTAATGGAAAAAGGATGCACTATGCAAGAGGTCGCTCACAGAGCTGAACCCACAGAACTTAAAGAGTGAATATGAGACTTATATCAACCTTATGGACACAAACACGACTCCAGATGAATCATAATGTATCTGCTGGATGTGTATCAGACAACTATTTGCTAACATTTTTGTGACGTCAGTGTTATTGATAGCCATACATTATTAATTTAAATATATAATTAATGCAGGTTTAAGTAAAAGTTCTTCTTCTCTGCTATGAATTATACAGTCAATCAAGAGGCGGCATGACTCCATGTCTTGACTTGAACTAGTGGTGCTCACAGGGATAAACAGTCCTTGAAAACACTTCAATCAGGTGGTAGATGCATATTTTCCTCAAGTGTCATCAAACTGAGCAGCAGTGTCTTCAGTTTCTCAAGAAAAAGACAAGAATCTCTGCACAGTGTCTCCTTCAATCCTTCTTATATTGTATGTCGACATGACTGATAACTTTTCCATTCCAGACGATTCTTCAGGTAAAGATGAGGATGTGAACACACCTGCATCTATAAACAACTGCTGATGAAGTGTCACATCATCCGTAGGAATATATCTTATAGATGATAGGGGCTATGTTGATTGATTTCTGCAGCACATCAGCACAAACATGCAACAACTATTTTTAAAAATGGGAGAAAGAAAAAAATCTTTGTGCAATGAAACTGCATCATTTCCAAACACAACTGACTCACTGGCTTTTTGTACTTTCTTTTAACTTAACAAACTTAGTTCACTCGATGCAAACAAATTGAAAAGTTAATAATTAAAATGTTAATTAACCCTAATTCACAACACTAAACCAAAACTCCTCTTCAGCACCTTCATGCATTCAGTCATTTTTAAATCCAACATGCTTTAATCAGAGGTTTTAAAGGAAAATCCTCTTCACTAAATAAGTTTCTGTTCAGTTTACTGAGGCGTGCTGCAGAGGACAGAGCTGTCTGATGACTCGGTGGTTTTAAGCCATTCAGAATGAAAATTTTGAATTATTTCAGAATGAAAAGTAGGAGTAAGAATTCATGGAGGAATTATGTGAGAAGAGACCTTGAAAGGTGGCTCATCACACCAAGAAGTAAAGTTTAGAAATAAAGTGCAGCTCGGTGAAATGCAATTTTATAAAATAAAAAAAATAACTTACCCATGAAAGTAAAAACACAGAAACAAAAGAGATGAACTATTAACTGGTTCCCTTGTCACCAACAAAATCACGTAGCTCATGTATAAAGAATTCATGGGTAAAAATGTTATTTCACATTAGAAATGGAAAACAAATGATATTTAAATCTGTATCCAAGGATGAATGAGCCACACTTTTCATACCCACAGGCACTTTAATGTGCTCTACATAATGTACATTAGATTAGAAACACAGCATGAGACATTTAAAAAACAAATTAAAAGGATAGAAACAAAATAAAAAATTAAACAGATGAGATAAGATGTCACTGAAAATGAGGCTGAGGCCGAAAACGTTGCCTCGGGCGCTAAAAGAGCGTCGTGTTCTCACTGTGTTGTGAAGGATGTCGAACTTCGCTGCTCATCTGTTTCTAACTGTTTTGTGCCTTTTTTTGTTGTTGTTGTTGTTGTGTTGGATTTGACATGAAAAGATGGGGTCATACCATTTGAATTCCCTCAATAACCCTGTTTCAAAGAACTGATGCATTTATATTCTCAGACACGCAGCCTGTGTCCTGCAGCTGTAATTTCATTTCTGCAAGTTTCCAACACTCAAAAGTTAAGGCTTAAATATATAATGTGAGAAATTCAGACTTTATTGGAGCGACTGAAAGCTCTTTATGACCTGACGCAGAGTTAACCAGCGACCAGGTGGAGGCTGAGCGATGGCTGATCAGATCACAACAATAAGAGCCCATTAACGGTGTATTTGGGGATAATTAATGGAAACTCATAAACCCTCTCATCCCCTCAGGTGAATCTGTTTTACAGGTGCAGTGACTCACAGTGACAACATGTTGAAGCTGCTGTTTGTCGTCTACCTTTGTGATGTTAGAGATATGTGAGAGCCATGGGGTTTTAGAGCTTCACAATCTTGCAAGGAATCGTGTTGCAGGAGCTGATGGGTTGACAGAAACTCTGCCGGGAGCAACAAACATAGTGCAAAAAAAGTAAAAGAACATTTGCTCAGCCTCAGTTCAAGTGTGCATTTCCTGTTTGGGTGTGATCTCCACGACGGATTGGAGTTCACCTTTGTTCAGCTCTGACTGAGAGGATCGTCTCAGTCGGCCATTAGAAACATTCATGCACCGCGTTTGGAAATGAAGTCATCACTGCTCGACTCCTACCACTGTCACACTTTCTGATGGGTCTGATCAATTTATTTATCTACCACCTCAGAAACTTGACATCACATCTCACATCGGGGCCGAGTGTGGGGAGATTCAGCAGAACAGAAATGCGATGTGACTGTATCTCAAAGGATAAAGTCTGGAATAATGAGGGTTTTATCAGGTTGATTGCCAATTAGCAGCTTTTAAAGAGCCGTGTAAATCAGCGCTTTGATACGTGAGTGTTCATCAGAGAGCCGACAGAGGACGCTTTATCTCGGCTCCGTCTGCATTTGCATCAATCAAGAAAAAAAAAAAAGAAATGGATTGTCTTGAACACAGACTAAACCAACAGCCCATAACTGCGTGACTGATACTTTATACAGGAAGGTGACCATTAAAGCCAGAAGCATTCAGGCTCAGATGACCCACTGTTGGTCATGTTTGAAATTCTGATTTGGTTCAAAGTCAAAGACCTTTTGCACGAAGTGTTTACTTTTACGTTTCCTTTACAGTTAAAGGAGGACGCTCACATTTTGCACATTAGGGTCCTTTGACTTGTGAAAACAGTTGTGAGTCTTCTGTGGCTCTGGAGAAGTTTTCTTTAACCCCTCTGAGAAAATAGTCCCTTATGATGTCATAGTGATGTCATCATGGTTATCTTGGGTAGGATGTCTTGTCCTCTGTTGTTCTGTTCAGTTTTTTTGATTCTTTTTTAATCGCCCTCCTTTATGCAAATGCTTAATACTGAATAAATTGCGTTCCATTTCAGTTTTTACATGTTTTCTTTTGAGGACATACTTAATAGTTTTGAACCTTTAGCCTGCGATAATTAACTGAATGAAACCTCATAAAAAGGTGTAAACTGTTAATCAACTCTTCACCACTTACACTTGCTCCTGGGGTATTGTGAGTGGAAAAGGTTGAATATAATAATCAGACACAACACGACTTCATCATCCTCCGGCTCGGCAGAAAGCGACAGAGCTTCAGCTGCTGCAGACGCACCTGCCTCTCAGCGTTTGTTAACCAGATAATGGCGTCATTAGGGAGACTGATCGGCAGCTAATGAAGCAAGTGCGTTACTCAGATACTGAATAATAAACCTGCAGCTCCAAACAAACCCGTGTGGATTCTGTCTCTCTGAGGAGCCTTTGTGTGAAATCCTCCCAGCACAACGAGCCCAAGGTCATTTTCACAGCAAGGACAGGAGGCGTTTCTGTCCAGGTTCTGTTTGGACTTGACTGGAGCTGGTCCAGGTGGACAGGCGTCCATGGCTGAACGGACAGGATGAGCTGTGAGCTCTGATAAAAGAGAAGCTGTCAAAACTCTACTTTAGCTGTAAACGACGACCTTAGAAAAGAGCCGACCCAGAGAGATTTGAAACATGAAGTGCTGCAGTTTCACATCTGAATAAAACAGCACTTGAGTCTGACTTCTCCTTTATTTAATACAAGGTTTGGTGGGAAAGACTCAGCTCTCAAAGACTCTGCGAGGACTAATCCCTCTTCAACACATACATGAGCATCAGATCCTAAAGTCAACAAAACCAAATGCTTTAGCAGAACAGGAGGACGTGCACACATTCATGGTCCCAGAGGATGGATCTCACTGACTTTGGTGCTTCCCTGACTTTTCCTCTAGCGCCACCATGAGGGCAAAATATGGGTTTGACTAAAATGTCTTGATGGATTCATTGTTGCCTCACAACAATACATTTTCAGAAAAAGTTTTTAAATGGTTTATCTATGTGAATAAATAGAGCAAGACTTGGTTTTTGGTATTTTTACCCTTTTTATAATTGTCACTTTGCAAATTCTGCTTCCTCATTTTTCCATCCTGAAACTCTTTTGTTTGTCTGTGTTTCTGTCTTTTCAAGCCCAAATGTTTCCTCTCAGTGGAAACAGTCTGGAAAGATTTCAATTACTGCATCCAAAATAGAAATGATTTAAAAAATCACACCAACAGGCCGACGTTCATTCGAAGGAAACAGTAAAACACTGCACGTGCTCTCGTCGACCATAAACTGACGGCAGAAGCAGAGAAGTGATCACTTCGTACATAAACACTAAAGCTTGTGTTGTCTGTCGTCTTCATTCATACATATAAAATGTGTTGAGACAGACCGGGCTGAGTGTGCATGCTGAATGCTGGCTGCTTTTACACCTCTGTGCACAACGTTTTAATGATGAGCCTTCTGCCGGCAGAGAGTTACCGTTAACTGTGTTTTAAAGCCAGAAGCCGAGGGCTCGAAGCGCCGAACATCAGAGCTGAAGGACCAAACCGACACAAACAAACACACCAACAGGAAGCAAACATTCAGGACCAAGTCTGAAAGCTGGAGTCAAATGATTCCAGCTCAGGACGGTGGAGCTGATGGACAGTCGAGTGTGTGTGTGTGTGTGTGTGTGAGAGCTGATGTGATTTTGATGAATCGTGTTTTGATCATATTTCTTTGTGCCAACTTTAATCTCTAAGTAATTGATGTTCTGTTCTCCTCATGTCGGATGATTAAAGAGAAAAAAAGATTCTCACTTTGACTGGATTCATGTAAGTATTATTTTCTGACATTTCAGGCTCAGCTGGTTTTTTCTGACAAATCTTTTCTTCTTCTTCACGGTGTTGCTTTTATGTTGTTATCAGGAATTGAATTTTTTCCTCCTCCTCATTGAAGAGTGTACAAATCTAAAATTTTAAATCTGGGACTTGAATGCAGCATCACTGTCCCGTCTGATGTGCCCGCTCTCTGTAGCAGCAGGTTCATATCTGCTGGGTGTCTGGTCAGACTAACTCGGCACAGAGATGCTATCGAGTTGCAGGACAAGGTGAAGCAATTTCAACCTCAAAATCTAATTGAAATTTCTCTCACAGAGCTCAGTGAACTTTCATCTTATCTCATGTTTCCTGTTCAGAGATTTTTTTTTTTGGGGGGGGGTCGCTCTGGCCTGAGGCTCAGTCACTGCCCTGCTTGGTTTCCAAACCACAGGACCTCTTCCTCTCCTCTTCTTCTTTTGTCTTCTTCTTTTGTCTTCAGTCTTTTACGGTGGCAGATTTGTGTGTTGAATCCATCTCTTTCTTCCTTCCTTCCAGTTGATCTCCAAGAAAAAAAAAAAGCAACCACATCCCTCTGTGTCTGTCTTTCTATGTGCATGTATGAGCCTTAGACTTTATTTTAATCTTAACCCTCCAGGCAGAGTTTGTTCGCCTACGTTTTGAATTTTTCCTTCAACCACTTTTTTTTTTTTGTCCCGCTGAGGCTGCAGGTCTCTTTCAGCCGACACGAGCCGCAGATAAAAAGCACAGAGAAATACAACAGAGGTAATGAACAATACTGCTGCACATAAAATGCTAATTCATTATCACTCACTATGCGAGCAATCAAAACTAAGTATGCTCAACAAAAGAGCCGGATCAGAGGTTCAGGTCTCATTTATGTGATGCTTGATTTGATCTTTTGCCTGAAGTCAGTTTTATTTCCCTTTTGTGAAGTTAAAAACTCAGAAAACAGATTGCATTGTGTTTCACAGCCATTTTAAATCCCATATTCACTGTAGTTCTTCACCTGATAAATCAGATGGGAACCTGCAGTGAAAAGTAACCAAATCCAGATATTAAAGTATAGAGACACGATCCGACACAAAAGTGCAAAGCCAGTTCAAACAACAGCTTACAACAGCACTTACTGATAGTCTTTCTCTGCTTATAGCTAACATTTAATTGTTAATGAGCATTGTGAGATACATTTGCTGTTTGGGGATTATGTTGTGGTCTTGCTGCTGTGTTTCTTCATAAAATCTGTTTAAAACACGTCATTGAAAATTTTCTGTGCATTGGGAGGCAAAAATTCACAACGAGTGTTGTGAGGAACAGCACAACCTTTTCATTATAAGCAGCAGTTATGGACTGTTGACTCACTTCCTAAATGCAGAGACAATTTAGCAGCCTCGAGGCCAATTAAATCAGGAATGCTGCTATTAAAATGTCACCAATCATAAGAAGTCCCGGCGTCTCATTACCGGCTTGGAGGTTCAGAGCTGCTCTCCTGGCAGACACTGGTTTCAGAGTTTGTTAGGTTCCTACTTGGTCAAATGGGACGGCCATGACACCCACACAAGCACAAAGACTTCCAGGATAATTATTTTATTCACCACTTATAACAGCTATAAATACAGAGAAACACAACGAAGCAGCCATAGACAGGAAACGGTCTTTACTGTGACAAGGCAGGTTTACAGCCGACAACATGAAGGCAGTCAGCAAAAGACTGACTGATGGAGTTAGATGGGAGACTGAGGGACAGGTGTGCAGGTGGGAGCAGGTTCAGGTGATCAGACGTGGGAACACGTTGAGGGAACCTGGTGGACAAATGAGGAATAACAGTCCCGAATCACCTTATTTCTCATGTTTACATCATGTCTCTTTGTTGCATTGCTCTGACCAAAAATACAAGAGCACGTAAGGAAAACAGTGTCTCACATAAGCTGCTGGATGATGAGTTCACGCTAACTACAATAGTAAGGTCAACAGCTGGTCGACTTGTTTGACATTCACAGTTCATGAGCTAACACTTTCATTTCATGACACTGATTTTTTGCCTGGGACTTTTTATATCTGCTACTTAATTAAAAAAAATGTACAGGCTCTACTGTTTTTACAGCAGCTGTGTTGATGTGTGTTTGTAACTACGTTCCTTCTGAAACATTAAAAAATTCACCAGAGACAGTTTTCTTAAATAGCTAGATAAAAAAAAATCCGCCCATGAAAGTTGTCAATTCCCTCGTTGCTCAAACGCAAGCCCACTTTCCCATGAGCACTGAGTCGTAAGTGGAATATGTAAATATGGAATATGCATTTTTTTATTTTAATCTATATATGAAAAAGAGACGTCATGGATTACACAGAAACAGACAGATTGTGACAAACAGAGTCTCATAAACTCACCTTGAAATGATGATTACAGGTGGAGACAGGTAACGACTTCTGCTGATGAGCCATATTTCAAAATAAATTGAGAGCAGCTCTCTCTCTGCAGTGAACACCACTTTCTGCTCTGGAATAAAAATACCTTTATCCTCAGTCAGGTTTGCAGAAGTCTGCATGATTTTAAAACATGGGAGGTGTTTAATCAAGAAAGCCTTTGTAAAACTCTCAACCTTCAAAAGTTAACACATGTTTGATGAGAAAGCAGCCGACCGACAGAATGTGTTTTTGTGTTTTAACCTCTTTGTATCATCACCTCGACCGTCTGATCTGGAAGTAGTCAGTGATAAAGAGAAACCTGAATTCATAACGAGTTGGACTATTCTCTCCTCATGTCAGTTTGATTATTTATTCAGTCCCGCCTCTTCCTCTCGTCCTTCTGTCTAATTCCGTAAACCTGGCGGCACATTTGACTCTCTGACTTTCTCTCACCTGGTTCAGTTTAAATTTTAATCTCGCCTCTCGGCAGTGTTCATTACGTGTGTAATTGTCCTGTTTCTTTAGTGGCTGACTTTGCCTGCAGCTCAGAGGTTGTTAATGACACCGGAGAAGTGTCGGACTGAAGAGATTCACTGACAAACCGCTGTTACCTGCTTCACTCATGTGATCGACCATAATAGACCAGAGTGGAAACACATGATTACCTCGGCTTTTTACTTTGCCCTCCTGGATGCGTGAACGCCATGCCTGAACTTTCATTCCTGTTAAATGAATCCAGTCTGCTCCACAAGGCCAAAACCGTGCACATTATTCTTTGTATAAACAGAAATGTGGAATCCTTGACACAGAGATCACTTTATTAGATTGTGGAAGTGATCTGGATGTCGGCTTTTATCAGCCACAGTATTATTATTCTACATCCATCTACTGATACTAAGAGCTATTATTAAATGTTTATATCACTGTCTGATGAGGACGTTGTGTTTTCAACTGCAACGATAATAAAGTGCAACAACAAGATATTATTATATTGTATATTTACTCTAAGAAGAATGAACTGAGTAAAAACAAACAATAAGTCAGACGTAAGAAACAAGAGTTGATGAAGAATATTTGAATAAAGATAAAACAGCCAAATAGTTGTAAGAGCCAAGAAGATAAAACAAAGAGAAGAAACAGAAGAGAAAGGAATAAAAAAAAATCAACATATTGATTGCAGTCACACGTCCCTCTCACATCTTTCTAGTTTCCTCCAGTTTAAACGGTTGTTTTCCTGAAGTTTAGGATGTAAGAAATTTTTTTTTTTTTTTACTTGCTGTTTCAAAGGTTGGATGTAATACAGCGAGTGAGAGAGAGACTGAGAGAGAGAGAGACGGAGTGAGAGAGAGAGAGACTGAGTGAGAGAGAGAGAGAGAGAGAGAGATGGAGCGAGAGAGAGAGAGAGAGAGAGAGAGAGAGAGAGAGAGAGAGCCTGTCTTGCAGCAGGTGGAGAGAGAAACCTCCCATCGCATTAGCAGCCTCCTCTTCTGGGGTGCTTGTCTTTCCCTTTGCTCTGTTTAACGCCTCAACAGATATGAAATTATTAATCAAGCCTGCATCAAATCTACTCCCACAGAGCTCTGTGTGTGCATGTGTGTGTGTGTGTGTGTGTGAGTATGTACGTGTGTGTGTGTGTGTGTGCGCTCTACCCTGCAGCTCTGAACATACAAGAAGGTCTCCACGTTGAGCTCTGATGTTCAAAGCTCGCTGACAGGAAGCTCTGCTTCTCCGTGGGGGAAATGTTCTTAAATGATTTTTCAGTGTGTGCTGAATTAAACATGACAGGGTTCTCGTTTCTGAATACACAATAACAACAGGCTTCTCTACATTGGGATTCATGATCGAACCGTGAGACTGTTATGCGAGTTATGACCTACAGCTGCTTTCCAGAGTTTTATGCTTTTAAGTTTGTTCATTAATAGAATTATCTGTGATTTTCAGTCAAAAGTACAAGTAAAAATATCAGTCATTAAAAAACTTCTACTTTGGTCTTCGGAGTATTTTTCTGGTTCAAATGACTAAAACACCCTGAACTTGAAATCGGACTATGAAGCACACTTGTTAAGCAAACTTTTGCCAACCATGTTTTCTTTCTAATGATACACTGGCACTAAGTACACATTTCCGAACACCACGAGCAATCATCTGTCTGCATGATAATTAAGTGGAGAGGAAAAAGCAGGACGGGCCATGGTCTAATGTGAGCGTCTGACAACATGACAGCGAGCTGCTGCAGCCGAATCAGTCGGGGAAACGTGATCCTCTGGGATGAGGAGCGGTTTGTCGGCTCCTCTCAGCCCAGATGCTGTGATGACTGGCCGCATGCGGAAAGTGTTGCCCTTCAACAAACCACACACACGCTCTGTCAACACGACAGCGAAGCAGAACTCAAACTGAAAACATCTGTCAACACAGCAACGCGCAGACTCCCTCTGCTTCCCTTTCAGCCCGTATCAGTGTCATCTCTGATTGGATAATGTGCCGAGCAGGAAGCTAAAATGAAAGATAGTTATAAGCTTTGGTGTAATAATGGACACGCCAAATTTCCAGCTGCTGTCGTCCTACAACATCAGGACGGAGGATGAACTGTGTGATTTTCACCAGGGGAAAACTGTAGTGTTACTTATAATTTCAGCTCAGTCTGAAGATCTTTACAGAAAATATCAAATAAGTTGCTTTAATACATCACCAGGTTTCTTCCTGAACTTTCAATGGGTGGATAAAACACAGAAATCAGGAGTAACATCTCCTCCTTCTCCCCCATTTAAAACCCAAATCTGTGAATATGTAGGTGTGAATAGTTGTGGACACACGATGTCTCTGACTTCAATGAAAAGTCCATTCTCAGTGTTTCTGCACTGGAGACTCCAGGTTTCTTGTAAAGTTGCCCTTGCTCTGAGGTTTGAGGTGTAATGTGTTTGTATTTTTGCAGTAAAAGAGAGGAGTAAATATACAACAACACAAAAAAAAACCCCAAATTGTGCAGGTGAGATTTGGACACATAGAAGGAATCTGACCTTATAAGCAAATATGAAAGTCATGCAATCCACAAAAATAAGCATTTAACATTTCCACTGATGCAAGTCAGCAGTGTCATTTGTTAAACTTCCTCTGTGTGATAAATGCGAACCTGCCCCAGTTTATAATGCAGCTTTCTGTTTGATAACCCTGACGGCCTCATTAAGGTTATTTCCTCAGACTAGAAAACTCCTTTCAAAGCCACAGACGAAATTAAACCTCTTGTCTCAGGCTCAATAGTGACTCCAAGGAGTAAACTTAACTTCATGTCAAAAATTGGTGGAGTGGCCCTTTAATCTACCAGGAGACGATGAAGATGATGAGAGAGACTTTTCATAATCAGAGACGAGAGAAGTTAGAATCTGAAAGTAATTAAATATACAACAAAACCTGAGACGGTGGCTCGGAGCAGCTCCTCTTTCCGTCAGACAAAGTGCAGATTTTTGTTTCTAAAATGTAATCAAAGCTGTATTTGAAGCCACCTCGGTCTCTGAAGACAGAAACCGAATGTTAAACCGCCTCTAAAAAACACGTTCGACAAGAAGGAGGAGAACAAAAAGAGAGACGGGAAAAAAAACACTCAAACAACTGGGAACAGATTCAAGTCTTTTAGTTTCCTTATTGTCTTATGAAAGTGACCATCTGAACTGCAACAGGACGAACATTTACAAAGGAGGAATACATTAACCGAGCAGTTAACAGAGTGACTGTGACAAAGTGCTCCTCTTTAATCTGTTCACATCCTGATAGCGAGGAAATGGACATAAATAGTCCGATTAAAGCTCTTTGTGGGCTTTAGCTTCAACGTGTGTGAACAAAATGTCGGAGTGCGTCTGGAGCATAGTACATTAAGTACATTAAGGTGAATAATATCTGAAGTATATTATTAGAAAAAAGCGACAACAATCTCGATCCAAACATCTTTATTTTTTAATGTTCACAGAATCACAGAAACACACACGTGGATGCAAACAGGAGAATCAGTTTTACAGGTTCCAAAAAGTGTTTATAATCTATATATCTAATGGACTTTCTGTCATTTCTGTCTGAAAAAAAAAACAGGACTTGAATTTGAACATCAAAAACAACTACTTCACTTCTAATGATGATGATGAAATTAATGAAAAAGCAATCACATGACCAACCAACCAACTGATATCCAACTGAACATGTGTTTTATTGGTCAGACATTAAATCAGCCTGTACAGATGTTCACCTTCAGGTCCATCTTTTAACTTTGAATGTACTCTTTATCATTTTGAGATTTGGACTGTTGGTTGGACAAAACAAGAATTGTGAAGGCGTCACTTTGGGCTCTGAGAGAAAATATTATTTGGTTGCTGTCCACTACAAAACTTTACCTCAACCATCCAGTAAAATGCTGCTTGGACATTGATGCATGAAAGGCCATTTTTCTGCATTTGAATACTTTGATCCTTGAAGGACACTTTTGCGATTAGACTGTAGATAGTAAAAGATGTAGAAGTAGGATTTTGAATGCAGGACTTGTAATAGAGTATTTTTACAATGTGGTATTAGTACTTTTACTGATCTGATATTTGTTCCACTCAACACATTTCAACTAATAACAGGTGCATTTTATCTATAGATATTATATTCTTTTCTGTCTATGAATGAACAGGACACATGACACCTTCAACCCTCATAAGACCCATGCAAATTATTTTGCGTTACTTGTGAATTTGATTTCCTTCAACAGTCTCCTGTAACTGTGTGTTTATGTATGGGAACCGCCTGGATTCCTGCCTGCATCAGATCTCAGGTGTTCCTCAGTCACTGCTCTGCTCCCGGGTTCATCACAGCGTCATCAAAGGATTAGATGACTGAGAGAGGGAGGGTGAATCTGTGAGTGCCGTCTCCCTGAGGAACTCCATTCAGCAGCTGAACACACGGCTCCAGTGTCCCGTCCTGGTTCATCGACCTCCTGCCAGCTGACGAAACCTGCTCGCTCTTTTATTTCCACACAGACACCTGAAAGGCCGACGTGTTGGACAAAAACAACCTTTATTCCTCCGCTTCTAGCTCCGTCCTGTCCATGTTGGAGTCCGTTACATGAAGTTGGCTGATTGTTCCAAACATCTCTTTTTTAGTCTCATATCTTTGTCTTCTCTTATTACCTCCCACTATTTCTTTTATCCTCTTCTTTCTCTGCCTCTTTCATTCCCTCTTGGTTGAAACACATGACTGACAGCGGTTTGAAAGCACTGAAAGTCTTTGTTGTGTCTGTGATGTGGTTGTAGCCCTGATGGACTCCAGTGATCTCACCAGGAGGAGCTGAGCTGCACCGAAAGAGTCGCTGCCTCCAGCTTCATAGATTTTTTATAAATATCTGCTTATCCTGAATTTGATGGCAGCAACACGTTTCAAACAAGTTGGACAGGAGCAACAAAAGACTGTGAAAGTTGTGGCCTGATCCAAAAACACTTGTTTGGATCCTTCCACAGGTAAACAGCTTCATTGGTAACAGGTCCTGGCTGGAAAAGGTCACGAATGCTTGTGTATGAGAATTGTTTTATTTTAATTCCTCCCACAGAAGGAGTCGTCCATCTTGTCGGCGTTGCTGCAAACTCCTCGGCGGCTTCATTAGAGAGACTGAAACATTTATCTGTCTCAAAGTCTGTTGAATCCTGGAATAATCGCCCTCAATAAGTTTATGTGTATATCATTATAACATGTTTACATCATTTTAATTAGTTTGTGCTGAATAAGTTTTGCTTGTCAGTTAAATTTATGTACTTTCTGAAATGTATTTATCTTTGAATTTCGGACGCTCGACATCCAGACTGTTGCATAATTGCACGTTTATTCCTGTCAGCTCAGAGAAGTGTGCTTACTCCCAATGCAGTCTAATGTGTTTATGTCAAAGCTGTGTTTCTGGCCTTCGGCTGGACGTGTTTGCCGTCATATGTCAGCTCAGTGTAACTCGTATAGCGCCTGTCTGATCCCAACATGCGGATCAATCTGAACCAGGACCATCAGTGTGAACAACGAACAGCGAACGTGTCGGTGTCGAACAGCTCTGCCAACCGTCATCATGGTTTTACATAGACAGGGATGTTGTGGTCGTTGACAGTGTGAGTTGTGGTGTGAAGCTTCTCTGAGCTTCCAGCAGACGAACACACGGGCCTCGATAAACCCTATAGAATATGGTACACAGAAATGAGAGGAGTGATATTATAATTAATAATTTATGAGTAATTCTTGAATAACTGTGATTTGATGAGTTACTAGAGAACAGACTTGTTTCTATATTAATGAATCATTAGGTAACGACTGGTTCATAAATATCTGTGACTCTACCTCTTCCTTCCTGAGTTGCTCCTGATTAACTCTGTGACACAAACTAGTGACGACTCATTAATTACTTAATCATTACTTACTCTTTTGGTGCCACTTCAATAAAGTCATAATCATACTGACCAGCCAAGTGCGCTCGAATGCGTGACATTACAAACTCATGATTTTCAATCTCTGAAGTAGAAGCTTATGAGGTACAATTAGCCAGCGGGGCCATTAGGCTGCCAGTCAGGCCTTGACGAGGCGAGCCAGCGGGGGCCGTCGGCTGTTTTTTCACTGCGGGGCCTAATGAGGCTTGTCAGAGCCAAGGGCGGCTCAGCTGACATGGGAATCCACACAATTTATTTCTCTGAACCTACAGTCAGAGCTGACGAATCATCTCCGCTGATGGTGATATGACAGGAGATGTTTTCCTCGCCTCTAAAGGTCTTCATTAAAAAAGGTTAAAAAAAAAAGTCCTGTGCCCGCCTCCTCGACCTGAAGTGCAAATTAAATCAACACCTCTCTGAAAATACCAGGGACACCAGCTATTTTTTAAAAACATGTCTTTCATCCTTCGCTGCCAAAACAGTCTCAGCAATTAACACGCTTTCCTTCAGTCACTTGAAAGGGATTTAGTTCCTTTTGTCACATATCAGCCTCTGGATGGAGCCGAAACGAAAGGAGTGGATTTAATTTACAAGGACGTCTTTGTGTGTTTCGGATTTGCATATTTTAGGAAGGTCAAGGCTAAAGAGGACGTTTGAAAGGCCTGATCTCTACTTTGTTTTACGGAAGGTCAGTAAACAGGATGCGACGACAAACTGCCTGGACTCGACCTCTGATATCTGGGAAGAGGATTCCCGTGAGATTAGGCATTAAAAACACAAACGCACACACAAGTCATTAAGCTCTTATTAGCCGCATCGCTAAAAGCTGTACATCAATAGCAGCTCTGGGCTCGGTGCCACGCGGCCTCTACAAACCTGCGACGCAGCGGCTGATATTTAGGATTTACTGCAGGAGTTCACCTCTCAAAGGAAGCGAATTACCAGCCTGAAGATGTGAGGAGGCAAAGCGGCCACAAACGAGATAATTGTTGCGTGTTAGCGAGGGCTCGGCGAGGATGTCGACGGGAGTCGAGGCGTTGATAATTCTTTCAGGTACGAGGCTTCGGTTCGCTGTGATCTCAGTATTTTTATCTTCCTCATTCAAATTCCAGACGAGACGCTCAGACTGTGTCAAATGGGCGATAATTACACAGAGCTCAGAGAGTCTCACTTATACAGCCAGTGTGATGTGACTGAGCCCAGTCCAGCTCAGCTGGTGGGAAGAATGGTTGGACGCCAATGACCCACAATCCTCTGCTCTGTTTCATTGCAGTGGCAGACTGTGATTGGCTGGTTTCAGATGAAGCTGTGAGCCCCTTTGTGACTCCGATAAAGTCCAATAAAGCCGATTCTGATTCTGTGTAGTTCATCAGAAATAATGATGATCAGAAAGAAAAGATGACAACATGCCACCTGATGTGAAGGACCGAGACTTGACCCCAGCATTCATCAGCAAAATCAAATGAGCTGATTTCCCATAATGTATTTTTTAAACCTGTGGCTCCAGCAGAAAACATTTACAGCTGGAAGTTAAATCCTGAGACATCATGGGATCATCAGTTCAGACTAAAGACATCGTTCACTCATCTATTCATTTGTTTGAAGGATAATTTCATCCGAATACCAACGGTTTTCTCAAGCATTGATTCAAGTTAATGCTTTTCTCCAAGAAGCCCTGGATTTACAAGCAGACACTTTATTTGAGAATCACCTGGATTATTTTCTATCACTGTAAACAGCATTCATTTAATCACAATTAAGTCTGTGACTGTCAACATAACAGTGCCAGTTTTCATTTCAATATTTATTCATCACAGACAGAAAAAAAAAACCCCAGACGACATTGTGTAAGTTTTTTTTCTCTCTTTAGTCGGGTCAGGGCTTTAATTAATTCTACTGTGACAAAAAGGGAATATTAAGCATCTAATTAGTCTTGACAGAACATAAATGAGTATAACTATGAATAAATGACCTGCTGAATCTCTGCTGCTGTTCAACAATGATGAGGAGAATTTAAAGTGTGTTTGCAGGTCGAACCTTTAGAGACAAAAAAGAGAAGAGAGATGGACGATATAAAGGAAGACCAGATGGAAATAATCAAACGCCCTCTCCTCTCCTCAGATTACCATATCAGCACAGTATTTACCTCTGTGGCCCTGAAGGAGAAATAATCCATTAACCCTGTGAACCTGCAGCCACTGAAGCTCAAACAGCTCCACTCTGATTCAGTGGAGTCATTAGCGTCTCCATTAATTCCACACTCAGCAGTTCGTCTCCTACAGACAACAATTCAATCAGCCTGAGGACTAAACAAGCATGTCTTCAGTTAGTGAGAAGAAGCTCATTATAGCAGAGCGAATCACTTCTTCCTAATGCTGGAATTCAAATACAGCTGCGCAGGTCAAACGTTACGATGCTGAATCAACAGATGATCAGTGACATTGTGATGGTGAGACAGACCTGAGCTCTGGAAATGTTTCAGCTCACAGATAAAAATGCTGACTTCTCATGTGCTTGCTTGACCTTTGCTGCAAAGTGCTGATGGGAAATGAGGTGTTTAACTTCTTCTGTGTCAGTCTGAGCATTAGTGTCAGTGTAGATTGAGTCCGACCTCAGACGGATCTGACACGAGGTAAAAGAGGATTGGACAGTTTTACATTCAGGTGGCGACGTTTCTTCTTCAAGGAAACTCAAGGTTTCATCATCCGAGGATTAATTAGCTCTTGTTCAGTCTGATGTTACAGTGGATGATGCGTAGGATGTAAAACATGTTTTTGACAGAAAATATTAAAGCTGACAATGAAAAGGCAGCAGAGAAAAAGGACCAGCTCATCAAAACAGTGTTAATCCTCTCCAGTATTCTGTCATTTGCAGTCATTTGTGGTAATTGTGGTTGTAGATATTTAACTCTGATTGTGTTTGTGTATAATGTTCAGCTATCACCATCTTTAATTCATCTTTTTGATCTGAATTAGTCCAATGTGTGAAATTACTCTTTGTGTGAAAGTGGTCGCTCGCACTGATGAATCACTCAGCTCTGCAGTACAGAACATTTTAGTCTCTTTTAGCTCATAGTTTCAGTGTTATGATACGATTATTGTCTGCTTCAGTCTCACATGTCTGCAGCAGCTGTCTCACGTTGGTATAAAAAAAGAAGAAGAAGAAGAACCACTGAAAACAAATCATGTAACCCTAAACATGTGGGGCACAAATCATTATGGCTAAGTCATCAGCAATCAATATTCAATTGTACAGTATGTAATTTATTGGATTTCAATCGTCAACTGTCAAAACTATTTACGGAAATGTGCAATGACTTGTGTCTGTTTCTTGTATTCTGGGGACGTTCAGCTCTGATATGCACCGATCATATCACCTTTTCCTCGTCGCCTCACTCGCTGATGTCTTCTCCTGTAGCGAGCCGCTGCCGGAGACAACTGATGCTCGTGGAGTTTTTGTAATGGAAGCGGACTGCTGCATGGAAATGTCCTCACCTGCTGTGGAATTGAGGTCAAAGCTTTCGCAGGGTTTGTTTTGTGTGAGACATTTGAAACACGTCAGCTGTGGATGCACGAACACATCGTGGCATCTTGCATCCTCTCTCTCTCTCTCTCTCTCCCTGTGGTCAGTAATGAATGTTTACATGGGAGGAAAAATAGTTTGCTCAGATCGGCCCTGCTGCTGTCAGCAGGAGATTGGTGGAGGGGAAGCAAGTGTCAGCTGTGACAGGAAGAATGAAATGACCGACGCTGACAGGAAGAAAGACGGGGGGAGTGAGAGATGGACAGACAGATGGAGAGAGACAGACAGTGAGATGATGGCGTAGATTGAGCGAGACAGGAGGAGAGACAGAGGACGAAATTACATATGTGAAGGAGAAACTTAATCTAAATGGAGAATGTAGCCTGAGGCAGCGCTAAATGCATTAAGAGTTAGTGAAGAGCAGGAAATTATGTTATTACCGAGGAGTGTGAAGCAGGTTATTAGAAATGAATAATTGTCCAAATGTATATGTGGGCAATTTCCTTTTTATATGTTTTGGCCCTGAAACCAGAGCAGCAGCACTGCAGTATATTATGAAATGACTCCAACCAGCCTGTGATACAAAACCCTCAGACCAGATTTCTGTCCTCTCCAATACCTCGTCTTACTCTTGAGAAAATATTGTTTCATGATTTGTAATTCAGTCATAACAGAACTATTAAGGAGAAATTTACTCACACAACGTGAAAAATCACGACTCTGCATTTTTAAAATACATCTTTTGGTACTAATTTCCGATATGGTCAAATTTATAGAGGGTTTAAAAGTTGTGACAGATATTAATAGTTAATAAACAATTTCGCATAAGTCATGAGCCAACAATGATTTGGGAAGAATCAGTTTGGTTGGTTTTCATCTTCCTTCAGAATCAGACTTGGAATCAGTCTTTGTTGGTAGTTGTAGTTATCATAAGAACTCTTCCAGTAAATAGTTGGATCTGATCTTCTGCAAATGTGCATCTGGAGCAAAATCCATTTTCTTATCAAACACTCAAATCCTTATCCCGGCAGTCACTGCTGGGCCTGAAACATCCCTCCTACTCTAGTTCTTTTGATTTACAAACAATCCACACCTTTAGAATGAGAGGATTCCCAGCTTGTCTCTTATATTGGCGGGGCGTTATAAGAGGTCAAAGTTTAGGTGGAGCTCTGTGAGATTTACAAGAGGAAGTGGACACATTCAATTGAACAGGATGAGCTATCTAGATTCTTCGCCTGGACTCGGTCAGATCAACACATGTAACAGCAAAAAAAAAAAAGAAATCAATATATTAGAATGCAACGGCTGTGATTGGAGGATGTGTTGTCAAGTTTAATTTAGGTAAGCGACTGATTGTAGAACGTCTCATCGGTGCTGATCCTCCAGAGTCCGAGATGGAGGAAGCTATAATTTAGACTGTGTCACAGCCCAAAGCATTTGAACCATCTCTTTGTCTCCATTTCACCATGAACAAAATCTCATCAGAACGACCGGCAGCCTTTGTCACCCCGCCACAAAGCTTCCAGCACCACCTATTTCATGGGGCCAACGGTGATGCATTCTTCGCTTTGTTGCCACTTTCTGGTGTGACTGGCCATCAGCTGAGACTTTTAATCGTGTCATCATGTTGTCCAGTGATCTGCTGCTGCTTCACTTTCCTATTAGCAGGTTCACTTCTGGGTCCGAATCCATCAATGTTCTCAAAGTGCTCAGTAATCTGGAGACAGTCACTGTCCAAATAGCAGGTTTAGTCCGCTGACCCTCGTCGTTTCACACTATCGAGGCGGTTTCTCTCTTTTAGCAGCGTTTTGTTCCAGACGAGAGCAGCTGTCAGTCAGAGCCGACGGGTCGGAGATGCTCAGAGGTTGTTAGGACTCTGAAGCCTCCCGCTGCGAAGCTCAGGGTCTAATATCACGCTTCACAACACTCCTTGGGGATCCCGGCTGGATACAAACCTCGAAAATCAGTCCAACAGGCACTGGTTGGGTCGTTCATTCAGTCCCGCAGTGAAGCTCTGGGCTGATGTCACGCTCCACAACACTGTCAGTGCCCCGCAGCCATGAGAACAGTCAGTTAGTTCATCAGTCAGTAAAACAGTGATACAGTCAAGACAAAGGTCAAAGGTCAAGACAATTTGCTGTCATCAACACAAAGATAGTCAACTGAAACTTTCTTCCTCCCATAGGATTGATAATGAAAAGGAATATCTTATCTTGTGTCTTACATTAGACAAAGCTGGAGCGAAGTTTGCATCGATTTAGCTTCTGTAAAATTCCTAAAACACTAAGATGATCCAGCGTGTCGAGGTTGTACAAGTTCACCAAACTTCAAGTCCACTGCAGAGCAAACACACGAAGACAAGTGCAGTTACATTTTGTCCTCTTCGTGCTTCATCCTCTGCCCATTCATTTCAAACATGCATTCAGGAATCAGGCCTGGTTATTGTGTATATGTGGATTGGTTAGTTTTTCCCAAGCAACATTTAGTCTTTGCGTAAATCTGCATGTAAAATGGCACCGATGAACACGGCTGCTTCGTTGATCACAAACCAGAGTAGCTGAACTCAGATGTTCCACAGCAGCACATTTCTCTTGATAGCTTCTTGCTTCAGATCAGACCTCTCTCCTCTGCATGATTAACCAGCGGTGCTCATAGATTCAAGGGTTGGTAAACACTTCTCTATTGACTTTCTCAATGTCCTCATGAAAAATTCTGTGAAATTATTGCAACACCTTGTTGGGCAGTTTCTGCAGGTAAACACCGGAGAACCTCGCTGACTCTGTTTCTCAATAAACTACATGTTTGCTGGATCCTTAAAAGAGATCTAATCAGCGAAAACAACATCATTGATTCCTGGTGTATCATCTGGTCCAGAGAGATAAACTGTGTGAGAAAATAAAAAGTTTGAGTAGACTTCAATAAGTGTCAGTGATAGATGGAGGAAGGTGGCGCTGTTGGACTTCCTGTTTTGTTTGCAGACACACATGTTGAGTTTGTCTCGGCTAAAACTCAATTCAGAAGACTATTTCCTGTCATACCAGGAAAAATGAAAGGAATATTATCGAGATATGTTTTTAGATCAACATGACATTTCAACCAAAAGGTATTTACCAGACACTCTGTCATAACTTCTCACTTCCTGATATGAGATAAGCAGTAATTGTACATCCTTCATGTATTTGGGAAAAGCTTAAGGAGCTCTGCTGTCTCTTATCATGAAAGTGATGTTTCCACTTCTGAGGCTGTTGGTGTGTCGGGCGAGATAAACCCAACGCGGCTTCATAGGTTCAGTCAGTTCGCACTATTTTCATGTATATTTTCGCTCCTGTCTGATATTGTGGGAATAAATCTCAGTGAAGTAACGTGAATAGAGATCTGAAGCACAGCTTTAACAAAGAGAGAAAGAACATTTCCATTTCGGAGGCTGTTCAGTTTGAATCAGACAGGCCTACGCTTTGAGAAGTGAAGACATTTTGTGCTTTACTCAGACATTTTTCTTGCAAAGACTGCCTGAATATATTCAATAGATATAAATAGTCTTTAAGAAAAGAAAAAATCGAGCACTTGTGTGTCGAGTGTCTACCTTCCTCTGTCCTCGACTCAGTCTCTTCACCAGCACAGACCAGAAATCTCATGTTCGGGGCCGAAAGCTGTTTTTCTGATTTTAGATGTAGAAATGGAATAAAACATGTTTTTATGTCGGTGAAACAGGCAACACACACACACACACACACACACACACACACACACACACACACACACACACACACATACACGTCCTCCACATGTGCTCCCAGCAAGGTGTTTTCAGGGCGCCTGAGTTTTCAGCTGGGAAATAATGTTTTGGTGAACTCAGAGTCTTAAAAACACCCAGCGACCACATAGATTATCTAAAGCTTTGAACCAAGTCAAAAATCACAGCAAACACCGAACATCCACCTGACGACGCCCTGCAAAAACAACAAACTCTCACCTTCCTTATTGCTTTCTCTCCTTCTTCTTCCTATAGAACTCATAAAAACCATTTAACAAGTACTTAAACCTCAACAACAAAACAGGTTGTCAAAAAGGTTCATATGTGCATCCAATGTTTACATCACGTACTGTTTATTGTATGAAGTGATGGGGTTGATACGGCCGACTTGCTTCTATTGCCTCTTCACACGTCCATCAGCTATGGAGTAAGATTAGTATTTATTTGAAGTCGTGTTTTACGTCCACCAGTCTCCTTGTTGCTCGCCACTTCAGCTCCTACACTTCAAAAGTACAGACTGTTATTCCCATACAAATATATTTAAAAGCTCAAAAGTTAACATTTTAACACAATGAAAAAGTTCCACGCTGTGTTTTAACTCTATTCTTTCAGATGAAGTGACAGAACAATCAGAAATCTTTAAAAAAAAACAAAAAAACAGCATGTGCATCACATCCAGTATATTCAGCATCATTAGAGGTGGTAATTTTTTCAGGGCTGAAACATCAATTCCATCACAGGACACAAAACCCTCAATCGAAACCAGGACTGATGAAATACTTTAACAGTCACTTATTCTCTGTTTGTTGGCACCAGAGGCACCACAGTGTTTTTATCTGTCAGCGTTGTCATTTTAACAGATGCTCTGTCTGTGGAACATGTCACTGCGAGCTGAAACATTTTTGTCGCTTGGAGTCCATTTTTGAAAACTTTCATGCATAAATAAGCCGCTGCATGTTGCTCAGATGCTTTCAAGTGCAACTCAGAAACACGGCTGAGCACGGCTGTGCAATGAGACTGGATGTGCTGATGGTGTCGATTGAGATAAATCTGACTTTGAAATGAAAGCATACCCCACAATAACACCAGATAATGGATTCCAAACCTCATCATTGCATATGTGACTGACTACTACGGAGGTCCGGCTGTAGTATGTGAGTATTTGTGTGGGCGGCCGGCGTTCTGTCTGAACACAGCATTTCATTGCAACACTCTACTGCATGTGTAATGATAAGATCTGGTCAGGAAGTGAAACTCTGCTGAAATGAATTCCTCCTGAATAATTTCCTCTTCCCCTGACTCTCTGACCGTCCATCCATCCCGCCTGTGTGCTCACCACGGCGTGTTCACCAGCCAATATTTGTGGGTAATTGAGCTATTTGGCTAAAGCTCTTCTTCTTCTTCTCTGCACCAGTTGTACTGATAGTGAGGAAGAGCCGCACACTGGCAGCAATAACTGGAATGAGCAAAACCAATCCGTGTTCAATAACATGGCATTACAACAAAAAAATAAATCCAAGCAAATTAAACTCATGCATCATTAGAAACAATCACCCACTTCTTCCTTTCTCTGGACTGAAGGTTGGAGACGCAGGGACAGACGCATCCAGCCAATATTCAGGGTGGTAATTATGATCTGTGTGATTAATCTCCCCAGCAGTTGAGCTGCCCTCCAATAACGGATGATTTTGGCTCTGATGAATTTCCTTTCAACAACATTTTTAATGAAGGAGGTGAATTGAAATGCTATTTTCAGCTTTAATGAAAGCCTATTTCCCTCTTTTCCTCAAATGAGGTCATTAATGGATATTAATAGTGAAGCTCAGGTGGAATCAATGCACACTCCAGTTATCCACACTGATCAATGATTTAAATAAGCTGCACTATTTTCAACATATTTTCAAATATAGATTGTTGGTGCATTTATGTACCGAATGAAAACTTTGTGTTCAATATACGTGATGATGTCCAATCCTTTTTCATAATAACAGAAAATATAGTGGTTGATAAATGGAGTATTTTCAGTCAAGGGAAATCCATACACGTTCCAGTAAACTCCACAGAGATGATCAATGGATTAGAAGGGAGGATATAGTCTTACTGTGGTAAATGGCTGCTTGCGTCACTGACAGTTCAATATACTAACTGCAGGGCAACTGAAAGCATTACACATGTGCACATCTGTAATTAATACTGCAAAAAACTGAAATGAAATCTGCCTTTGAGTCATGTATACATCAATTTTATCCTGGAGCTTTCCCCATTACAGCTCTGTTTATCCAGCATTTCCTTATTGGATGCTGATCTTAAAGAACCTCATTCAGCACCAAACATAAAACTTATTTCCTGCCCACCAGAATGAGTTTAAGCAAGTTTAAGTTTAACTTTGAAAAAGATGTAATTCTGACCCGATTACCATTACTATCTGATTTTCTAGTAACATAATAATAAAATATTTTTAATCAACACATCTGGCAAGTTGCAAAAATGTAGAGATTGAGTAAATGTGATGATAACGCATTTCATTTGTTTTATGCCAAAATATTTGACCTTGCAATGAAATATCTGCCCGTATCGTACAGACATATCATATAGACACAGCCTGCATCATTTAGAGTATAGATTTCATGGATAAGGAGCATAAATACAAAGAGTGTCGTTGCTATAAACTGCTTGTATTGTGTGTTGATATCTAACACCAACATATTCATCATTGACCCTTTGAAAAGATATTGCTGGCTTAAAATAATAGAAAACATTAAACATAACATTTGAGACTTTTGCTAATTATTGCATTCAGATGGATTAGAAATATCGTCTTAGTTATGTTGATGAATGTTGTTCAATGTCATGGAGAGAGAATTATTTCCGCTTGGCTCGTTCTTTCTGCTTTGATATTTTAGTGTTTCATTGTTATGGGATTACAAAGAGTGTGAGGATTACACTCTGACATCTTTCTTTTATGAGACGTTGGTAAAAAAAAAAAAAAAGTTTTTGCTTTGCGATGTGGATGTAAGAGCTGCTGTCGGTTGTAATCCAGCAGTAAAGCATGTTAATTCTTGGACGAGACGAACCGACCGGCAGCTCGTCTGTCGGCGGCTTCCAGGAGGCTGCTGGTCTGATCAGCTTTGTTCCTCAACAACACAAAACCAACAGTGTGAGCGAAGCTGCTGTCTGTGGTCTGACATCAGTGCTTCAAGGATAAAACACCACGTTACGCTGCCATTTGAATCTCCTTTCCTCTCTGACCTGCTTTCATAAATCCAGGCTTATGAAACACCTTGAGGCTGTTTTTAACCGTCATTGAACCAGTCGTGTTGTGTAAAAACGTCATGTATATTTATAGCATTTGCCAGGAGGAGTCGCCACAAGGTGAGCGAAGGTCAGATAAGACAACACAGTCACACGCAGAGATCTGACCAGCTTCACCTCCATCCAGCACAGCGATGGTCTCACCTGAGTGACTGAACTAATGAGCCGCACCCTGAGAAGCGGGAACCATTTCACTTTTCTTCAGTTTTTATTCTGCCGGCAGGATCACAAATGTAAGATGACACTGATGTTTAGCACGCACAGCATGTCTACCACGCCCATGAAGAGAACGTGCACGGAGGCAGATGGATGTCAAAATTTCGCATTTGGAAATATTGGAAGAATTTAATACCAGATGCCATAATCCTGTTGTTGGGTAAACAATGATAATTATAATAGATATTTCAGAATCGCTGCAGCATTGACGCTATTATTGCTCTGCTATTTACTCTGCAAAGCAAATAAACCAAACTTAAGGCAAAGTCTGAAGCAGGAAATGTTCGCTGCATGTTTTCAGTGAGTCAACTTTATGGGGGTTTTTGTGTGAAAATTTTGTTGCTCTAGCAGAAACTTGAAAGGCAAAAAGAAAACAGTATAGAAGCACACACACACGGTAACGGATTAGAAAGAAATGCAGCGAAAGTGGAAATAGACTGAAATAAATATTATCAGTTGAGTAAACATGTGCCTCTGATAAGACCATCAGACTGGGACATATTGGAAAGCAATGGGTCACAAACATTCATGGATTTTCTTTTGCAGATAAATGATGCAATAATCTTAGGAAGCAGAGTGTGAATAGCACAAAATGTGGTCGTGTTGTTCTCCGTGTGTGATCTGTAATAAAACACAACAATTAGTCTTCAGAAAGTTTGAAATCTGAAGTTTGAGAAGAAACAGTAGCAGGGTATAAAAGCACACACATTTAGTTCTGTCTCTTTGCTTTTAATAAGCTTTAAGTCCCAATAAGGTTTTAAAGTCAACATAATCTCCCACCTCAGTCATGCATATCCTCTGCAGGTACCTAAAAAGCACCAGAGCTATGAAGCTAATAAGAGCTACAAATCACAGATTGCCCTGAAGCTGTGGGTTGAATTCGAACTGTTAATCAGACCTGACATATGTTGGCATCCAGCTTCATTAAATCATGGCGGCATTCAGGGCCGGACCTGGACAGAAGAAATCAACCCTGGCATTTTTGGTTCAGACTGAGTGCTAAGTGGACCAGATCGCTCGCTTGTGACCGACTCCCTGATGATCAGAGGTGGGGTTCAAAATATCCACAGGCGTGTAGTCCACAGCTTCTTTCTCCTATTTGGACATATGAAAGATTTGTTGGACATGAAAACTATTTTTAACTAACAGATGTAACATATTATACAGCCTTTTCCTGCACCTTCACCAAGAGAAGAAGAAGTCCACCACTCATTTCATTGTCATCATGGCATTGCTCATACACCTCCTCCCTGAGCCCTCGAGGAGTCTCGGGTTTCCAACATGCTTCTCCCTGTTTACTGCTTTAACTACACCGTTTCCTCCTGTTCCTCGGCCTCCCTGCCATCTTCTCTTCTGCAGCTGGAGCCCCTGCAGCAAACGTCTCACTTCTTCCAACCCAGCTCCTTCGATTTTGCTTATCCATCTTGACAGTTGACAAAGACGCCCTCCTGCATCCACAGATGTCCACAGGTGACCAATGGGCTGCTGACCCGGCTTTATGGGCCGGCCAGAATGTCAAATAATACATTTGAGGTTTTAAGCGAAAAGCGCTAGATTTGGTCTAGTTTGGAGTGCTGACCTCAACCCGGTCCGATGGGGGCTTACCAGGCCTCCCATCTGAACCTGAACCTCCTCCCACAAACCAGTGGGGGCCTGAGGGCCGAGGGAGAGTCGTGGCTTTGAAGGTTTGTTCTCTGGTGAATACTGAGCTTAGCGACGATGAATGAACTCTTCCGGGCAAACAAATGCTTTCATAATTTAAGACCAAATGTGATTTTATCAAAGTGTGTTGGCAGCCAACGACATGATTCTGGGCCACTGAAGCCCAGTGGGGAACTCTCTGTGCTGCTCCGCCAAAATAAAATCTGCCACATTAATAAATGAATTAACTCTAAATAAAAGTGAAACAAGAGGCTTTGAAGATTCAGAAACACGCTTGTAAAAAGTGGAGCCAAAACATGTTTAAATGAAAATGGAAGTGAATATAAAACTTCTTAAAGCACAGCTGATGCACTGGACATATTAAAAGATTGTAATTTAAATTTTTTATAAGCATTTTATCGTGTGATGTTTGTCATGTGTGACTCGTGACTTCTGAGGACAATCTTCCCTTTAATGAGATTGAATATAAATATTGTTTTGTAGTCTCAGCCTGGGTATCACAGCCTGATCAACACGTCTTTGTAGTATTTTAAAATACATGACCATACTATTATATTACTACTCTGTCATAGCTTGTGAGGTACAGAATCAAGTAGTGGCTTCCTCTTTGACACCACTTCTGTGGTCTGAATATTTGTGGTATAGAATCTTTTTTCACTATCGCTATAATTGAGTTTGTCGTCCAATAATGTTTTCATAGTTGCTTCCAGTACAAACTTGAAAAGGTCAACTGCTGTTCTTCAACCTTTGTAGGATTTGTGTTTCGCCTGAGTGAGAGCAGGCAGAAGAGGCCAGTGGAACAGAGGGCAGCTTAAAAGGCAGTTCAGGATGTCAGCTCTTTATACTGGCAGCCTAGTGGGAGGTCAGCGCCTGCCAGGCTGGACTGAGGGAACAAAACACCCTAAACTAAACAAGCAATCTTCAAACCTTATTATGATGATGATTATTATTATTACAGTGCACTGGGGCAAACTATCTGACAGCCTCCATTTCCTCCACATGGCAGAGTCCTATTTTCCTCACTCACAGTGCAGAGAGGGGGCAACCCTCTCCACCTACAGTATAATTCATGAGTGTACAGTCCACAGAGGAGTTGATTTTTCCCTCAAACTCGTTGATTCCTCTCCCTTTTTTCTGGCTTCCAGCAGCTTGATCTCTGCTCTGCTCTCAAAGAAACTGAGTGTCTTTTCTGTTTCGGCCAACTGGCCAGCTGGTCGGGCAGCAGGCCTCCAACAGCCTGCAGCTGCTGCTGTGAATATAAAGTACAGTCGGAGTGCATCGATCACCGGCTCGCTCCATCTGGTATTCAACTATGAGCGTGGACAAAAAGACGAGGCGGCGGCTCAGGAGCGACTCGCATCGTTCAGCGGTGAACTGGCTCATTGTGTCAGAGACGCTTTGAGCCTTTAATGCGTCAGTTTAGTCCATTATGCACAAATAAGTGTTTACTGACAGCTCACTGGAGCTTTGACCCCCGACACTCTGATGGATGACAGGACTGCTTTCAGTGAAAGAATTTAAACGTATTTGGCTTTTGAACTTGGAGTATTAGCTAAATTGAAAGAAAATGAAACTGTATATGCAGATAAGAAGAATGATTTGATGTGAAAATACACACTTATATGTTAAAGATTCGGTATAAGAGATATTTAACATTCATATAGCAGCAAAGACATCGTGGAGTAACACTGAACAGAGAATGAAGTCACACTCCTCTCTGTTCTGTGCCGTGCGTTCATGTTGGTGCTTGTTAGTGCATCTGAATCCCTCCGTGTGAAACTGAGACGAAGCGAGTGATCAAACTTCAGCTTTACCTACAGCATATTTTACTTGATGTTGTAGGTAGCCAGCTTGAAGAAACAGTCCATTACCAAGCAGAATACATTACTAATGTTACTAAAATAACTCTATATTGAAGAAATCAATGCTCTAACCAATGAAATAGCAAGAGGATGCACATCTTGGCTATCAAGTGTACTCACGTCGTCACTCGACATTGTTCACAAAAGGTCCACTTTATGTCGTGTATTCAGGAAACTCTTGTCGTCATTGTTAGACATGAACATGATGACAAGTGTGATAGATGTGATCAGATCAGAGAGGACACTCAAACGAAAGGCTTCTGTTTCGAATCAATATTTATCCACTGAATCAAACAGAATAACGAATCCTGAGCCAATGTTTTCTCACATATTCACACAGTTTGCACATGAATATTCAGCTGACTGTTAAAGACTGTGGGTGAAGACTCACTGAGCAGACTGAAAGTAGAAGCTCAAACTCCAGTTGAAAGATGCGACTGTGATAAATTCATAATGACGCATTGTCCAGATGACTGTTATCACATCTCCAACCTGCCGCCGCCGCCGTCCCTCCTTCTTTTCAAAAGTCCATTCAACATGTGAATTTAGCTGTTAGGAGTCAATTGCTGAATCACATAAATGTTGACAACAGTTTATTCAATCTCAGAGTCCTTTGCTCATTTAGTGTTGCTCATTTGGCCAAATGAGAGTGAAGTCGTTTGGACTCTGGGGCACTAATTAACAGAAACCCATGAAACTGAAGTTAATTTGCTCTAAGAGAACTGCTGCACGGCTCCGCGGTGAGAAACTCCATCCACAGACAGGTGAGGATGTCGTAGTTTCTAGTTTCTAGTTCAGCTGGTTACATGTGTGACAGAGCAGAGGTTTGTATTTGATCGTGCTGGTGTTTTTTAGGTTTTTATCGCTGTGTGGTGTTTAATGTACGTTGTGTGAGCGCTTCATTGATTCAGTTTCTCCATTTCACTCATGCTTCTATTCTCATATTTATGTTGCTTATGCTTTTTATGTTCTTCTTGAATTGATTAATGTGCAAGTTGAATCTTGAGTTGACTTGTGGTAAAATGTGCTTCATAAATGAAATTGCCTCTGTATTGAGGGTAAAAAGTAAACTCAATCAAGTGAAATATCTCAACAAGTACAAGATGCATTTATACAGACTTTGGACATGCATGGTCCCCAGACGATGAATCCTTCTGACTTTGTTGACCCTCTGGTGTTTCCTGTGTCAGGTTCACATTTGTGGTTTTAAATGAAATGTCTCAACAACGATCTGATGGATTGCCATGAAATCCGGTGCACATATTCATGTCCCCCTCAGATTTCACTTTGTCGAGTACGTTGGTTTATAATCTGCAAAACTAGTCAAATTTCCCATCAGCCTCAGCTGCACTTTGTGTTTAGTGCTAATCAGTAAATGTTGCATGCTAACAGACTAAACTACGATGGTGACCTTGGTAAACGATATAGCTGCTAAACATCTTAGCATTTGTGTCAAAATGTTCTTCATCAAAAACGTCTATATGAAAGTAATTCCTAGTGGCAGTTGACATAATCTGCGTGACAACTGTGTCCTCCTGAGAGGAATTTGCTGCTCTTATCATATGATGTTAATAGGATGCAGGAGACACGCTGATCAGATGCTTGAACCACCTCAACAGGCTCTTTTCACTCCTCCTGGATATCCAATCTCTTCACCTCGTCCCTAAGGATGTGCCTCGACGCGCCGTGAAGGAAATCTACTTCGACTGCTTGTATCTGTGATCTTATCTTTTCTGTCACCACTCGACGCTCGCGACCTTAACTGGCACTTTGTAAATCAGAGCTTCCCCCTCGGGCTCTGCCCCTCTCGACCTCAGTGGTCCGTCAAGACTCGGCCTCGCTGATCCACCTCTCACACTCGTGGTCTTGTGAATGGGACTGTGAGATCATTGAACTCCTTCACTGGAGGAAAAAGTCTGTAATGCACATTTTTTTCTTGCAGACAATCTTGATCTCATGGCAAAGCCAACTTGTCCTGCTGAGACAATAATCACAATGACAAATTCCTGGGATTATTTAATAAGCCACAAGGACCAAAGGTGACACAAGCTCGTAAGTCTTCTGGTTACGACGCCATCTTTGAAAGCACGGTTCAGTCAGCTGAGAGCTAAACCACATTTCTCTTTGAAATGAAACAAATTGCTTTCCCCACATCTCCCATTGTAGCCCGGTTTCACTCACGAGTGCCAAGAGATTTTATCAAACCTCTGAGACTGGCAACAAGTAATCTTCCCTTAAAAAAAAAACAGAAATAGCATTATTGTACTTTTTCACAGGAGGTAATGCTGGAGATTTTTCCAACAATGAAAATATTAACAAAAGCCACATTAAAAAAGAAGCATTTTACCCAACTGGAGGGTTTCCAGGAGGAGAGGTGAAGCTCGGAGCTTCAGACAACAAAGCCAGACACACAGATGGAAAAATCTTCATAGCAACCATTAAACAGCCTGTTGTGTGTCTCAGGTTTGCTTAGTTTTAAAATCCGTCACCCATCCGATTTGACCATTAAACAGCCAGCTGGTTTCTCTGTGTGAGGCGTGTCTGCGGGCCACCGAGGTGTGTGACGCTCATGTTGATCGTGCATCTTATTGCACGGTGTGATTCCTTGTTTCTCGCAGACTCTGACTTCAGTGTTATCTGATTCCCCCGCTGCGTTTGCTCTCAACGGGGCTTTTTTTAATCTTCTGATTCCCCCGCTGTCTCCCTCTGCTCGCCTCTCTGTTTTCTGGGCTCTTTGTTTCAAACCCTGCTGAATGCTACCAAGGGCCCCCTCCCATGTGGGCTCACAGTTGCCCCTCTTGTCCACTAACAGGGATGTGCATCTGAGCTAACACAGAGCTGTTTTAGTCATGGCCGGCTACGTGAGCTGCATGAGAAATGGCCTGTGGTTTGCATACCGTTTTTTTCTTGCTGCTCCTCATTTTTACACTGAATGCCCACTGGTATTCATTTTCAGGTTGGTATCTGCCTCTCATTTATTCTGAATTGGATATAAAAAATTTTTTAAAAATGAGTTACATAAGCAAAAAAATGTAAATCATGGCGTCCCTGTGTAAGAAAATAATGGATAGAGTGGAAGCCTTGATGCAAAGCACAGTCGTGTGTGCATTTATATGTTTACGTCACTTACTGATGGAAACTACTTTTAAAGTGTTGGTAGCTTTTTACCTGCAATTCAATGTGCAAAATAATTTTTTGAGTCTCAAACATTCACCTCCTGCAGGCTGTAAAGAGTTCGTAGCTCAAGGACCATTAGCTGATCTTTAAATCACAAAATTACTACAGATCCTGCAGAAAGTGTTAATTCACAGAGGTTACACTAAATTCCAATGTTGACAAGTTTTCATGGCAAAAAAACAAATCTTGCACAATCCATTTTTTTTTTGCTGTTGTACATCTAAACACACACTGCTTTGTTGAGATGCTGCTGTTCTTTTTTGAAGCTGAGCAACAACTTACAGAAGATAAATGAGAAGTTTGCAGCAGGAGCAGTTTCTTTGGAAACAAATCAATTCAAACTCATCCACTTTTCTGTTAATGTGACACTTGGATTTCAGCAGTAGCACAGTTCAACCGGTGTCCTTTAACATACAGTATGTTTGAGGTAATACAATTTTAATGGACACCTGTCAGCCACTCAGAGTTAGTATTCCCTATCTTTGAATGTATCAGCATGAATAATGTAATGTCAAATCTCTCCAAGGCAGCAAGAAAAATCCTGCCACTGCCTCCGATTAAGGCCGATTCACCTCATCTGTGTCCTCGGTGTACTCGTGTTCTTAATCTGTGCGGAAACAGGTCGGTGATTCTTGAAGCTCAAAGGTGAGTTAAAGAGAGACTGAAGAAGAGGATCCAGTTTGGTCAAAGTTGACCTGACACGTCCACCATGAACACGCAGATCCTCATAAATAGGGTTTAACTGCAAATTTGATTTCTGGTTGGGTCTATTATTTTCTGATTTCCTGTCATTTAATTTACCATCATATATGATAAGACTCGACTCTCTCATGGCCTCAATAGGCTCATGTCTTATCATGTCTATTCTGGGTTCATGTTATTTCCTGTGTAGGATCTGTCTCCTACTTTGTTTGTCGTCCTTCCATCTGTGTCTCTCTCGTTTATTTCTGTTCACAGTTAACAATCTGTACAGTAATTCAGTTTTGAACCTCCTCGGCCATTATAGACACGTACTCCCTCTGCTATTTGTTCTTAAATCTCTTTGGGTCAAAGTTTGCCCCCTCTTTCAGTCTGTGGCAATGTTGGTTAGTCGGTTGCTCCACTTTGGTCCAGACTGAAATATCTCCACAAATATTGGACAGATTTCCATGAACGTTCCTCAGAGAATGAATCCTAATGACTCTGGTGATCCGATGACTTTTCATCTTGTGCCAGCAGGTCAGTTTTCAATTATCTAGTGAACTATCTCAACACCAACCAGATGGATTGGCACAAAAGGTCCTGCAGACATGTGGTTTGGCAGACTGGGAAGAACGGGAACGTTTTTTTATATTCCGACTTTGGAGTGTTTATTCCAAGAGGGCTACCTCCACAGTCCTGTGGCTTTGTAGTCACACACTTTAAACTTGAGCTGCTTTTTGCATTTGAAATTGCTGAAAAACTATAAAGTGATTATGTTGGATTTTAATCAGATGTAACTTCCAGCCACAGTGGTTTGGCTGCCATTTTGTGTTTGTGATGCCACTGCTATAGTTCTGTTCACCATGTGGGAGAAATTTCCAAAACTTCCAACTCAGAATTACAACGGTGGCAGAAAAAGTGCTCTGTCCTTAAGTAGAAATACCATAGTTGAAAAATGCTTCATTAAAAGTAAAGGTTCTGCCACGTCAGTGAGGTTTACTGCTGATTAACAATTGATAATTTGCATTGCGAGCAAGTTATCATAATGAGAAGCACAGTCTCTGGAAGCTTGGCTGTATTTTAAAGTCCTGCAGTTTGTTGATGTTTTCTTTTTTCAAAAATTCAAATCATGTGATGAAACCTGACAATTTCCACTTTGTTTCTAGGCAGAACCCAAATCCAGTTCATGGGCAAACAGGTAAAGTGAAGCCATAAGTCTGTTATTTTAAATTGGCAGGAGTGGTGAGATGGTGGCTGGTTGCAGTTTGGGGGTTGGCAAGTTAACAGGTAGAAAAACAAACTACCAACAGCATGACAGAGGCAAACTCGACTGGTAACAGAGCTGGAAGCACAAAGACCAGCTGGAGACTGGCTGCTGGTTCAGGGTTCTTAAAGGGAGATGGTGATTGGTGGATGACAGACAGGTGTGCTGATCACAGATGACAGACAGGTGTGCAGAGAGAGAGAGTGAGGGAGAGAGAGAGAGCGAGGGGGGGGAGGGGATGAACAGCCAGACAGAGGAAACCAAAACACACCAAGCACCCGTCACTCATAACCTACTGAAACAGGCTGGAAATAACAAAAAATACATAAATAAAAACAAAATAAAAACGAATAACTCAGGACAGACAGACAGGTGTGACAGACAGGTGTGACAGAGGTGGGCTCCTGACTCACCACCAGGGTAATACATTTGCCAACTAAATCCTTTCAAGTGACAACAACAATTCATAATTGAGTGAGAGCTGCATGTGAGGATTCATGTGTGTGAGAGGAGCCAGCGTGGATCTCAGTTAGTGTCCAACCACAGAGAAGCTGGATTCATGAGAGAACAACAGACTTCACTGACCTCCCTCTCTCTCTCTCTCTCTCTCCTCCCTCAGTCTCAGTCTGGTTGGAGGAGGTCTCTCCTTCTCTCTTGGAGCTGGAGAGGAGAGCTCGGTCTCTCTCTCTCTCTCTCTCTCTCAGTCTCTCTCTCTCTCTCAGTCAGTCTCTCTCTCTCAGTCCCTCTCTCTCTCTCAGTCTCTCTCTCTCTCTCTCTCTCTCAGTCTCAGTCTGGTTGGAGGAGGTCTCTCTTTCTCTCTTGGAGCTGGAGAGGAGAGCTCGGTCTCTCTCTCTCTCTCTCTCTCAGTCTCTCTCTCTCTCTCTCCTCCAGCAGCCGCCGGGCTTCTTTCTCCGCAGCCTCCCGTCGCTTCATCATGGATGTGTGGACTAACAGAGTCTCTGGGATTATGGTTCAGGTCGCCCTGCTTCTGTCCAGCTGCTCCGGGACAGCCGGACAAGGTGAGCCGGCTGCGCGCTCCTCTGTGCCCGGACTCGCTGCGTCTCCTCCGGGCAGCGCAGACCCGGAGGGGCGCCTTTAAACTGGGCTCCATCCTGCTGATGTGGAGAAACACAAGACCTCTGATCTCTGGATTCACCGAGATTCAGCTGCTTGTCTTGGTTTCTTGTTGTGTTCATTTGGATAAAGTGCTTTTAAAGGCTGTGGGATTTTGCGCAATTACGCACCAGCGCTCAGCTGTGAAGGAGAAATAAGGAGGGTTTAAGAGAATGATGGTGATTTAATGTTGTGATATTTACAAGAACGAGGCTGTTATAGTTCTCATTAACAACATTCCTCCAGTATTCAGTCGCATTTTAATGCTCTGGTTCACCTCCAGGCTCGGGAAGCTTCATGGAGAGAAGGATGGAACAGAAACATGTTTGTCACCCAAACGTGTCAGAAGCCAGTTCATCCGCTGTGTGCACAGAACAAATATATGGCTTTGTTTTCTGCTTCATCTGCTGCTCAGAGCAGCGTGATGTTCATCCTGGGACTGAGCCATGTTTGTGCTCACACACTCCAGAGAGCAGTGTGAAGGTGTGTGTGTGTGTGTGTGTGTGTGTGTTGCAGCCTGTGCAGGTTGGAGAGGTTTGGATGGTTGGACCTCTTCTCTGTGTTGCCTGTGATAAGTTCTCTCTCTCTCTCTCTCCTCTGTGAGTGTGCAGGCATGTGTGTTCATTTGGAGCGAAGCGATGGAGAGAATCTGGATGAAGGGAGGATGATTTTCAGTGGGTAACGAGACATGCTTGTGTGTAATTGAGGCAGATGGCTGTAAAGTTCTCCAGGGTTTTATTTTTCTCGTCTTTCACAGTTTATTGATATTCCTGATCCTTTGATTCTCCTGTTCTGTCTTTTATTTCATCTCTTGCTGTGTATTTATTCGCTTCCTTGCCTTTTCTTATCCGTCTCCCTCTCTGGCTTCCTCTTGAGTTTTAATCTTCTTCGCATCCATCCCTCCAGTCGTCTCTGTGACAGACCGCCTCTCACACATCATCATGAAAGACTCATATGAAGCAACATGCACAGCAATGAGGTCTGATGGCTCTGCTGCAGTTTAATGGAAAGGCAGCCGGCTGTAAGACGGTTAGAGAGCGACGTGAGACTGATGGTTTCCTCCACGGTTGGACAGATGAGAAGTGATTCAAGGAGGAGTAGAACAGATCTGTAGTTTCTCCTCCTTCCTTCCTGAAACATCTCCAGCTTCACTAAAATGTCTGAGGTTCTTCTTCCTCCTCCTTTTTGTCTCTTCACCTCCTGCTGTTTCTCTTCTTTTTCTGTCTCTGACTCAGATCTGCCTCTAACTCTCTTCTCCGTCCTTCTCCTCGTTGCTCTTCTCTCTCCACGTTCTCCTCCTGCTGTTTTCTGTCAGCTTTCTTCCTCCTCCGTTCTCACGTCGACAAATTTCTCCCAGTCTTCCTCTGCCTGTTTCTCTCTCCATGCTGGCTCTGCCCTCCTGCTGGATGTGAATCAGCGAGCTGCTGCTGTGTCTTTCCTCCCTAATTCCTCCTCTTTACCTTCCCCCCTCCCTCCCGTTTCTCTTCCTGCCTCTTGGCTCCGTCTCCTCATTTCTCTCTCTCTGTGCCTTTACTCTCTCTCCTGCTCTTTCTGCAGGTGATTTGATGTTTCTGTCATCACCTCCTTCTGTGCAGCTCAGGCTACGATTCGGACTTCGCTCAGAAGGGGATTTCAGGGCCGAAGCCAAAGCTCATGCTTCAATTTGATCTCTGTCAGGGTGTGAAAGCCTCTGAAAATGAATGTAGACCACAACGGGACACTAAACCCCTCGACTGAGGCTCAGAGTGAGGACATTGTTTCAGGGTTTGCAGCTCAGTGTGTATATGTGCATATTCAGCAACTGAGAAAGTCTCGGATAGGTTTCACAAAACAATTCACTCGTTCAAAGTAAAAAATAATCTGCGTGTTTTTGCTCTCATGCAGCCGCGTTCATCACATCAGCTGTGGCTCACACGGATTGATCAGTATTGAATGATTGATTGATGATTGATATCAGCTCAGATTTCTGTTTGTCCAGCTTTAGTTGCAACCCCTCTCTCTCTCTATCCCTCTATCTCTCTCTGAGTCTATCTCGCCCGGCCTGACCCAGCAGCACACTCATCATGCACGGACCATAAACCACAGCAGCATAATAAGTTAAGGCTGCAGAGGTGGAGGGATCCCAGCCGCAGGTTTCAGACCAAGCTTCACGTCTCCTTCCCCCTGCAGACGGCTCACTGTTCATTATGGAGGTGGTACTAAATGACAACAAAGTAGAAATACATATTTTAACAGCCACAGATGGTGCTCCGATGACTTGTTAGCCGGAGGAGTGAAGCGCTGGGGTTCATGTGATGAGATTGGAGGAAGCTGGCGTGTGAAACAGCTACTACCCGCAGGGCCGTAAAGTCACTGTGCGTTTAATCGCCTTCTGATATTAACAGCGTGATGGAGTCACTGTGTGTTTTGAAATAGCTTCTTACGTGAAAGTCGTGGAAGAGGCAGGTCCAGTGTTTACAGAGACCTTTATGTAATCAAAAGGTGAGATCAGACAGGAGCCGGTGTCTCTCACGGGTATCTGGAGGAAACAGGATTTTTCTGGCCACTTGGGGGCAGCAGAACAAGCTGTGCACAACGTTAACATATCATTGCTTTATTAAGTCGTTAGGAACCTTTTGCTGTTACACATCTGGGCGATATTAAGAGACATTAGTATGTATTTGGATTTTGTTTCAGATGATTGGATGAGGGTTTGTCTGGGGTTGCAATGTGTCTGTAAATTCCTGATAGTTTCTGGAAATTTTCTGAGGGGAGTTGAGCTCAGGGAATTTTGTGAATTCTGGAGATTTTGCACCATTTCAATATAAAATTTTTATTGTGAACTTTGAGGGGAAAACCTGAAACCTGAAATGTGAGCAGAACACTTCTTGGCATTTTTAAGCATCAACATCAAAAACAGATCTGTGTGTCAGTCTAGTGAAAAAGAGCAAAGGCTTCTGGCAATCGTAAAAATTTTTCACTCATGTTCAAAAATCATACACTGAGACATCCGTCGTAAAGGAGCACAGAGACCAATTTTTCCAGTCAGAGCTGCAGAAAACAGACCAGAATCTGTCGTGGCCTCGGGACACGCCGCGCTCTGAATAAAGCATGTGGCTGTCATCGTAGATGTGGTCCACAAACAAGCCAGCCAAGCTACACTTGTGTTTGCACCCAGATACTCAGCTGTTAGTGAGAACAACAAATGGTCAATCAATCATCCTGCTGTATAAAGATATTCTGGAAACTGTAGCACCAGAAGTAAAAAATTTAAACTACAATATTTTAAACATCACAAGTCAGTTAGATCTAACAGAGACATGTGCATTGTTCCTTTTCAAGTTTGCTGTAAAGTGAGGCTTTAACCTCATCTTGCAGAGACACAGCTGCACATGAATAACATGCATGTATTCACAAATTACATGCAATACATTTTTCCTCTGTTTAAGAAAGTTCAGGTTCTTGGAGGTTCTTTGTCGACCAAAATGTTTTGCTAATGAGAGTAAGGTTTGAAAATCTAATACAATCTAATAGAGTTGCAAAGTTGTTGGAGTTGGAAAGTTGTGTTTGATGCTGACGAGGTGTAACGTTTATCATGATCACCATCTTAGTTTAGCCTGTTAGTTCGCCCACATTTGTGAATTAGTGCTGAACAGGGACAACTGAAGCTGACGTGAAAGTAACAAACTGAAATACTGGACAAATTAAAAGCTTGTCCTGACAATGGTTCGAGATGGTATAAACCTGAGAACCAGAAATGGTGCTTTGAGAAGTGAAGTCAGGAGGAGTCGTCCTCTAGGGAACGCATATTATTTCATGTCAATCCATCTAGTAGTTGAGATATTTCAGTCTGGACCAAAGTGGTGGACTGACTGACTGAAAGGCCGACACACTTCAATGGAAGATGCTGGAAGCCACTTGCTAAAAATATGAATGTGATGCAAAATGAAGCTGAAAAACAGCACATTTTTTGCTGACTTTGCCCGAATAACATTGATATCAATGAATATAAAGCCTGCTCTATTATTCTTACAGAGCAGAGACGAGCGTTTCTTCTTCTTCTTCTTCTTCTTCTTCTTCGTCTGTGGTGTTTATTGGTTTTCTGCTGTGTCTCTAATTGTGCCCTGAGAAAGTTTGGATCTCTTGCGAGTTATTTTGTTCTGCTTTATTTAGCTGTTTCTCCAAGTATAATTTGAGAAGGTACAAGGCTCCCTTGGATATATTTCTACATTAATTAGTGGATTATTTATTTAGTTGTACTTTATTGTTAGGCTGTGTTTTTTTCTCTGTTGCCTTCAGAAATCCTCCGAGTTTTTTTTTTTCTGGATAATAATTATAAACCATTTCTCAAAGCATAAATTCAGTGCATTCAAGACATGTCAAGTTTAGTCATGTTATTCCATGCGCTTCTTGTTAAATGTCAACTGTACCATGTAACTATACATGTGTATAATATATATTTTAATATACATGTTTTCTAAAATGTTTCTTGTTTCAGTCCCCAGAGAATGAATTGGAACTTCTTCCATATTGTATTTTGGCAAACAGGGACATTTAGATGTGGACAAATAGGCTCATATTCATTCATTGCTGTTTTGCCAGAATAAGAAAAACATTGCAGGACTCCAGCTCTTTAGTATTGTACTTCTAAAAAGCTGAGGGAGGCACAAGAGACAGACAAAAAGAATAAAAGATCAAGGTAGAGACCGAAATATCCTGACTTTTAGTCCTTTATATGGGTCATGATCCAAAACCACCTGATCTAACATCTCCCATAATGCAACTCAAACCGTCTTTAGATTTCACCCCTGTCTGATAAACACCTTTCAAACTCCACACTTCAAGTTTGTAACACAGGATGAAAGAGTGAACTGAACTTCATGTGTAAAATGAACCCTTTTAACACCGTATCACACTATAGAAAGCTGTCTCTGTGTAGAACGTGTGTGTGTGTGTGTGTGTCAGTGAGTGGGTTGGTGTGTCATAATAAATTCATGTATGTTACTCTTCCTGCTGTGGGTTTAAATTAATTGGATTGGCCCTGAGTCTTTTAAGCAAACATGAGGTTAAAGTTTATGTAAGCACATTAATATGAAGACGAAGCCGCCTTGAGTGAAAGAGACACATCTGACCTGCTGCTACACACAGTTACCGATCCATCTCTGCGGAGAAGACTCTCCCTCCCTCGACAGCATCCGTCCTCAGGCTGGAAATCAGAGAGCTGCAGTGGAAATGCTGGCTTAAGTGCTTTAGTGGTCAGAAAGCAGATGTAATGTACTTTAAATTAAGTGTGTATTTATACAGGAAGATTAGAGGGAGATTAAAACTGCAATGAAGATGAGTCTGTTTAGAGAGGGAATAAAAAAAAGATGAGATGAAACTTTACAGATGGAAAATTCAGCTACAGTTTAATTCATAAATGAAGTTATTACAAAAAATATGGATCGCAATCATTCAAAGTATAACAAAAGAGAATGAATGCAAAGTATGTGCCATTTGAGAATATAGGTGTAAATATTGTAGATGCACAAATGTGTGTGTATTATTATGTATTATAGCACATATGCAAGTTTCAGGATGGCAACACGCAATTTAAGACAATTTTTAAACATGCCTGGTTAAATAAAGGTTTGAAACTGATCATGTGGTAAAGTCCCCCATGAATGTATGATGGATCAATAGTATAAAGGTGATGGATGACAAATAGACATCACGACAGATACATCAAGACAATCGTGTTCTCACATTTCAAAAAGCAAATTGCCATTGAGGGATGAGGCCAGAAGAGCGGGACGGACAGATGAAGGCAAAGAGTGATCGACAGTAAAAACGACATGGACCACATATTACATTAGTATCGACGGACAACAGCTGGATGAAAGAATTTACTGCCTCATAGGAAATTACTTTGGAAAACCAGAGGTACGTGGCATTTAAAGGCCATAGCCAAAAGAAAAAAGCAGCCACAGCTCGCTCCAACCAATATGTTGCCCTTCAGCCGTTCATCCCTGAGAGAGCCCACCTATTGTTCATCATTCACTTAATAATCGTCAGTGGCTTCTTTCCACACGTCATTTGCTTCGGTGCTCTGCCAGCGCCGGGGGCAAGGTCCGTCCGAAGCCGTTTATCAGAGTGAAGTGAAGGAGCCAAAGTGTGTCCTGAGAGGTTCGAATGTTTGTGTTAGTTCTTTCGCACTAAATCAGCATCTGTGCGGCGTCTGTGACTCGTTTCAGCTTAATGACAACGAGAGCTAATTTATTGAGGTTCATATAGTTAGACTGTCATTTGATTTTAGGGGATCTTGTGCAAAGCCTCCACCAGTTGTTCAAAATCAAGACATCGAGAAATCCTCCTTTTTCCAAGAAGGACCGACACAGTCATTTCAGCAAGTGTCCCATAATAACATGTTTACGTTGAAGGAAGCCCTCTAGTGGCTGGAGTCATTATGACAGAAGCACAGTAGAACAAAAAGCCGAAGTTAAAGGACAATTCCCAAACTTTACTCTTGCGTATATTATTGTAGCTCTGATGATAAAAGCCTCCTAACCTTAACAAAGTCCTTATTGTAGCCCAAACCACAATCTTTTCTGAACTTTTTTGGGCAAAACCTAATCAAACCTTAACCATGTAACGGTTTGCAAAGGCAAAGAGACACGATGTCATCCATCCATCCACTGGCTGTCAGATGGCGCTCTAACTTGCATATACCGTAGCTCACATGACTAACTGTGTTAGGCATGTTGACTAAGCTCACAAGCTGCTAGTGCTAACTTAGTGACCTCCGTCGGTCACGTGACCCTCGACTTGCATGTCGTCATAGTTCCTCTCGGCTCTCCGCTCTATAGTTCCCAGCTGATTAGGCTCAATGTTAGCTGGTTTATTAATTATTCAGTTTGCCTCATTAAGATCAAGACCTTAATCTGTGCAAGATCACAACAAGTCAGATCAACATCAGTAAGAGCTCCCTCAGTGGAGCGAGGGAAGCAGTCTGAGCCGGCTCACAGTCGGAGCTGAACCATCCTGGGTCTGGTGTTCTCATCAAATCCAACTGAAGCTCAAACACGTTTGCTGGAGTTTGCAGTTACAGCTGGAAACTACGGACAGAGATGATGAGTCCTCTTTCTCTTCAGATTGTTACGTTCAATACATGGACCAGCTATGACGACAGATCATTTGCTCGTATAGTGCTGTCTTCTCTGTCAGGCTCGGCAGAAATGAAATGTTTTCTTGTCCAGTAAGTCATTAATCTCGTTACTCATCATCCACACGTGAAGGATAGATGATTGCACTCACTTTCCAACAGCATCTTCCGGTGTGCTCTCTTTCTTTTTCCTTTTCTCTCATCAGTCTTCCCTGAGGTTTTTATCTCCCCTCTGAGCTGATTTAGAGCCACTGGAGTGTGTGCTATAATCATAGCCTAATGACAGATAATCTCAAGAACACTAAACGACTTTAATCCCAGTCTAATGACAGATAATGCCACCGCGCTCCTGCTGTGTGTGTGTGTGTGTGTGTGTGTGTGTGTGTGCTGATTTGCTGGGTGTTAAAGCTGACGGCGGCTCACCGGAATCAACAGGATTCCCGGTCGTCCTCAAGGAGAGAAGTTTTGAACCTAAAGCTGTTATTAGCAGTCAGTTTATTTTCTGCCTGCGAAAGAAAGGCGTCCCGTCCGGCCTCAAAGTCAGTTGTTGAGTTTGAAAAGCTGTTTGGGAGTCTGACGTTTTGTCAGGTGGAAGTCGAGGTGAAACTCATTCACATTCAGACTGGCTCTGAAGGTTTTTTGTGCCCCCCGTCCTTCAACTGTGATCGAAGAGGCCAATGAGGCAGGTGATCGTGAATTTTTGATCGTATCACTTCCGCTAATTTCATCAAATTTAAAACAGCATGGTTTGGTTATTCAAATATTTGAAGCTGAAGGGAGTTGCTGGAGGATGAATGGCATACTCTGGGGTGTTATTACTCACCCAATGAAGGCTATTGGGCTCCTCTAAAAGGGTTGATTATTTAAGCTGTGGAGGCTCCAGGGGAATATTAGAAGTGCTTGATTAAATCTCTGAGCTCATGAAGTATCCCTCATCTCCACCAAGATTAATCTGGTAAAGAAAATGCTGAGGTTGGTGCAAATTCAGCAGCCTATTGCAGGTGTGGCACGGCCCTGTCTCGTATGAATTTATTGCTTTTCAGTGAGCTGGTTGTTTGCACTGAGAAGAACATAAACCTGTGAATATAAACTACTCGGTGTGAATATGGTGAAATGTAAACCTCTGGGTTCTTTGTGATTCATGAGGGGGCAGCATCAGCGAGAGCCAGGGTGAGAAAAGGAAAGTAGCTGAGGATAAATCCCCGTCATATTTCTTCTTCAGTGTCATTTATGGAAATGTGTGCAGGCAAAGTGGAGCCATGAATGAGATCTGATGAAGTCAAGGTTACAGAAGGAACGTGGAGCCGCCGGTCATGAATCTGGATTTATTAACCCAGGAACAGGTAGTTAAGTGCGGAGCTGACGGAGGACTTCTGTCCATCCATTTCACATTGGGACCTGCTGGACTGCTGATGTTTGTTCAAGGCCGTCCCCAGGAGAAGTCTCGCTCCCCAAAAAATGAAGCCATTCATCATGTGAGTTTGTCTTCGTGTCAGATGGCTTGTTGTCACTTCGAATTGTGGATCTGCTTCCGTCTGCGGAGGTCATGATACTCCGTCACTCATGTTGAGGGACATGTTGTGTCTTACTCATTCATCAGTGACTACTCAGGATGCAAATGTTGTTTGTAACCTCTTCTCTATATCTGATCCTATATTATATCACAGAAATTGCATTTGCTGATTTGTTGTGGTGATCAGTGCTTCTCGTACTATGTTTATTGCCATACACCCAAATACATATAAGGCAAATTCCTTCTATGTGAAAACTACTTGGCAATTCTGATTCTCAACATGTTAATCTTCCACAACTAGCTCAGAAGCGAAGTTTGATATTGCCTTAACTCTCACTTGAACTTCCTGAAAATGATGAAATCCAGGCTCCACATCCAGCCACAGAGGGAGACAGGTGGTGTTGCTGAGCTCTGGAGACGCAGACTGCTGTGGGAATTTTAATGCCACATTTTCATACGCCCTCCCTGCATTAGAATAATAACTTTCACCTTGAAAATCTGAAAAGTGGCCCCATAATATGTTACTTATGAACTCTGCATCTTTCTACATTTTTGCAAGGCTAATTGACTAATATCTGCCTCCAGCATCAGTGCATCTACATAACTTCAAACCTCAGAGTTCAGCCTCCAGTGTGTCCTTGTTCCACGCTGGAATAGATGCTGATCACAGCTTCACGCTGTCACTGCTGTGTATTTTTTATGAAGTCAGTGCTGTGTGACCACGGCTCTGCAGACTGCTGCTCTGCAGCGACTGCTGATCAGAAGAAGCAGGGCCGGTCAGTTCGTATTAGAGAGGAGGACGGAGCTGAGTCAGTGGCCATTAAAGACGGAGGGGTGAGGCTGAATTTCAACGCAACAAGACAGAGCTTAATCAGAGCTGAGCATGCTGAGGTGAGGCAGAGGAGGGAGAGAAGGAATGAGGGTGGATAAGGGGAGAAGAGAAGAAAAGGAAGAGCAACACAGAGTGTGAGTGGATAAACTTTGGGGTCAGAGTCTGCAGGCTGTCTGGTTGTAGTATTCCCTCTGTGTTTCTCACAACTGCAGTGACATTTTCTTCTGCCTTTCCCATTTCATCCCTCAATGACTTTGCTGTATGTGTGTACGGGCCACCATCTGCTTTCTGGATGCACCGCCTCACATCTTTGAGATGATTTGACTTCATAAGATGAAGTGGGAGGCAGAGGAGGAGGAGGAGGAGGGTGACAGGAAGGACAGCAGGTATGACGGATAGAGAGGAGAGAAGGGAGGAGGAATTAGGACAGTTGAAGGAGATAAGGGTGTGGAAAGCAGGAAAAGGATAAATGTGAATTTGGGAGAGTGGAGGGGTCACTGGAGGTGAAGGAGGAGAAAGAAGATTTTGAGCTGATGAACAGATAGTTTTGCTCAGAGAATTTAGCAGTTTCCTGTCTTTTTCCCTGCAGTGACACTCTCAGCTGCCTCTACAATTTCACCCCCCGCTGGCTTTTGAGCTCGAGTGTGCGCATTTATATGTGTGTGTTTTCGTGTTCGGCTCTCAGTTCTGCAGAGCCCTGCAAGTCGTGGGTTTTTGCAAGACTGCGCTGGTATTAATATTAATGTCTGTCCAAAAAAAGTGATTTTAGTGATATCTGAAATTTGAGCGACTGGGATTTCTTCTGTCCCTCTGTTCCTCACATGCTGCTCTCAGGCAATTAAATAAGGACTGAGTCAGATTATTAAAGAAAAGGTTACGGTGCACGTTGAATATTTGTCCTTTCCACCTTTATTTGCACTTATGATGAGGCGCTGTACCTCCCATGGTGTAAAAGTAATGTCAGTTATAACATTAGAACACAAGAGATGCACTGTACCTGACATTATTTACCTTATTTCATGAGGACAAGTCAAGGTTTCACTGGGTCTCTATACTCACACTGTCTTTACTGTCTGTGCTATTCATAATTTTCAAGTCACTACCTTTCCTATGATTCAACAAAAGAAATTGGACCTGTGGTGATTCGCGTTAGCCTTATGAATTTAAATAGGACCTTTATTGGCTCAGGGTCAGAGAACGTACTCTGACTTCATGTCATTTTTTTGGCATTGCTCAACTAAACCTCAACCTGAATAGAAGTATAATCAACTCGTGTAATTGAAAGCACCTGTAAACTATGTTGTCTGCATTAAAGCTGGTGATACTGTGGAGGTGACATTTTTTACTTGTCATAGTGGTAAAAGCTGTTACTAATAACATAAATGATGTCTCTGTTTGAAACAAGTGTCCCAGTGAATCATGAGTGTGACAGTGAGTCAGCTCGACTCGGCTATGTTATGATTCATCGATCAATCATATATCATTTGAATTATGGCTGTAGCTTAATGAAACACTCATTTGCATTGGACTCAAGCGTTTTATGATATAATCTCATAATCTGATACTTAGAGGTTGATATGACATTATGTCCCATTCAGGGCAGAACATTATGGGGTGATAGTGCAGTGATTAGAGACATTCTGTACCTGACCCTAAATCCTCCTTTAGTAGAGACAAGAGGAAAGATAATGTTCCAACAGGGATTTCATGATGCCCCACTTATCATAAACATGGTCTGGAAAAACAATTAGAACTGATGTGAACAGATGTTCTGTAGCTGGAGGCTCAGTCTGGTCCTCCGGGAGCAGAGAGCAGCCGCAGGAGCTTCTGAGGTCTCGACCGGTCACATCACAACAGTGAGATAAATTCTGACCCGCAGAACCAAACAGCAAAAAAAATGAAATTTCTGTGAAGTGCATTATCAACTCAGAGATAAAATTGACCTCAAGCTTCAGCAAAAGATCGAATTAAAGGCAGGAAAAGGAACAAAATGTGTAATACTGGTCTGGAGGAACAGTCCTCTGCTCCCAAACCATCGTCACCAGCATCTGTGGTTTGTGTGGTTTGTCACATCCACATGAATATGTTTTCGTCCACATCGAGAGACTGGAAACGCAGGCAGGCAGACACCTTCGCTGCCTGATTGGGTCTTATCAGTCATGATGATGAATCCTTCCCTGATTCAACACCCCCTGTCATGTGACCCTTTTCCAGAAGAAATCAAATGACATCAACCTGTATATATCTACAACCCTTGACTACCAATGGTTCATTCAACATAGTTAACAAATCACAGACCTTGTTTTCTATGCGAGCAGCTGTTGTGTAGTTAATTCATGCATTTGATCATGTTACTACTGCCAACATGTGCACGCCAAGTCTATGTTAATGGTGACGTGATGCGATTTCAGGTCTAAGTCTGGACGGAGATTGTTTCTGAGATGGTGATAAAAAGCTCATGTGGACAGAGATTGTTTTCATTTTAAAAAAACATTTTAAGTTTATGTGTTTTAGTCTTCATCCAGCAGCCAACTATGACCTCTAAGTTTCTATTCCCCCAGACTTTTTGCAGATCAATCTGTTCAGAAGGATGTGACCAGCTCGCTCTGACAGGAGATACTCACCACCACATCCTACATTTCTGACCGATGCCCTAATTGGTGTCTGTCAGGCTTTTGATCCCAGCTGCCCCCAATTACACTGTCGCACCGAGGTTTAGTTCAGTGTCAAAGTTCTGCACCGACGCTCGTCTCCGCAACTTCTGGCAAAGACGGAAACTCTTCTCTTAGTTAGTTAAAGAAATCTGAGCGTCCTTTGTGTTTGTAGCCTCAGGAAAGCTGAGAGTGTTTGAGAGAAGATGGAGAACATCACATTATCAGTAGAGAAGTTTTTTTAAAGAGCATTTATCTTCTAATGTCTCCTGAGGGAGGAGGGCTGTAAAGTCAAACTAAGTAGATGCTGGGACTGCAGCTCCTGTTGTGGTTTAGTGGAAGTGTAAAGAGGCCACACACACACACACACACACAGAGGAAAAGACAGAGAAAGAGAGCTTTTATAAAACTCTCCTGCAGCAGTAGATACTGTCCGCCTCTTTAGCAGTGCTGTGAAGTAATGTGATTACTTTTTTCTGCAGCAAATAGTGCAGCTAACGTTTGGTGATGATTGGATATTTTGGCGGAAAACAATGATGATCATTAAGATGATGTGTAGTTTTGGCAGTTTTGTAGTTTACAAATGCAATGTTATGAGTAGTGTAACTAATTACTTTTGCTGTTGATTAATCGGAAATGTACTGCACCATTTTTTCAGTGAGCGTGTCATCGACCACATCTTTCAAATCCCAACAGTTGCCCAATAGTTGGAAGAGTGCATCATGTGACCTTGTGGTGACAACTGTTGACGATACAAATATTTTGACCTTAATATTAAACTGTAGTGTGTTTTCTAAAACGTGCTGACTTTGACACAGAAAGTGTTTCATCATGAAAATAGGAGATAGCACATAGTTGTTAAACCACCTCGAAACATGTGGGAGGAGGTCAAGTGGAAGGATGGGTGTGAAGACTTCGACACTGGGAACCAGAGTTTCTATCCTGTTTACCAGCAGCAAACATTGATTTCTTTTAACCATGAACAGCAACACGAGTCCTCACTTGTTGCTCTTCAATGCCAAGAAAGAAAGCACAGATCAATGGGCTGCACGGGACGAAGGTTCGTTGTTCTGGCATCAGCGTTTTCTCCATTTTCACTCCTTCAGCTGAAGCACTGCCGTCCTCTTTCTCGTTGTCATGAGTCCCGAGTGTCCCATCCAATTTAATGTCTCACTTTTGAAATAATTTTGCTAAGCTGCCTGGATGATGGGAATATCTGGGTGCTTTTTTTTTGCCTGAGCGACAGAAGCAAATTGACTTTTTTTCTTTGTAGATGTGTTGATATTTTCAATTAAGAAGCAAATATATTCACTTTTTACCGCAGCTGGTAAATTAGTTGGTATTTGACGATACATATCTCCCCCGGAGCCGTTAGCACGAGCGATGTAGCCTCCAGCGCTCCCTCTGAATCTGCATAATTCTGACACTCTGATTGACGGTGAATGAACTGAACCCCGGTGAAAGTCTGGTTTGTCGGCGGCTCGTTTCAGCTCTCTGTCTGCGTGAGTTAAACCTGGCAGTTTAAAGATGAAGAGATTTTAAATGGCGCCGTGATGTGGCCCCGTCGCTGTTTTGATCACTTCATTTGGTTGATGTCTGTCTCCCACGCAGCCGCCCACGTCGCTGCTCAGTGCGACGAGCCTCAGCGAGGAGGAGGATTGTTTCATCCTTTCAAACGCAGCTGTAGTTTAGTGTGAGGCTGAATGCATTAGGATGCTGTTTGTGTGGGCCGTTCACTGTACGTATACATAAATGCGCTTTTATGAACCATGTGATGCTGACAGATCTTTTGACATTGAAGAGAAAAGCTTTTATCATTATTTCATTATTTCTCTCTCTTCAGAAGGCTGCAGAAAAATGACCTTCTCAACTGATTTCATCTTCATTCTGATTATTGTTATTATGAGTGATTGGACGAAGTTGGACCAGGTCTGTTCCAGTCTGGGTCAGCTGGTGTTAAAATCGTTTGTGGTGTTTAAGGAGCAACTTCGCTCCCATTTTTACCTTGAACAACGCATTTGAACGCTGACACACGCAGACACCAGATTTCAGAGAAGGACTTGTTTGAACCGCTGGTTGACTTCAACATGTGGCCAACGAGACATGGACCTGCAGGTTGGGAGGATGATCAGGGAAAGTCAGAGATTTCTTTTGGTCTCGAAGGCAGAATTACAATTTTTAGCCAAATAACTACTGCTGCATATTTTAATCTTTAGAATAGTTTGACATTTTGGGAAATATGAAAACTAAAAACTAAAACTCACAATTTAACAGGTTGTTTAAACACATATATGAAACATAATTAATCAGTGAGCTTCAGAGGTGCTGGTGGGTGGATTTCATTACATTTGGACAGAGCCTGGTTAGTTATTTCAGTCTTTATACGAAGCAGAGCTAAGCTCGATTTATAGCTCCTGTACAGACGGGAAAGTGGAATCGATCTTCTCGTCTAACTTTCAGGAAAAGTGCATTCCAGTGTAACACAAAACAAAATCCCCTTTTTTGATTGTTGAAAATTGTTGAAATGTTTCTGATTGTTCGCTGTCTGATTAAATCACTTCTCATTGCGTTTACATCATGTGATAATCAGGAATGTTTTTAGTAGCCAAAAGATGAGCGAGCGCTTTCTGTTGCAACTGAGGCTGTTTCATGTTTCAGTCCTTGTTGCCCTCATTTCCATCATGTCTTGTGCTATATTCAATTTTCTTACCTTTCCTGCTCAGATTGCAGCATAATGACATGAATAAACTGCATCAGATGACTTGGTGTGGTCTCTGGCGTTGCAGTGTGGCTCTACATGGTCGCTGCCATATGCTGGTGTGAAGCCTGATCAGATTCTCTCATCCTGTGCTATTAATTATGTGTCAAAGCGATGCTAATTAAACGAGGAGAGGAGAGCTCCTGCCATGTCCTTACCTTCAGGGTATTAGTTAGCACAGTACACTGCTCTGCATTTCAATTAATCAATTAACAAGTCGGGCCACAGGCAGCTTTAGAACAGATACTGGCTCCTGTTGAATAATTCAGCACTTTTAATCAGCTTGTATCTATCACGGCCAGAATATAAATCGAACATGGCGTGTAATTTAAATTTTAAAAATGTGGAACTGTTTTTTTTTTTTTTTTTTGGTTTTCTGTTCGTCTTCGCAGCTGATGCATGTGGTCACAGATTCTTTAACGAGGTCATTAGTTTTGTTTTTCCTCATTTTCTTCAGTCTAATAACCATCACAGTGAGCGAGAGTCTTTCATTTAGTCATGTGTTGATCATTTTTTAATATTGAGATTGGAATAGAGTGAAAGATGTGACATTAGTAGTAAAGTTGGATTGGGACCATTTCAAGTTTGCATTTCAAGTTTGTGCAAAATGTTTTACACATTTTTGAAGAAAAAATGTTAAATATTCACTTTTGTCTTTGCAAAATGTAAAGATTTTCAGCATTTTTTTTTGGCTTTATCTCATTGCAAAATGAATTTCTTTGGGCCGTGGACTGCAGATTGGACAAAAGTTATTTGAAGACGTCATCTTGGTTTGACAAATTCGATATTTGGCTATTTAGCTACTTTTCACAATATTTTCCAGACTAAATAATTAATCAATTAACTGTAAAAGGAACTGACAGATTCATCAGTTCAGCCAAGTGAAAATGGCCCTAATCTTTCTAATCTAATGCCAGTATCTATTTGTATCTGAACTTTAAATAAGCCAGCCTAGTTTCTCTCCGCACTGACTCATCTCTCGACTACTTGTATCTTGACTGTGCTGCATGTTGAACTCAAAAGTTGCAGTCACCTTGTTAAGACGCTCGATTGTGCAACGTCAAGTCACACAAACATACTATTTTTACAGAGCTTCATTACTGTTTGTCCGGATCTCTTCAGGTCAAACTGGAGGTGGACGTGGGGGGATTAGTAAAATGAACATTGACGTTTTCTGCTTGAGGATGATTGTTAGTGCTCTGGAGCAAAAACAAGCATCAGCCGGAGCCTCATTATCCTGCTTACCGCTACACGCTCTGAATGGCTAAACGAGTCGGCTCGGCTCACACTGAGAACTGAACTCTGGCTTTGTCGGCCTCATAGAGCTCCGAAGTGCGGGACCTTCTGTTCGCCGCTGTTTGTTGAGGTGATGGATGGAGCTCATCGGTATTCAGGGTCTCCGGCTCTGTCATGGTCTCTGTGGGTTCTTTGCTATTCAGGAAAACAGTGAAGAAGTGGACAATGCAGGTGAATGAGCCGTGCTCTCCCTCCCTGTCTCTCCGGTGCCAAGTATTAGTCTGCCTATCATGTCACTGGTGATTAATTGTGCTTGACGGTGCCAAGGCCTTGGCACTCGGGAGATTTTTTTTTTTTAATCTTTTGAGACTTTTTACTGCTGTCAGATTCACAGTTTATTCACCCTGAATGATAAAACTGACACTGTGGGTGGATGGATGGGCTGTAGGAGAGATGTTTGACTCGTTCTCTCTCCCTCTAAATCCTCCTCAGGTACCAGAAACGATTAAACATTCATTTGATGGGAGGATACTTTATTGAGATGAAAACCCATATCCCATCACTCAAATGTCAATATCATGGTCGGTGAAGTTCTGTATTACACTGGAACGTCTTTTATTTTTTTCACCTGAGGAAGAAGCAGCATCGTATTTTGGCTCAGTATTAGATCAGTTAAGACTTATTTTCTACCACAGGAGATTTAAGACAGCAGAATCACTTCCTATATTCTGTTATAGCCTGAGAAGTCATCTTATCTTTGCTCAGTTTGTTTTGTGTCCTCAATAACCTCGACCATATTTTCCTCTTGTAGTTTTCTTATCTTGAAGCAAAGCACCTCATTTTCTCAGATTTATTCTGCATAATAGCGAAGTCATAGAAATGTTTTGCCTTTTCTGCTGTCGGTGTCTCACAGCTCCCACATCTTGAACCCTGACTGCTGCTTGCAAGTGATTCAGAAATGTCAACTTTTTTTTCCTTCTGTTAACCTGCAGGCCTGAAATATAAATGTCAGACAACAACTGGTTTTTCTAAATGTACCCTCCATACGACGTTGAGGCTGACAGAAAGAGAAAGAAGGTGCGCTGGTTTGTTGCACTAGTTTAATATTCAGGAATGTTCTCCAGAGCCGGGGTCAGTGTCGAGGTTCAGCGGCTGCAGAGTCCAGCAGGTTTTCAACATTTAGCTCCATTTTCCTCCGAGCTGTCTGTGTTTGTGCTCGGCTGGTCACACTGTCAGGGACGTCCGCTCTTAAATGCCAAAGCTCCGCCGAGGAAAACCGGCCCGGTGTTTTTAAACCCCTGCTCTCTCTCTCTCTCTCTCTCTCTCTCTCTCTCTCTCTCTCTCTCTCTCGCTCTGTTGAGTGTTGCCTCAGCAGAGGATGTGCTCTCACCACACATTATCTCCTCAGGGATTACAGCTCTCTGTACTGGAGAGCCGTCCCTCTCGTTTCACCTCTTCAGACGACTGTAATTCACCTGCTGTTCACGCCGAGGACTCGCCCACCACAGGACGAAGACGATCAGGAGGAGCTTCAGAGGAGCGCAGAGCTCCACCACGTTTAAAACAGTGGAATTAAATATGTATGAAGCTCAAAGCCGCTCTATTAACTAACATTAGAATTATTAAAGATTGATTTTAAAGTGTAAGTTTACTGTACATGAAGATGCTCAGTGATCACTGCTGGAACAAACTGTCCTAAAGAGAGTTAATAGCACATAATTTCTTCATCAAAGAGAAACTGTTCAGAGCCACAGTGTCACTGAGACCAAGCTGGAGGCGTTCTGATGTTATTGGACTCAATATTCATCGACTTTAAAACTCTTCATAGGCTTTTATGAAACCTTTCAAAACACTAAGTGTAGCATTTAACATCAATAAATCAGGACACTGAGACAAACTATAATTAATAGGGTTGGGAGTTTAATTCAATGTTATTGCTGTTTGAATTACAGTTATGTAATAACTAAAAGAGAAGAGGTGGAAGATTAAAAATGGAGCCGACCTTTTCTTGTTACTGAAGTCATTGTGGTTACAATGAAAAAGCAGGAGAAAATGCTCATTGTAATGTCGTCAAATGGCTTCGGGTGTTGTCTATTTAGCTCCACAACACTTTGCTGAAAGCCCAACAAAGCCAAGAAATGTCATTGTCATTATTCCCCGAACAATTCAATACTGTCGTCCCAATAAAAAACAACAGCATCAGTCCATCAAATGACAAAGCTCTGTAGGTGCTGGAGTAATAATGACAGGAGCGACGTTGGAGAGTCCATGTGCTGTGTTGGAGAAAACTACTGATGAGTCGATGTAAACTGTCACAAATCATCTGTTAATGATCTCAAAAGTCCAAATTGTGACCTTTGACATCAGAGAAGGTTCAGGCTCTCTAAAGATTAGAAGTCTTCATTTCTTGAGATCTGCTCTGATAAGATATTTAAGTCGTACATGCCTCTCTTTTTGATCTTGGGGCAGTGAGGATGTGACTCGGCTGTTGGATTGTTTGTCAAGCTGATGACAGACCGGATTTTTCCCATCCTGTTGCGAGTCATTGATGGCGAAGGTGAATGTCCCCTAATCCTGATGAGGTAGTCACTGTAGGCCACAACTCAGTGTTTCCCTTCCAGTACTTCAGTACTTATTTATCTTTCCCTAAACCGAAACCAGGTCGTCTTTGTGTCCAATCACGTTATTGTTGCATCATGTGAGAGGTGAGTTATTTCTAATGATTTTGGAGAAATCAGAGAGCAAAGATTAAAGGAGAGTGAATATTGGACTGGTGGACACAAACACGACTTCAAACGAATGTTAATATTGCATCATCAGACACACACAAACTTTTCGCCCACACGTCCACCATAACAACGACGTGATAATGTGTTTACAGCTTTTTGCAGCGCCCCCAAGTGGCCAAGTGGTAGTTAGGTTTTTTTTGCATTGGTGTGAGAGAGGCTGCCACAGCTCACCTTCAAAACACGATGTAGTCCTCTTCACTTCGTACGGAATGATTTACTGGTGTGAAATATGTGTCTGTTTAAATGGAGTGTTACTTCCTGTGAGAGAGTGAGATCATCAGATGGTGGTGGATATGGAGACAGATGAAGACCTTGTGCTGTTGAGATGAAGTGCACCGATGTTGACAGAGTAATCGAAGCCAAAGCCTCGCCGTCGGAGTCGTGGGCCGGGATCGGACCGCGGCGTGAATCACAGTAATTGGCTCTCGTCTCAGAGGTGGAGAACAACATCCGTTAACAGAGAGGCTTTAGATGGAGGCGGCTTCCAGTTTGGAGCTCGAGAGGAGAGTTATGAATATTTACTGAGCTGTTGTTCACGAATGTGTGTGGATGTTTGTGGTGGCTACAGTTACACTGCAGGCTGCATTTCCACTGTTTAGTTCACAGTTTCTCTAAATGATAAATGACATAGCTGTGTAAACTCATTATACAGTCGACTCTTGCCTAAATTTCCTTTAGGCTGTATTCAAATATATTTTATTTAAAGAGAATTAAGGGACTATATGGGAGTTATTGGGGTGGTCCATTTTTTTTAAAAACACAGCGTCCTACCAGCTTTATTAGTATTTTCATTTTCAAGTTAAAAGTGCAACACCCTCCCCTCAATGTCACCAAGTAATTTAACACTATTTAATTGTAATTTATTTTGCCTTTCATGACTAAAAGTGCACAAGAATTGAAGGTGGTCTAATCCAGTTTGAACCTTAATATGTCAATAATAAGACGACACACCCCTTTTTAAACATTTGTTTTTGGGAAAAGGCTTTTTGAAGACACGCTCTCTCACACGTGTCCTGTTGGAGAAGTTTTCCTCACATACTTTTTATTTAAGAGAGTCCTCGTCTTTGAAGCCTTTTCTCCCAACACACACCGTTAAAGCCTGTAATGTAAATCCCACATTCGTGTAGCTTTTCTACCAGACACACTTTGCTGTCGGGCTCTTGGAAACAGTCAACATTATTTTCTCAGCCTGTTAGTATTTTTATATTTTTTTAATGTCTGTTTAAGCTCCTCGTCATCAGCAGTAATTCTTGGCAGCTGGACAGATTCTCTTCTGATCTCTGGTTATTTCCTCCGTAGCAGAAAAGCGTGTTACAAGAACCATCAGAAACTTTTGTAAGTTAAACTCGGCTATAGGACACTTTTTAGGAAGGATAAAAGAAACACAATAAACAGAGAGAAGCTCACGAGCCAAGAAACGTTAAGGCTACAAACAATTTAATTGCAAGTCTCTCTGCAGGAGTCGGTGCGACGCTGATCGTCTCTCCATTCAAACAGAATATCTGCTGTTGTCAACACATAATTGTCCTGAAATGAGACGACTCACACTTTTAAAAATGCAATTTCCAGGAAAAATATTAAGGCCAGTTCAATGGTTTTAAAACATTATTGCAAACATAACAAAGTGATGTGTTCTGTTTCCATTTTGAACCTGTCACATATGATGCTTTTTGTCTCTGATTCGACTGTAGTTCTGCTTCCTGTTAAGCTGCAGAGTAAAGTGAAGGTTGGTGCTGCTGCAGGATGGTGACAAAAGATGTGCTCTCAGGAGAGATAAGCCAATTAAAAGGATAATTATTGCACATTATGTATAGTATATGAGGTTTTTTATTGCAGCCAATCATCTAGAAAGCATTAAAGTGTGAAACATTTTGCTTCTGACATCGTTGATTCGCCTCCATCAGTATCCAGCCTGTAATGAGCCAGTCAGGACACCATTCATCTCCACAACACGACATGATTACAGCATTCATTTATCCATCTGGGCTGAATTACACCATTCATTCATCCAACTGGACGTTATTACACTGTTCATTCATCTAATGCGGCGCCATTACAGCTGAAAGACCTGTTTCCACCTGGGGAACATTAGACCTGCTGCTCAATGATTAGACTCCGACACTCATGTGTTAATAGACACTGAATCAACAGGTTTTGCCGTCTAAAGGCTGAAAAATAGCCCCCTTTGTTCTCATGAATCAAATCTGAGTGAATAAACTCTTCTTTGGATCTGAAAAGCTGATCATTTCGAGGGCTCACCTCTCGGCATCAGTGAGCTCCCGTCCTGCTGTTTTTAACAGTTCTGCTGGTTTTCACTCAGTAAAAGATGGAGAATGATCCGTCTCCAGCAGCGTCTGATGATGTGATATCTTGACCTACTCAGCTCAGAGTTTGGACGCTTCTTTCCAACTACTCTTATGATTTTTAAATCTATTCATACTCTTGCTAAGAGAGGACACACTCCCGTCTCAACCTGCTGTTGTGAACCACTTCCTGTTCACTGAGAGACTGGAGCGTAATGTCAAAGGCCTGTTTCCACTCAGCTGACATTAAACCTGCAGCTCGCTGATAAAGCTCCTCTTCAGCTGCTGCTGTTTTTCGAGGCTAAAGAACGTGACGCTCCTGCTGGTTTCTTCTGGTGTTCTGCATTTCTGAACCTCTAAGTGCTGCATCGCTCAGGTTGAGTGTTGATGCTTCTGTTTGAGCAGCTCCACGAGTCTCAGCCTCTTCTGATAAATGCCTCAAGCGACGACGTCAGTTTGGTCTGAACACTGCAAGTTTGAAAATTAAGTGTGCGGCGTGGAGTTAGAAAGAAGTTGAGACCTCTGTGGCCTCTGTAGCGTCCTCATTTCTGCTTGAGGATAGCAGCTGAATGTCTGACCGAACTGTGAGCGGTCGAGTTGCATTGTGATGAAGAATGTGTGGAATAGGAAAAGATGTCTCTGGTTGTGCTGCATCAATTTGATCCTTTTTAAAATGTCCATCCTGAGTCTGACAGGGTTATAGGAGAGTGTAATGCTCAATCTGTGGAGCTATAGCAGAAGGTTTAGTTCCTCCTACTGCAACAATACAGGTACCAGTCATGAGAAGGTCAAAGGTCAAAGCCACAGTACATTGACAACAAATGTGACAAATTGTCCAAACAGTTTTAGATAGAGCATATTAAATTATTTTAAAGACATAACTAAGTGGGCTTTTTTCTGCTTTGTGATTGGTTGACAGAGGTGTGTGACAGCGCGCTGGTGTCCAATCTGCCGCCATCGTCCTTCAGGAGCTCCTCCCAGCTGTCCAGCAGTCACGCGCCGGGCTTCGCCAAACTCAACAGGAGAGAAGGTGAGAAAGAGTTTGATCAGCGTCTGTACTAAAGACAAGCAGAGACACAAGGACCGAACAGGCTGAAATTTTTATTGTTTTTGTTGTTACTGTATTAGTGCTGGAATAATGTTTGTACTGCCCGTGATTGTTTTTCTAAGATGAGGTTTATCTGAGTCTGACAGAGCGAGTAGAGAGGAAGCAGCGGTGCCAAATCTCTCCTCTGTTACTGACAAACTGCTCTGATGCAGTTTGTGCTCAGCGGAGACGAGATTTTGTTTAAGCTCAGGACACAGAAGACGAAGCATAACAAACAGGAAAGTTTTTAATGGATTCACAGAGACTTGCAGGTAACTCACCGCGGAGAGAACAAGCAATAACTGCTTTGTCCCGTCGTTGTTCTCTGTGGCTCTGTTTGTATTGAGGCTTTATGCCAGAAGGATAAATGTGAATGGTGTTTGTCTGACCCAGCAGGGAGTCCTGTTCTGGATGCTGATGTGAGGCTTTGACAAAATGAAGATCACGGTTTGTTGTGGAGCTTTCTGCAGGGAACGAGCATCAAAGCTCAGAATCAGCCGGGAGGGCGAGATGGGTTTAATCTGGCTCTGAATGATTTTCACCACCTGGGAAACTGAAGGAATCCGAGCCTGCAAACGCTGCTCCGTCCTCGGTTTGTCTGAGTCTTTGTGTCGCTAAATGAATTTGGTTGCTGCCCTGACTTTGGTTTTTGTCTCTCTGTGGTGTAACAACTTCCATCACACTGAATCATAGTTAAAGGTTAGCTTTTACTTTAAAGTGCAGCTGAAGAGTCTGATTCACCTCCCACACTGCCACCATCACAAGCTGCCAGTACGAAGAAGGGGTCAGAGGTCGCGCTGATTCTTCAGGTCATGTCACAATGACTGTACGAGCTAATTTTCATCGCTGCCCCTTTACTGACCCACGGCCCGTCCACTGTGATACTGCTGACATCTCCTGGTCTTTCATTAACTGTTGTCAGAGAGCGGCGGGCTGAAGATGTCAGATATGAAAAAATGTCAAGGAAATGTGAACACCTGCAGTTAAACTCTTTAATGGAAACCACAACCTTTGACCGTTTCACAGAGTTCTTCTCACCACAATAAACGATCGATTCCTACAACGCCCTGAAAAACTTTTGATCAAAAACAAAACCTAAAAACTGCTGTACTTCCACACGCTGCTTCTCAGACGCTTCGGAGATGTTGTGTTATCCGATCAGCACAGTTTTGTTCTCCTCCTCCATCTTTATTTATTTTCTGAGAGTGGACTTTAAGAGCGCCCTCTTCTGGACCCGACAAACTACTTCAAACTTCTTTAGGCTTATTGACAATGTAATGTAAATACATTTTGAATTTGTACATTCAGTTTCAATGTTTAACTTTTCCCACATTTGATGAATTGTCAAATTAAAAGTTACAGCCCTACAAAATAACTTCAATGACATTAATAATATACATTATGGTTGATAATATTCTCGATCATGATTGAAAAATTCACAATATTCTTCTTGATTTTTGCTGTATAATAAAATGGCTTAACAAATAACTAAACGACAGTGGTGACATTTATGCATTTCTATAATCTGGCTGTAGCGTGTAGCTGGTAGATAAGGAAATCTGTGTTTGCCACATTTCCCCCTCAGCAACATCGGTGGTGCAGGAGCCCAGAGAGCGATTCCAGCTGCTCGCTGAGGAAATCAATGAATAAATGAACGTCTCCATCTCATTCCATCTCTTGTTGCTGCAGCTAACTCTCTGCCTCCTCTAGTTGTTCTCTGAGGAGCAGCTTCGCTCTCAATTAATTTACCCACTAAGTGAACAGAGATTATCAGAGTCTTGGAATACCACCTACACAGCATCTTTACAAGGGATTTAATCAGACAGTCAGTCTTGCAGCTGGAATCTATAACATTATACACATTCAAAAGCAGCCAGGCATTGCTTACATGAATATGTTATTTACACATGGGGTTATATTATAGCACTACATTTCACGTCACAAAACATTTTTATGCATTGCATTTGCAGCAGACTTGAATATTATATAAATCTAATTTGCTTCCAAACAGGACATGTGAGCCCTGGATTTCATGAAAGTCGGACCAAAAGAGTTGGGACGCTGTGTAAAACATGAAAAAAACAGAATCTGATAATCTGATAATCCTTTTTGACATATACTCAATTGAAAGAAGTACAAAGACAAAGTGGTGGACGGACAGACAGACATTACCATCACTAGAATCCGCTCTATGTCCCTCACAAGTCCGTGGACATGACAGGAATGAAATATTTTTCTAAACTTCTAAACTCTGAATACAAATACAAAAACATATTGTAAGTCTGACTTTTTTTTAACATTGCAGCCAAAGAGAAACAACAGCCTCTTTTCTGTATTCACACGGTGTGAAGCCCAGCAGCGGCGTCTCTCTGCAGAGACCAGAGGACCTGACTGAGCTTCAGACTCTGACCTGATGTAGTGGATCACAGTGAACCTGATGGTTCTCAATCTGACACCACAAGTGGATAAAAAGCCAGATCGTCTATTGATCGGACATGAACGGCCTTTTACCAGGAACCTGGAGGATGAATGACTCAGCTATTTCAGTCTGTTCTTCTGCTTCTCTTATTCTTCATTTTGATTTCCCCCTTCACACTTTTTATCTCTTCTTTCTCTTCCACACTTATTGTCCCATTTTCCTTCCTCTCTCCACCTCCTGCCTTCATCTAAATTGTCCCTGTCCATCTTCTCTCTGTTCTGTTGTAGTCGTTATTTTCACTCCGTCACATTCTCATTTTCATTTGTGCAAACTAATTGAGCCGGCTCTGCCTTCCTGCCAAATGTTAATAGCCGTCTTCATGTTTAAACATCTTCTTTCTTCAGCAGGCGGCGCTGACAGTTATCAGTGACACCGCTGCAATTATGCTGGAATGGACTTGAAAGGAGTTATTGTGCCACAGTCTTCATTTTCCCAAAGAGTGAGATTTGAAGGTGGAATGAAACTTTAATTAGAACCTGTAAATTGGGACTGACTGTGTAACAATGGCCAACTAATCAGGTATTGATCTCCATATTCTGTTGTCCTCTAAAAAGCTGCACCACAGTAACATTTAAATCTCTATGGACACGTTTTTGTGATTGCAAAGTTTCCTTAGTTGTTCTGTTCTGGTAGCTTGACCCCGTCAAAATAAGCACAATAAATCCCCAAATTCACTTCCTGAACTCTAATCTCTTGATAGCTAAACAGCGTTGGCTCCTGTAGATCATTAAAAAATACTGGCTGAAACAATCTCATCACAAAAGCATCGTCAGTTTGTCACAGATGTTTAAATTTCCTATTTTTCTGATCGCTTATCAAGGTGTATCATCATATATTCTCTCAACAGCTGTTTGCAATAATAGTGTGACGACCATGAAGTCCACTTTTTGTAATCATTTCTTGTCAGTTCAGGCTGAAAAATATATTAGATATCTCATTAAGACATCAAGAACAGTTACCTCGAAACAAGTTATATAGCAAATTGTGTTTGACAAGATTATGTGTCGTGACTAAGAAGAAAATAATCATCCTGAAATACTTTGACTTTCTCAAAGCACCTTTTTGCAGAGTAGCATTTAGAAAAAGTGTCTCTGTCCGTCTTCACCTGCAGAGACGCTGCAGTGTTTCCAGCCTGCTGCTGCCGTCAGCTGCATCGAGCCCATTAGCTTCCTGTTGGACTCTCTGTCAGACTGACATGTTATCAGGCTGCTGAAATTACCCTCCACACTTTGTATTCTCATGCAAATGGCCGCCTCTCATTCTGGACCTGGCACCACAGTCGGTCTCTAACGTGCTTTTCTAGCTGCCTCCATCCCTTTAAGCTGCCTGTCTCTCCGTCCTGCCTCCTGTCTGCCTCTTCAGTTCCTTCTGCATCACTGTCCCTCCGCCTGTCTGTCTCTCTCTCAACCTGTCTGTCTGAGTATCAGCACATTATTGATGATCAAACATTTGTTTGGTTTAGTAGAAGCCAGAAGCAGTTGTGGAAAGGTAACTAAGTACATATACTCATACTATACTTAAGTAGAATTTTGAGGTACTTCTACTTTAGTTGAATATTTCTGTATGTTTTCTGCTACTTTCTACTTCTACTCCACAACCATTCAGAGGCTTTATACTTTATAGTCAAATAAATTCGTTCACCAGCTGTAGTTACTGGCTACTTTGCAGATTCAGATTAATAATTATGATTCTTTATTGGAGGTGAAGATAAAACTTTATTGATTATTATTGTTATTTTGAAATGGTCCATAATAAATACTTTTGTTACTTTAAGTATATTTTGATACTAATGCTTTTATGACTTTTGCTTGCAGTATTTCTACTCTGTGATATGGTACTTTTACTGGAGTACTTCCTCACAGTCAGGCTGTCGGGGACTTGCTGTACTTGGCTGCACCTCGTATTATTTCACATTTACCCGTCGGCAGAGGCAACATTCACACTCTGAAAACACATATTTTTCTCTTTGTTTCGTCCTTCCATGAAAACTGCGACACATATTTCACACTCTGCAAACACGGTGCCCAGAATGAATAACTGTGAAAACACGTTTCTGTGTAGATGGGGAAACTCAGCCAGCGTCGGGGGCTTCGTGGTGGTAACGTGTGGAAGCTTTCTGTGTTATTTGAACGAGCTGAGACTCAGCAGAGAGTCACCAGGCTGCGTCGTCATGTTTTGCCAGATGTTGGCTGTGATGCTCAGTGTTGTTCTCGACAGAAAGAGGCTGAAGATGATTTAACTGTTTGTTGTTTTCAGCATTTCAGATCTTGAGGAACTCAACCTGGAAAGCTACTTTAGTTTCCTGATGAGACATCTGTGATGGTGTTCGAACTGTGATTGGCTGACGGCTTCCTCACCCTCCTGTTGGGTTTCTTCTTTTGGTCTTTGTGCAGAACCTTTAAGATTTAATGGGATTAGTGTAAACTTATAATTCTTTCTCTGGTTTGTTGCTGGTGTGGCCGTTACAGTTGATGTTGTTTATGTCTAATCAGGCGACATAGTTAATAAAGCTGTTTATGAGTGAGTCCTGGTGAAGTGAACTCATGACACATTGTACGTTTGTATTTTTGTTTGTTTGAGTCAGTTTCAGTTTGATGAGTTATTTTTAGCTTCTGATAGTGTAATTTTATATTTAACAATATCTAAATTGAATTTATTTTGATTCACCTTTAGCTTGAAGAGATTCTCTGCTGACGAATTAGATATTTTTATGTGAAAAATCTGTCAAATTGTGTCTCTAGTATTGCTGATGTATTAATGATTATCATGTAGGTTACTAGTAAATATTTTAGTGAAGATTTTAGGACACAGTGACAGTTTGAATCATCACAATTAAATAGTTGAAACAAAATAAGGCAGAACAAACTTCCACTGTGCTTAAGGTGCTGTGTGTCCCTGTTGTTCTGGTTTTCCTCTGGCTGTGTCACCACTGATCCTTTGGACTACGTTAATGTCAGAGCAGTGACGTCTCTGACCTCCGTCATTCTTCACTTTTCTCAGTGGGTTTTTAGATCTGGTGCCTCGACAGACTCTGAGGTGGAGAAACCAGGGAGATATCTTTGATTTGAAGTGGCAGCCGTCAGTTCTAGTTGGAGTTCTACTGAAAGGGTGGACACAGGAAGTCCTCGTGCCGCCTCTTTGTTTCCCTCTGCAGTGTAATCTTCATGACTAAAGGTCAGAGTGTCTGCTCCTGTCTGTTCTTCTGTCACTGGACGCGTCTGTTAGTCGAGTGCTCATTAGCTTTGGCCTTTAGCTCTCTAAAGATCAGGCTCCGGCAGCCACCAGACCGACACGGATTCATTTTCACTGCCGGGGCCTGTCGTCTCGACCTGCCACCACACGTTGTTCGGAGACATTTCTGACTGTTGACCTTTGAACTTACATGACACTCGTGGTGTGAGTGAGGATTTCATGCAGACTTCTCTCACAAAGTGGTGGTTTCAGGAAACTATTCAGAAAAAACTATGAGTCAATAGAGACTCTATGACATGATGAAACTATGTTTGTCTCGTTCGTGCTTCCTGTGGTTGTTTCTTGATACATATATTCAGACAGAGCACACGTGAACGGTCATTTTAAAACCTTTGGGTCAGACAGCAAATTGAAGGCAGCGCCGCACAGACTCATAAAAAGCAATTGGGCGGATCATCACTTTTGGGAGCATAAAGTTTCAGAGAGTCATCTTGTCCGTTTTATGAGATAAACCTTTTAGTGTCTTGTTTCCATTTGCTCAGTGAATTTCATGTCATATTGAATATTAGATATTTTTAGTTCATGTGTGTAGAAGTGAGAATTTGGGAGTAAAGACATGAGGATTGATAGTTTTTAAGGTTCCTCTTCATAGAACAAAGTGTTAAATAGACTTTTGACCTGATGCTGTCACTAGTTGAAAGGTCATTTACAATATTATAATATATAGTCTAGTTTTGTGACATCCTGGTGAAGGGTTTTGGAGGGTTTGCTGTAAATCAAATTATCACAGAGACTGAAGACTGACTTTATGTAGAAACAAAGCAGAGAATGACAAACAAAGCAAAAAGAGAAAGTCGACTGAATTAGCTCATATTGTGTAATGACTTGAAATAGACTTGATATCTAGTATCTGGCTCAGACTTCATGTCGGCAGCCTGACGATGCTCCAATCTGACAAACATGACGCACTGGGAACCAAAAATAGCACAGGGGACGACAGTTTATCCCTTGTCACAGAGGAAGAATTCAGATTCTGCTTCTTACCAAAACCACGTTAACACGTCACATGTTGTGCTACGAACTTACAGTTTGTTCGTGCAGCAGCTGGTGGACAAATCCTGGCTGCTGCTGTTGGGAGGAACTGTGTTGTTTTTCTAAAAGTCAAGTGGCATTTAAGCTGGCTTTCACTGTGTTTGTTCTTTGTAAGGGTGTCTGACGCAGCTCTGTGTGTGTGTGTGTGTGTGTGTGTGTGTGTGTGTGTGTGTGTGTGTGTGTGTGTGTGAGCTCAGTGGGAAACTGGTCAGCAGCCTCCTCCTTCAGAACTCGTCCATCTGGTGTTTGAGCTCTGAGTCGACGTTTTGGCCTGACAAAGCATTTTCCTACACACACACACACACACACACACACACACACACACACACACACACTGCCTGGTTTTCCAGTGTTTGAAGCGTCTTTATTGTGTTGCAGCCCATTCAATTAACCACAGTTTATCTGTCCAGGCAGAGCACCACTTGCGTAATGTGGGCAATATGCATTGTTTCTCACACACACACACACACACACTTCTAAAGATCAGATAAGAAGTAAGACACAATCCTACCCACACACATACATATGATTCAATTCTGCGTCAGAAAGGTTACAAACCTACTGAACGAGGTTTTTAAATAATTCAACTCTAATCGATCACATCAGACCATTTATTGATGACGTTTAATATGAGGGAGGAGGCACATGAAGCGTTACAGTAAAACTGATCAATTCTTGGCACCATCGTCCTCTAATGGATCATAATGTGTTTGGGAAATGATTTTTTTTTTTTTACTTTTATGTGCTTCTATCTTTATTCTGCTTTATTTGTCTGAGCTGATGCCACTTTCAGGCCCACGAGGTTAACAACATTCAGACTTTCTTATGAATGAACTGTCTTTATTTATGTATTTATTGCTATTTTAAGAGTATAAAGTTACATTCAACAAATCTTAGTTTAATCTTTTTGGAGTGCAGTTAATTGCTTTAACAAGTGAAATGTCAGTTGGTGATTGCGTAGTTTCATTTCACAATATGGACGCGTTTCTCAGATAGATGTGAAAAGCAACAACGCGGTAACACGGTAAATATGAGCGATTTAAATTCCTCAGGAAAGTTCCTGAAGTGTGATTTATGTCCCATTATAGCTTCAAAACGGTTTTAAAGATGTCTGCTGCAGTGCAATCCATTTTCTTCATTCGGCTTTCATAACAGAAAAGTCTGATTTTAGTTCAGAATTAAAGGTCAAACAATGCAATTTATTTTTCAGCATCCACCAAAGCTTTTTTTTCCTCCCACAGAGATGGAAATGTAACATAAATCACTTATGTGTGCTGTTTTGTTTTTTTTTCTCCTTTCGTCCCTGCAGGAGCTGGAGGTTGGTCTCCTCTCACCTCAGACAGGTATCAGTGGTTGGAGGTCGACCTGGGCGAGCGGACCAAGATCACCGCCGTCGCCACTCAGGGACGCTACGGCAGCTCTGATTGGCTGACGTCCTACCTGCTGATGTTCAGCGACACGGGACACAACTGGAGACAGTACAGACAGGAGGACAGTATAGGGGTGAGTCCATGCTGCCATGCACAGATCCATCTAAACGGTTATAAAAGTTCTACATTACTTGTTACTTCCATTATTTCTTTTGAACCAGTGACTTCATTCTTACTCTCTGGTCTTTTATTGACTCCTCAGGGATCAATAAACATCATCATATTTTTTCATATGAAGTGACAGTGTTGAGTGTTGAGCAGTGATATGTGGCTCCGTCTCTCTTCTACAGATAAACTCAAGTCATCATGACTTTATCTCTTCATTCATTATGTATGAAGCCGTGTCGAAGCTCTGCTGACTCTGCAGACCTGTGCAGCCGCCGATCACCAACAGAGAAGCAGTCGAGTGGCACGATTTTGTTTTGTTTTTTTTGTCTGTTACTCTCAGTCATTTTTCTCTTTCCCTCTCTCTCTTGTTGTCTTTCGAAAGAAAGAGAAAACACATTGATTTCATCCATCGCTGCTCCTGTAGATACAAATGTTTGAAAAGAATGGGATGTGGTAAGAAGTGACACAGATTGTGTTTTAGTTAACATCTTATCCTCCTCTATCATTTATTTTGATGGGGAACTTTGCTTCTATTTATTAAATTATTATTGAGAAAAATATAAAAAATGATAAAGTGTGTGTAGGCCGTACATAAGAGATGTGAATTTACATTAATTACAACACATCTCACAATACAGACAGTTTTTATAGTTATAAAAGTCGAGAAATGTCAAATGTTGTAAAATAGTTCAAAAAATCATATGAAGTCCACTTCAACAACAGAATCCCTGTAAGTATCACGGCAGCCTTAAATCCAGGTTTATTTTCACATCCATACGTTGACATTGTACTTGACATACTTGCCTGTTTTCCCAGTGAACAACATCTAGTTCGAGCTCTGTCTCTTTATCTCTCATCCTTTTTAATCTCTTTCCCAGTTTTAATTCACTACCATGGAGTTAACTGAGTGTTTATTCAGGTTCGGTTCAGGAATGATCACATCCAGTAAATCCAACAGTCACTACATGTTTACTTGATTTTCAGACCAAGGCCTTTACTTCTACCTGTAAAACATAGTGTTTACTGATGGTGTTTCCTCATAAGTAGGTCAGTTTACCACTTTTTCCGCCACTGAACCTGAGCGGCAACACGGCAGAAACATGGCACAACTTAGCCGTAAAGTGGAAAAGCCCAGCTGGTCTCTGTTGGTCTGATTAATGAAGAAATCAGTCAGATGGACAGCAGAGGCATCGAGGCGTCACCTCCCACCTCCTGGTAGACACAGCTCCCCTTCACTGTTTCCCCCGTCGCACAAGTGTTTGTGTTTGTGCCTCTGTGGTGACGGTGCATGGTTCAGTCCACAGCCACAGGAAGACGAAGCTGGTCTGATCTCGTTCGTGTAGGAAGCAAACGCAGAGATGAATCCTGTCAGCACTTCAAGATATGTTGGAGTCTCTCTGCTGCTTTCTCCGAGTGAAAATCACACCAAATCAAACAGAGCAACAAATATGGACAAAGTGCCACACGTTCCTGTTTGCTCGGACGTTTATCCAGAGTAAAAGCACATTTGTTACAGCGGTGCAGAGACGAGCTTTTCATTAGAGGTGGAGCCGAGGCAATTTCCTCATATGGAGGGAATCCAGCTAATCTCAGCGCTGAGCATCTTCTCTGAAAGAGCAGAGAGCGGCTCCTCGCAGCTTAAAAGCAGGTTGATCTGACGCTCTACATAAACTGAGCACAATCCCAGTCACATTTCAAAGTGCTCCTCCACTCCTGTGTATTAGGAGGCTGAATCTGTCACAGGAGAGTTGTTGGATTGACGTCCGCTGGGCTTCTGCTTTTCAGCTCAGAGGTTTGAAGACCAGCGGAGGAAATATGCTGTTTTCTCTTTTCCTCTCTTGAAAATATAACAATCCATCTTTTCTTTATTGTCTCTCTCCTCTTTATCGGTTTGTTTCCTCCTGCCTGGAGGGGATGAGGACACGAGTGGTGCTCTTTTTTTACTTTTCCCCGTTCTTCTCAAATTTCCTCTCTCCCTTTATTTCCTCTTCTCATTTTCTGCTGCTTATCTCGCTCTCAGTTTCACCCTGTGAGTTTCTTTCCCTTTCATTTTGTCCCTCTGTCATTTCCCTTTGATACTCCTTCCTGTGTCTCCTCCTTTCTTTTCTTCTTCGTCTCTTTATTCCTTTTCTCCTGTGCTGTTCTTCACATTCTCGCTGTCTCTTTCGCTCTCTCTTCTCATCAAAGGCTGCTGTTGAAGAATTCACATCATCTGTCTAGAAGTAATTGAGATTCAGTTCCTTCCTCAGTGTCATTTGTTGAGTTGAAGGTCCTGCTGCTTGGTTCATAGCTTTGAGGAGACAATTCACTTAACGTCCTTCTTCTGATTCAAGATCGCACTTATAATGGCCGATGTTTACGTCGTCTTGTGACTTTGTGAGTTGACTAGTAAAGCAGTTTTTCAGGAGAAGGCCTGAGAACGTGTTTAACTTTCATCATTCGTTTCTGAATTTTGCTTCCAGTGAAGTTTTTAAAGCCCAAGAGTTAAAAGTTCTCAGCTCATCGACAGCTGTTGAACTCATTGCAACACAAAAATCACCAAAAGTGAACTTCTTTCAGTCAAATGCAAGGTGTCGACTCATTCTGTGAGCAGATCCAACTCCACTCTCTCGTGATTACAGAGGAATTAATAAGTTAATTGTGTGTCTAAGCTTTTATTCAGCAGTGGGAGAGCCAGTTAACCTGCGTGTCAACTTCAAGGGAGGAATGTAATTAGGATAGATTGCCAGATGGTAGAAATGGAAAGAGAGAGGAAGGGAGCAAACCGTCAGGCATTCAGCCCAGAGTCAGGAAGAAAAAGACGATCAATTTTCTGTTCATGGTCCAAATTTTGCACCAGTATAGTGTCTGCCATTAGTATAAAGCAGCTTAGTGAGCATAATCCCTTCAGAGCAAAGGTTTCCAAAGCAGACAGTTTGATTCTCCATCTGTTCATCAGGAACAGCTTTGTGTACCCAGCATGCTCTGCTCCCTGTAGCTGTCTCCTAACAACTATGAAGTTTTGGTCATCAAAAAGTAAAATAAACTTTATGTTTACCATTCTCTATAAACTCTTTATATAGCTTTATTTTATTGCACCGGGAGTTTTGTAAAAGTTGATATAGTGTTGAAACAATGTTCAATCAAGTGTTGAGCCATCAACATGAATAAAGTCAGGTCTGATTTAAATTGTGCAACACAGCTGTGGTTAATTTGAGATGTACAATATATTTTAAACATTTCACTTGTGCTAAACTGTTTATACGTTACTTTTCCAGTTAGAAATAATGCAGATACTTATTATCGTGTCCTCATTGTGTTTGTGTGTGTCCAGTCTTTTCCAGGTAACAGTAATGCCGACAGTGTGGTTCAGTACAAACTGCAGCAGCCGGCGATCGCTCGCTTCCTCCGGCTCATTCCTCTGGACTGGAACCCCAACGGCAGGATCGGCCTCCGGCTGGAGACCTACGGATGTCCTTACAGTGGGTCTTATCCTCTTTCTACTGACTGGACTCCCATTTGTTGTCGTCCAGCTGAAGAAGCTCTGGACACTGGTGATGCTGGTTTTATGAGTTTGTGCTCCTGGGAAATTTAGTTTGTAATGAGGATTTAAAATGGAAGTGCAAGATAAATAATTACGACTGAGTAATCAGAGAGAGAATCAACATCTTAGCAAATAAATAACACTTTTTAATTTGGTTGAAATGAAAAGAAACACTCATTACAAATCACGCCAGTTCATTTCTTTGTGATTGCCCACAGATACAGAAAACAACAGACGCTCCCTGGCAGCCGGTTCTTGGAAATATTTTCACATTTCACAATTGATTTACACTCTCACCCCGTTATTAGCAGAGAAAACAACATGTACTGTCGACAGTTTGTTTTGTTCCTCTGTAATTAATGACACAACTTATTGGCAGTGTCGGCCCTGGCATCAACACAGTGAACTGAATTTTCACAAGAACATATTTTCTGACTTTTTCTCATCTGTGTTTTGTTAAGTAATGAATCTCAATTTTCTTATCTGAGCCAATGAACACATTATCAGATAAACTGATGATCTTATTTACATGTTGTAGTTTCATTTTCTCTTATGTGTTTGCGTGTGTTTAGGATGAACATGACTTTACACACACAGAATATAACTCCTCTTCTTCATCCTCGAGTCAAAGAAGCAGGTGTTTGTAACATTTTGCCCGCTCAGCATTAATTCCCTGCGGTGTCTTTGCCCTGATTTCTGGCCTCACGGCTGTTTATTGTCCCTCATAAAAACACAACATGCTCATGAATATCAAAAACAGCTCCACACATTTACATATATGCTCAAATACATTTATCCAACAGTAAATATTAATGTACAAACATGATTTCCATACGGACTGTCTGTATCCATCCACAGCTGTTTGTGTCTGTATTATTTTTGGCTTCTTCTTTTCTCTGATCAAACTGGAAGCTTTGAAAATAAAAGAGGTGGGTTTGTTTGGAACGCAGATTCTCTAATATACTAACGGGGTGAAATGCAGTGATTTCACTTGTCACCAATACAAAACAAAGATATCCAACAATTTCTTCTGTCATGTAACTGACCATTATCTTAAAGCTTAAATCTCCAGGGATCTTCCCTTTTCAGATTTTTTCCTAACAGATCTAAATTTATATTGTCTAAATAAATAAAAGTATCTCCCTATACGGACATTTGCTCCTCTAACAAGAACAAGAGTTCACAGCCATGACAGTGGCTCTGTGAGGCAAAGTCATGCTTTGAGCTCAGTGTTAATGTCATTATACAATCATGCTCACTAAGATAACACTAATGTGCTGATGTTAAGAAAGTGATCACCGTCTTAGTTTCACATGTTAGCATGCTGTTTTTACTCATTTGGACGAAACACAAAGTACAGATCTGATGGGAATGTCATTAGTTTTGACGTATTTGGTCATAAATGAATGTGTTGCACAAATTTTAGGAGATCACCAAAGTTAAAAATAATTCTTCCTGTGACATGAATGTGCACCAAACTTCACGACAATCCACCCAATAGTTTAATAATCAAGACATTACAAGTTCATTCATGTACCCGAGTCAGAGAGTAGATTCAGTGCTTGTTTTCCTCCCAGATAGACAACTTTTAATACCTGTTTGTGTTTGCATATTGATTTGATCATCTCCAGGTTATTTATTTAGCTTCTGTCATGTCGTACAACACACATATGAGTTGGTAGATATTTGTTGATTCACTCTAAAGACAATAAACATGTAGCATTTTTTCAATTATTCATTCAATTATCGTTTTAAGTTAAGTGAAACACTTGATTTCATAGATTATCAGGTTTATGTAGCCTAAATATTTTGAAGGGCCAGACCCAGGTGTATCAGGTCCAGACCCGGGTGGATCAGGTCCAGACCCGGGTGGATCAGGTCCAGACCCGGGTGTATTGGGCAACATAACACTGGAACCTCTCGGCACTAATTCATCACATTACTTCACCAAGTGGAAAGATGATTTATGATAAAACCATTTTGTGTTTCCGAAAACTGTGTTTGCTGCTGTCCCCTCTGGAAAAAGATGGATTATGGGAAACATTTAAAAGATGGATTTTGATAAATGGCCTGTAGTGGTTTGGAAATACTCTCAAGTTATTTAAGGACACAGCAGATACATTTGTGTAATATGTTTATCAGCCGATGTGACGGATGGCAGAGAGCCTCTCGACGTTCCTGGTGGTGAACTAATGTAGCATCACAGCAGAATCCTCCTCGGGAAAACAAATGTAATATACTGAAGGCAGCTGAAATATAGCTGTTAGTAGTAAACAGTTTACCACAGTGTGAAAAATGCATTGTGGGTATTAGTCTCCCATTGAGGCAACACAGCCAAACATTTCATAATGTGTGTTGGCAGTTATCATTATTAGGAGATTTGAGACAAATAAGAAGACAAGAGAACATCAGGGTTTATCAAACAGTCATGGGTCTTTACACTTAATCAAATCTATAAAAACAGATAAAAAAATGTGCCTCCAATCTTCAGGAAAACAAATGGTTATAACCAAAAAGTATTAGTGACAGAGTCCTGGAAAGAACATTGAGGAAAATATTTTGGGATCGGAGGGAACAAAGGTTTTTGTACAAATTTTACAGTTAATGTTTGTCCATTTTGCTGATTCTGACGGCCTGTGTTCTTACAGAGCGACAGATTAAATGATGGTATGAGTGCAAAGTGTAGGTCATGAAGAGAATTTCTAAAATATAATTTATGCTAAATGTAACTTTTGTGGTCATTAATCATGTGTAGAGAAAGCCCTTTGTGATTGGACTTATTGTGAGTTCTTTCCTGGGTCTCTTCAAGGGTTCAGTCATTTGTGGTTTTGACAGTTTAAGCAGCTATAATCATTATTTTTATAGTAACAATGACATTTGACTGCTTGTGTGCTTCAGTGCTGGAGAGCGTTTCGGTGTCTTTTAGCTCATTGTTTTGGATTTTCTGGCTCAGTGTCATCGCTGGATAATCCCACTGTGCACTTCCTGCCCCACACTGAACGGCAGACATACACAGTTAGCGACGAGCTGGTGAACATGAGGAGCCAGATATTTCCCTCAGGAGCTGGTAGAGACCAAAAACAGAGCTGAAAGGACGTGTCGATAGGCAGCTGTTTGTTACCTGGTTTGCCATATTAACTTTGTAAGGTGTAAATATGTTAATGTTACGTCTACAGCTTGTTTCCGCTGCTCTCAAGAGGCTGATATATTGATATATTGTTTCCCTGACATGTGACTGTAGGAATGAACAGAACCATTTTTGTGTTGAGTCAGAAACAAGCACCAGTCTATTCTTGTGACACTTATATAATTAGAATCAGATGAAACATAATATAATAGGATGAAGTGTAATCTAGGGCTTAATTAGAAACCTAATAGTATATAGAGAAGTAGAGTCGACTTGTTCTCAGCTTTACACCCCAATGATGACTCAGTGCTCTGGAGCTTCATCTAGCTGCTCTGTAATCAGCAGGAAATATACTGTACAATCCAGTAAGAGCATTACTGCAAGCCAAGTGGTTGTGCGATTGTGTGTTTTCTTGGCGTTAGGGAGTCAAAGACTTGCCAAGTTCATTAAAAAACGTTCAGTCAGAGAAATTAGTTGTAGGGCTGAAAAGGAAATTGATGCTGAACTCAGCTGCTGCTCTTTTTAAACAATTCAGTATTTGCAGTCGTTTCTTTACAGCCCACACACTCAGCACACACTGTTCACCTCACCTCAGCCCAAATCCACAGCAAGTGAGACAATACTGCAGAATGTACTGATGAAAGGCGATAAACAGAATCCAGATCAGCTGTACCTTCTGCTGCCAAAACTTGACAGCAACAGACAGACTTTCCGTCCTGATGTCTGTGATTTTGTGAGGACGTTACTTGAGGACCTTGAACGTTTCATTCTCAAAGTCCTGGAATGAAATGAAACATAAAGTCCTGATTCCTCTGTCTGCGTTTTGTCTCTCAGCCTCTGACGTGGTGAGTCTGGACGGCGGCGGCAGCTCTCTGGTGTACAGGTTGAGTCCCGGACCGAGGCGGACGTCCAGAGACGTCGTCTCCCTGAAGTTTAAAACCCTGAGGAATTGTGGGACGCTGCTGCACGCAGAGGGAGAGGGAGGACTCAGCCTCAGTCTGGAGTTAGAGAGAGGGAAGTTACAGCTGCTGCTCAGACAAGGTACAACACACCACATACACACACATACTGTGCATACTTATACCTGCTGATGGATACTGATAAGTACCAACAGCCTGTCATACATACTAATACAGTACAGTAGAGTACAACAACAACACACACACATCAACAAGCTCCCAAATATGTCTAAATTATGAGCAAACTATTAAGAAGAGGGAAACATATGTGATGCATAAAATTACAAAATTTAACAGCATTTCAACAATATTTTTAGATTTGAAGACTTTAAACATGTTCCTAAGATGATTTTCACACTAGTTCAAGTTATTTGAAGACTGCAACACTTCTGTATTCATTCCTTCAGCAAAATAGATCAAGGTCAAGAGATGCATATTCCAGATTTGTTTCATTTAGTAGGTCATGAGAAAATAGCTAAACACTGCTTGTCTCACAATGTAAGAAATGGATCAAGAGCATAAGAATGTTGCATTGTTGGCTTCATGAGTACCCTGAAGTACTTTGGCATTTTTCAGAATAAAAGTTTGGCAGGTTCAGTTAAAACTTCCTGAGAAACATAATAACTACTTCATATTTACAGAGCTTCTGTCTGATCTCCTGTAAAATCCTTCAAAGAAGAAGAAAGAGACCTTTTGTTCTTTGTGAAGTACTTTATTAGAACATCTGTATAAAGTGGAGGACAATATAATCCACTCTGAAATAACTTTAGATTGGTTGTGGTTGGGTGAGATGGACGACACTCACGCCGCCGCCTGATTGGTTGAAATCTTGGCTCACGCTCTGCTGCTGCGTCTCTGTCTAGTTACAGTCATGATGGATGGTTCCCGTTCACTGTAGCATGTGTTCGAGCCGGACGCTGCAAGACTTGATGCACGACTTACAGTCTGTACAGAGAGGTGTGTGTGTGTGTGTGTGTGTGTGTGTGTGTGTGTAAACGGGGTTAAACCAGAGGTTGTCAGGCTGCCGTGCTGAATCATCACCATATGGCTCACCTCTCGTCAGGAACCCCATCTGGCTGCTGAAACTCTTTCTCCATACATCCGTTCCTCCATCTTTGTGTCCACTCTCATTTCACACCTCCCAAAATGTTTCCTTCCACTCCTCTTTCTTCTTGTCTTCCCTCCTGTCTCCCTCACTGATATATATTTCTCACAAACGCTCTTTATTCCCGCATCCTTATCTTCACCCTTCATCCGGTCCTCTCTCATACATCAACACCCACTTCCTTCTGTCACTTCTCTTTCCTCCTCTCACAGAATGTAAACTGGTGAAATGACTTCACCTCAAGAAGGATGATAGCTCATCCCTGAAGAAAATCTCATTTTAAGGAAAGTTTGTGAAGTTTTAAGACGACTATATCCCCTTTAACACTGTGTGCATGTGAAGACTCGCCTTTACAACAGACCCAGACATCTTAGGAACAACCTTGAAAAACTGTAACCTTCAAGAAAAACAGTTTTACTGAAACACATTAATTGATTTAAGTGAAGCCTGTTCAACAGATGGTGTGTCATCTTATAGGACATCAGTTCAAACTCGAGGTTTGAGAGTGCAGCTCGGCAGCAGAAAAGATACAGAGAGAGAAAAGGCCTCTTCTTCTTCTTCAGTTTTAATTACTGCTGTTTGTCTTGGTTTGTCTCCACAGATCTCCCACTGTATTTTTTTCCACATCAGAAGAAGCCATTTGCCTTTTTCAGCTCATCTCTTGTCTCCATTCTCTTCTTCTTCCTTCATTCTTCTTCCTTCATTCTTATGTATCTCTGTCTTTTTCACATGTTGGCACAACACTTTCACCTCTCATGTTCCTTCAAAAGTGGCCGTCAGCCTTTTTGCTCAACTTTCTGTCTCATATTTTTGCCTCACTCTCTCTCTTTTTACATTAGTTTTATAGGTCACAGATTGTGTAATTCAGGTCAGGCACTGAGCTCATGCATCGTCTGCTCTGCCCTGTTAGCAGATACAGTTCGCTTCATGTGGCGGCTCTGAGAAACAAAGAGAGAAAGAGCAGCTCTGTCATGATAAGACTTAAAACACAAATATTATTGTGTTTGGTCTTATAATTAGATAAATTAAAGACTAAAATCCGAGTAAAGTCTTGCAAAAATGATCAGTTTTATTTTATAGATTGAAAACAGAATATTGAAATAACGTAAAAGCAAATCGGCAAAAGCTGTTCAAAAGTTTCTTCTTCCCTTAAGATGTGCTTTAATAAATGGGGGATGTGACTTAAAAAAATTCAGTCAGGAGATTTTCTTTTTGCTTTAAACCTTGCATTGTGTTTTGTGAGAGTGAATTGCTGTAATAATTGTACCAGCCTGTTTTCTGATAAGAGCTTTCTCCATAATCAGATTTCGTGCAGCTGTAACAGAACAGCAGACAAGATACGATGAGGTGATACTGTCTCGGGAACATGTGTAGAATGATGAAGTAACACAGAGCTCAGACTGTGATGGTGAGACAAGCACATCCAGTCTGATCCTCCTTGACATGAGGGAACAATGCTGCAGTCATTAAAAGCAGTTTCAGCTCCTTTTTAGACTTTATTCAAAGTTTTTTTTTTCCTGCATGTACAACCAAACCATTAAGGCTATTATTCAGCTCCACCAGAAGTTTTAGTGTCTCGCTCATGGGCATGTTCATATTCAAGTTTTATTCCTAAAAAGCGGGTTCTGGTCACGATAAAGAAAGCCAGTATCAGGGACACGTCTTTCTCTGTGTCTCTCTTGTGGTGAGAAATAAACCGTGCAGCTGCAGAATCGTGCTTTATTTTATATCTGGGTGTGAGTCTGGAGGGTTTCTGAGAGGCAGCAAGTCACGTCATCATCACAACACCTCCCACAGTTTCCTGATCAGTCCTCATGAGATGTCTCCTGGTGTTCTGAGGCTGGAGTTGAGTCGTCTATGACTTTAATTGGCTCGTTGTGTCACCGAAGAATTTCAACAACATTATCTAAACTGTCGCTTTTGTCTGAAGCATCAGAAATAACATTTTGATAATACAGGTAACAGTGACAGATAATCAGAGCAGAGATCCAAAATACATGTCCGGTGATGTGGTTTTACTTTACGTTTCAAGACATATAAAAATAATATTTTTAAATTTTTTGTCACATTGACGACGCGTCAATCACTAATCCCAAAACCCCAAAACTGCCCTGCAAGCTTGTAGCATTTGTTTTCTTTCTCCTGCTGATTTGTTGCCAAATTTTTTTGAAAGTTGGCACAAAAACACGCAACTCAACTTCTGTAAATGCACATATAATGTTTTGATTTTATATTTTTCTTTTGGTTTTGTATTTTTGTACAGTATATGTTGCTGAAAGATGTATCGTTATATATTGACATACAGCAGTGTCCTGTAATCCCAATGTATGATGGACCAAATGACGTGAAAATAAAATGAACTAACTCATTAATTAACTGTCTCTAACAAAGGTCAGGAATGTAATAATGAAAAGGTCTGATGCTACTCGGCTGAAAGAGTTTCCTCTGTGTCTGGCGATGTTTTCACTGCCAAAAATAGACGGAAGTACAAAGAACAATAAGACAGACAGATGAAGAGAAGGACAGAGATGGTTCTATTTATTATCTACTTGTTTGCTCTCTCATCTCTCACATTGATTCCTGCTTTCTCTTTCCAATCATTCTCACAGTAATCAAATCATCCATCCAATGAAACGCTCCATCATAAGGTCCTCGTCCTCTCTTCTCTACCTCCTACAACACAGTAATAGTTCTATTAATCAGTGACATTAAACACATCTTATTTGTTGTTAAGTCTCGCCATCGTTCACGTCTTATTGATTTCACTGTCTGTCTTCCACTCGTCCAGACTTCCTCTCTATCATGAGATCCACGTCCAAACTTTCCCTCTCCGAGTGAAGTTTTCTCACCCAAGCTGCAGTCAAATATATCATCCCTCAAAGTGGGCTGAAATATCACAAATACATTTGTCCATCATCTTCCAAACTGTCTCTGTCTCTCTTTGAAGTTGGAATTGTCTCTCCCTAAAGAATATATAATACATTTTTAATGGCCGACTGTATTCAGCTCCTTCTCTCAGCAGATATACAAACTTTCTCTCCCAGTACTTCGGGGGGATGGATCCACTCATTTAGACCGGCTGGAGCTCATCTATCATTAATGATGTCTCGCTTTGTTTCCTCTGCACTTTCCCGAGTTCGGCTTTATCACATATTTGGCTTCGGTGCTCGGTGCGAGTATGCAGATATCCTGTAGTCCCTAATGAGATGAGGGAGGCTGACCTCGGTGTGCATCTCTCTGTGGGATGCTGGGAAAAGTGAAATATTTAGACACAATATGGAGGCTGGCGTGTTGCTGCTGTCAGCGGCCGTGTGTTTCCTCGACACCGGGTCAGATTGTCAGAAAGAAGCAGACTTACGGGTCAGATAACAGACTAACAGGTCAGATAACAAACAACAGACTGTCAGATAACTAAAGCTGGAAAATTACATAACAGCAAAAAGAAAAAGTGGGAGAAAAGCAAGTTATAGTTTATCTTGTCTTGTTTCATGCATAAGGTTGTTTTTCTTCTATTTTAATTTCTTTGCAAATTCAACAGTGGTGATGTGATGATTCCCATTTCTCACAGTGTGATTAGTCTTCAGTAACTTTTTGCCTCTGTCTGTTTTATCCTCTCCTCCTCTTCCCTCTTTGCCATCCCTCCATCCATCTGTACCTCCTCTGTTCTCTTCATCCTCTCTCTTCTTCTTCACTCTTCCTCTCACTTCTCTTCATCCTTGTTTTCCTCCTTCCTCTTATCTTCATGTCTCTCCTTCCTCATCCCCTATTTCCTCTTGCTCCTCTTTCTTCATTCTTCGCCTTACCTCCCATCTTCTCCACCCCTCTTCTCTTCTTCCTTCCCCTCCTCCTTGTCATCTGTTCCAGGCAGGACTCCTTCCTCTGAACCCCGGCGTCTCTCTTCTCTCGGCAGCCTGTTAGACGACCAGCACTGGCACCATTTGGCGGTGGAGCGGCGCGGCTCTCACCTCAACCTCACTGTGGACAAACACACCGAGAGGGTTCAGATCCCTGCAGAGTTCAGCCGCTGGGACGTCGAACAGGTGACACAGAAACATGCACATATGTTTACACAGCAAATATATTTCATTTTTGTCATATTTTGTGTGTGGGTTTTTTTTTTGCCCCCATGCAGCTGAGTGTCGGGGGAGTCCAGGACCTCGGCTCTCACAAACCAAAGAGGAGCTTTCACGGCTGCCTGGAAAACCTGCTGTATAACAACTTCAACCTGATAGAATTGGCTAAACACAATGATCACCAAGTTACTGCAGTGGTGAGTGCATTTGACCATAAACCCCCTACTGGCCAAAATCAGCAAATGCAGTTGGACTGAAAGACGAGCGCAATGAGCTTTTTAATATTATTGTATGACCCTTTATCTTACACTTTAGGCACAAAAAAATGTAAGGGCAGCAGCAGCAGTGGTTGTCACCCAGTCTGGATATACTGTAGGAAACATAGTTCACAGACCCACGTCCAGTCCAGTGAAGCCCTGAAGAATTCCATAGCGCAGGCAAATCTAATCCACACAGCTACACACTTTATTCATTGCGACACAAATCGGAAGGTCTGTTTGCTTAAAGTTTCATTTGTCCGATTCACTGCTTAGTCCTCCATCGTGGCCTCGTCACCACAGAATCCACCTGAAATCTCTTATTTGAACTTTTCCTTTGTGTCGAAGACTCGTTATCGTCACTTGCCAGTGTTTTCTCATGACTTTGTTTATATGCTTGTTGGCAGTGAATAGGTCAGAGCCTTAATGGAAAAATCCAACACTGTACATTCTCATCATCTCCAGATAAACAACAGTATTGATCAATTAAAAGATAAGCCATTAGCTCAAAACAGTGGATACATGGTAAAAACCAGCCACATATCTTTTGTGGCACCACACAGAGTTGTTTCTTTATTCCTCCAGTGTGATGATGACAGATCACATGAATCATTTGGGGAAAGCAAAGAGCTTTGATGTTCAGCTCCTCCAACTCTCCGGGCTCCGAGCTTTTATATCTGAGAGAGAATAAAGCATCAATAGCTGGCGCTGCGCCACCTAAAATTAAATCTGCAGGCTAAATTTGGCCCTCCACAAACTTCATGTTGGCTCGCCAAGAGCTGATAAGACATTCCGCTTGGTGTTGGTTGTGACTTGCTCATTACAAGACGTGCTAACGAACACAAGGACACACAAGGTAGATTTTACAGAAGTTTCTCCGACGTGATCCTTCACATGTATAAATAAGTCCAGGTCAGGGTGTGCAGCATGAGGTCGTGTGAATACATGCAGGCCTGTTCATACATGTTGACACGCTCAGAGCTCCGCTGGGAAATCATGGATGCTGATGCTGCTGCTGCTGCTAATGAGCTGCTCGCTTGTTAATGAAGCCGACGAGCTCTTAACGAGGACAGTGACTGATGAGAGGACGGAGGAGAACAGAGGATGGTTCGACACTCAGTAACGCTTCCTTGTCTTTTTCATTAGGACCTTTAGATGCTTCTGCAGCGACAATAAGTCGACCGAAGTCAGCGGAGAGCGACTCTGAACCATTTCTAATAAATGGTCGCTCATTACAGTGAAGCACCAGAGAGCAGGGAAGCAAAAATTCTTGGTTAAAAAAAACACGCATGGCTGAAGATCTAAGAGGCTCCGTAGCTCTCGTGATAATAGAGTATGAACAAAGTTATAGTCCATTTTAATATACAGAGCACTTTTGGCCATTCTTTAAGGCTTGATAATAAAATGAAGCAGAACCTTCAGTGAAGTGTGTGTGTGTGTGTTTGAGGGGGATTCTGGGTGTGCATGTGTGTTAGCGAATGGCTTTTGATCACTTTAACAGCTCTACAAAGGGCTTTTAGATGTCATCTGTGTTTCCGGAGCATTATAAAGATAGCAGACTGATATTCCCAGCAGAGAGCCGGGACTGTAATATATTACTGCCGCAGCCTTAGCAATGGACCTGGTGTCATTACCACCACTCAAAACAATGGACTGTAACAGAAATGTCAGGATAGTGTAGTGCTGGGTTTACTGTATGCTCTCTTTCATTTTCATTCTTTATCTCTTTTACCTTCAAGTGCTGTGGTGATTTTTTGTTTGTTTTCAGTTTTCTTTCCTTGGCTTTTATTCTCAAGGAGACTTGCTGATGAGATCATTGCGACAGAGGTCACATCGACACGCCCTCTGCAACTGATTAATATTCATGTTTGATGTTGTTTTATCTCTCCAGTAATCAGTTTTTCTGTCCCACCCCTCCTCTCTCTCTCTCTCTCTCTCTCTCTCTCTCTCTCTCTCTCTGCTTTCTCTCTCAGGGCAATGTGACCTTTTCTTGTGCTGAGCCAGTTTCCGTAGCCGTGACGTTCCCCGGCCCCCGGAGCTTCCTCCAGCTGCCGGGGGCCGTGGCGTCCTCCTCGGGGGGCCTGTCCGTGGGGTTCCAGTTCAGGACGTGGAACAAGGCGGGGCTTCTGCTCACCTTCGCCCTGCCTCAGGAAGGGGGCGTGGTCTGGCTGTACCTGAGCGAGGCCAGACTCCGGCTACAGATCCATAAAGCCGGCCGGGCGCTGCTGGAGCTCAGTGCAGGTCAGTCTAACAGCCAATAAAATTGATTTCTATCCTTGTACCTCTTGTTACCAAAGCCTGAAAGGTGTATCTAAGCCTTTATAGATAAACACCCTGCCTATAACTTAACTCCTAATCTCTAATCTGTAACCTTTAACCTCTCACGTGTCGCCCTTCACCCCTAATTGATTATGTTTAATGAGTTTAAAAATCTCTTGTAGCTCTGTTTTCAAAATGCTACGTGTGTGTTTTCCCAGGTTCTGCTCTGAACGACGGCCAGTGGCATTCGGTGGAGCTGAACTCCAGACGAGGTCGTCTGACCGTCGCTGTGGATAAAGAGGAAGGAGGCGTCGCTCAGGCCAGCTCCTCCGTCACCGCAGGAAGTCAACTCTTCTTTGGTGGTAAGAGTGAAACATTTAATTTCAAAGTCTGTTATCAGGCTACAGAAGGTGCCAGTCACTGGCCTCACATCATTATACTGACCGTGCATTCACTGGATATTCAAACAGTAGAAATGCTCAGTAGAGCATTAATCAATATTTAAGAATACAGTAGGTCTGTGTAGTTAATCTGTTTTTTTTTATTTGAATTGATTTATTTTTTCCTTTACTTTATTGCTGCCTTTTCTGTCTGGATTTAAATGTATTTCCTTTTTCTTTTGAGCTCCTTCTTGAGCCGTGGGAAATACAACCCACAAGAATATTTTATTTTTCAAATTACTTCTGTCAACATAAAAATATATTTGTCTTCTTATATGCAAAGAAGCTGTTACCTTTTCGGACGAGTCTGTCTGTCTTTCACCGCTGTTTTATATGAACTTGAAAGATGCGTGTTAATATAAGTTGTTGACATTTGTGTATGTTGTACATCACAGCTGGTGCTGTCAATACAAAACTTGTGGCAAAAAGCTTGTGGCTGTTTTATAATGAAAGTTATAAGTCTGTCTTTTCTCCTCTCCTCCACTCACTCCTGTCTTTATCTCTCTATCATTCTGCCTCCCTCCCTTCTCTCTTCTCCCTGTTTTCTTTCCTCTCACTTTTCTCTCCAGTCCTTTTCTCCTCGCCTCCTGTTTCATTCTCCTCTGGCTTCTCCTTAAATCTCATCTCCTTTGTCCTCTCTTTGCTCAGCGATATTACAGTCCAGGCATGTTCTTTCACTTCCTCAGGCTTTTTATCATCCCACACATACACACTCACACATTTACGCATGTGCACACTCTCTATCTCCTTTTCCACATTCAGCGAACTACTAGGAAAAAAATACCTATATTGATTTGATCAGGACTTGGCCTATATTTTCATTATTCCAGCCACTTGAAAATATTCACACCCACCACAAATCACAGCTCAGCTCTCTGTGTGGTCAGAACACATATTACTCCTCAGTAACTCACAATAGGTTTTAACCCTTAAAGAATATTGTCACTGTTTTTTCTACTTCCCTGTCCAGGTTGTCCTGCTGAAGAAGACAGTCAGGAATGTACAAACCCATTCAACATCTTCCAGGGCTGCATGCGTCTCCTCAGCGTGGAGAACCAGCCGGTGGACCTGATTATGGTGCAGCAACGACTGCTGGGAAATTACAGCCAGCTGCAGATCGACATGTGTGGCATCATTGACAGGTCAGAACCACCAAAACTATGAACATTACAAACTACCAGGAGTGGGGTTCGAACCCACGTGGGTATTTACCCATTGGATCTTAAGTCCAACGCCTTAACCACTCGGCCATCCTGGTGAGACACTATGACAAACTTCAATCTATCCATCACTCAGTTTATTGAAAATTATATATTTACACACAAGCTTAAATACCAGGACTGGGATTTACGGACGTGCATTCAATGCATCTTGAGTGGAACACGCGGCCGTCCTGGTTGCCTCTGTCTCTAAGTTCAGTATCTACAAGATTTTCAAGATTGACTAATGATCCTGCACCTTGAGTGTAACAGCCTCCTGGTTTAAGATAAGATATACCTTCATTCGTCCCACAGTGGGGAAATCTACCAAATGAAATCTGTCTGTGATGGCCGGGAATCGAACCCGGGCAGCTATGCTCACCACTATACCACCATCGTTGTGTGTTTCAAACTGTTCAGTGATGATACAGACTGAAATCTGTTGTCTGTGCTTGAAGCTGCTTGTTAGCTCAGTCACATGCTTGAAATCAGTCACATATCCAGACACATTTAACAATGAAAATGATATGTCATTAACTATTCTTGACATTTGTCTTTACAAGAAATGGCATCGAATTATTGAAAAGCAAATTGTGACACGACAAAGAGTTTAGAGTTCCAAAGCTGCAGTTAAAATAAGGTTCCTTTAACTCCAGATCAATAAGTGGAGTCGTGTTCTGTCAGTCAAAAGTTTCTTGTTATTTAGTTTTATTGTTCTGAGCTGCCTCCATTGTTTTGTCATCCAGTTTTATAAGAGACATAACTATTGTGGAAGTGAAATGTAATTTTTCTTTTCTTGACTTTTTTGGCAGAGTAATTTATTTGTGAGGTGAATTTGGGCTCCGTGGGATTTAAAGAAAAACATGGTTACAAACAGCTTCCTGCACTTCTCTTACCTCAGAGCAGGGTGTTACATCTGTATTAGTGCGTCTGTGTGCAGACTTAATAGCAGTACAACCTCATGCAATGAGTACAACCTCAAAGCAGCCATGCATTTAATAGACTCGACCCATCAGTCGTGTAGCAGGCTGGAACTGAATCAACACTCAGATCTAATTTACTTCAATTCCAACCCGGGTTCACATCGCAAGCAACATGATCAAACAGTCAACAGAAGTTCGTCCATTTCCTGTAGAGGTGAACAACCGGAGAGACGAGGCAACAACAACCTTTTCAGCCAGTCAAAGCTCCCCAGTTCTCTACATAGTCCCTCTGAGAGAAGGCAGGAAAAAACTTTGTGGAGAAAAGTGGAGAAATCTTACAGGACGTTATACATGACCAAGATAACACAAGGGACACTGAATCGTGTCCATGTTTGTTTTCAGCCAACAGCTCTGAGGACCTGCTCCAGAAGAGAACTGTCGTCCAATTTGACAGAAAACACCAAACAGTAGAAAATACAGATCGTCATACTTCTTATAGCATCAAGCTGATTTTCTTGTAAATGTGGTCTCTTTCCTGTAATACTTGTGGTCATTGTAGTTTTACTGTCCAAGCAATGAAATGATTAATAACCAGGAGTGGGATATGAACACATAAGGGCTTTTGATCGAGGTGCTGTATTCCTCCCTTGAAGACTTGTTGCTGGTGTTTTAGATCCAGATGTGTGCTTCGAGTTTGGCGACTGTCAGCTCTGCTGTCTGTCTAACATCACCTCCATCAACCACACACCTCAGAGCCTTAATGGGTCAAACACTAAAGACATGGTCACACTGCACTTCCATCCTGCAAATATTCGCTTCATTTCCCATTTTATTCTATTGAAGTGTGAAGATGTGTTTGAAGCCATCTTGTTTTGTCACTATGTTTAATACATTATTATATTACCAGACCATAAATTGTAACATCATTCTCAGCTACTTACATTTACAGTCTGATGTCAATGTTTATTTATTAGGTTCTTTTTCAGATAAAATGAAGTATAAAGTGATTTTGCCTTTAGCCATTGTGTGAATGAAGAGTTACACATAAATACCAGGAGTGGGGTTCGAACCCACGAGGGCTTTTGCCCATTGGATCTTAAGTCCAACGCCTTAACCACTCGGCCATCCTGGTGATGCTGTCATCCTGTCACTCATTGAAATTAGGAAAAACAGACACCAGTTCAGAAACCTGTTCATATATGTGAAACAGATCAGACATCACTGCTGCCAGATTGAGTTTTATTACTGTACACCGACACACACTACACACACAAACACTAGATATATAAAACAGAACCAAGCAGTGTGGTAATGTGGATTTAAAGTGAAAGCTAAGTGCTTTATCTGCAAGGCTCCAGCTTATTGTTAGATTAAAGCAGTATAGAGATAAATGGAGGTAAAAAAAAAAAAAAGAATCACACTCTAGCGGGCTGACAGGCTGCTGAGTCAGGGCTTTTATCTGAAGGAAAGGGGAGGCTGCAGATTCTGTTCAGTAATCTGTTTCCTCTTCAATACTCCTGCCAGCGTCTGGGCAGAGACACACAAACACTGTCACACACACTTATATCAGTAAAAACATGTAAATGCATGTGACAGTGTACAGTAACGAATTCGTGAATATAAGATATAAAAACAACATAGTCGTCACGGCAAGCTTCAAAACGCAAAACTGTGTGTGTGTGTGTGTGTGTGTGTGTGTGTGTGTGTGTGTGTGTGTGTGTGTGTGTGTGTGTGTGAAACCTCCTGGAGGTGCCAGCCGGTCTTGCAACAGATGGAAAGCAACCAGTGTGGATAAAAACAGTGTTACTCATCATCTCCTGTCGTCCTCTCTCTGTCTGTCGTCTTCTCGGCAGAATGAGGTCACATGATGTCTGTGTGTGTGTCTTATCGGAGACGGAGGACGTGTCGGAGGCTGAGCTGCGTTATTTTAAAGTGTTTCTTTTAACATATTTTCTGAGTCACCTCGAGCGTCCACCTCCAGCCACCGTTTTGGTTTTATGTGCAGGTTTTGATCTGTCTCAAAGATTTCTATCATCACACTCATACAGTGGAGGTGAATGTGTTACCTCAGCTTACAGTTTTTATAGGAACTACTTTCTATCAAAACAATTGTCCCTATGAAAACTATTGACATTGTTTTTTGTGGATTATCCAGAACTAATAGACAAATGAACTAATAAGATGATAATATGATATCTCACAGTTTGTTTTGTACACATATTGCTAAATGGTCATTTTGGAGACTTTTGGAGACTGTGTTAGCAATTTAGTTCTTTCAAAGTAAAAGTATTTTTGAATTAAGGGTTTTATTTGCTGAGATCCACAATCAGGACTCACAAGTAGCTGCTAGAAACTCGTTCTTCCTTAACATGAAGAAAGAGCTGAATTTGAGTTCAGTTCATTTTGTCCTGCAGTTTTTCAAAGCTTCAGGAGCTGCCGCCTGTCAACATTCACGTCCTTCAGGCTGTTTCCTTCAGCCGCCACCTCTCGTCAAAGGCGGCACAGTTCTCTTTGAGGAGAGCTCAGACTCACACAATCTTAATCTTTTGGAGGTTTTTTTTATTGAAGGATTTGTCCAACATTGTGGCTTGTGTGCTGTTTGTTCTTCCACTGCTGACTGCAAAGGTGCCAACATTTCTACTACTGCCTGTACATGTGTGCTCTCTAACAATACAGCCCTCACTTTTTATTGAAAAAAAAAAAACCTGATCATTGGCTTTTATGGATTATGTACAATCTCTCTCAGGGGATAGAAATTGTGTTTACACATGTGTGAATCTGAAAATTGATGCTCTAAATATGAATCAATTTTCTCCCATTGTTTTGCATTTTCTGAAATCTAAAATAGATCCTAAGCCTCGACCTCGTCCAGTATAGATCATCTATATGGAGAGAAAGAAAAATACAACATAAATTGCTTCTTTGTCTTTCCCTTTTTCTAATGTCACAATTTATTTTCAGTGTTAGATAAAAGCATCACACCTCCCTCCCTCAGGTCCCTCGTCCCTCCTACACAGGACTGATGTCTTGATGGTTACAGCACTATGATATTTATCTATAAATAACACACAGAGCTTCAGTGAAGTCTCCTGGGAGCTGGATTCATTTAAAGAGCTTCTTCAAAAAGTCGGAGAAGATCTGCTGCTGAGGTGAAGTGAAACGATATTTTCTATTCAGCGGGAAACTTTTCCTTTTTATACAGAATGAAAGAAAAATCTAAAGAGAGAAATCTGCGAAATAATGAAATTATTCTTTTGATCTCCTCGAGTTGAGGTGAAAACGTGTTTCAAATGGATTTTCTCCAGAAGTCATCTTTCCATTCAGCATAAGGAAGTTTCTTTTCAAATCAACAACCTCCCACAATTTCGAAGAAGAACAAAAATCTGAATTGAAAATGAAATATATGTTCTTGTCTCCCACGCTGCTTTTTAGCATTATTTAGCAGTTTGTTTCAGCGTCCTGATGGTCATCAAATAAATAACCTTGAAGAGCTTTGGCGTGAAGGTTTTTCTCTCAGTGAAGCTGCATTTCATAAGAGAGCCATTTAGTTTAATGAAGTAATTTTCTCTCTATGAAAGGTAGTGGGAGTTTGAAAGCGTGGTTAAATGCTCACTAGTACTTTCATCATAAGCACAGTCAGGCAAACGTTATGCAACGGCCGTGTAAACGCTTAAAGGCTCAGAGTTTTTTACCTTAAAAGAGTGTGTGGACGCATTGAAATCAGTCTCCTGTAGCATTGTTGGACAAATATTCACAGTTAAAAAGGAGCGATATTGTCTTTTCCTATTCCGACCATTTTTCTCAAAACCTGGCGTCTGCATTACCCATGATGCAATTCAGCCTCCAACAGTTTGGTCACAGTTTCACAGATTGTGTTTTGCCAGTAGCATCGAGCAGAAATGACACCAGCTTCCTCTGGAGCCACCAAATATTTTATACAACTTGTCATAATCCCAAAGAGCCATTGAAACACGTTTCAGTGTGAACAATCAGTGGAGGTTGTAATTAGAGTAAAGATATTTGAAGTGGATTACTCATTAATCTTTTGAATTACTTGCAACGCAATATGTGACATAGTGTGCTCTCTGTCAGCGTCACAACTAAAGCCAACATTGAAATGTTGTTTACGTTTTTGGTGAAACATTAGTTTTACTGTTACACTTCTTCTATTTGTTAGCTCTTAGTTCTTTTGGTGTTTTATTATCCAGACGATGAACCGTGCAAATGCTTTAGTCAAACTTATTACTGCACTGACTTCCTCCCTGATGTCATTAAAACACCTTCATATACAAACAAAAATGGCTCCCAGCTCACTGTGGAGGTTTTAATACTCAACACAGTCGCAGGGAGGATGTTTTGTGATTGAGCTTTATGACAAAATCAGGGAGCGTATCTTTAATTCAACAACCATGTGCACCGGCTGAAGAGCACTTTTCTTACTTACTGTACTTTAAGCTGAAAGTGAATCAGCTAAAGTGTAAGTGATGATTTCATATAAAGTATTTGCTCTACCTGATATTAAAAGATCAAAAGAGTGTTTGATGTCTGCTCCCTTCCTTTCATGGTTTTGGGTTTTAGTTGAGTTATTTTCGGTTTTATTTTGAAAAGTATTTCACTTCCTGTCTTTGCATTTGTTTCTACCTGTTTGATTGTCTGTCACGCCCTGATTGGTTTCACTTGTGATCCTCCCCTCCTGCTGTATTTAGTCAGTGTGCTTCTTTGTACCACGTGTTAAGAGTTAACAGCCCATTTTTCCTTCAGCCTTCTTTGTCCTCTGAAGGGAGAACTGGTTCCCTAATTTTAAGATGCCATAAAAAGCAAATAAATCAACCCTAAACTTAAATAACTCTTCACTCACATTGTGCCTCTCTCTCTCTCTCTCTCTCTCTCTCTCTCTCTCTCTCTCTCTCTCTCTCTCTCTCTCTCTCTCCCTCTCTCTCAGGTGTTCTCCCAGCCGTTGTGAACATGGCGGACGCTGCAGTCAGTCCTGGACCGTCTTCCACTGTAACTGCTCCGACAGCGGCTACAGCGGAGCCACCTGCCACAGCTGTAAGTCACCTGTCAGTCAAACATCTGCACATGATGAAGAAAGACACAAAGAGATGGATAAAATGGAGCCTGTGTGCCAAACAGAATAATGAAGACATTTTTCCCTCCTGCATAATTTAAACTCAGAGGCCGAGCAAACAGAGGAAGATGAAATTAGATAAAAGATCCTGTGGTACAAACCCATTAAAACAATGTTAACACATTATTCCCATTAAACAAAGATAATAAAATTCAAGTTTATTTGTGTTGCACATTTTAAATGAATGTAAAGTGCTTCGTGCGTAATGCAATAAAACCATTCAACAAGAATCAAAGAACACATTCAAGAGGTTAACACTTCCACTGACTGAACAAAATTAGTTCTGTCATTTGTTTGATTCAATGATGTTAAATTAATGTTAAGGGTTCAACATGACTCACATTTTGAGGGGTGTGAGAGCAAAGAGCGTTACTGTTCAAATTTGATTCCTACTTTAGTTGTTCATGGACTGTTGTCCTGTGCAGTGAGGGACTATTACTATTCACCTTCAGATTCACCTTTTAAATAAATTTGTTTGCATAAAACCTGTTTGTATGTGAGAGATATGATGGAGGTTGATGAGACTGTAGCCGTGACTAAACTGCCAGATGTCAAATGAATATGAGGCTGCAGCAGTGAGGTGAGCTTATAGGTGAGATTTACTGGTTCTGTGTGGAGTCAAATCCTCGAGACCAAAAGAGGAGAGTTTCCCACACAGTTCACCTCTGCTCTCATTTTTATTGCTGATGTTTCTGTGAAAACCTTTTTTCTAACCACACTGAGGGAATGTGATGAACTAAAGGCTGCAGAGAAGAAGAAAGAAGCAGGTGAGCAGAGTGTGGGAACCTTTAGACACGGGTTTGACTTGAAGGCTCGGTTCTTTGTCTGCAGAGGATGAACCGGTGTGTGAGACACGGACAGAAACTGATGAAGGTCTGAAGTTATATTTGTTGTTCTCCCGTCAGTCATCGCTGTCCTCTCCAGCTGGATTCATCTTTACTTTATGGGACGCCGCTGCAGAAATAACACTTCAGATGATTGTCCTCACTCTGGTTATGAGACGGTGATTCAGTACCCATAATCCCCCACAGTGTGTAATCTTCATCCCCTCTCGGCTCCTGTGTGCGTCTGCCAGCTGATGTGTTGATGCTGATGATGATGATGTGATTCACGCTGGAGCTGATCTCATTATTTTCCTCCCAGCTGTGTACGAACAGTCCTGCGAGGCCTACAAACACAACGGCAACACGTCGGGACATTTTTATATCGACGTGGACGGCAGCGGACCAATCAAACCGCAGCTGGTCTACTGCAACATGACAGGTGACACGCACACACACACACACACACACACACACAAACCCTCCAAAATTTAAAAATACAGCTTCCAGCACCTCAAAAGCTCACTAATTAACAGATTGTTTAATCTGTACAAAAAGTTGTTGCATTGTGTCAGTAAGCTTTGAAGTGCTGGTAGGTGTATTTCAATCTTCTCATCAGCCTCTTGGAAAGAAAAATAAAACGCCTATTTCTCAAAATGGCAAATTATTCCTTTAAGTCTGAGTGAGAGAGCCGGACCTGCTAGGATTTGTAGATGTAGATTACCTCTGTTTGCATGAATGGGAAATGGCCATTGTTGCAAGTGAATCATTTGCTGTAATTAATCAGCAATAGTAATCTAATCAATATCTACTCGCCACCAGAGGAGAACACGTGGATGGTGATCCAGCACAACAACACAGAGCTCACCAGAGTCCGACCGTCTGCAGGAGTAAACCAGCATTCAGTCCACTTCGACTACTCGGCCGAAGAGGAGCAGCTGTCGGCCGCCGTCAGCCAATCAGAGCACTGCGAACAGGAGCTGTCCTACCACTGCAGGAAGTCCCGCCTCCTCAACACTCCAGGTAAAGCCTGTTCAGGAACAGTTTGCTGGCTATGTCTTCATGTGTTTTCTTTATAATCTGCTGGCACAGCTGGGAACAGGAGCAATACCTGCCCAGCCAGGTATTCAAACCAGCACCTTTAAAGGAATAGTTCCACATTCTGGAAAATATGCTTATTTGCTTTCTGGCAGAAAGTTAGAAGATTAATACCACTATCGTGTCTGTACAAAGCAGCTCACTAACAAACACATTATATCTCAATTGTTCGGTACAAAAACTGACACTTTAAAAATGACAGTTTGTTGTTTTAGGGATCATGTACCAGACTATTTCCTGATTGGGACTGATAACTTCCTGGAGTCTCTGCTGGTTGGATGACAACTGCTTAGAGCCGAGAAATGGTTTTTAAATAATTAATAGTGTTAATACAAGATTTTAATTAGTGAGCTTTAGAGCTGCTGATGGGCAGATTTTGTTACTGTACAGAACCAGGCAAGCTGTTTCAAGTCCTTGTGGAATTTTGATGGGTTTTTTTGTTTTGTTTTTTTGTGGTTACATTTTAATAATTCAATTCAAAAGTGTCTGAAAAGTAGTAATCTTCTCTAATCTTAATCCTCTTAATCTTTTAATCTTATTTAATCTTATCAGGGAGAGCTCTCTAGCACTTCATTTCCTCCCTGTTCCTTCAATAACCCCTCAAGTGCACATTGAAATCAGACTGTAAACAACAACTTGTTCTTAATTGACTTGTTAGGTTGAATAAAAGTTAATGAAAGTTTGGTTAAGCAGGCTCTCGTCAGCTACACGTTCCTGAACCGGGAAGAACAAAATCATTACAGTCTTTGTTGCAAACTTATTGGGGTTTCATGGATTTTCTTCTCTTTCACAAACGCCTCAGACAAATTGATCGTCCAGGATTAGTTGAATACCTCCTCCTTTTGGGACGAGTATTGAGTCAGATCGGTGTTTGCTTTGTTTGGCCGTGTGTTTTCTTGTGCTTGCATTGACTCAGATGTGCTGAGTATCAGGAAAAAGGGGCTTTGATCACCAGGTCCTGTTGAATTTGTTTTTAATGCAACACCATACACGTCCATGTCGGTCCATTTAGAAGAAAAACAACATCATACAGTGTGAAGAGACGCTGCTGGACAGACTGAAATATCTCAAAACATGAAATGAAATTTTGTCGTTCATGGTGCCCAGAGGATGAATCTTCCTGACTTTGTGATGTCGGCGCTGAGCTCAAAGCCCTGCCGTGTTATTGATTCTCAATCTTGTTAATAGTGGTTTGTATTTGAGCAGAAAATGGTGCTGGAACAATTAGTGAAATAATTGATTAGTCAATGGAAAGAAAAAATTAATCAACCCCAGTTTGGATACGGAGATAAAGTCATTTATCAGGCAGCCTTTGCAGTTTTCCTGTGGACGTCCATTATTGATTACAAGGAGAGCTTTTCAAAGTTTCTGTCCTGTTGAACTACAAAGACTACAGGAGAGAGAAATTTAAGTGGGAAGGCAACTCTTTTGGGGCGCAGGTAATAAAATGATGGATGAAAATAGTGAAAGCGATATAAAAGGAAGAATGGGTAGATGAATAGAAGTTCCATTATAAACTCCCTGCCGCTCTGTGGGAAAATAAAGAAGTGCTGACTCAACAGAGACCTCTCCAACCACCTTCTCTCACTCTTCTCCACCTACACACTCTCTCCGTGTGAAATGCATTTTTCACTTTATACTATCATGGCCCTCCATCCAAAAACAATATATTCAGTGTTAGTGGTGGGAGCTGGCAAACATCCCTGTTCTTCAGACGCTGGATTCATCTTAGGAGGCTGAGAGATTCTTTCACACTGCGCTCAGCTATTTTCTCACCATCCAGTTGATGTGTGGACAAAACGCAGCTCGTGGTGTTTTCACAGAGTGCATCTGTGGAGCTTTAGCATCCTGCAAACATCCTTTGGTAGATGGACAGTTTTGTGAGTGGTGGTCTTACCAGTAGAATGAGGCTTTGTTGATTTGGTTTTCCTTTTTATAACCTTGTGATTTTAGATTAAGCTGGCCAGTGTGCCCTCATTAAGCTGCATTCATTAACATTAGGTTAACAGAAACGCTCAATAAAATGACTTCAAAGGCTGCTGGTAACACCAACAACTGATGGAGAAACTGGGAAGCTTTTATGGCTGTAGTCAACTTTTCTTCCATTTTCCCAAGAAGAATATTTGCTGCTGCAGCAAAATCACTGCAAAGTTGTGACCATCCTCATATGGGTCAAGTTTTTTTTTTTTCAGCTCAGCTTGGAAATGATTGGACGTCTCGTGACAGGACATGTTACAGGCTGATGGTCTGTAGAAGAGGTGACAATACAGCGTCGTTGGACATGATCAGAGAATTAAAGCTGTGTTTGCCTGTGTGTGTGTGTGTGTGTGTGTGTGTGTGTGTGTGTGTGTGTGTGTTTCAGAGGGCTCTCCGTTCAGCTGGTGGCTCGGTGGTCCCGGTCCCGGTCGGGTCCAGACTTACTGGGGTGGATCTCAGCCGGGCAGCCGGCAGTGTGCCTGCGGCCTGCAGGGCGACTGTGTGGACCCACAACACTACTGCAACTGTGACGCCGACCGAACGGAGTGGTACTGAACCTTTTCAATATATAGACATGATTGTTATTACTGTAGAAACAAAGACCTCTGTCTTTATTTGGGCAAGTTGGAGGTGCAGCAGAGATGTTCATTCTGCAACATGAGTGGCTGTGACCAGACAAGATCAGAGGAAAATATAGAAACAGAGACGGCCTATTTGATTCAAAGTGGTTGCATTTTAAAATGCTGTTTGTCACCTTTTATATTAAAAGTAGGTAAAACATGTATATAACATGTATGTATGTAACAAGTATTTACAACAGAACTGAATGAAAAACTACAAGAATTAAAAATAATATATGGCGTAAAAAGCAATATACACAATCTATGGTATATTTTAAAAGTTGAAACAGATGTGATCAACAATTTGCATTTCTGATCAGATGTAAATCAATGACTTACAAAACCAGACTTTTGTTGTTGTTGTTGTGTAAATACAACCACATTATGAGGGAAAACTGGATCAACCAGTACCAAACAAAAATTATGATTTCATATTGTGACCTTCTTTCTACCATCTCTCAGTCCAAACTGTTAAATGCTGACACTGTTTTTACAGACCGCTCATCATCCTGTTGTGAGACACTTGCTTCCAGTCCTGGAAAATTCCCACCTGACAGCCAGGTTGACATGTAGATTAGCAGAAGTGCATGAAGCTGCTCACTCAGCTGTCTGTGTGGAGAGCTGTGATACGATCAGGCTCACCATTCAAATGTCTTCCTGGAAAAAAAAGGTTGTGTCAGCTTGTTAAAGAACTGTTGAAATGCAGCAGCACAATATGCTGAGTGTTTATTCAAGCCAATGAGAATAATTAAAAACATTTATGTCAAAGTTGTTAATTCAATAAAAGGTTCTTTCTTCTTAGATTATTTATGCTAATACTTCATCTTGTTGTCCTCCTCCTCCCACTCCCTCGTCTTCTTCAACTTCTGCTTCCTTTTTAATGGCTCTTTTCTTCCTTTTATTTCTTTTCATTCTTTTTCCCTGTCTTCTTCTTTTGCAATTGCCCTCTCCCTCAACTCCTCCTCCTTCTGTTATTCCTCCTCCTCTCCTTCCCTCTTTATTGTTTCTCTGTCTTTTTCTTCGTCTCTGCCTCTTTCCCTCCTCCCTTTTTTATCTCTTCCTCTTGAACTGCGCTCCTCTTTGCTTTGCTTTTAATCTGTTCCTCTTTCTCTCTTTCTCCCCTTCTTTTATCATCTCCTCCCCCTCATTGTTCTTCTCTTCCCTTCTTTCTCTCCTCATCCTTTCCTTCTGCCCATTTTTCATCTTCATCTCCTCCCTTTTCCTCCTTCCCTCTCCAATTACTAATTCTTCTCCTCCTTCTTCACCAATTTCACTTCTTTGTTACTCCTTCCACTTCCACCCTTCCATCCTCCTCCTCCCTCCTCCTCCTGCAGGGCTGAAGACTCGGGTCTGCTCAGCCATAAGGAGAGCCTCCCGGTCCGGTCTCTGGTTCTGGGCGACATCCAGAGGCCGGGATCCGAGGCCGCCTACAGGGTGGGACCTCTCCGTTGTCGTGGAGACAGTAAGTCTAGCCCTTATTGGTTGGTTACACAAAAACCTTCCTGTTATAGAAAATACTATCCTGTTTTGATGTGGTGTTTTTTCATTAAGCAGAGATTAGTAGCTTGTTGTATCTGAGAAGCCTATTGTTGATATGGAAATACAGGTTTAGGTGTTTAACATCCCATGTGCCAATTATGTGATAAATTAATTCCTCTGGGTGCCTCAACATCTAGAAGCTAATTATCATTAGCAGAAGTTTTTTCTGATGCATATTTCCTCTCAAGTTTTCACATGCTGATAGTTGCTACTCATTAAATGTATTACAAGCTAAATCAAAGGAGCACACAGATTTTCCCTCTTTCAATTATTCGTAATTACTGCCGTTCCGTATCTACCTGAGTAGGTCGATAAATAAATGTTTGGCGTGATTAATCAAACAAGGCCGTGTAACAATCATACCCTTGTGTAAGCTCATTAGCCAAATGTGTTGCCTCATTTGTTTGCTACGTGATTTCCATGTAAAGACCTTGACAGCGCGTTCTCATCGTGTTTCTCAGAGAACTTCTGGAACGCGGCGTTCTTCGACAAGGAGACGTCGTACCTCCACTTCCCCACCTTCCACGGAGAGCTGAGCGCAGACATCTCCTTCCTGTTTAAAACCACGGGCTCCTCCGGCGTGTTCCTGGAAAACCTGGGCATCAAGGACTTCATCCGGATCGAACTGAGCTGTGAGTAAGAGCTGGAGGGTGAAGTCTTAATCCGGATTAGAGTGATGTGTCAATGAAACCTGGAAGTCAAATTCTTAATCTGGATCTGTGTAAAACCCAGAGGTTACAGACTTAATCTGTATCAAACTATCCTGGAGGGAAAATATTGCTCATTTTAGTTTGAACTCAGCTGTCTTGACCTTCCTGTTCTGACTTCAACACAAAGTTTAAAAGATTTATGGGTTTTATACAAAGTCTGGCTGCCTGAATTTGTTGCCGTTCAGCCACGGGAGCATTAGTGACGCCGGCGTCTGATGTTGGATGATCAGGTCTGGCTCGCAGTCGTGTTCCAGTTCATCTCAAATGTGTCAGATGGGGTTGAGGTCAGAGCTCTGTGCCGGCCAGTCAAGTTCTCCAACACCAAACTGGAGCAGACATTTTTTTTGTAGAACCCATTTTGTGCACCAGGGCAATGATCATGTTGAAACAGGAAACTGTCAATATCATCGTAAGAAGATGAATGAGAACATAAGTTTCATGGGCCTTGAAGATTTTGTAGTGTATTTAAAACATTCAGATAATGATGAATTCAGTTCTCTTCAGTCTTCAAATCTTTTAAGAGGCTCCAATCAGTATATTTATGATAACAATGTGTGAAATGACGATGTGAAAACAATGTGTGAATATTTAAGGGGTCACTCATATTAATAAACCTACAGAGAATTATCACCTGAATCTGGAGTCTGGGAAACATACTGGAGTAAGTATTTCCCTCAGGAGTTGGTGGAGACCAAAAACAGAGCTAAAAGAAACAGATTTGGATTTGGATTCATCCATCCATCCTCCAAATGAATGATAGTGTGTGTGTGGACATGCGGTGGCCTGGGAGGACATTGGGGGGAGGTCACTGCTCGTTACTCTAGCTTAGCATACAAATGCATGAGGAAACAACTAGCCTCGCTCTTTCTGAATTTCAAAAAGCACAAACATCTAAAGCAGCATAATAAGCAAGTCGTATCTGGTGTCTTTAGCCTGAACAGAGAAAGAAAGCACTTTAGTTTTTTTGCTTGGCTTCACAGTTGTTTAGTTGCTGAGGATGAAAGCACGAAGATCTTTGCTTCACTTCAGGTTTCTGTTTTTATTACTCGCACGATATTTTCTGTTTCAGCTCTCTGTTTTCTGCGTGGACTTCTAGCTGTTGGGTGGTGCATCATTTAGACTATGACAGCTATAACCAAGAGCATATTTTTCACTTTATGGGTACAACAGCATCATGCCTGGGTAGGTCTTATCTTTATGGCCCTCATTGGTATGTTGGCATGAAAAATGCGGCAGAAATACCCACAAGGCTGTTCTTTACTGTGCTTCTGCATAAGCAGCGAGGTATGAGATATGTGTTGATGTGTTTAGTGAGTCTTGTGTGGACGCCTTGAATCAGTTATTAGAGTCGTCGGTTGCCTTTTAAAGCTCAATCAGCCCATTTCACTGGTGTTGTTTGGTTTAGTTTGCAGTTTTTGTTGTGCTGCATTGTGCATTTTCATTGAAATGGGATTTGAAGAGACACAAAAACAGAACCTAATACAGGGACACTGCTGCACCAAAGAGCCTCCCTCCTCGGGGAAATCATTGTCAGTGTGGTTGTTCCAGCTCTGAATACTGCTGCTCTGCTGCCGCCTCCCTCAGATCGCTCTGTAACACTGAGGCTGAGCCGCAGAACAATTTCTAAATGAAGTTACAGCGTGATGCTGGGATATTGTTTCATCTTGTTCTGTGCTCACGGAGTAATACATCTTGTCCCTCCAAAATATAAAGGATGAGGGATGAGACGCCTGTACTCCCCAAAATCGACTCCCTTTGTTGGAATGAACATAACAGGGATTTTGTGAATTGAGCGAACCGCTTGAAAGAGTCAACAATAGAGAGTCGAAGTGAAACTGAAACTTCTGTGTTCTGTAGTTACGATTCTAAAGTAAGAAAAATGTCATTTAAATTCCTGTTGACTTTTTTAAAGATGATCTTTTTGGCCATTTTTCCTTCATTGGACAGTTTGGTAGCTTTGGAGACAGTATTGACAGTATTGTTTATTTCATATTTAGGTTTTTTGGCAGCCTTTTGCAAACATCCTTTCCCATAAATCCTAGATGTGTCTGGCCTTAATGTCATGGCAGAAATTACAAGCAGACATTTGGACAAACTGACTTTAGAAGAGAACATTGGTGAATTTTATGGATGAAGACAAAACCAAGTTAGGATGACATAAGTACTTAATTCGTGGGAGCTGTTAAGTACCTGGCCAGTGTTGTCAGAATCTTTTACTGTGTGTTCTTTGGGTGATATGAAAATTACATGTAAACTTCTCTAATGCCAATGACTATTAATCTTAAATGAGCCACAACACATCGTAGCTGCTGCACAACCTCAGCAAATAGCCACTATGTCACCAGGTTTTCAACTATTTATTAACAATATTTTAAGAGGAAAGGTGGAAAATATCTTTCACTTCAATAAGTTTGTATTTCACCATAATTCTGTTCTGTTCATTTTTCTCTTTTTGTTTGTTTTCCTCTTTGTTGTCATCCTTTCCATAAATCACACCTTCACCTCTGACTCCCCCTTCCTGTCTCATCTGTCTTCTTTTCTTCTCTCCCATCAGCCTCCACTCAGGTGCTTTTCTCCTTCGATGTTGGTAACGGGCCGCTGGAGGTTCGGGTGGAGTCGAGCGTCCCGCTGAATGACAACCGGTGGCACCGAGTCCGAGCCGAGCGGAACGTCAAGGAGGCGTCGCTTCGATTGGATGAACTTCCCGCTGTCACACAGGAAGCTCCTGCTGACGGACACTTTCACCTGCAGCTCAACAGCCAGCTGTTCATAGGTGAGGATGAGATGCATGTGACATTGAGCGATTCACTTATTAGTAGCAGAACTGCTTGTTTCCTACACTTGTCTTTTATATACAAGCTTCTGTTCTCCAATTGGTAAATGTCCAGTTGTGACAGATGTTCCTGTTTTTGGCTGCAGTTCGCCCTTGTTTGGCATCTGTCTTCATTATTTCTGTATTTGTGACTGATGCACCAGCGGTTCAGGCAGCAACACTTCATTTTGTGCATAACAGTGAAGTCAAGTAGGAGTTTTGCAGGAAGGTAGCTCTGTACGCATGACGTCCTATAGTTGGAGCCAGGTCGGGAAAACAGATATAGAACCATATCATCACACTGGATTCAAGCTCCCCAAACTTTATTGGACTGACAAAAAGCAACATGTCGATCCTATGGAGTGTTCATTAGGCAAATGGCCAACATGACAACGGACATGAAATACTGTACCAGCCAAAAGTTGACTACATCCTGTGGACGTCACAATCATCACATACCTATAATATGACCCTCCTGAGACATTATAAACAATTAAAATACTTAAAAAAAAACACTATATACAAAACATTTCAATGCATATATAATTTTCTTAAAACAATTCAGGATAACATGACAAAGGGAGGAGAACTTCCTGTACAAAGGAAATATATGCAAGAGTTTTCACAGCTACTGCAAACAACTTCTAGACGTGAGCTAGATACTGTATTCTATTTCACTGTACTGTCGTTGTGTTTTTATACATGTAAAGAGTCCTAACTAGTTTTAGATTTAATATCAGCAACACATTCCTCCTCTAGAGACTATTACTGCATCCACTCTGTAGTTACACGTCTGCACTGTAATTTCAGGTAAAGACACAGACAATAATAATTTTTAGTTCATTACTCGCACAGCTGCTGTAGAAAGTCCAACTCCTCTGCTTTGGAAATCACAGCTGTTTCACACATGCTAAGCCGTTATTGACTTAATGCCACCAAGTGGTGCTAAATATGGAGGAGTTGACACATTTATCAATAGGGGGTCTGGCCCTGTACCCTCTACAGCTAAACCTGCCAGGAAAGTAATGTTTAAACATCAGTAGTGGGATGTGATCCTCCAGACTGATATCCACAGAAGAACACTAGAAATATTCTCTTTTTTCACTTATGCTAATCTGTTATCAGCCAATTCCTCCTGTTTGATCAGCAGTATTGGATGGAAAAAGTGCTGAGTGTGCACGTCTGTTCAATACGGCTTCTACTACCTCTTCATCCAGTACGGTTACCAGACCTGATCTCCCACAGACTCCTACTTACTCTAAACGGAAAATAAATATTCTGTCAAAGTGCGAACCTGCTATTGACCAAATCAGCACTATTGAATATGAAAGTGCTGAGCGGACGGTTTCTGACCGCTGAGCAGTAATCACGTTTAATGACTAAAGCATGCAACAGGGAGCGCTAATGTGCGATGTGATTTCTTGAACCTGTAAGTGATTCATTAGGCAGACATGTAATTAAGCACCTCTAACATAAACTTCAATACTGCAGCCATGTTTGTCTCAACTCCATCAGTTCAAGTCAGATTCTCTGTTTGACCTCTCGCTCCAGCTGCAGGAAAACAAATCCATCATTTATTATCAGGTTTTATCATTCTGCAAATATTATGTATGTCGCTTCATATCAGTAAACACACACTGTGGAGGGAGAACAACAAACAGGGATGAGATTGGATGAAGCAGGAGGGAAATGGAGGTGAATATTGATTGGCTGTGTTTAGCTGATAATCCGTTCTGAGGTCACCACCATCAGCCTGAGCCCCTATATGTTTAATTATCAGCACAGCTCACTGGAATAAGTCTAATGGATTTATATTTGAATGGAAATGCACTGGTATTTATTCCCAGATTGTTGTGGTCGTGGACGTTTGACTGTTTGAGTCGTCTTCTTGTTTTGGGGGGAGGTGTGACTCGACGATTTGGACTTCCTGTTCCTGACTGCTGACTCGTCCTTCGTGTCCTTGAGTGAGACACTGATTGTACCTGCTGAGCATCAGCTTAATGCCTGAAATCTGAAAATAAGGCACTGTTAAAGTGTGCGAATGCCCATTAAGAAGCACCCACTATCCTAGTTTTACTTGCAATTTGTAATTTAATTGCAAATTAGTCCTCTCATGAATATTTACATGCTGTCTTATTTATCTTTAAACAAGCCAGTGGAGAAGAAACTACACATCCTTACATCACTCAGAGTAGCAGTTTGACACTCTTTAATGCAAGTATTAAAAGTAAAAGTACAAAATGATTTGATTTTTAGAGATTTGAATTATTTAAATAGCATTTTAAAGGCAGCGTTTTCTGAATGAGCTTCTTAAGATGAGAGATGTTTTGGTTATTTCATACAAGAGATTTCTGGGGCTCGTTGGACAAAAGTTCATAACATGCACACAAACACAAATCAGAATTTAACAATACGGGCCCAGATGTATCTGTGTGACTCATAAAAAATCTGATGCAGCATTAGTATGTACATATACAACATCTTACTGTGTACACTTTATTCATGAGCACACAATCCCTCCCTGCACAGTATTATGGAGTTATTTGGATTCACAAGCTTCGGCGTCGGCTTGTTTGAATTGTATGCATTGTATATGTGAGTCTTGATTTGTAAAGCAAACTGTTTCCATTGTTTGAATTATAAGCCACCGTGCTGGTTTGTATAAATTCATGAGCCGTATTTCAATGCACACTGTATTTACGAGCCATAATCCTGCCTTGCTTTATAAGGCGGCGAAGTCCATCGTTTTGATTAATAAGCCGTGTTATTGCCTTGCATGGATTTATAATCTACTGCCTTGTTCCTTTTCCAATTCCTTTATTGCTGTTTGTGTTGTAGATGCTAAAAATCCATATGCAGCAATTTTGAGTCGGCTCAGCGATGAATACAGAAATCACTTCCTTTGTGGAGGCAATTATTTGGCTCTGTTTGGATGGTTAAGCCTTTGTGTGTTTGTGACCAACTGATGTGCTCGACACAGACTTTGTTCCTCTCTGCTGCTGTGTGGAGATGAAGCTTCATCCTGTATGACGATTTGAAGGACTCCTCTGATCTCGGCTTCACATATCCCTCGAAATACAGCAGCACTGATGTCAGATCCTCCTGTAAGATATAATGTAAGCAGAGTCACGGTTGGCTGATGATCTGTGTTGATGTTCTTTTATGCGGTGCTATGAAACACAGTTTAGTTAGGCAGTTTATTTGAAAGCCTGCTGTGATGAGGTGTCTTTAGATTTTTATATACAACAGAGGTTTTTAACTCTTGGACTGTGGACCAGCTCCTAAGTCACAAGGAAAGGATGTGAACAAAAGCTGAATATTCATTACACAGTTTTACTTTATGTGCTATCATGTTATTTTTGTTTCCTTGAATTTGGTGAATTCATTATATTGTCGTTTTCCAACTGGTATCAAGACTTATTTGTATGTTGTGAGGACAAAAAGAGATCGAACTTGAACCAAAACTTATATGATTTGCACACATGGAAACATGCAAAACAGAGTGGAAGTGCTGCTGTCAAACTGAAGTGCTTGGGATTGTCTGCATCCATCCTTTCAGATATCTTTTGATTTCAACTTCATAAATCCTTCATATCACAGTGGGATGGACATCATATGTTAACTGTTAATTCTCACACAGCTTCTGAGCTTTGGATTCATTCTTTCTATGCTTTGCCTTCCGAGCTTAATGTTGAGGCTTGCATCACCTTTAATGATTATTTTGATCTCCATTTCATTTTTTCCACCCTCATATGTTCTCATGTGCTTCAGTACAAACTGTGCAGGTCTCGTGTTGAGAACTCGAGGTTGTGCTTCTTGATGTGAGGCTGAAATCCTCTTGAAGGTTCTTTAGTTAGAGGTGGAGTTTATCTGCATTTGGATTCTTTGATGTTTTCTTTGATCGTCACCTCACAAATCCCTCATTATGCTCTTTTAAGTGTTTTCTCTAAGATGTGTCTGCATTTCATGTGGAGCGAGGGTAATCCATGTTGGAGATGAAAAACAGCATGATGTGTGGTTAAAGCTCACCACTGTGGTAGCCTCCCTGTTAAGAAGCTTTGTTCTCTAATAACCTTTCTCTGCCTCGGTCTTGTTGCTTTGATCAGAGGTGGTGGTCCTCAGGGATCTGTCTTTGGTCCCTGCAAGAATCTTAACACAAACCATCATGTTACCTTTCTAGCAATGTGATAGCTTTCCTTCTCCTCCTGTTATTGCTTCAGAAGGAGGAGTTCTTTTGGGTTTCAAGGGTTCTGTAATTAAAAGTTAAACATTGGATGGGAATAAAACTTTCAGTTGAGTCACCAGGAAAAAGGATGAAATAGCTAATATCTAGAAAATATTGACGAAAATATTATTAATTTTCAATTTCGGATGAATTTAAGTTGAACTTCTTTAGTTCTCATTTACCTTCTGCATTTGCTACAACTCTTGACTGGCTGAATCTCAGTGGTCTCATAGTATTTAGAACCATCTGCCATAAAAAACAATGTGAATGATGTAGAAATAATTAAAGTCAATAGGCATAGCATAAAGCTACAATATTGTTAAATGATCAAGGAGACTGTTGCTTTGTTTGTATGTTGAGGGATTTTAAAGATATCTTGTGAAGAACACAATTTACAGTGGTAAAAAAAAACTCTTATATACCATATAGAAAGCGTTTATAAAGTACAATCATCACATAAGGTCATATTATCAGTGTCCATGTGAGGGCAGTGAGTTTGTCGCCCCTATGAATGATTATTTAAATAATCATTAACAGTATGAAGGTGGACAGTTACTCATGTCTGTATTATAGTCATATATATAACAGTCTCCTAAATCCTCATACCTTAATAATAGTACATGGAGGCACATCCTGTGTTGCTGTGTTGGAGTTAAATCAGACAGTGTGAAGATTTACAGTTTTTTTGTTTGAGAGTTAGATTTTTGCATACTTTTGCTTTTACTATACTATGAGTACGCTTTTTTTAATTATACTTTTACTTACTAACCTGTTCAGTGCGAGTATTTTTACAGTGTGGTATCACTACTGGGACTGAGACCTCCTCTGCCGCTTCTAGTGAGCAGCCAGCGTGACATCAGGCGGGAGGACAGCTGATGAAAGTTATGTCCCCGATTCAGTTTTCCACCTACAGCTTGTTGCCTCATTGCTGTTTCATTGTTGTGTCATTTCATAAGAGGAGCGTTGACAGTTCGGAGCTTCTGGGGGAGCAGAGGCGACGTGTGGATCTGCTGCCGATGACAGCAGGAGGAGAAATGAAGAACCAGAGAGAAAGAAAACACACAGACTTGTCGACACACAAAGAAATGAAAGAGAGGCTGGGACAAGGAAGACAGAGTGTTCTGCTGTAGATTCTTAGATAAAAGGACACAGTACTTGTCGCCTCTTTGGTCTCGTAGCTCTGCCTGAAGATCTCAAAAAGAAATGTGATGCGAATGTAATCCACTTTCATGTGTTTTCAGGAGGCACAGCGTCCAGGCAGAAAGGCTTCCGGGGCTGTATCCGCTCCCTGCAGCTGAACGGCGTCACCCTGGACCTGGAGGAGAGGGCGAGGATCACGCCCGGGGTTCGGCCCGGCTGCCCGGGTCACTGCAGCAGCTACGGCTCCTTCTGCCAGAACCGGGGCCGCTGTGTGGAGAGAGCCAACGGCTTCCACTGCGACTGCGGCCTGTCGGCGTACGCTGGAGTCTTCTGCCACACAGGTACACACATGTGAAGACACGGTCAGTAAAGTTTTCCTGTGGATGGTGAAGTTAGTGTGAAACAAAACTCAAACAGATGGGATTTTTTCAGCCATATTTTGGCAGAAATATGTGTGTGGACATACTGATCTTGTGGATGGAGAGTGGTGAAGTGGATTATGATGCAGAAGTAGTTTGTGAAAGACAAAAGTACAAACTCTGTTACAGTGAAAGGGACTTTTTAAAGCCTAAAGCTGGTAAAGTATTTGATATTCAAATGTTGGATTTTGGGTGGAGCATGACTTCAGCGCTGCCACCTGCATTGACCTCTCTGTAGGAGACCTGTCCAACCGCTTTATAAGATGCTGCACGGTGTCGCTTCATGCCTCCGTCCTCTCCCTCTGCTTTGCATTAACTGTAGTTTGCTCATATATCTCAACAACCAAGGTTATAAAGCTGTTCTGATGTCTAGTGTCAGCTTCCTTTAGGAGAAAAGTCTCAGAACATTTTCTTGAACTTCTGTCTCAGCTAAGATGACTAACTCTTTCAGGGCATATGGGCTGTATTAATAGGATGAAGTCTCTCAAGCTCAGATGGAAATACAAATACAGGTGAAGACAGCCTCCATGTGTGGGTGTGTTACTGCTGTTGTCTAAAGGTTAAGGATCTGTATTATTTCAGGCTTTTTACAACATTTACTGCACTTAACACTCACCGAGAAACACTTAGCTGCCAAATAGTGTCTTTATGCTGCGTTTGAGTCTATTTCAGTCCATTGTTTGATGTTAACTCATTAAGAATGCGTCATCACGTTGACCTTCACGCCCTCCCTGAGTTCAATAACTTAAGTGAGTTCAGCCAGTTTTTAAAAGGACTCTCTTAACCCTCCTCCCACTGTATAGTGATATCGACTCTACCTTCTTATCTGACTCAGAACAACAGCCTGTTTTTTATGTTTTTGTGAGTCACAGTGACGCATTTTAGCTGTGTTTGATATTTTAGAGGTTCATCTCCGTTTCCTGTTAGAAAACCCTCTTCCTCCAGAGGTGTCGGCCAGCTTCAAGTCGGAGACGTCCGTCAGCTACACCTTCAAGGAGCCGTACGAGTTGAGCAGGAACAGCAGCGCTCTGCCGTCGTCCATCTACTCCGACATGACGCTGAGAGGAGAGAACGTCTCCCTGAGCTTCAGGACCAGCCAGAGTCCGGCCGTGCTCTTCTACGTCAGCTCCTACTACAGAGAGTACCTGGCCCTGCTCATCAACAAGCACGGTGAGGAGGCTTTTATTTTGAAGGAGTTTGTTTTTTTGGCTGTTGCTCAGCAAGACGATTGCACAATATTAGGGGCATCAGCTTTTCATCTTTAATGGCCTCTCCTCCTGTTTTTCCCCTCCTCATGCATTTTTCATTTATTTGAATTGCTTTAGAAAAGATTATTAAAACTTGAGGATAAGATGTTTAAAAAGCAGCTTATGAGCCTCTTTTTCTGTTTACCTCCTTCTCGCTTGCTGTCTTATTTCACCCTCTTTAACACCATCCTCCTCCTCATCCCTCCCCCTCTTTTTAATTACATCTTCTAAGTCTCTTCCTTCTTGTTTTTTCACTCATTTTTACATTATTCTCTCCACATTTTCAAACCCAAAATCAAAAATCATCTCAAGACTTTTCCTTTTTTTCATCTCCCTCCCTCAACTTTTATTCAATTACTCTTCTCTCCTCCCAGCCTCTCATCTTAACTCTCCTCCCTCTTCCTCTCTCTCATTTCTGTCATCTCCTCCTGATATCGACCTCTCCTCCTTTCCTTCTTCCTCTCTCCTCCTCCTCCTCCTCCTCCTCCTCCTCTGTGCTCTGCAGCTTCACCAGATCTATCAGGATCTGTCAGATCTTTCCTCTCTCTGGATTCACCCCGTCAGCCTCTGCTGCCTTTTAATCCGTCCAGCCGGGCCGGCTATTATGTTTTGTCTCAGGCTGGAAAAAAAAAAAAGTCTTGTCTTATCACTGAGACCTGATGAGCAATGCTGAGGGAATGAAAGTTGGGTGGGCTGCTAATGGGTGGCAGGTCGGCGCTGCTGAATCAAACAGCCCAAAACTTGCTGATGTGTTTTATCAACTTTTGTGTGAAATAATTATGTTGTGAGTTTGGCTTTTAAGAGTAGTAGGAGGCACTTTGAATTTGAAATTACATTTGCAGCATCCAGGAGTCTCATAAAATTGGCACTTTGCTGCTAGATTAGCTGTAAATGGATTTTTTTCTGGTGTTAATGACTCAGAGAAAGCTGATGGACAGCAGGGCATTAAGGTTTTCATGCTGACCGTGGAGTCGTCAGGTAAATGCACTTACACTGAAGTGTCCAATTAAATCCCTGAGAGCTCTCTCTTGTTCGGCTCATTTCTTATTTCTTTCCCCGCTCGGCTGCAGTTAAACCTCCTCGGCTGAAACACAGAAATTCTTTGCCAATCACTTAAGGCCTGTTTTCAAGAATACATACATTTATTATCAGGAACGGCAGCGAACTGAATGAGCTCTTACACCAAATAATTATTCCTTCTTGGTAAATGCAGCTTTGTAATAAAAACATAACCATAATCGTGAAATGTTCTTTATGGGATTCATTACTTAATGTGCATAATTAATATTACGCATTTGAAGGACAACGTGTAATTTCAATCTTAAAAGCCCGAAGACATCACAGGGCTTTTATTAAATCTGCTTTTAATCCTCAGAATATTAGTAAAATTAATTAAATTTGGTGTTGTGTTATTGATAGGGAATTAACTGCTAATCCTCTTAATATGGAAAGCTTTATTGACTCAGATACTCATCATTCAGATTCATCAGTGAAGTGAGAAATACATCCTTAAAAAAGATAAGATTAGAGAAGACAAACTTAGAGATTTTTAGGAGATGATGATGATGATGAATGTTTAAATTGGAAAACTCTCTCTGAAGGTTGTTTCCTTGTTGTAAGATCTGACTTTTAACCCCATGGTTTGATGTGTGTGTAGATATGTTGGAGGTGAGATACAAGCTGGACAGCAGCAGAGATGTGGAAGTGCTGAGCAGCAGAGTGAGGAGCCTGGCTGATGGACAACTGCACAGTGTGACCATCAGGAGACTGACAGACTCTGTGTCTGTGCAGGTAACACACACACACACACACACACACCACATAATTATCATCCACACCATGTATAACACACACATGGTGCAGAGTCAAGCACCACATTTTGGGAGACTGGCCTCAGATTTATGGAAGCATATACTGGAGACGATTAGAAGATTTGAGTACAAATATAAGTCTAAGAGCAGAATTAGATTTGTGTGCGAGTTTGAAGGCTCGTCCTCCTTCTTTCAAAATAAAAGCTGTGACATTTTTGAGATAAGAGCAATATGGTGTGCGGGGCTGGTGACCCCCACCTCCTCTGGTCCACATGTTGAAGTGATAGACAAAGAAATTGCTCTTGATAGTAGCTTTCTGCCATCATTCAAAGACTCAGGTCTCACAACAGGAAAACAACTGGAGAAAATGGAGAGAGCAGACTCACAAACAAGTGCAGACCAGACTGAAAATACACCATTAAAACTAACTCTGCTCTGTGAAATCTGGCTGTAAAAGGTTTGTGGTTTGCTCCTTGATGAAGAATGGCAGCTTTAATCAGTTTGACTTGATGTCAGTTACAATTTTACAATAATTTCCACCCAGTGTCAAAATGAAAAAACACTGCTGCAGCACGATCCAGTTTTCCATCCATGTGCGCAATATTTTCCAAAGACTCCAAAATTGAACAAATGCACAGCTTCCTTTTTTCAACACTGTGGGCTGTTAGTGTTGCTGCACAAATCTCAGTTGTTCGATGGTCACAAACTTTAACAGCTCCCCACAACATCGACAAATCAAAGCTGTGCATTCTGCCATATTTTGGCTTCCATTTCCATTTCCATTGATACGATCGCAAGCTGAGCGCAGCCGTCGTCGTTATGAAGAGTGAGAATCCTTTTAATGTGTCAAAACTGTTCACACTTTCAGACAACAAAGACCAGACTCATACAAATGTCCTCAGTTGATTTTTCTCTTGATGCAAACACTTGATGTTAACCAAAATTCAGGTTTTGTGCTAAGATGTTAGACGACTGGAACAAATGGAGACACGTGGTAGATGACATGTGTGGGTATCATTTTAATCACTATAAAGTAGGAAGCCATTATAGGATAAAGTCCTTTCTCTGCAGGACTGTATTGTTCATCTACGGCAGGGCAGCAGGGACAAACTTCACATCCGAAGAGCTTCAGATGAAATATGAAGCATCTTAATCAGATCTGAATCTACTGAATGTCTTATCTTGTTAACAGCAGCCTGAGATGATGTATGAGGTTAACTCCATGTAGCCAGCAGCCCGAGTGTCTGTGTAATTATCAACAATCTGAGATGAAATACAAGGTGACCTCGTCTTGCACGGGTGCAGCTTCCTGATTCACTGTGTGTTCAGGCTGCGGTGAAATATGAGGTGCATCTCATCTCGCCGCTTTCCATCACCTTGAATCATTATATTGTTAACAACGTACTCCGGGGACATCAGCTGAACCTCTGGACTTTGCGAGCTCTGTTTCCTGATGGCCTGCAGTCTCCATACTCGTCTCACAGGTGTGCGGTATGGCCTCCTCTCCCCTGAGCAGATGTCCCGTTGAAAAATGACTCACTGAAGCCTCAAACCACTCTGGGCGACCAAAACACTGTGTCCTCGGCTTTTTTCTCCTCTTATCAGAGAGTCCAGTGTTTCTCCTCCAGGGCTTTCCTCCTGATCTCACAGCATGCTCCAGTTAGTCCACCCTGTTCGGACAGCAGAGGAGAAACACTCCAGGTTCTGATGTGTGGAAACCGAAATATAGTAAAATACACTAAATCATATCAGTTAAAAGCAAAGAAAACTTTACCTGGAGCTTCTCTTTCAATATCAGAAGAAGAGGACTGAAACCACGTCCAATTTCCTTTGGCTCTATTTTACTTAAAGATATTTGCAGCAAGGTGAGAAGTCAAACCACTGGAGGTCAGCAAAAACTAAAATTTCAAACAATTTTCAGGTGATGTTGCTTAAAATTGCTCTTTAATGTGTAGATGCTAATTCTGCTTTTTGTTTTTACACGTGTGTTTGGCTGCTGGGCTGCAGTCTGTGTTTACTGTACAAACATCTGCAACAGAAGATGTAGCCAATTACAACATACACCAACGGTACCTTATGAGGAAACATCGTCTCTATTATACTCCACAACCCAGGCCTTTTCCTCTTGTCCATTCATTATGTGGAGTCGAACAGCCTCAGGTTGAATGTGATTTTCAGCCATGTTAGTGTCACGGCTTTAGGGACGTCACTCTGTCCGTCCATCACTTTCAGATCCAGGGGTAAATGAATCCTCCTGACTTTTCCTCTAGTGCCAACAACGGCTCGGCATTTATGGTTTCGAGTGGAATATCTTAACTAGTAGATGGATTGCTATGAAATTTGGTTCAGACATTTATGTCAGGATGAATTACTATAAATATTAATACTCTCACGATCCACGTTTCATTTGTCCAAAACTTTAGTTTTGCAGGTATTTGATCATAAACCAGTGTCGTTCTCATCATTTTCAACCGTGACCGACTGTGTTTTTCTTTGCAACGTGCTGCTTCTAATATAATGGTAATTATAAATAACTAGCATGCAAACATGCTGGGATCGTGGACATGGTAAACAGTATACATGCTTGACATCAGCATGTTTTGTTTCAGTGAGCATGTCACGTTATCTTTTTAGCTCAAAGCGAATGAATGGGTGTAAAGAGCAGGCTTAAGTCTTAAACAGTTTTATAGTATTAAATATTACATAATTAGATTTTAAAAAACTTAAGTGTGTGACCTCAACTGAGTCTTATTTTATCCAGAGTTTCAAGTGATACCTCAATGAAGTTACCAGTATCAATCAAATGAGGCTAAAAGTAAAATATTAAACCAAAATTAAGTATCTTTTCAAGCTTTGGTGTTAATTGGCCTTTTAATGCTGAGGTTTAGTGTGAAACTTCAGTTTTGGCTCTGACGAGCGTTCCTCTCTGCAGCCACATGGTGAGACAGCAGAGACGCCCTCATTAAAATAATCTCCAGTGGAGAATTTCATCCCGGACGACGAATGTTTTTCTCTGAAAGTATGGACTCACGTCGCTCACGTCTCCCGCTGAGCTGCTGAGATGAAACAAAAACTGTGGTGATATCTGAATTCGTTTATTGTTGAATTTTTAGAACAGCGCTCAGCTTTCTCTTTGTGACTTCTCAATAATGAATGGTGAAAAACAATGGCACAAAAAGTCATTTGGAAGTTACTGTTTTTATTTAATTAGTCTAACGAGGTGACAAAAAGTTTTACCCATAATTAATAAGAGAAATATGTTGGTTGTTACAGATTGACCAGAACGCCAGAGAAGACTTCAACCTGACGTCTGACGGAGAATTCAACGCCATCAAGTCGCTGGTGTTGGGCAAAGTGCACGGTGAGTGAGGAGGCAGCGAAAGCAGAGGCGAGGCCGTTTCAGTTAAAGAGCACTTGGACTCATTTGAGCAACAGCTCTGAGATGTTTGCAGGCGCTTTCTTAATGTGCAGAAAGAAATGTAGCAAGACCTGTTAGTGCTCAAATGAAAATATGAATCACTTTATCATACTGAGTGCTAAGTCGTGCTGAGTCAACATTTAATCAGAAAACTACTTCAGCTGATAGTCGAGGTGGATTTAGCCACATAATGTAAAAGTTCGCTCTAAACTGAGACTCACATTTAGAACATGTTGTGAGCTGGTGCAGAGTTGATGCTCATATTGTCAGAAATGTGCTCGATCACTGCAGAAACCAAACCTCGGAGCTGGTTGATGAAATGCTATCACACCATCAACACGGTGGTTCCAGGTGACCACACCCATCAGAGGTGTCGGCTGTGGTCAGAGGTGAAACGAGTTTGAAATGTCGAACCAGAGAGGACAGTGAGATCCTGCCTCTCAGCCCGGTGTTCAGCCGCTCTCCTCAGTTACACAAGTGAACAGGAGCCTGTTTAATGGTCACCTTATTGCAGAGTGTCATCAACCCCGGGGTTTTTTAGTGCCGTGCTTTATCCATTTAGCTGTGCAGTCCTGGACGGGGACCTGTAACAGAGTCGGGGTGAGACGGTAATTGGCTCGGTCACAGCTCCATCAGAGACGGACTGAGATATAAGCTGTTAATAACACGAGGGGCTGAGAGGCCGCGGGCTGCAGTCACAGCTCTCTGATGAGACGGAGACACAGAAACCACGCTGTCGACCGCAGAGGAAACACACTGACGGTCAGCAGGAAAACTTGAGCCAGATATTTAAAATGGCTTTCATCAATTCTAGATCACGACAAAGTGTCTTTTAATTTCTGGCATTCAGTAGTTTTTTGTGGCAGTTTAAGAAAACATGTAGAAGTTTCCTGTCACACGTTTCTTGTAGCAGTGAAGCTCTGTAAAACCAACCTCAGATAAAACTCACACATAGGCATCAGTTTTCTTTTAATTAAATTCAACACAGACTTTGACCGTCTCAGACTGTATTTGATGTTTCACTCTCTTGAAAACTGTAAGTACTTGCATTTGTAGGCTTAAAACTGATCGGAAAATTGGCTTTCAAACACTCGTCTGTCAGAACCTAATTGAACATACTGCTAAAAGTAACTAAACTTCATAATGAAACTGAAATCTACATTTAATGGGAGGCGCACACACTATACCTTATGGAGGAAGTTAAACTGATTCCCTCAGGATATTTTTTTCTTTTTAAATGTAAAGCTGCAGGATGGTGAAACTGGGCTCAGCGTGTTTTAACCCCGTCATGTCAGTATGCGACCGGTCCTCCCCTCTGTCAAACCAGAGGAGGCCGAGAGTCAGATCAGGATCAGAAAAGCAGCGGGAAAGTGGATTTTCTGTCGTTTCCTGCCAACCCTGTCATCCATCAGCCTAACTAATGGACCCGGAAGGAATACAGAGAGACGGAGAGGGAGAGAGAGGTGATGGAGTAAAGAGTGTTTCGGCTGAGAGGCACTTACGGGCTGCAGTAATGTTTCCTGCTGCTCTCATCAACATGCAGATGTGTCGTGCTGGAACCACAGTCACCTCTCAGTCATCTGAACAGACACTGATGCATCTGTTTACAGCAGCCATGTCGCTCTCACAGCTGCTGTTTACACTGCTGCGAAGGAGTGCAGGTGAATGATGGAGGGATTTAAATCAATGAAGTGAACAGAGTGCACATCTGTCTCCAGGAGCGATACACGCAGACTGGAAGCTGAGTCACTGACAGTCTGTCTGCTGCACTCAAGGTGTGTGAGGTTATGTGCGTGTGTGTGTGTGCTAATGATCTGAGTCAATGTGCTGCTGCTATTGTCCTGCACTGATAACAGGGAAATGTGAAGCCGAGTCAATGAACCTGTCAGAGTCTGTCAATCCTCCGCTGTGAGAGAGCACAGCCTCGAGACGAAAGGTGAAAAGTTCAGTCACGAGTACAGATAAATAAACTTTCCAGTCTTTGTGCTAAGCTGAAGAAGGAAAGTTTTCTCATCAGCGTCTCGACTCTTTTCAGAAGCTGTCACATGATTCTTGAAAACTACAAAGTCAAATTGAGTTGCATTTGTTTCAAGGAAATTATTTCTTTAAAATTAAAAAGTCATATCTGATTTTGGGATGATTCATTTTTTTTTTTTTTAAAGATAAGGAATCTTGTCAAGAACCATTTGCATTAGATTATTAAGTATGTTTCAAGGGTGCTTGACTCTTTTTCAGAAGAAGAAAATAGTCTGAAAAGTGGATGATTGTCAAAAGATGAAAATGTCTGATTTTTTAGAATCAGACTAATTTTAAAACCATGCAAGACAAAAGCGAAGCTGCAAAGTTCATGTTCGAGTCTCATCCTTCTCCCTCCAGAGTCTGATGATTTGGATCCAGACCTGACCAGGCTGGGCTCTCTCGGTTTTACCGGCTGTCTGTCCGTGGTCCACTTTAACTCCATCAGCCCTCTGAAAGCTGCTCTGCTCCACCCGGACACCAGCCCCGTCGTCATCGCCGGACCTTTACTTCGGTCCAACTGCGGCTCCTCGGCCTCGGCCAATCCCTACGCAGCAGAGAACACGCACCACCTGTCAGGTAGGAGCGGAGGAGGCAGGTCTGTAGGTGTTGTAGAGAGTTAATGACCCAGCTGTTTTTAGGTTCTATGGTGTGAGAGGAGATTTGGGGTTTAAAAGTTTGTAAGGAGTTTGTCTTTTGGCTGTGGGCAGGTGAGATGATTTCATGTTCGAGCATGCGCACCGAGGAGAGTGGTGCAAAATCATTTTTAGGATTTACTTTTTTACTGTCTGCGCTCGATTTTCTGTTGTGGGATTCTTCCAGTCAGCACATGGGTCCACAACCAATCCGTCCTCCAGCTGACTTTTCTTATGTCTTCATTTTCATTTTTTTGCTGATGCGTTGGTTTGTGTCGGTGGCCAGTTCCATGAAACTCTGTCTGTGCTGGGCTGATGTGTTCTCGTCCTTCAGGCCATAAACGAGGCCGGATTATCAACCGGGTGAAGCAGGAAACTGCCCCGGGGCAGCGGACAACCAGGGGCCCCATGAGTCCCTGGTTCACTGTGTCACTTGGTTTCTGGTAATTTAATTAATTTGTGAGTTGACAAGATGAAAAAACAGTTTAGAGAACGCTGAACATCCAGCTTTACAGAGCAACGTTACCTTTCATTTAGAGCCGTGTTTGTGTTCACCTGCATCTGTTTATTGGCTCTTTAGTTACAAAATGCTTCACTATGTTCATCAGCTAGACATGAACTTTGTCGAGCAGGTGGTGTACAGTGGAGTTTTCACTGAGAGTGAACCTGAACAGTGAGGTTGAAACCAGAAAGCTGAACAAAGAGCTGAAAGTCACTGTGAAGCTCCTTAAAGCTGGAGGGAGCTGCAGATTCAGGTGATAATTATCAGTCGGTTCACGACGACCAGCAGCTCCTTTTAACATGTCACACTGTTTTCACCCTGTCATTTAATTCACTGTTATAAAAATGTGGATTATTTGAATACAGTGAAGGACTCAGGGGGCAACAGAGAGTTTTTGCCCCCGGGCCCCTAAAGTTAATCCTGCCATGGCTCAAAAGTTGGCTGGTTTGAAAAAGGCTATTTAGGTCTTTAGTCTTATTTTAAATGGCACTTTTTGCCCTAAATGTCCAATAATTGCTGACCCATTTGTGACATTATGTAACTGTGTAATAGCAGGTTGTCTAAAATACTGACAAAAATACAAATTGAATGTTGAACTGTGCCCCTGAGAATGATGCCTGCGTAGAAGTCTGTGCTCGTACGTCATTTCTTTTGTCTCCCCCTTTGTTTCTGTGCGTCTGTTCCCGGTCGGAGCTGCTGTTTCCAACTGTATTACAGGCTCATTAAGTGTGTTGAGGAGACTCATGACAATGTGCTTCATGAGATAATTAATTTGAACCACAGAAGGGAGTTTCTTTCCTCTTGTTTTCATCCAGCTGCTCGTTGCTTCGGTAGAAAACTGCTGCTGTCTCTGAATGATGAAACTGTGATCTCTGAATTTCTCTCTTTTCTGTTCTGACCTTACTTTTTTCTCGACATCTTCTCATCATGTCCTCTTCTAATTCTTGGTGCCCTTTGGTTTTTCATTTTCTCCTCTGTCTGTTTCCCTCTTCTTCGCCTTCCTCACTCTCATTTCTCCCGCCTCTCTCCTTCTCTGCTGTAGACCAGTCTGGTTCAGCGGGTTCAGGTCAACCTTTAGTCAATGCCATCAGGACTGACTCGGCTCTGATTGGAGGTACTGAACCTTTTCACCGTCTTTCACTTTCCTGTTTCACTTTATTATGTTTGTACTGGAGTCAGATATGACACTCGATATTTTATTGATGAGCGATAAAGGTGTTTAATCAAAAGTAAAAAGTTTTTGCTGAATTTTTCGTTTTCTTCTTCTTGGCTAGATTGATGTAAAGTGAAGATTGAATGGTTGCTATCAGCGAAAGAAGCGAGAGAGTCAAAAGTCATTTAACAGTATCCATTAAATCTCTGTGACTGTGTCTCAGCGCACAAAGGACAGCTGAACTAATTAAACGTCCGCTGAAATGACTTGCTGATGGAGAAACTTTCACACTCTCTTCAAATGCAAACTAAAGTAATATAGTGCAAAATTGATTTCGGCCGTATTTTGGAATTTCAATTAGACGAATCTTTCTCTGGATAATGAAATGTGCTGAACAGAAGAGTCCAGCTGAGTCCAAATGTGTGAAATTCTGCTGTCTGTGTGTAGAAATTAGATTAGTAGAATAACCAGAACTCATGTACTCATGAGAAGCAGAGACGGGCAGAAATCATGTTTCAGCTTCGCAGTAGTTTCACAAGGTCTGTGATAGATTTGTATGTTTGTGAGACTTTAGATCACAAACTACTTTTAAAGCTCCAGCATTTTAAATCTTGTATAATTGTGTTTTCCCACCCTCGACGCAGCCTTAAGGTTTGGTTCATTTCACAACATAAAATCAATTCAAATGAAAGCAGACACTGTGATCACTTACCGATCACAATGATTAAACTGATTGTCGAACTGTAATAAATTGTCAACAAAGAAATGATGTTTTCAGAAGATGGTGAAATTAAAACACATTTAAAAATCTCATTTTTCATTTTCATTTCATTTATTTTTCCAGCAACAATATTAATATTTTTAATCCTATGATATCAAGGTATGTACGTCTTAATACTTCACAGTGGGACATAGCTGTGCATTCCTTCGGGAGCTATAGATACAGAACATGTTTAGCCTAGTTTAGCACAAAGCTGAGCCAAAAGTAGAAATAGATTAGATGATTAGATTAATGTCAATCTTCTAATGTGACTCCAGGTAAGAATCCAACAAATATATGTTTCAAAATGTGTGAATACGTCAGAGTAAATGTCCTCTTCCCTGCAGGTGTCATAGCAGTGGTGATCTTTGTGATCGTGACCGGCCTGGCGATAACGGCCAGAATCCTCTACCGGAGAAAAGAGACGTATCGAAACCAGGAAGTGAAAGGAGTCAAACAGGAGGACAGCCAAGATTTCCCTTTCAACAACCAGGCCGACTCCCAGAACGTCTCCGGTGAAAACCCAAAGGAGTATTTCATTTAACCGGAGGCTCGATGACCCGATGAACCGGTGGTTTGAGGACAGGCGGCGTCCTGTCGGGCCTCAGGACCTCACACTGCGCTCAGAGCCGCTCAGAGACTTCGCCGGAGGCTTCGGCTCTGCAGCACGTGGAGGCAAAAAAAGAAACAGTGCACACAAACTGTGTTGTCTTTCTGTTGCTTTACGATAAAATTGTGAAAATACTGATACAAACAGGCAACAGCGTCGGACTTATGAGGTGTTGATATCCTTGTTTCAACTGTAAATATTCAAAAAATGTAAATGTTTACTTAATGTCTTTGTAACAATCTCTGGCTAATGTCACTTTGTCATATTGAAATGTTGGAAATAATGGAGGTGTTAGTGTTTTTATGATGGATGGAACACGAAGCTGTGGCCTCTCATGGTTGGGTTGATGGAAACAGGAGGGAACTTAGATTGGCAGGATGTTTTATATCCCTCAGTCATCAGACCTTTAGTTATGATTGTACGGTTTCGCCCACCTTGCACAAGGTCGCCCTCTAACCCTCCAGGGATTTTTTACAATGTCGTTATCGTCCAGGAATTTTTTCTTTACACCATTCCTCCCATTTATTGCCCTTTTTAACCCCCCTGTTAAGATTTAAGCTTTCACATCCTGCAGGTGGGAAAATAACTTCAGTAAAGATGTAAGATGTACGTGAGGATGTTGCAAAAATGATTCCAAATTTATGAGTTTAGTCATATTTACTAAGCTGTAAAGTTATAAACCTTGAAGCTGCTATAATCAGTATCTAATAATAACGTGTCCAGTGATGATATGACGATGTGAAAGGAGTCGCTCACGGTGAAGAATCTACCTGCAGCTCCCTCCAGCTTCATGGAGCTTTATAACAAGTCTCTGTCTCACCTGCAGCGTTACTGTTCATGTTCAGCCACAACAGGCAGCTGATTTTAGCACAAAACCTCTAATATCTCTCTGTGCACCACCAGCTGCTGAACGCTCCACTGCGATCAGCCGCTAAAGAGACAGATATCTCCCTCAGAGTCGGTGGAGACAAAAATCAGAAGCTACAAGACTGAATATTGGACATGTCACCTCAAAAGGTCCTGGTTGATTTGAAAACAGTCCTCGATCGAGAAAAACCGCGAATCAGTTAATTAAATGTTATCCTGCACAAATCATCTCAATCGTCTCATTAAAAGCTGCACAGACGTGTGAAACTACGAAGGTTAATTTAAAGCATATCAAAGTGGCCTCTTACGTAACGATGCCTGAGAAAAGCTGTTTGAAAATGTTCATAGGAAGAAGTCGAACAGTTCTTCCTACAGAAACTTTACCACCATGGTTCAAACAATTCAAAACCACTTTGTTCTGGTAAAACTAGGTTTCTAGTCTGCAGTTTGATTTCATGTATAAGAACTTTTGTATGCGAGTGATTGTGTGAATGTTTGTTGCGGTGAAGGTTTGAGATATCTGAGCCATAATCGGGGTGGAGGTGGACTGACACGGGCATTCAGTTTGTTCTTCTTCTAAACACAGCGGTTTTGGCAGGAAACCCAGGCTTTTCCATGAACTTACATCACCTATATGGTTCCCTTTAAAAGTCCTCACATCCTGTTCGCTTTCTCTTTCTACACCCACTTAAAAGTTTCCTTCTCCCTGCCGTATGCCGCCTGCTGGGAGCTTCCTCTCCCGGCTCTCTAAATGTCTCTGAACAGTAAAGCTTTTAACACTGACGGCAGCACAGACTCTGTAACGCCGTGGCTGTCTGTCACCTCCTTCACTGCACGCAGAGACGGTTAATGTGTTTTTGAAATGCTAATCTGCTTCGCTCTGACAGGTGGATTGTGGAAAGCGGAGAGACGATCAAAATGAGACAAAAAGATAATCCGAGAGACGGAGTCGAGCCGACGCGGACGTAATGAAAACAGCCTGATATTAAGAGTGAAAACAGATCCCTCCATGTGTAAAGAGCTGCTGATTGTGGGAGGACGAGGAGCAGAAAGAGGATGGAGAGCAGCTGTTTATCAAACACACACCACCGTCTCTCTGCAAGACCCCAAAGCACAGATGGGATTTTAATGACACAAGTTACTAAAACTTCAAAGTGCATTATTCATCTCTTTGTGTTTTCTGTTTTCCCTCCACCTCCCAACAGCTGAGGCCACACATGGATGTCTTTGCCACATCCTTGATTCCAGAGAGTTGTTTGGTGGAGGAGACGTAGTGACTGTCCTCCATCCTGCAGCAGAAGCGACTGCAGGGAGGAACTCGACAGGTTTCCTTGAGCACAGCTGGAGGACACCGCTTAAGAATACAGCAAAGTCAAATGTTTAACGTCTGAGTTTTTCAGGTAGTGTCCACAAAGAACACGGTGATCCAGCAAGGAAACAGATGTTTGACCTTCAGCCTCAGTCAAGTGTCACGACTTTTATTTTTCATCAAACCGTTTTCAGGCAACAGAACAAGAGCAGATTGACAGTTTGACATTTGAACCTCGTTCTTCGCTCCTGTGTTCTCAGCATTTTCTCAATCTCTCATGTAAAAGATAAAGGCCTGGTCACACCAGTCAGTAAAACAAAGTTCCTAATGAAATATTTGCTTCTTGAGGTTTGGTGATACAGTGACAGTCACATGGTTACTGTCAAACCAACCGAGAACCTGCAAATTCAAGGAAAGAGTTTTTAATTAAAAGGGGGAAACATGACTGACCTGTCAACTGTTCCTCTTTTGTGGAGAAGTTTATAAAAGCTTAAATAAGGCCAGAGGCAACAACACAGCCAAGTTATGACAGTTTCCTCCATTTTGGACTCTGGCTCTCGGTTCCCTCGATTTTCTCCCTCAATCAGTCAACAACACAATATCACAGGTCAAAGTTCACCAAAGTTGAACTCGATGCAGGAAATTATCACAGATTTACTTTGACCCTGTGAGTAAATCCACACCCGCTGGTGATGAATTATTTTTGAAGAGGTTTTAAATGCTGGTGCGATCAGGCTTTAAAGGTCGTGAAATTCTGCACTTTCCTTATTGTCATCAAATCCCACGAAAAGACAAACAAGTAAAACACGTTCTAACAAGTACAGACTGTAGCCAAAGCTTCATATATGTAGCTTCCTCCTCTCGGCCACTGAGCTCCATTATTAATCCACTGCTGAAAATAGTCCCCAACAAATGCACTGTTTACCCCTGTTTGAGTAATTAAGAACTGCTCATCTGTTTTTGGGAAATTGAGCCTTTGTGAAAATGAAACTATATTTGTGACTTACTTTTATATCTAATATTCACAGTATGAACCAGTGGGCTTGTGACTGAGGCCACAGACATTTGAGGGAAGTCAAATACTGATTCACACTGATTCACTGAATTTAGACTTTTCATGGGATTTGTTGACAGCGAGAGAAAATCTGGAATAATGACACTCTCATGAGGAGTGATTTTTTCTTTTGCCAGACGTTGGTGTAGCTCCTCTCTGCACTGGTTTAAAGTTGGAGTTCGTTCTTGTATCTGTGGTGTTGGTGAGTAACAGTTATGTTTTGAGTGACATGACATTGAAATATCCAGATTTCAGCCATAATCTGGTTGTTTGGTTTACAACAAAATCCTGTTTGATGAAAATAAAAAAGGCTTTTTTTTTTTTTCAAGAGATCGTGTTTTTCATTGTCGCTGGAGGATTTTCTGCTTCACAGATGATTCACGGAATGAATAAATGTTAACAGGAGACGCTTTAATTGCACTTTTGAACCAATTTGTTCCTGCATTTCCACGTCTGAAGGCCTCGACAGAAGGTTGACACGTGTCTGTACAACAAAATGAAAGAAAATTTGTTGGAGTAGGATTCTTTTCAAAAAAAAATTAAAGCCACTGAGCTCTTTTATTTCTTTGTTCAATTAAGCCGACACAGAGCGAAGACACGACGAACGATTTACATACATTTGCATCTTTCATTCCTTCAAACCGCGGTGTGGGAGGATGCACATCCGTCCGCGGCGGCGTTTCTGATGGCTGTTAACATTCAAACCCGAGATGAGGGGAGTATGTAAAGCTGCGACGCATCCGGGAGCTGAGGATATTAAAGTGATTCTCTGTGAAGAGCTACTTAGCCTCTCTGCCTGTTTAAACGCCCGAGATGATTCAGCCGCCTCAGATCAGTGATCCTCGTTTGATTCATTTAAATCTCCTCTCATTGGTCGTGATCAGAGACGAGCTGATAACTGACATCTTGGGCGATATCAGAGAGGCAGCGAAGAAAACTTCACGAGGATCAACTAATCGACTGCCAACTGGAATTTAAATGTGATGAGATTCGGTCTCGTCTGTCGGCAGTTTACAGTTCATGTGTTTGATGATAAATGCCACTGGGACGCAGCTCCGTGTCGTGATCCCATCGTTCTGGTGTAACCTTTGAAAAACCTTTGATGTGCTGAATCAACACATCACATCTGCGGTGGCGGTCACACAGCTCATGGGATTATATGGAGCTCACGTCTTTTAATTCCTTTGTTTCTGTTCAGTTCGAACCACGCTGGAAGCGACAGAGCTGCTTCTGCTGTAATGATGCTGTACCTTATCCACCTCTTTCTTTAATCTACTTCAATCAACTTTGCATTTCCCCCCACATCTTCTCTGTGCCCGCAGTGTTTGTTGATAATGAAAGCTATCATTTGAATCCAGCACATGATTGGTTATAAATCACAGACAGATTACAATTTTGATAAGTTGCTGATTCTTTTTAACATAGACTCAATTGAAAACAGCACAAAGACAATATATTTAATGTTTCTTCAACTTCGTTGATTTTTGTAAATATCTGCTGATTCTGAATTTGATGGCAGCGACATTTTTCAAACAAGTTGGACAGGAGCAACTAAAGACTGTGAAAGTTGTGGACTGATCCAAAAACACCTGTTTGGATCCTTCCACAGGTAAACAGGTTCATTGGTAACAGGTGATAGTATCATGATTGGGTCTGAAAGGTTCATCCTGGAAAGACTCAGTCGCTCACAAGCGAGGATGGAGAGAGGTTCAACACTTTGTGAACACAGGATTGTGTGAAGGAGATTAATACATGGACTCAGGAACAACTTCAGGAAACTGTTGTCAGTGAACACAGTTTGATTGTAAATGATTGCATCCTGGTTTTATTTTTACACATTTTTTTGCAATCAGGGTTGTATAAAGACCCACCAATGAAAATAGAAGTTGTTAATACTGCAGATCCTCACAACACATCTTGATTTATTTGGACTGCACAGCCAAGTCAAAAGATAATAACCTGCCTCAAACGACACTGAATGAGCTTCATCTGCAGGATGGAGTGCTGAATCAGACGTCCGCAGACGAAGACGAGTCGCTCAGCAGATGAAAAGTGGAGCAGGTTCATGAAGAGTGAGTAACCTTCTCTTCAGTAAGGCCAGACAGGCTCTATTATCACCGTATATCACTGTGTCACCAGGTATATGCAAGAGAATGCATTTGGGTGTAGAATAAATGCACAACATTGGCAATTTATTTCACAGCGGCGTCACGACGGTCGATGGATGGAGCCTGTGCAGAACTTTATCACCTCGGCGCTGCCGGCAGATACAGAGCTGCTACAGGCCCACGTCCATGAGGATGAATAATTTACACGTTACTGGAGTCTCTTTGCTTTTGTTTTTCTTTTTATAAATGTGCTGCTGAGCAGGTTAGTTCGAGCTGTAGGCCGCATTAACAGACAACACTGAAGCCTGATGATCGCTGTAATGAAACAGATGGACGCTGCTGGGATCAGATAGGACAACCTTCATCAACATTCATCCTCTCTCTCTGCCAGCAGATTGATCCTGCTTATTCCTCTTCCTCCTCTTGACATGTTGGTGACTTAAATCTCTCAATTCTTCACCTCTATTTCCTCTCTCAGCGTCAACAGCGGCTTTAACAGGTGTAATTGCTGCTGTATCCAGCTGCATTCGTGGCTGCTCCGATGACGGATCTGCATGTTGATGAGAGCAGCTGAAGCAGGTATGAAGGTTCCCAAAGTGTTTGGTTTTCTTGTGATTATACAGTTATTACGTTGTGATCATACCCCGAGTCGTGTTCTTATGATCCTCGAACATTTGATAACGGTGAGCAAAAGAAATCAGTTTGTCATCACAAGGAAACGAAGCTTGATCAAAAATAGATAATTTCATGATTGTAAGAAAACAAAACATGAAAATCACATCACTTATGGTCTCTGTCAGTCTCTATCATGTTAATGCTGAGTTCAGTTTATCACAGGACTGACAGCCAGAGACAGACACTCACACTTAGATTCAAACAACGATTAACCTGCACGTCTTTGGTCTGTGGGAGGAAGTCGAAGCACCAGGAGGAAACACAGACACAAGCAGAACATGCAAACTCCTCACAGAACCTTGTTGCTCACCACGGCACCATATCGCCCTCATGATTGCACAGCTTAATGCAAATGGTCTCCACCTATTGATCCTCACTCTTTAATGACTCCTGCTGAACCCCCGGCTCTGTCACTCCCCTTATACTGTATTGTTTTGCTTCGCTCACCTAATCCCTTTCTCCTGCCTCCATCTATTATTCTGTGTCGTCAGTCGGTCCTCTCTTCCTCCGTCTGCCTGGTTTACCCTGCAGGAGGAAGTCGAACCTCTCGTCAGCAGATCGTCACACAGGAAACAAGATGAAGCCACAGGATTCACTCGTCACTGTATGTTGACAGGTTTCATTCATTAATAATGTTTGAGTCATAGAACTGAAGGTGATTCATATATTAGATCCTCTGTCACTTCATTCACTTTTGAAATACTCAGCATTAACTGCTGGCTCTGCAGTAATTGAATATTAATGTGCCGAATCGTATTTAAAGATTAAGATTTTTCCATGAGTGTGTTAGAAGGAGAAATGAGATTAGCTGAACAAATAAAATCACTGCGACTGTGAAGAGTTTTGAGCCACTGGTGCTGTAATGTTATTGCATTACAGTGATGCAATAGCTCACATTTCGTCTGTAAACTCTTGTTAGACTCTTGGATCATAACTTTAGATTGTGATGTCTTCGGGGTAACAGCTCTCAGTGGCACCGAATGAATAACTAAATTGATTCTTGACATGGCTGTTTTATTTAATATATTCGCACATATACAGCGAAGCAGACCTTTGTGTATTCACAACATCTTATTGCTCGATGTTGCCTCCCTGTTGCACTGATATTACTGTTGAAATGATTCTCCTCTATACGCTGAAAGTCCTCATATAGCTCGCTGTCTGTCTGCTCCTCCTTCAGAGTCTCTGCGCTCCGTCTCTAGCTGATTTAATCAAATCACACTCTGGTGTTCTTCACATCTGGTGGGCGGGATAATTACCTGTTGCATACCCGTGGGTGGACGAACTGACAGGACCACTTAATGGAAAAAACTTTACTTTGAAACAACTACTGGAAACACTGGTGTCATTGGTGCCACTGGGTCCAGAACACTGTTAGAAAATATTCTGTTCTTTCTTTGAAAAACTCAAAGGTTCAAGTCTGTATATATAAAAACTTCAGGTCAGAAGTTGACTACGTCTCCCAAGATCCACGAGCTTAAAATTACATTACCTGCGACGGCTTTATATATTTCTTTATATATTTTCTCATCCTGCTGCTCTATGAATTAAAGCTCTGCAGAAATGCATGAAATGATTTTAGGTTTTTCATTTTAGTTATTTCCTGTTTTATTATGAAACAGTTTGTCCTCAGGTGTGTTGAGTTACTTTACTTCTTGTCTGTTTGATTGGCTGCCACACCCTGATTGGTTTCACCTGTCATCTCCTCACCTGTAGTTTCATGTCATGTTGAGTCCTCCACCTGTTGGATTTTTGCTTTCTCTGGACCTCACCTGTTTTTGGACTTCTGGTTCTTGCCTGCCTCCAGTTGGATTTGTCTTATCTGGTTTTGACCTGTTGGACCATCATGTAAGTTTTTGTACCTTTCTGTGTGTAAATCACTGAGCTGCACTAGTTCTGCTCTTGGCGTCTGCATTTGGGTCCTGTTCCCTGTGTTCTGCTTCCTTGCTTCTACTACAGAGTTTGTAAAACACCCAGACCTCTAGATTGAATTCATCACATTCATGTCTGAGGTTCATGTGACATTAACAGATGACACTCTCTGCTTCTGTTTGCTGTGTGGGGGCATCAAGTTCCTCCCACTTCTGCGGATCAGTTTCTTGAGGTCAGAGGTCACGAAGCTGACAGCGAACACATGCCGAGCTGACTTAAACCCTCCTGTCGTCTGAGGAGACATAAAGAGGATCTGGTGTCGTTAAACAGCAGCACAGTGGAGTTTCTCTCCGCTCCGGCTTCATTTTTGTCGCGATGATCTGCTGCAGGGAAAAGATCTCTTCTCTCATAGCAGGCTGCCTGTAATTATCCAGCCCACCTACAGTTTATAATCTGCGCGGCTGTGGAGTTGTGTCTTGCTGCAGAGTTTGAATTCAAGCAGATGAGTAATTAGATGGCAGAGTTTGTCCCGTTAATTATCGGCCCACCTACAGCATGTGGGAGCGAGCGGAGTCAGTCCGCCGTCACTCCCCTCCTCTTCGCTCTCATTCATCTGGTGGAGATCTAATGAACGCACTTCATTGCGTTCGTGCGTGGGTTTGTTAATTGAGAAGATCAGACGTTTGACACAGATGCCTCGACTGAACAGCTCGTTACGATCAATTAGCGCTCAAGAATTGTTTCTTTTTATCCCTGTCAATATTAGAGGGGAGGATTGATTTTAAAGGCCCAGTCAGTCATTTTTTAAACCACAAAAATGTCGTGATGGCAACTCACGAGGTCACGTTAAACCTCCGTCAGCTGATAAAGAAACAGCTGCAGGAGAGAAGCTGCTGTGGTAACATTTCTTTTCACCACTCGTACATGTCAGCAGAGACAGATACCTTTCCATGACAAACCATGTGATTATATGTTTATTAGGCGTTTCGTGCTTTTAGTGGAAAGCGACTGCAGAGAGATGACAGGAAACAAGGAGGGGGAGGGAGGCTTTTAATGGCTTTCAACAAACGTCCCTGGCTGGATACAAACTACAGACTCATGATCAGCATCTTAATCCTGAAGTATTTTGTTTACTTGCTGCAGAAGCTGGTGCTCAAGCAGGGATAAGTGCATGTGCTGTTTTTTTTTAAAACTCTGTTGGTGGAGGAGGAGAAGTCATCAGGGAAATCGGCCGCTGAGGTGATGAAACCCTGCTTTAGTTAAAGCTCTGGGCTTCATGTGAGTGACCTGAACGAGGGTGGGAATACAGGATTTCCTGTGGCCTCGCCACTCGCTCTCCTGTTGCAGCCTCACATCTGCAGGGTGTCTCCTCAAAATCTAAACCATGGCCCAGTGACACAGACAGGTGGCGCTCCATGTGATTCAGTGGAGGAACGTGACCCTTGTTTTAACTTGTTCTCCACAACAAAACCTGGCAAAGCTACGAGTCAGGTGGCTGATAGCAGTTTGTTTGTGGTGCAGGTGCAAGAGGACGCAAGATCGTACAAATATCCTGAACATCAGTAAACGTGAGATGTGCTCATGATGTGTTCTCGCCTCCTCTGCATAATGCTGAAGATTTAATCAGCAGAGCATCACCTCCAAATGATCGGGGTCTTTACTCTGCATCAGATTTGAGTCTTAACTTATCAGAGGGATTTAAACGCTCGCAGGGTTTTTTGGAGACAAAGGATCTTAATTAATAGTGGAGGTCGTCCGGATCGAGCCGTATTGAAGGCCTGCACCCTCGTCCTCTTCCTCGCCGCTCTCCACCCGCCTGATAAGAGCTCGCAGAGTCCAAACTGAAAAACGCTTCTGGAAAATCAATTTATTATTGGATGGCGGGGCTGTGAGGGGGCTCGGCCGTGATAACTGATATGTATCAGGGTGAACGCCGGCTCCTCTGTGCGGAGGAGAAGCTGCAGATGTTTCCGAGGGAGAAGAAGACGAGTGTGAGGATAAAACAGAGCTCCTTGTCTGCAGGCGGCCATGTTGAAAAAGTCGTCCTCCGCTGCTGTTATTTCTGTCGCTGATTAGCTCCGTGTCTCCAGGGACTGTTATTTTTCCATTAGAGATTAGACCAGTGTTATCTGCTATTAAGAAGGAAAGGTGGGAAGGGTCAAGGTGCTCTTAAACCGAAGCTGTGACACTGTAGAGATCTGATAAATATTCTCTGCAGACCCACAGAATTTCGGCTCCATTCAGCCAATCTGCCTCTTACTTTTCAAAACCTTCCTCCTTCCTCTGTCTGTCTTCTTTCCTAAATCTTGCGTCCTCCCTCTTCGATCTGTCACGCTTCATAATCGTCCAAACTCGGGATGTCAATGAGTTTGTTTTGCACATTAGGGCATTGATTTGACTTATATGTTTTGTTTCATAAGTTTTATGTTTTGGTTTTGACATCAAGTTTTTTTCATATGATGAGTTAATTGATAATTAATGACTCATGTTTGACTGAGATAATACTTTTTGGTGGAGTTCTCTATATCGGGTTTGGTTGCACAAAAATTTTGTTTGTGTTTTTTTTTTTAAGAAATAATGAATAAAAAATAATAAGATGGCAGCGTCCACGTCCTTTTTATAGACAGAGTTGTTCAGTATTATGAATAGCCTAAAACCCTATGAATCAACCCTTTCAGCTCAGAGAAGCCGCTGCTCCAGTTTCTTGTTTGCAGCCTCAGTTCATTTAAAGTATCAGCTCCCTCAGCTCTATTATGATGTAAAGTCATTTAGAAAAGATGCCTCCAGATGTCCAAACGCCAATTTTCTCATGATCGCCCTAAATGACTTGGACTCTGTCGAGGCAATGTGCGACGTGCCCGACACAGTTTCCAGTTTTTAAGATGGTTATGAAAATTGCCCGTGTTTTCAATCATACATAATCATCCCAGTCAGAAGCCTCCATTTTCCTCCAGGGATCACCTAAGCTGTCCCATTATAGTCGATATCAAGAGGCTTTCTCAGGCTAAAGTCTCTAATTTACCCTGTGGCACACCTCCCATTACGCAGGGCTGCAGGCTGACATTTACAGAAGCCTCCTATTTGCTGTTATCTCACACACAGAGATGGTAAAGCTATTTTCTGCTCAGCGGGGGCCGCCGTCTCATTCTCTCTCAAATTACTGTCTCTGTTTTTCTTTCCCTCTTTTCCATCTTCCATTTGCTGCTGTGTTTCGCAGTCACTCTGTCCCTCTTCAACTTTGTCAACTTTTCTTTTCTCACACACCGGTGTCATGAGATTAAAAAGGTTTCACCGGGTCGATGTGAAATGACTGTCATACCCGCAGCAGCGGATCAATTTCGCTTCAGTTTACCTTCAATCCGGGTGACAGACGGAGGAACACGGATGCTTTGACAGCAGCCCGGCAGGGTGTCGATAGACGGCATTACCGTGACATCTGCTGTGTGTTTTGCCGCCTGATAAGACACTCAGAAAACAGTTTTATTAAGCTGAGCTACACAGGATCTGAACTCTGTAAATATGACCACAAATCTCTGAGGTAAACACTTTTTTTTTTGTTGTGCCGGTGGGATTTATATGTCCAACCCACGACAGAGTAAAGCAGATTATGGTCAAGTGTTTTCAGCCATGCAGATGCTTCAAAAGGCCAATGCATTCAGCCCAAAAACAAGGACAGGGAAATGTTTTGCAATAATGTAAAGCCAGTTAAATGTCTACTAAAAGGAACATGAATAATGCATTTTCCAAATAGATCTATTTAACCTAACATAGCTTTTCTTTCTTTATTTGTTTGTTCACACGAGGAGCCGCTGAGCTGAGACGGAGCTGACAGCTGCACTTTCATTTCCCCGCCGGGCAGATTTTGGTTCGAGAAAGCTTTGCCATCCCTCTTTTTGTTTATTGTTTCATAATGTAGGCGTTGTGAAGCCCCACGAGAGCGCAGCCTTGATTAAAGGCAGCGCAAATGAGATTGACTGGACTCGTAGGAAAGCAAAGAGCACGTTCAGGCCGGATGGTAAATAGTTTTATCAATAAGGAGAAAATAACAGCAGAAAACAGCCTATATCACAGTTTGGCTCCAGCAATAAGACGAATCCAATCCCCGCTAACTGAGACCCGCTCCCTCATTGAAATTCAAGAGTCAGTTTGTGGATATTAGTGAGAAATCCGCTCCACATACCAGGTGACAAATTGAAACTTGAGAGACAAAGAGCAAAACAGCTGTGATTGAATGCTCCGTCCAGAGGAAGCTGAAATCACCAGTGTTAATCTTTTCCTCTTCTCGTCCCTGAATCTTTGGTTGGTTTTGCATCACAAGACGTTTCACAGAACAAAGGGACAAAGATTCACCTTAAACACAAACAAGCACTTTCAAATATGCCAAACTTTACAAGTCATTTACACGTTTGAGGATTCATTCATGGCATTTTTAAGCACTTAATAGATCAGTCACCACTTTGAGAAATGTCCTCCGTTAGAAAATGTCTGATAGTGAAATGCAATTCTTATTAATGTTTAATTATAGACTTATATAGAACTAATAGGTTATTTGTTAACATTATTGAAACGTTTGGCCACAGTTTATAAAAGCTTTGTTCATGATGTAGTTTGTTGCTCTAACCGCGTGTGTGTATTCTTTGTACGAACATGCCACTCTCTGATCTGTGTACTTTACATAGTCTTTGCTTATATAACAAAGTGGGAGATGCAACATTTCAAAGATGAAATAAATGCACAACAAAGTATCACAAAGCATGGTGTGTTGATCAGTCGTGTCAGCGGTGTGGGGTCTGTATGGAAGGTGAGGATGGTGTATGAATGTTGTGAAATGCAGAAAATAATATATAAGTACTAACATAAAAGTAAAAAAAAACACCCTTTCAAGCAGGAATACAGTATACAAAATGCATCATAGCGTGCAAATGAATGTAATTACAGTTACATATTCTTCCAGCTGAAAAATAAGACTTTTCATGACAGATAACTTTTGTCCCTGCTTTGTAATTATCATCGCCTACGCTGTGTTTTTATCTTCAGATTTGTAATTATATCCATATTTATCATGTGCTGCTAAAGTCAGAGTGATTAATTCACCACGCACAGCAAATATGAAGGAATCTATCTTGGTGGCAACTTAAAACCCGTCGTATCAGTGCATCAAACCATCCACCCACCCTCTCTGTTTTTACATATAATCAGATTTATCGTCCTCATTATATTCGCCACCTTCAGCGCCATGTTCCACCGTATTAAACCTTCTGTATCCATCAGTGAATCTTGCTTAGTCCCTCCTTCATCTCACTGGCTCTTATATGTAATCAGAGCTGTAATCACATCCATATTCAGACCTGGATCCATATCTCCACTCGTCCATACTGACAGCGAGCCGGTCAGACCAGGTGTGAAAGGTCGTCCACGGCTCGGTGCCATTACTCACTCTGCATCCCTGTAACAGATCAGTGATGCCGCTTACGCCCCAAGGTCAGAGCCCAGTGATGGATTATTAGTTTACAAGACTCTGAACTGCACGAGACAGAGACGGATTTCAGTAAATCGGGGAACGGTACTTTTCTGTGGGAAATCTCGCTCTGAAACCTCCGAATGAAAAATGGCCTCTTCGTTCTCCTGAGCGGGACGATGAACCACAATCACAATCGCTTTGATCATCGTGTCCAACAAATGTGTGAGAGTTTGTCTTCTGGTTGACGTTGCTGAGACACAGTAAACAACATGCTGTACATCAGTAGAGCACGTGTGGAATAAGACAACTGGAGCTGCACGATATCGTCCTTAGCTTGACTCTGGATGGGAGATATGATGTCAACTAAATGTCTCGGTCTCCATTGTGTTAAAATCTTCATTTAATTACTTTTAGCAACACCTTTCATCATGAGTGATTGACTTTGTTTTACACCAAAACTCTCAATGAAAACCATGCAATCAGACTGAACTTCATGTGTAAATCATTATAAGTCTCCTTTAACATTAACATTAACCCGCCTGTCTGAGCGGCTCTGTTCACCATCCTGAGAGATTCTCCTCGACGCTGCTTTTTTTCATCGCTAAATAATTAATATTTCTGCCACGTTTTGCCTCAAAATTAATTTGATTCTTGTTTATGCTGCTCTTTGCTCCGTTCGCGGTTGCTTTGTTTGAAAAGGTGCAGGAGATCTCTGGAGACTCACCAGGGAAGGAAAACAACAACCTGCTTTTGCTGTGGGCCTTTCATGTTCAGTCACGGTTCAAGTGAACACACACCCACACAATAAAGCAGCGTGTTACATCAAACCTCGCCGTGTCTCCGTGTTCAACAGGCCTGCTGCGGTTTGACTTGTTTTCAGCTCCAGTTTCGGGGATTTTGATAAGAGTTGGCACAGCTCAACGCTCCTCGGGGTTTTCACGGCTCGAAAAAACAGTTTGATATGAACAGAGAAATGACTGCAAGATCAGAAATGGAGGAATATTGGGTTAGTGCTGAAGAATCGGGAACATCTGCACAGATGCAACAAAAGCGACAGCGTCCCCTCAGGTTTCACCGAACAAAACACAACCGAGCAGAAAATCCTCATCAGGAACAGACGCCTGCCGGGTTTCTGTGCTTCACCGACTTCGTCTTGAAGCTCTGCTCGGGAACATGATGCAGCACGGTGACTTTCAAAAAGCAGTCAGCTGTTTTCTCTCCTTTCATTCATCGAGGGAGATTTGCATGAGTGCCAGAGTCGGCCCGGCCCGTTAAGCAACGTAAGCAGCTGTTTGGGGGCCACACCTGCTGCTGAAGGGCCTCTCGAAAGGTGACGCCCCGATGCAGACGGCGAACTAATCTGGTCACACATCTGACAGGGAGCGAGTTCTGTCAGCGTCACCTGTTTCCACTCGTGTGTGTTGACAGGAAAAATGAAAAATCAGGCTGTTGTTGGAGGCCGAGTGGAGCTTTGGTGGATTAATCATGCAAACAACCTGCATTTCGACTGAGATGTTACAGTTTGTGAGGGCTGGACGTCCTTGTTTCATCACTGGATTCTAAATCCATTTGTTCTGCTTCCAGCTGCCATGTTTTATTAACTCCTGCTCTGATTCCTCACCAGCCCACCTATAGACCTCATTACCAGACCAACCTCTCCCCTACACACCAGCTCCAGTATCGAGAACAACCTGATTCCAAAAAAAGCTGGGATTCTGTGTAAAACATGAATAAAACAGGATGCAGTCATTTGCAAACAAACTCTGTTTATTGAGTCAGATGTGCTCCTTTCTACAATCATGTGTTGAACCTCTCTCCATCCTCTCTTGTGAACGACTGAGTCTTTCCAGGATGAACCTTTCATACCCAATCATGATCCTATCACCTGTTACCAATGAACCTGTTTACCTGTGGACTAATCCAAACAGGTGTTTTTGGATCAGTCCACAACTTTCACAGTCTTTTGTTGCTCCTGTCCCAACTGGTTTGAAACATGTTGCTGCCATCAAATTCAGAAGAAGCAGATATTTACAGAAATCAATGAAGCTGATGATCAAACATTAAGTATATTGTCTTTGTAATGTTTTCAATTGAGAACATGTCAAAGATTGTCCCAACCTTTTTGGGACCAGGGTTGTTCATCACTCTCCTGTCATCATTCACCTCTTGTCTTCTGAATGTTTTGTCCATTTCCTTCTCTTTCCAGCCTCGTCTTTGTGAGTCTGCCTGGGTGTTCGACCGCTTGTTTGTGTTTTGAGAGCTACTTACCCGCCTTCGTCTCTTTGATTCTGTCTGACTGCCTCCCAGGTAATGACTGCATTTTTTACTTTTGACCAAGCAAAGATTGTTTTTGCTGTGCAGACTTCACGCTGCTGTTTGCAAAGACACACTCATTGGATGCTGCAGTTTGAATTGTGTTTCAGCCACAAAAATGTCTGCATGTAGAATCACCCACTTTCACAGTTTGTCTTGTTACTTGGTTTATTTAAAAAAAAACATTTCAAGCTCCAAACAGAACAAACAGAGAGATTAAAATAAAAAATGCAAAAAGGGCCAAAGGTTTGTTGTTTGTGTTTTGTTCAGGTCGTGTTGAAATTAGTTTGCTGTCATATCACACGTCAGTCTTGCTGCTTGTTGGTACACATGGATGCCATTACGCCGTCAAAGTCAGAACACATTACTGTTTAATTATGTGAACCAGTAGGTATATTATCGTGCTTGTCAAAAAACAGAATACTACTCAGTGATGGAAAATGTTTCTGTTATCAAGCACAGTGGGATCAGGGCCGGAATAACAACCAGGCAAAGCAGGCACCTACTCAAATTACACGTCATAAATGTAGGAGCTCAGCATTATTATTAAGTGTTTAACCTCTTTTGATTTAACAGAGCGTGTATCCAAAGAGGATTTGAATCCCTGGCATTATAAGTGGCATATAGATAATTGCACCATGCAAACGTTTCAGTGGGTGAATGTGTGACACTAACAGCTGATTGCAGGTTGTGACGGTGGATGTGAGGTTGTGTTAGACGTGTTGCTCTGTAGGTGAGCAGGCCCAGACCTGATGAGCATGCTCACACACTTTAACACATGAATACCTGCAGCTCCTCCACCCTGTCACCTTAAAATCAAGTTTGTTTTCGGAAACCAAAAGCGAACGTGTTGTTCACAGACCGGCTGCAGTCACATCATCCTGTGCTACAGCAGCAGTTTTCATCCGTCGCTTCATTTCCACGTCCTCTCAGCCATAAAAACCAGAGAAACCGGCCGAGCAGATGGTGCAGATCTGAACGTACGTTATTTCATAATCACATTCAGCAGGACAACCAGCCGGCTGACACCGAACCACTGTCTCTGCCCAGATGAAAAGTGTCATGTATTTAATAACTAATTAGAGGGAATAAACTCACACATGGCTGAAGGAAAACACCTGCAGTCATAACGAGATCTGATCCATATTCATTTCATCGTCGTTCGCTTGTTTATTCTCCCGCGCCGCAGTCGGAGATTGGTGGCTCTTCTCATCATGTTTGAAGAGTCATTCCATTACCTGGATATTCGATCTGAGCCGGCCTGCCGTCTGTAGGAGCCTCTTCACTGTGGCACAAACAAAGCTCCGTGTTTAATGTCCGGCCGGCTGCACCGTGGTCGCTCAGTTTATGTGCCGCTGGCAGGCCTCGCCCTGTCGGGATGATTGTTTCATTATATTCATTGTGTCACGTCGCTCCCGAACGGCCTGCTGGGACGTTTTTATTCAATTTTAAGTCTGCTCTCATCAACCTGCTCCGTAACACCAACATATGTCTAAGCAAATGTTTCTGTGGTTTCCTCTGTGCGCCGGTGCCCAGACTGAAAAGTGGACGACGATGCGCCGCTCTGGTTCCACTCTCATATAAAACCTTTTCCTCAGGCTGTACTGAAGGTGTGTCACTGCTACTTTAGCACCATATGGCTCATGAAACCAGTGCATCACTGCTGTTCGACTGACAAGTTTCCCTTCTTATAATAAATAGATGAATAGAGATGATATTTTGACATTTTTCCCACTTGCACATAGCTAATGGTCAAACTTTGTCCAAGGCATATGTTTGACATATAGCACTGATATGTAGCCATGGCTGAGCCTCCTGGTTTAGAGACCAGAGAGTGTTGATGAGTGACGGTTGGTTTCGTCAGTGGTGCAGAAGTTGAGGCTTTTATGTGGCGTTCAGCAGCTTCATATGATGTCATCGTAAATCCGACCTTTGTGCAACTCCTCCACGTTTGTTTTAAAATGTGGCGTCTTCTTCACCTCATTCTGCTGCTCATTTCTGTCCTTTGAGCTCAGGCAGCAGAAAACATCCACAGGTGCAGTGGGAGTTCCCATTGGCCACAAGGGGCAGCGATGAGTTGGCTGCAGAAAGCTGAGATTTATCCTTTATAGAGCAAGTTTCATTTAACAACAGAAAAGACTTCAAGGATGAGCATTAGCAGGTTACTTTGGTAAATGCACCTCTGTGAGGGCAAAGCTCTTCAACGGGGAGCGTTCAAGACCGTCTCCTACGCAGACATGAGTCTCAGACAGGCCTAAAGCAACAGAGCAGTTATAGTCGAACACACTTTATAACACCACAGGTTGATCTTTGCAGGCCGGTTAAATCCTCCTCGCTCAGAAGCCTGTGTGTTTGTCCACACTGTCGTCGGCTCAGTTTTCCATCTGATCCAGACGGCCAGATGAAAGGTAATCACTCTGCGGCCCGGCGCTCTGTGTTTTCAGGTGAGAAGGTTTCATTATGTTGATTTCCCAGGAGCCTCACATCTCCTCTCTGCAGCTCTTTGTCGGGTCGTTTCTGTTCACTTTCACACGCCTTCTCATTACTCTGCAGCCCAACACCAAAACATATGGATCAACAAATGATTCTGCAGCTCCGTTCACGGCCGATAATACCTGTTATTTCTCTCTTCTAATACCGCTGTTCTCCTTCTCCTGTAATATCATTTACTTTTATATTCCTCGCTGCTGTTCGACCACCGGCGGCCATTAATCATCCGGTGTTTGTTTCTCACGCAGCCCGCAGTCTGTCGTGGCTGCCTCTTCCCAGAAGGCCGCTGGCTCACGGCTTGTTACCGTGTCAACCCGCTGACCACCCATGACTCCGTCTGCGCGCCTCGGCCCGGCCCCAGAGGCTCATGGGTAATCGTTCGTGCAGCGTCTGTGTAAACACAAGCGTCTTAATCCACTGTTTGATATGTTGCCAAATCCGCTCCCACTCAGTCTTAATTAACTGTTCACAATCAGAACAAATAATTACTGCTGGTGAAGTCATTTCTCCATTTGGCCAAAATTATTATTAAAAATTCAGTTTTTAAGCTTTTAGGATTCAAGAGGGAAATAATAGAGCCAATGATGATTAATCATGTAAACGTCTTTTTCTGGGATGTATTCTGTATATTTGTGACCTATTATTGAAATGCATCGTTGTTTTTCAATCCAATCTCTCGACGTCTGCGCTGTGCGTCTGCCGCATGTCTTGACTTTTGAAACCCGCATTAAATTTCAGGGGAGAGTCTAATCACCGCTTTCCAATCTCCTGAAGATTGGGTCTCGGTGCCGCTGTGAGTGCAAATGAATCCGAGCAGCCTGAAGTGATCCTAATCAATTCGGTCGATTGTTTCCTATAAACACTTTGTCGTGGGTGCAGAATGTGCTGATTAGTATCGACTGGAACAGACACGAATATGACAGTGATGCTTTTCTCGGGTCAGAAGTTCAGGATTAGATTTCTGGAGGGTCCTGTCTGTGTCTGTATGTGAAAAAACAATCCTCATAGCATGAATGGTGACTGGCTCAGGCTTGTTGATCTGTCTGTCTTTAGTTCAGATCAGGCGATTATAAGGTGATAAATTCTTGTTGTGACTCAGTCGAGAGATATGATAGATGCTGATCCTACCGACCAATCATAGCTTGCTGTCTTTCACGGCCTGCGTGATGTCATCAGGGACCAACTTCCAGGAGCAAGAATGTGACTTTTCCTCTGTTTCTCTGTTTCCAACTCTCATCATCATTCATCTTTCACTTCCTCTATAAGTGTCGGGTTGTTCTTTTATCAGGCTGATATAGTTTAGTCCACCATGACGGCCTCGGGTGACTCCTATAGAGACATGTCAAAACTCTGAAGGACGACTTTTAGATCTCAGTCCCTTAATTCACATATTACATCAGCAGATTTATTTCACAGAAGCTGTAAAAGTTCAAAAGACACTCGATGAGTTGAGAGTGTTTGAGCCCGTCAGTCGATCTGGTCCCGGAGGCTGAAGGTCTCTGCCGTTCTGTCCTGAGAGAAAACCCATCACACACTTTCAGCTTGTGTGTAGTTGTAGCTGTTGTGTACATTTGATATAATGAACCACATTTTTTTTTTTAAATATTGGATCGTCCAGTCTGATATGATGGAGGTTCTAGCCCCATTATTATATTCATTTGTTAGCTAAGGTTGTTGTTTCCTCTTTAAACATAGCTTAAATAATAATAATAATAAATGATCCAAATGATCTAAAATTTAATTTGGGAAAAAATATCAGCTATGAGTTGGTATTTCTTGAAGAACTCATTTGACTCCTGAGATGATGTTTCTTCCTGACGTCTTCGTTTCAGTCTCACGTCTCATTTTCTTGTAAGAGCGACGACAACATTAAAAAACACTTCATAACTCCAGATGCAAAAGAATATGTTTAACTTTTCCCACTCATTATGCTGCAACTGACTAATTAGTAAACATGCATTTATATAAAGAAGATGGTTTTCATTTACATCTTTTGTCCTAGTGATTAAACAGTAGATGCAGATCATTCATAAATGGACAGAATATTAATTAGAGTTTTAAATCATCCTTAATGGTTGAAATATCTGTAATTTGTTTTATGCGTTAAAGAACGTTTCCAAATCTCCATCTGACCTTTGTTCACAGTTCACATATTTTCTTTCCCACACAGCACATCTCCATTGTTTTTTAATAAGCAGAACGATTCTCACGCAGCGGCTATAAAAATTAAATATACTATCTTAAGGTTATATTAGCATAATATATATATATATATACAGTACGGAGCTGCTTTGTTGGCCTCCAGCAAACACTGATTATAATTAGTGATTCAGATTAGAGTTTCTGCTGCGGAGACAAACTGAGGGCAGAAGATAAAGAGCTTATTATTTGTTGATGTGTGGGAGTGTGTGTGTGTGTGTGTTTGACCTTGAGCTTGTGTTCGTGCTTATTTTCATCACAAACATATTTACATTTTCAAATCCAACAGAAAGTTCTGTAACGAACCTACAAGCTGTAACTTTCACTCACGGCACAAAGGCGACGGCAGCAGACAAAGAAAAATGGAGGATGCTCAGAGATACGCCGCTAATCTGATTGTTCTGACCCGGCTGCTCTTTGCCGACCTGTAATGGATCATCTCCACGCTCCGAATGGCCATGAAAGAGAAATTAGACTCGCAGAATGGAGGCATTTTAACTCTGCAATCTGCATAATGAACTTTAAGCTGCTTGAACCCCGACTGAGACTTTCTCTCTGCTTCACTTTTTTTCCCTCTTCCTCTCTTCCTCGGCAGGCTGCAGCCGGCTGATAGCAGGTCTTCAGTCAGGAGGACGGAGCTGTGATGTTTCTATCAGCAGACAGACCCATGAATGAACTTCCAACTGTGTGTCTGAGCCTGTGAAAGCACATCAGCCCTCCTGCCCTCTCACCTCCTCGTCCCTTCCTCTGTCAGCCCTTCCCTTAATCTCATTTTGTCTCCTGGTCTCGCTCCGACTCCTTCCTGCTCCTCTATGAACCGTTCTCACTCCTTTATTCCTCTGTTGTCCCCTTTAACTTTCTCATTGTGTGTTTCTGGAGTCCTGTTAATCGTCTCGGAGTCCGTCGTCCTGTTCGGGCGTCTGAGCGAGGTTTGGGCCGGCGGTCGGTGTTCGGGTGGTGCGGTGCCGTCGGCTCGTTCCTCCTTCGGGAGTTCGTCCAGAAGCTGCTGTTGAAGCTGAGATCAGAGCTGCTGCTGTTCGACAGGCTGAAGCAGTTTGTCTCATCAACACTTTAACTTTAACTTTTTTCAATATTACTGTCATAAACAAAACTCAAATCAAGGTCAAATCACTGCAACATCTTTATGTTTGTTTAGGTCTAATGTTTCTGTCAGAAGTTGACAGATTTGAATCCTAAAGATAACTTATGATCTGACCTGTTTTGTTGAACAGCCATCGCAGCCAAATTGTTGCTCTCTGTTGAAATTCATCTCCCTGCAAAACATTTGATGTCGACAAGCTTTGCCAATTTGGAGATAAATCAGTTTTGAAAGGATTTCATGAACCTGAGTGGATGAATCCTCTTAACCCTTAAAATACTCCTGATGTGTAAAGTCAAACCTATAACTGAAGACATGTGAGATAATAATTTGATTAACAGTGTTTTAAATACAGCACAGTTGAAACTTGAGTGGACGAACAGCCTTTAACAGCCGACAGACAAACCTCTGTGCTGGAAAGATGAATAAAGGGATTTTACCGGAGGGGGAAAAAAAAGGCCTGTGGAGGGTGAAAAAAAAAAAGAAGCGTTGATGTGAGAAAGTGGACGTCAGAGAGGAGGAGAGGAAGAGACAGCTGACAGAGGAGGAGGAAGCCGGGGAGAGAGACTGTCAGGGTGAAGCAGGGGAACACTTTTACTTTTCCCTTTGTGCAGCTCCCCGGAGGATCTCCATTTATCTCTCTCTCGCTTTTCTCGGCATCAAATAGAGATTCCCCCGGTGATGTTTCCACCTCCCGGTTCTCTCCCAGTCATTTGGCATTTATTTAAAGCCTGAGGAGATGCTGGAAAACCTACACTGTTCACTTCGCCCTGAGCTGAGTGAAGATGCGGGGACGCGTCCTCTCCGTCTGTGCTTCCTGTCATTATCTCTTTTCCCTCATCCCTCCATCCCCTGTGTGTGTTCCTGGCTGTTTCTCCTCTCTTTGTCATCATCTTCAGCGTCACGCCCACAGCCCGACGCATCAGCCTCTGTCTCTGTCTCTCTGGATGTGGAGTCAGAAACAGATTGTCCTCGGTGAAATAAACTCCCTCTGGCATCGTGACTCACCTGTCCGTCAAGGCGGACACAAAAAAGCTTTCAACCCCCACAGACGTGACCTTGTTATTGCCTTTTACCACCTGTTAAAACATCAAACCCTGCTCTGAGTCGTGTGTGTGTGAAGTTTAAAGCAAAGGACTCACAAAGAGTCACATTGAATCATGTGCATTTCTATATATACTATTGACAAAAGTATGTGGACGCCACATTTTGTCCAGGAGGTTTTCATGATTGTGTGTGAAAAGCATTGTTTTTACAACAGTTTCCTGTTTTAGCATTACAGTGTCCATGTGCACAAAACCAGCTCCATAAAGACATGGTTTCTCAGTTCGGAAGAACATGACCTCTGACCTCGACCTCATCTGTGACCCAGAACCTTTACCCGTCGTCAGTGTTTTGGTGGTTTGAAAATGAGATGCACAACAGTAACATATAGGTCCCCAGATCTAAGGTCTATATCTGTGGTCCTCAGACTGATTTTAATGATCCTCTGTTTTTCCTCCAGCACCACAAGGTGTCACTTTGTCCAGTACTTTGGTTAATGACCTGCAGAACTAGTGACACTTTCCATCATCCTCAGCTGTGTTTTGTCTTTATTGCAGGTTCACATGCTGAACAATGATTATGAGTATGATGAACATTATACCTGTTCATCAGCATCAGTTAGTGTCACTGTGAACTGTGAACGGATGTACAGCCACACAGAGATCGCAGAAGGTTTTTAGTCTGATTTCCACTCACAGTTTGACACGTGACCATGTCGAATCAGAGCTATAACAGACTTAAATTTTCCAGGTGGCCAAAAACAAAATGAAGACTAATGTTGCTCCTAATCTCACATATATGAGACGGACAGCCTTTAAACCTTGAACATCCATCTTTACCTGCCTGCCCATTTCAATATAACATCAATCAGTAGCAAAACTGACATTAATGTGTGAAAGTGTTGCAGATTATTTTTTGAGGTTCCTTGCTTTCATTTGTTTGTGTTTTTTGCTCAGGTGGATTTCTTCTTTCAGAACAAACCACTCTGAAAGATTAAATCCCTCCAGGGTCTTTCTTTGTTAGTGAAAAGCTTTCCCAACAATTAGAGAAGTGTTTCCCACGTCTCTAATGCTGATGAGATGGTTCAAAGACAAGACAATGGATGCTGTGATATTTTATCGTCTTTGTTAAACTGAGACAAACACGCAACATTTAGTCGTGGTGTCTTCGGTAACAATCGCACTAACTGCTCCCGTTGTGTCGCCAAATGGAATCAAAAGAGGAAACGTGTGTTTTCTAAATGCCACAGAGCTGAATGGCTCATCAGAGAACAATAAAACAGATTTCATACGCAAATAAAACAGACAAGTGGTGCTGAAGGAAATTAACAGCTTCGCCAGGGTCATTTGTGTCTGGTCTCATCTCAGTTTAGGAAGCTCACATCAACTCTGCTGGTAATTCTGCTCTGATTGTTACGTCCTCTGTGGGATTTCTTCTGTCGGAAAATTAAGTCAGGAAAAGCAAAAAAAAAAAAACTGCTTTCTGGTTGCAGATAAACCACATCAGAGACTGAAAGCAGCCCTCCTGGAAGCACAAACAGGATCTGATGTGGACGCTCTGAGGACAAATGAACCACGGCAGCGTCGAGGCCCCCCGCAGCGCCTCCTCTCCGCCCGACCTGCGCCCACACGGGTCACCGGACGAGATTGTTTTGTGGTCACACGGAGAAGAAAAACAGTTTGGAAAGTGGAGGAGAAGCTCTGCGGCCGACCGTCAGAGACACTAATTGGTTTTGCCGCCTGAGGAGGAAACAGAGCGACGGGTTTGCCGGATCTGCGGCTGATTGACAGTTGAGGGTAAAAGACGGAGCTGAGGCCGAAGCAGGAGGCCGAGCCGAGGGCGAGGACAGGTGGAAGGGTTTGTTCGGTGGCAGGACGCTGTGGGAGTCTGAGGACTGGGACCAGGACTGGAGGTGGACCAGAGAGCTGATCCGGAGCCAGGGAAGGGTCAGGATGAGGAGCTCCGCCAAATTTCAGTCTGTCTGTAACTTCAGGTTAATTCATCTTAAAATATGAACTCTTGTGATTTAGATACTAGATTTAGATTTCTGAAGAAACACAATGAGCATATTAGCAGATTTTCCAGGCTGAAACTGAAAACCTGAAGCAAACATCCAGTTCATGACGTGTGTCTTATATAAGTAAACCATAACCATGAACCATGATTGTTCCCTCTGATAATACAACTTCAATCTGCATACAAATAACACGACTTTACATTTTCAAATTGTGTGCAGTTTATGCATCAATCATTCCTACAGACAAAGAGCAGCCCTTTATGTCTGCATCAAGATTAGTACATAACACAATGTAATATTCAGTAATAAGAAAGTCTAACATTAATGTCAAGCTTCTATTTGTAAAAAAAAAAGTCATCTATGTGTTGTTATGACAGAATATAAAAGAACAGTTGGAAGATTTATTGTGGTGTCAACACAACATGAAGTCATGATGATTTACCCTCCGGTACTCTAGGTGGCAGTGTGCAACCTCACACTGGTTTGGCAGCTGCAGTCAAGACTGAAACAGAAGAAGAAGAAGAAGATGATCACCTGTTTTACACCTGTGTGGACCAGGAGCAAAATCAGGAAGCCACAAATGTCTCTTCTACTCAGGTAGATTTTTGCTTCTTATTCTGCTCCTGTTTGAAAGCAATGAAATGTTTTTGTCTTTGTATTGAATTGAGCTTGGATGTCAGTCAAACGTGCACAGGTTTGTGACGCTTGTCTTAGAAAACCTCATTGTGCCACCAAACACACTTCTGATTTCTTCTGTAAAGGTTGAGAGCACTGGCTTCATTTCTCTTCTTGTCTCTCCAAGTTTAAAAACCTTGATGTCCAAACAGTTCATCTGAGCCACTTTCACCCTGAGTTTGGGCTTCAGGACATGTTTTGTTGGGAACTCTCTGTCTTCATCCTCCATTTTGAAGTTTGAGAGCTTGAAAGAACTTTTTCTGATTTATTGGTGATTGTAGTTTTGCAGCTGCTTTGACGTCACTTTCCATCCTGCAGAGAGAGAAGCTTTCTATCAGCTGTCTGTTTTCAGCGCTTCATGTCCTTTCATTTTCTTTTTCTTTCCTTTCATTGAGAGGTCAGAGGATCCCAAAACAGAGCTGAAAAACAGAAGACAGACTTTTTGAGAGGACGATTTTTCTGTCCATCTCGTGATGCTTTTACTTTGAAACTCTTGAAATTCCTCTGATCTGATCAATAACCTCCATGTCAGGCCTTGTCTTTGCTGTTTACTCCACTTTTGAAAGACAAGTTTGCAAGAATCTTATAGGCTAAAATCGTTCAGCTGAATAGCAGGTGTGTCAACGCTGCTTAGTGAACTAAACATTACTTTGACTCCACGACTGCGGCCGTCCGTCTTTCTTCCTCTCACCTCAGGCTCTGTTGTAATATTCAGCTCACTGTACTAAAATCCAAACTCTGCCTCTGGTCACAAGTCGGGATAACACAGCCATGGCTTCAATAATTCAGCACTCCAGTAGTTCGCTGTGAGTTGAAACAGTGAAATATTTAATTCAAAATCAGCTTTTTCCTTCAAGGTACGAGAGGATCCTGGAAAACATTAGAATTATAAATCCAACCTCGAAGTTGCACGACGAACATTAGAATATTCGATTCCTTTTTTTCTGAAATCAAACCCCGAGGGTGAACACAGGCAGCGGGGATTCGATCTGCGACGGCCAACAGACTTCCAGGACTGAGAGGCAGCTGCAGGAGAAACGAGGCTGGGCTGAGTTAACATGTCGCCGATGTTCTGCTGGAGAAACACGAGAAAGGAAGGAAGGGATGAGGGAAGGAAATGAGGGATAAAGAGGAGGAGATTACAGAGCTCAGCGAGCGTTTGATGGACTGTGACCAAAGATATTTGGGTCTCAATTTACTAAATGATGCAGGAATCAACAATGACACAATTTTAGGAAATCTGTCGGCCGTGTGATGTGAAATCTGTTTGTCGATGGTATGAAACTCTTTAGCGATGCTGCTTGTCACGGACTCCTCAGTACGTAGATTAAAAACATCTTTGGAAACAAATAAAACATTACAGTTTACTGATCTGACGTGATCTGCTGTCGTTTAGTTTGTTCCCTTGTAGTCAGGTCCAGCTGGTTCCAGATTGTGACCTCATCATACGACAGGAAGCTCCTGTGTCAGACCTTGTGTGAGCTGGTCAGTGGTGGAAGAAGTACTCAGATCATTTACTGAAGTAAAAGTCATGCATTCAAAATCTTACCAAAGTAAAAGTAAGTGAGTGTTATCAGCAACAATTTCTCAAAATATCAAAACTAAACGTGTCCGTAAAATGTCTCCTCTCATATCTGATGTTTCTGGATTCATCTTTTGCTGATGCTCATTTGAACGACTTTATATCCTGTTGCATAGTTTAATCTACAGCAATTCATCATGAAGAAGGAGAATTTTCTCAACCCATAAAGGAAAGTTCAGTTTAACTCACACAGTCAAATATCAATAAACCAATTTTGAAGATACATAGTTTTCACTTGACAGGAAGGTTATCATAAATTGTAATCTGAAAAGTAACTAGTAACTAAAACTGTCAGACAAATGTAGTTGAGTAAAAATTCCAACATTTGCATCTGAACTGTGGTGCAGTCGAAGTATACTGTTTCATAAAATGTGAATATTCAAGCAAAATACAAGTATCTTGAATGATACTTAAGTACAGTACTTGAGTAAATGCACTGAGTTACTTTCCACCGCTGTCAGTAGTGAAAGCCACCTAAACACTTCTTGTATAAATGTTGGGGACAACTGTCTGTTATTCTGTTAAGCAGCTGTTTGGAGAAGTTTGTCAGCGTCTGTGGCCGACAGAAGTTTTATTAGTATTTCAATCCTCAGTTTTGGTCTGACATACATGTGCGATCCAGCTTGGTGTGAAAAGTGCGAGTGATGTTTTAGAGCGTTTAGCAGGTAGAAATACACAAGAGAATATTTTCACTGTCAGAATAAGAAAAAGGTCCTTAATGTCCAAACAGATTGGGATGTCGGTTGGTGTCATTCTGCCCCGTCGGGTCGTCACCTTTCCTCCGTAATGTCAGAGCCTCCCTGTGGTGTCAGGAGTGCTCACCTGAGATCTTTAAACACTCCCATCGATTCTCAATCTGCAGAAAGAAAACCTCTCTTTAACGAGCTGTTCCTCATTTCCCTCCTGTGTTGGGGCGACGTGACACCAAGTCAGACCGCTGCTCCCGCAAGTGTTTGTTTTACTGACGCCGTCGTCGTTCCTCATCATAGTAACACAGGAGTCTCCTTCATGAAACTACATGCTGATGTTTTGGCCACTAGTTTGACTATTTTTCTCTCTGTTTTTTTTCTTCTGTCAGTTGGAGTTAGAGGAGAAGCTGAGCTGTGGAAGCGCTTCGTCCGACAGTCAGAAACAAAAACAAGGCTTTTACTTATTATCTGCTCCTGCTTTACAAATCTATTGTTTCTGCATCTTTTATATGTCCGTCCTCGTCGCCTCATCTGTCTTGTAACATTTGTTTGTTGTTCGGTCTTTCCTCACTTCGCTTCGCTGCCTTTATTTGTGCAGGGTTTTCTCCAAGATCCTTTAATTGAAGCGTTAAACTGGACAGAAGTGATGTCCCACAGTGAAATATTCATTCATTGTTTTGTCAGAAGCAACTTTCTGTTCCACAAAAAACCCCTTTGATTCTTCCAGCTTTATCACAGGTCAGACTTTCTCTCGTTCAATCCCTCCTTCTACAAACTGACACATCCCTTCTTCTTTTTACTCTTGAGCTCACTTTTCCTCCCCTCGTCTCCCTCTGAGAACTCTTACAGGGAAATAAGCAGTTTGCCGTGTTGCATATTCTCAGGTTTCACATTTAAAGATGCTTCAAATCATCTCAAAGCGTGAAACCTTCGCGCTCCGTCCTTTTCAGCTTCTATATTCTCATTCTCCCGGTTCAAGGGGATTTGTAGGCGGCTCGTCAAGGACAATGCTACGAGTGCGGCCGTGTAGATAAACCTCTGCAAACGTTTGCGTTATTTGTAATGAAAAACTACTTTTACTACGTCCTTGGCGAAGACGAAGATGAACCGTCGCTGGCAGCGGTGCATGCAGGGTAAAGTCAACGTGGCCTCTGTGTCATTGCACCATTTTCCAACATTATTTCTTCTTCTTTCTCTTCCATCCAATGCTCCTGGAGAAAAGAATAGTATCATGTTGATGATATTGGATGAATTTCTTTTCTTTTTCATGGTGTTGTGTTCAAGGCAATCTGTTGTTGCGTTTACTGTCCTGCTGCAATTGTTGCAAAATTGATTTTATTCTCTGCTGAACAACAGAGGCGAGGCCGGCCGGCAGGCGAGCAGGCAGACGGGTTGATTAGCTCCCCACAAAGGCAGACAGGCTCCCAGATCTCATCTCGTCTCATCCATAAAAGAAAGGAGCATTACATTGAAAACGTATGGCAGAGGAGACGCATCACAACACACCTGTTAGTCTCACGTGGGCAGACAGGAGAGCGGCGCTGCAGCTCCGGGATCGTTCAGAGAGATGGATGGAAATGAACAGCTTTAATATAGAGCGGGCTGTCAGACAGTGATCCATATATACAGTAAATGAAATGTCTGGAGGGCTGCGAGGTTCTGATAAAGGCTAATAACGTACATATAACTCACAGTCACACACAGGTACAGAAATATGCATATTCCCAAACTGGCAGGAGGAATCTGTCACCGGCTCAGGGCGACGCTGGGGGTTCATGTGGCTTCTCTACCATCCACCTATGTGAACGGAGACTGTTTCATACGCAGTATATTTTCTATATGTGGCCGGAGCTCTGCGAAGCTCCACCTCTGCAGGACGACTCCCAGCTTCAGGATCGTCTCTGCTGCAGAAAGACGCTGCTTCCTCTCGGCTCTTAGTTCTTATCCTGGGCGGTCAGCAGGTCACCAGATGATTTATAGAACATGGAAAGTGTTTTCGCTGGTCATGATTTTCATCATGAAGATAAACACTTTTGAATGAACATCTGCAGTCTTCTGCTAAAGAAGGAAAACTAATCTCAATGATCAGTTTATGGCAACAACTAAAGATTTAATTAATCCAGTTTTCTTGATTGATCAATAAATCGTTTAGTGGATAAAATCTCAGAAAATAATCAAAAATACCCAGAATCTAAATTCAAAACATGTAAATTTCAAATGAATGCAAAACAGAGCAAAATTGATTTTGCTGAAAAAACAATGACACTTGATTTAGTGTTGCTTCAGAAAGTTTGGTCTGTTCCTGCTGTGTATAAATGTCTGTGGAGGAAATCTTTATTGTAGTTTTTGAGATCTGTCTTTTGTTTGTCTTCAAGATTACAAAAAGGAAATTCTGCTTAGAACGAAGTCTACATTGTCGGAGAAAGTTGCGTTGTTGCACCATTTGTTTGCTTCCAGTTGGAGTTCACGTTGACGTAAAGTCGCAAACAGTCAAAAACTTAAAACCGAATTTAAAGAATTCAAGAGAAGCAGCAAATATGAACATGTGAGAAACTGGTAAATGTTTGACTTATGATAAATGACTGAAATCATTCATTAATGATCAATTTTTATCAACCTACTAATTGATTGAGTGTTTTAAAAAGCATAAAAGAGACAATGTACAAAGAGGTTAAGAAATGGTTTCAGTTTCTTAGAAAAATTCAAAATCACCAAATTTGAAAACATGTTTTTCACTGGACTGGAAGAAAAATGACCAAAGCGCTCAGACAAATATAGTGAAGTGGAGTAAACAGATCAATATTTGCTTCTGAGATGTCGAGCAGAAGTTGCACAGAATGGAAATACTCAGGTAACATACAAGTACCTTGAATTTGTACTTGAGTAAATGTACTTCAAACAATCCAATATTATCATATATTATTGCTCTTTTTTCTGGATAGTTGAAACAGTATTTCTGCTGTAAAGCTTTTAATTGAGTTGCTTCATGTTGCAGCGTTTTTTCCTCCGCTGCAAAATATCAGGAGCTGCTCTGCACGACAGCATCAGCTAAACGCCCCGAATGTAGACGGAGAGATTGTGTCTGCGGGATGATGGACGAGGCGACCGCAGGGAGACAGATGAAGACAAACACAGACAGATATAGACAGAGGCAGACAGAGCGAGTCGGGGGGGGAAACTGATCCCAGAGCAGCCGCAGAGGAGCTGGTGACAGACAGACTGTTTCTGCCTGTGTGGCTGCTTTAATGACAGGCAGCAAACTCATTCAGCAGGACAAACAAATGAGTGGGACAAACCTCAGCAGGCATCTGTCGTCACACACACACACACACACACACACACACACAGAGCTGGGGTGTTTGAACAGGAAGAAAAGTGCAGGCATGTAATAGCTGAAGAGTTTGTCCGTCTCTGTGTTTCAGTCAGATCAGTGTTTCATGATAAAGGAATATGGAGAAAGTGTTCGTTTATTTCATGCAGTCAGACATGTCGGTGTTTCCCTAATCAGCTTTTATGGTTTATTCAAGTTTTATTTGTCCCACACGTCAAACTGAAGCAGGGATGATGGAGACAGCACCTTCATGAAAACCGCATTATCTCTGATGCTGTTTCATTAATTAACGCCTTTTATGAGAGAAGCTGGTGGAAAAGTTACCTGCGAAGAAAAGGTTCATGTGTCAGAGACTTTAAACAAAGTTGGCAACAGATGTTGTCATGTTTATTGTATCACAAAAAAAAACAACAACTGTTGAACAGTTTGAAGTTCAAAGTTTTTTATCATCACAGAAACTAAAGAGACAAAGTGTTTGTTCGGTTTCTAAAGTTCATTTTCAGTTCACGATGAAGCAGAGAAGTTGTTTTCTGTCTTGTGTTTTTTCAGCTGTTGCCACAGAAGCTTCTCAGTGTTTCTCACTGTGGAAATAAACCTCAGATTAGATGCTCGTAAATACACTGATGTTGACACATGTTAATATGTGCTTCAGTTCGTTGCTGTCTCGTGCGTTTGGTCGTGTGTGTTTGTGTCTGATAATATTTGGTTGATGACTGTTCTCTTCTAGTTTTCACTGTAACCAGGTTTGTTTTCTTAATGTTAATGAGATATCGTCTTTAACATATAGTAAACATCCAGGATGGATGGATGGAATGGATGGATGGATAGATTGATTGATGGATTGATGGATGGATAGATTGATTGATGGATTGATGGATGGATGGATTGATTGATGGATTGATGGATGGATGGATGGATGGATGGATTGATGGATGGATAGATTGATTGATGGATGGATGGATGGATTGATTGATGGATATTGATGGATTGATGGATGGATAGATTGATTGATGGATGGATGGATGGATTGATGGATGGATGGATCAATGTACTGTATCAGTTCAAAGTATGTGTTTTGCTAAAACGACCTCCTTCACTTATGAAGTAAAATCTCTGGACTTTTAAAGGCCTCATGTTGCTTTTCGTGAAAGATTCGCTGGTTAAATCTCTTAATGTCTGAAACGTCTGAGAAGTAACTTGTAACTACTGTACATCTGTTACATACATGTAGTGAAGTACAAAGTAAAAATACTTTTTTTTTCTGTCATATTTGTTTCAGATTTTATAGTGTCACTATTCTTGTTTCTAATTTGCAGGTAGATGGACGAAAGAGAGAAGAACAACAAAGACACAACTTCAGCGTTGACGCCTGATGAAGACGTCGAGAGGACGGACAGAAGGACACTTCCTGTTAATCTGGTGAGAAACACAGTTTGTGATCAGACATGTTCAACATGTGTCTCCACATTGGGACAATTCATAATTATATGATCATTTATTAATTAGATGAGGACAAAGTAAAAACCTGGAAAATCTGCAGCTCTCTTAAAATATTTATCAGATCAATTCAAGTGTATTGATGTAGTTTATTAGCAGCAGGCGTCTCAGCCTTCGTCGGTGCTGCTGATCAGAGAGGTTGAGCTTTGATTGACAGGTGTGATGTGCCTCTGAGCATCCCAACTAATTCTGACAAATGGCTCCGTGTGTGCAGCATCACAAAGCGCCGCGGCGTGAAATGAGCTTTAATTACTGCCAGTTATTCCAGCTCTCACGGTGTTTGTGCTTTGTTTTGCTCCGGCGAACACGTCGACTCGTTTGGTTTGTAGATGAGCTGAATATGTTGTTGTTGCTGAAGGTGAACAATGTGTGTTTGCTCCAGCACGTGTTTGACCTTCTGCGCTTTCCATATCTCATCAATGATAACGAAGCTGTAATTGACAGAAATACGACCAGAGTAGGAAACAGTGTCTTTATGATCCTCTTGGATTCAGATTTGAAAGTATTTTACTGCAGACTCGTAATTACCAGTTTCAGATGTCTGATGAGTTAAGAGCTCTTCAGTTCTTGTGTTTGCTGTGAGATCTTTTTATTTTTTTGAGGTGATCTTACCTGTAATCAGCCTCCAGCTCCTCTGATCATAATGAACGTTGTTAAAGCTTCATTAGAAAACTCCAAAAGCAGCATATTTAAACGCTCCCACCAGGAATTAAGAAACGGATGCTTCATTACTAATCAACGCCGGCGTGTTTTTGAAATTAAACAACAGGCTTGAGGGCAAACAAACTAACTTTAATCAGAAGAGAGAGTGTGAAGTTTAAAATCGACAGAAAAAACACTGAGGTTATAGTTTTATTTCCAATGTAAAACGAAACAGCTGCAATGTTCGAACATGGCTGACTGTGTTCGCATCAATATTTAGTCTAATCAGCTGTTTATCAGAAGGTATCGGCTTCATTTCATCAATATCTTTATCAGGACAGAACAGCGTCGTCTGGCTTTATGTTCAGGAGGAGATTTCAAAAAAACGCTGTGTGAAACATCAGTAAAACCAGTCATTCACAAACAAACTGTGTTTCCTGACAACAGTTTTCTGAAGTTGTTCCTGAGCTCATGTATTAATGTCCTTTATCCAATCATGTGTTCACAAAGTGTTGAACCTCTCTCCATCCTCACTGTGAACAACTGAGTCTTTCCAGGATGAACCTTTCATACCCAATCATGATACTATCACCTGTTACCAATGAACCTGTTTACCTGTGGAAGGATCCAAACAGGTGTTTTCAATCAGTCCACAACTTTCACAGTCTTTTGTTTGAAGCATGTTGCTGCCATCAAATTCAGAATCAGCAGATATTTACAGAAATCAATGAAGTTGGTGATCAAACATTAAATATATCGTCTTTGTACTGTTTTAATTGAGTATGTGTCAAAACACATTCTGTTTTACTTATGTTTTACACAGTGTTTTTGGAATCAGGGTTGTTGTTGTATAGTAATTCATCTTATTCACACAAGATTTTAAAAATGTTCTTTGAAAATCTTTTCTTTCTTACTGAAGTCAAACATTGAGATAATGTCATTCGACTGGATTGATCAAGTCTGCTAAATAAGTGTTATTTCCATTATCAGTTAATCCGCCGATTATTTTTTTCTATCATTCAAATCCTTCATCATAGAACAATGCATGTGTGCAGGTTCCCTCATGAATGCACATAATGTCGCTTTCTGAGGACAAAGTCATCAGTTATAGTCTGTTTATACCTTCATTGAGCTGCAGTTTGTTTGATGAGGACACTCCACTCACCTGAGGAAACCCAGGTGAAGAAATATCTGTCTGAATGCATTTGTCCCGATTCGAGTTCAAAGTGTTCAGATTGTAGTGATGAGCAGAGAAACTCTCCCGGCTCTGATGCGACACTGTTCTTATCTGGAGCCGTTATCTCTGCTGGCTGCTTCTCACTCTCCCACCTCCGTATCTCATCACCGATTTTTCCTGTAATTACACATAATTGCTTTTCTGCACCGAAAACCGTTCACGCGGATAATCTCTCATTTGTCTCAGTGAGAAAAATGAATGTTAGATTACACAGATTTACACTTTAATGGAGCTTGGCGTGCTTTGCGGGCGCACACGTTCAGGCCGCTGCGTGTGTGTTTTCAAATGATTCAGAAATAATCACATTTACAATAAATCACAATTTGAAGCAACTAGAGTGTTGACATCAAGTGGGAAATATCACAAATCCCCAAAATCCAGATTTACACTAAAAAGACAAAGCTATCAATATTTTATTTTTCAAACTTCTATACAAAATAAATTAGTTTAGCTGTGTTATAATTGAAAATATCAGTCCCAAATGTATTTAGTGTCAATAGTTGTTTTCCATTTTTAGCCACAGTTTTATTTTGTCTAAACTATTTTATTCTTTTATGAAGCTCAGAGAAAAACAAACCAGCTGTAGTTCAGTGTTTGGTGTCAACACTTTCATCCAGTCAACAGCATCATGTGCTAATGATCAGTTATAATGATTAATTTACCATCATGTTATTTAGATCCATGTTAAATCTGAAGTCTGTTCTGTTCCAAAGTGTTTCACTCTGTTACATTGATGAGATGATTTGTAAACTTTTACTCCTGTGAAATTTGTAGGTTTATTTAACGTTTTTTTTTTTTTTTTTTCAATTTTACAAAAATACATAAATTCTGCTACTTTTGTTCAGAGTTGACTCAATGAATCATCAGTACTTAACTGTGTAGTTTATGACATAAATGTGATATTTGTTAGAATAATTGAAATGTCTTGTTTTAGGTCACAAAACACAATCTCTCAGTTCAAACATTAAATCTAAACTTTTGTGTTTTAGTTTCATAACTAAATATTGTTTGATGTTTAAATTTAGCGGGAAAGTTTTAACTTTTAAAACATTTCGTGTAAAGTTAAAATCCCAGAACTTCAAATGTTGATGAATAATATCAAATCTTTTAGTGTCAATAGTTATTTGCCATTTAAAAAACATGTAGGTAAAATCACACACATTAATATTTATACACGTAATGAGCATCAGTGAAAACACTGTGAGCTGATTCACTGTTCAATGTTTCCAGTGTGACTGAGGTTTATTATCTGTACTGTTCATTAACATCACTGTGGATCAAGTTCCAGGTTTTAGAAACATGTTTCATATGTGTAACACCAGTATTTTGACATAAACTATTCTGAAGAATAAGGTCTTACTTTAACATTCACTTGTGTGAAATTTAGTCTTCTGTTTCATTCGACATGCTATAGCACAGGTGTTTTACCTTAGTCTGATTTTTGGCTCGAGTGGATGCTGATTGACAGGAGGCCTAATACAAGCAGAAAGCTTTAGCCGTCAGAGGAATCTTTTATTTTGTTGAGGAAAGAAGCAGAGAGTGAAATCTGAGTGATTGTTGAAATGTGCTCTGACATTGTTCTTTTTCCGTCCCTTTAATGGAAACACTGACAGCTTTGATTTGGAAAAACGTGAAAGATGAAGTCAAGTTACGGTCGTCCTTCGAGGAGAGAAGTGGTTAGAAAGAGGGTTTGTTCAAGTGGTTCCTGAAGTGGTGCTGAAGAGGAGGCTGACTGTCTTTGAAATGTCTGAGAGACTTCGAGAGGTCAAGTGCTGATGTTTTCAGATTCCACAAGAGTTGGGACGCTGTGTAAAACATCAATAAAACAGAATGTGATCATTTCCCTTTTATCATATACTCATCTGAAAACAGCACAAAGACAATATATTTAATGTTTGATCATCAGCTTCATTAATTTCTGTAAATATCTTCTTATTCTGAATTTGATGGCAGCAACATGTTTCAAACAAGTTGGAGCAACAAAAGACTGTGAAAGTTGTGGAATGATCCAAAAACACCTGTTTGGATCCTTCCACAGGTAAACAGGTTCATTGGTAACAGGTGATAGGATCATGATTGGGTATGAAAGGTTCATCCTGGAAAGACTCAGTCGTTCACAGTGAGGATGGAGAGAGGTTCAACACTTTGTCAAACACAGGGTTGGATAAAGGAGATTAATACATGGACTCATCAAACTGTAACTTAGTTTATTTGCAAATGATTGAATTCTGATTTTATTTCCGTTTTTTCCAGCATCCCAACTTCTATAGAATCAGGATTGTATTTTTCATAACTGTGGAAAAACTCTAATGCAGTTGCAGAGAACAAGCTTATTCCATTATCTGCTCCTTCCTCGTAAATGCAAAACAAGTCGCTCTAAGTTCCATGATTATGAAAATTGTTGCCGATTTAAAAAGAAAAAAAAAAAGAACATTTTCAGTACTTGTGATTTCGTCTTTCAGCTCTCGTCTTTTTTCTAATGTAAGTCAAATGTTAACATGCCACAGTTTCATTATGGCCACTTTAATGCTGCCGGCCATGTACGAACGCTCCTTCAGCTCTGCAATTACATGTCATCACAATCCAGAACATCTTGTCTGCTGTTCCTGGATCAGCTCCAGACAAGAGCGACGCATCAGAAACTGTTTGATAATTGTCGCTTCACATTTGTGTTTCAGGTGAAAGTCGTGTGTGAGAGACAGAGAAACACTGCTGGTGAGTAAACTGTGTGGAAAACCTCACTCAATCAACTTTACTCTCCTCTGAAGCTCAGAGCCAAAAACAAACTCGCTGTAGTTCATGTTCTTGTCATGTAAGTGAATAATAAGATCCAAAATGTTAGTGTCTTAAAAAGGAGTCAGATTCTAATGATCATTTATAATAATGATTTATTATTTTGATCCATATTAAATCTTAAGTCTTAGAGCTGCGTCAAACATATTAACATCTTATCCAAAGTGTTTCACTTTGTGTTACACTCACGTGAGATTGTTTCTAAACTTTTACTTTTTTTTTTACAAAAATACATAAATTCTGCTTCTGTTCAGGGTCGACTCAATGAATTATCAGTATTTAACTGTATCATTTCTGGCATAAATGTGCAACTGGTTACAATAATTCAAGTGATTTGTTTCAGGTCACAAAAAACAATAATCCAGATCAATCAGTTTCACCAACATCAATATGTTTGTGTCATAACTAAATATAATTTGATGGTTAAATTGTAGCGAGAATGTTTTAACTTTTTAAAATGTTTTATGTAAAGTTAAAATCTCTGAGCCTCAAATGTTGCCATGTTCACATCATATGGGACGGATTTCATGTTCTTTCATTTTAGAAAAATCTGCATCTCCCAAGTTGTAATTTCAATTTGGATATTGGCAAGAACAGTTTCCAAATGTCAGAAACAGTTAATCGTGGTCCCATGTGATGTGAATGTGGTCTGTGCAACAGTGAGAAGGTGAAACAGCAAAAATCACTACAAAATTAAAGCTGTTAAGATTTTTATTTTCTCTCACACGTGTTGGTTCTCAGGAACAACAAAAACATCCCAGTAGTGAAACTTGTTAATTTTCCCCTGAAGCAACAAGATGTAATCAGATGCATAGTTAATAGCTCATGAGCTTGTACAGGAAAACAGTGTGTAAACAACAGAACTCTGTAAACAAAACCTTTTTCCAAATAAAAAACAGACTTTCACAGCTTCATGAATGAAAGAAAAGGAAAAACTTACGTAACTTCTAACTTGAAACAAAACTCAGTAACTCGATTTTTTTTTTTACCTCAAACACATAGAAAAATGTTTCACTATGAATAATCATCAATAAGTTCATTAACACTTTACCGACAGAAAAGCTTCGACTTTATTGCTCCAACAAACTGTTGACGTCTCAGTTTCACAGCTCATTCCCTTAAAGCTCATTTCTAACTCTAACAAGACTTTCAGCGTCGTTGAAAAAAAGACAAATGGCTCTGATTGTTAAAGTTTCTCTTCAGAATTTCTATCACTCTAAATGGGATGTAAATATTTCTTAGAGGTAAAGAAGTAATAACTAAATAAGTAATAACTATGGCTCCATATTGATCCTCAATACTCATTTGACCAAAATGTGTTTGTCAGGTGTTGAAAACTTTGTGAGACTCTTAATTGGAGTGTGAATGATCAGTCAATTGAAATGTAAGAAACAAACTGCAGATGTGTGTGAACTGAATTGTTTTCACAGTTTTGGACTGAAACTTGACTGAAAACGCTGAGGTTCCCTCTGAGAATCAGGAGTAAAGGCACCAACATGCACAGATTGTCTCGTTGTTTGAGGGCTTTCAGGTCCAAGATAAAACGTTCCTCCACTGACGTCTTCGAAGAAAGAAGCATTCGAGGTGAAGACGCTCAGTAGAAACTTACCCAGGTTTAATCAGAGGTGATTTTCTTTTTGGATTTCTTTTTCTGGAAATAAGAGAAACAGAAGTTTAGGAAAAAACAGTAGAAATGCTTCATCATGTGAATTATTGTGTGAGAACTTGTGGTTTAACTTTATAATTCCCTAAAGGCTTTTACTCACAAACACTTTTATAGCCAAATGTTTCAGAAGCCTTCACAAACTTTAATACATCTAATGTAAGTATGGTTATCACAGTCAGGTTTGTGTTTGTTACCGTAGAAGAAGCTGGAGGAGTGAGTTCATCAGCAGCAGCTTCTGTCTCCTCCAGTTTCTCCTTTAATCTGTTCTTCTCTGCAAACATCAGTCAGAACAAAACACAAAGTTAATATGAGTCATCGACAAGAAAGTCAGTTTTAATTTGATCCAAAATCACAAATATGCATCAGTGAGTTAAAGTGCTGCAGCTTAGTTTGCTTCTTAAATTACACTTAATGATGTTTTTCTGCCAATTAACAGAGAGCCCGAAGCGTATCTGCATGAAAAAATAAAATCCTTTTTAAAATGAGTAACAATCAGCTGTGTCTTACTCTTTTTCTTTGCAGGTACATCTGGGCTCTCAGTGGTGGGAGTTGAACTTTGTGTTGTCTCCTCTTCTTTTCCTGCCTTCATCCTCTTCTTTTTCTTCTTCTTCCCTTCCTTTGAAAGCGGAGACGAGTCGAGTTCAGGAAGCTCAGCACTGCGTTCGCTCGCCGCGCCGCTTTCATCCGCCTCCATCATCAAACTCTTCTTCTTTTTCTTCTTCGTCTTTGGCGGCTGGTTTTCCTTTGAGGAATTCTCTTCTTGTTCAGCGTTGATTTTCATCTTTTTCTTCTTCTTCTTTGGTGGGTCGTCGTCCTGCGCAGGAGCAGGTTGAGGTCTCTTGGCTGGTTTCGGTTGCGGTGTTTCTTCTGCTGCCTCTTGGGCCTGTTTTGGTCTGAAAAGCAGCAAATGCAAAATAGATATTTTTAAGTGTGTATATTTATAGTCTGTTCGCTCAGTGTAAATAAAGTTTTAAGCATTAAGATGCCAAAGAAAACTTGACTGACTTCTTTCTGCGTGTGAGCTTCTTGCTTTCTGCTGCTGTGATGCTCCTCTTCTTCATCTTCCTCTCCTCTTTCCTCTTGAGCCTCAGTCTCTTCTTCAGGCTGAGCTTAATCCTGAGGCGTTTCTTCTTCTTGGCTGAGGAGAGCTGAGAAGAGTTTGCATCTAAAGGGAAAATGTACAAATCACTAAATCAACAGCAACATTAAACATCAGCTAATACTGATGATTGAGGGTCAAAGACCATTTTCTTTGAGATATAATTTCATCAAGAAAACTTTCAAGTTAAGAAACAAGAGAAATGAAGTATATTTTCTCTCTACCTGAGGCCTCCAGTTGCTTTTCTGTGTCTTCATCGCCCCCTGCTGGGTTTTCCTCAGACTGCACCTCCTCTTTTTGTCCACCAGCCTTTTTCCTCTTTTTCTTCTTCTTCTTCTCCTCCGCCTCTGCCGGACTCACAGGATTCTCCACCTTTGTCTCCTCCTCCACTTCCACTGCCTCGCTCTGCTCCTCTTCCACATCTCTGATCTTTTTGATTTTATTTTCTGAAGGAGTGGCAGCAGTTCCCTCATCTTTCTCTCTTTTCCTTTTCTTTGCCTTCTTCTTCTTCTCTGATGAAGTAACTTGAGGCACCTCCACCTCCTCCTCCTCCTCCTCCTTCTTCTTCTGATCCTCCTCTTCCACCTCCTCTTCCTCTGCCACCTCCTCCGGTCTCTTTCTGTCCTTCTTCTTCTTTCTGGGACTCTTGGTGGATAGAGAAGTATCACTGGGTGGATCTATGGTGGATGCGTCTGTGCTCGTGTCTGCAGCTGGAGGCTCTACATCCTTTTTGCTCTTCTTTTTCTTCTTCTTTTTGGGAGTTTCAATGCAGGACTCAGCTGCCTCCTCAGGGAGCAGTTGGCCGGACTCTCGCTCAGCTGCTTCATTGTCTTCAACTTCGATGTTGAGGATGATGGAGGCCTCTGGGTCAACTTGCTCTTCTGCAGCCGCCACCGTTGCTTTTTCTACAACAGGACGGAATAAATCATTTAAGATTTTTTTTTCTTTCTCCATTTTTAAAAACACACAGTGGATATAAATATATAAGACACTTGGACATGTTTCCAGTGTTGTCACTGCTGTTCTAATAAGTCAGAAATGGGATTTAAGAAAAACAAAATCACAATAAAATGATATGTATGATGTTTCGACCTTTGAGAACACACACACAGCGAGGTGCACATCACTGAGTGTCTATTCTAAACTAACATGTGCACTGGAACTCTCTTCCAGTACACCGTGTTCTATTCACCAAATGTTTTCGGCCATCTTGACTTCATCAAGGTCGTCTTCATCAGTTAGTATCAATCCACATGACTGACTTTACAAAATGTTACCCTTATATTTTACTTTAAATATATATATATATTCACTCCTGGTATAAAATTAGTTATAGTTATTCAGAAATGTCAATGAGATCTGAGAAGATTTAACCTTTATTTAACCCATTTAAGGTTTAAGATAAAGGTTTTCATTTGGTTAAAACGTTTGTTGTGTACTGGAGACGAGTTGTGCGACCTGTGTCACCTGTGTCACCAGTGTCAGGGATGACGGGGTCAGTGGCGTCACCTCGGTCCTCTGGAGTTGTTGACATGTTTGTTTGGTCCTCAGGCTTCAGGTCACTGTTCTGTGAGTGAACACACACACACACAGGAACATGAACGTTCACACATTAATTACTATGATTGATTATTCTGATAATTACTAAAATACTCTTATGTTTCTTTTTCTCCCTCTTTGCCAACACTGTACATTTTTGAATTGTTAGTTTACAGCCAGGCACAACAACAGATCCTCAAGAAATGTTCTGACATTACCTTGGCTTTCTCCTCTTCCTCCTTGGGATTTTCAGATTCAGGGTCTGGGAAAGAAGAAAACACAGTTGCCATTATAATGTAAATCTACTGTATTTTATTAGAACTTCAGGAGATTCAGCTAAATGCTAACATCACTGTAGGTTAACATGCTGATAATCAGAGGGTAAAATGTTTACAATGTTCATCATTCTTAGTTTAGCATGTTAGCATTCTATGGCTGATGGGAATGTTAACCAAAGTAAAGGACGAACAGATGGTTTTTGACCTGATGGTGGCGCTAGACGAGAAGTCAGATGATCACCAACGTGACTACAGCTCCTCCAGAGAGGAACGTGAACATCTGCACATGACAATCCGTCCGACTTTGACTTATCACGCTAACAATCACAACCTCATGGTGGCAGAACGCTGCTAATGAAAAGCAGTTTAAAAACTTCAGCTGCCAGAACTTTTACACACGAGATCCAAAGCTCTCCTTCGACACTGGCAACGAACTCCAGAGCGAGATAAGCATCTTCATATTTTAGATCCAGCTGACATATTTTCTTCATCGAGCCTTTTGCTCACTAAAGTCTGTCCATCTTGTACTTTACGTTTCTTCCTGCCTGAATAAATCTCGCTAACCTGACAGCCTTAAAGCATCTCGTTTCCTTACTCAAATGTCTTTTTCACAGCAGACATTTTGACTCGTCTTACAACAAAAGCACAGGTGGAAATATTTAACAATGGATCTGTTCCAGCAATTAATGCAATGCACAATTAGTAATGCTGTTAGTTACACCAGAGTTTGACAAGTCAAAATATCAGCTGAGACAAATGTCCAACTTCAGTCTCTTCACCAAAGTTGGGAATTAATTTCAAGCACTTTTGTGGATGAGGTGATTGTGTTCCAGAGCAATTCTCCAACTAGTCTTCGCTCCAGTTTGCTTAACAAGCTCTGACAAGCTTAACAAACCCCCAACACGTGACTGACGTTGTGGAAAACTGCTCTGAACGGAGCTGCCAGAGCGGTTTCTCTGGACTTTGGCAGCAATCCTTCAAACCCTTTACAAGTTCTGGCGTTCACTCCGGGTTCCTCCAGGTAAAATCCTCAACTTTATGTCTCCTTTTCGTCAAATAAAAGGAAATGATCCAAAAGTTCTGCATTTAAACAGCGAGAGACACGCAGCTGCCAAGAAAAGGAAATACAGTATGTTTCTTTTTCTACTAAATAAAATGGAAAAAATATGTCTGCTGTGAAATACAACGCAGAAACGAGTCTGTGCCGAGAAGGAAACAACTTAATTTGTGATTCAATTTTGGAACATTTGAAGGTTTGTTCATCCAAATAACAAAAAAAAGAGTCAGTATATCAGAATAAAGTAGCTCAAATAAAAACATGTTCACAGTGAGTTCTGTGAATCACTCAGAGGAGCTCGGATCCTGTTTCTTCAGAGATATGTTGACATTGAAATTTTGAAATGTTTTAAATGCTGTGAGTGGCACCAATTAAATTTCATTCATTTTGCATTGGGGTGAAGGCTGAAATCTCAGGAACAAATATATCAAAATGTGACTGAAAAATGTTTTTTATGGTTTTTGGTGAACAGACCTTTCAAGGTTTTCTTTTGGGAAATTTATGAACTCAAAATCTGACGGTTTTCACATCATTCATCAGTCTAAGTTGTAGCAAGGTCAGTTTCTTTTTCTGTTCCTTTATGATAAAAACTAAAATAATTAATTATGAAACAAATCTTAAAGAGTTTCCCTCTAAATGTGAAGTGTCCATCTGACAGACAGCAAAGAAAGCAGCTGCTGTATCGATTAACATGAATTAAAATACACATCGTAATGACACACACATTTTAGAGTCAAAATGATCAGCTAATCAACAAAAGCATAATCCAGCTAAAACTATTCTGATAATCACTCAAGTTGATGTTGAAGTGAAAATGCCAGATGTTCCCTTGTTCCAGCTTCTTAATTATGAGGATTTGCTGCTGGTAAAATGAATGTTTTGGGTGAACAAAACAAGCAATTTGAAGATGTTCTCTTGGGCTTAAGAAATTAGTTTGTGGAACAAAGGATCAATCAATTAATCTTTGTTAATTAATATTTGTTAGTGGCATCTCTAAAATATTTACTTTAAAAAACATAGAAGGTCTTATTTGATTTCTCTTGAATCCACAACCTTGACTTTTATGTCTGTGCAATTAAAGCCCTTTTAAAAGCTTTCTGTTGACATTTTGGTAATAAAACTATCACGTGGTCTTTCATCAGCAGCTTTGAAAACTGCTGCAGAGGCTGTAAAAAGAAAAGCCTGTGGCAGCCGCCTCTGGAGCCTCGGAGCAGTTTCTTCACAACAGCTTGTGATTCTTGTCGGAGCAGCGAGAAAGAGACAGAAAAGATGCCAAACAGAACATGTAAAGAACAACCGGTTATCAAACGTCTATTGGTGGTTCGTACCTGCGGGGGGCGGGACTTCGCTCTCTGCCGGCTGGTCACTGGTCTCCTGAGCTGTCGGGTCGGATGTGGTGGGTTCGGCCTGGCTGAGCTTCTGCAGCAGGAATCAACAGGTCAACAACAGTCTCCGACAGCAGACATGAAAAGCTTCTCAGAGGATGTTTACTTTACTTCAGTATTTTTGCTTCATTCATTTTTTTCCTTTATTTTTTTCCCCATTTGTGACACAGATCGGAAACTTTTCTAGTCAGTGTGAACAACAAACTTCACTGAGTCTAATGTTTTCTGATTCTGATTTAAATGAAATGGACGTGAGCTAGAAAATGAGGACCAACATGCCACAAGTACATGAACACTCTGAAATCAGAATTTGATTAAATCTTACATAATACACTTACAGTTTTTAGGAACATAAAAAGGATACACGCTTCTATCCTCTAAACATTCACAATACATATAAATACATCACCTCTGCAGCACTTCCTTCCTCATCTTCTCCCTCCTGATTGGAGGAAGGTGTGGCCTCCGTTTGACGGACAGCTGTCTGCTCTGTGACCTCAGAGGCGTCTGTGGCTGCTTCTGTCTCCTGAGGACAGAAAAGAGGACAGAGAAGACACATTTAGGCCCATGAATCTTTATCTCTGCCAGTTATGATGACACTGTGCTCCATAACATGGCTACATCAGACGGGGCGACAAACAGGATCAGTCAAAGGGCGACACAGGTTTAAACAAGGTATCGGGTGAAGCAGATTATCCGAGACAACCTGGAGTTAAAACCAAATATCAGCAGATTATTCCGCAAAAAAACGTGGAGGATCAGTAACATCATGAGATGCTAAAGCACAGAGTTTGGACTGTTGTGACAAAACCACCAACTACTTGTCTCGTCAATTTGGAAAACATTTTCCCTCTGAGGCTCCTTGTGCAAAGATTTTGACGAGTGCAGAAATCAGGATTGTGAATTAACTTTTCTAATTTAGTGTGCAGCTCTGGGACCAGCTGAGGTTAACACCAACTGGCACCAAACTGCCAACAACAGGTACGGTGACATTTAAACTCCACATGCAAGAATATTCTCAAAAACACGACGACTCAGCAAAGAACTGCTTGCAGTTTGTCCTACTGGAAGCTAAACAGCACAGACAACCAGTCACAGTCCTCCGCAAAATCAGATTCAGATGTGCGGAGGGTGAGCCGAGGGAATGGAGGCTCAGCTGTGCCAGGAATAAACCGATACTCCCGTTTTTATGAGTTGTTGCTAAAACCGATTAACATTTCTGCTCATTTCTGCTGGAACATACAGAACAGGCAGCTGTGAAAGACAAGATGTTTGAGGGGCTCAAACGTGGGACCAATTAAAACAGAGGACACGAGCAAATCAGAAAAGTCCTGATTCATGACCATGTGTCACAGTGATATCTGCTCCCATACGAGGGCAGAGAACAATCTGACCAAGAAGAGAAATTCCTTGGACAGGTAGGTCGACTTCAGTGAAAATTATTAACTGCCAAAACTGATAGAAATGAAAATCTTGGCAGCACTTTAAAGGAAAATAGACTTTTTTTTATGTGTGTTGGAGGAAGGATCTTACACAACCACATACTTTGGATTCAGCCTCGGGTCACTAACCTGCTTCGGCTCATCTTCGTCCTCTTTACTCTCCTTACTGCTCTCGCTGTCTGAGCCGGCCGGATCCGGAGCCGTGAGCTGATCCGAGGCCTGATCCGAGGCGGCTCGTCTGGGGTCCACCTGGCTGGAGTTGCCCGGGGTGGGTTCGACCACTTCCTCCGAGTCTGAGGAGCTGGAGCTTTCTGCCTGGTTAGACGCCTCAGCAGACACGTCGACAGGAGCGGACTGCAAAATATGGACAAGCAGGCGCTTAGAGCTGCTAACAAGGCTGACAGATTTCCAGACAGTCGGAGAATTCAAAAAAATCTGCTTGTTTGAGAACGACAAAGTCAAGACATTTGAGCATCCTCTTACTGCTTCCTGGAACTAGATTTAAAAGGACAAGGCTGACAATTCCTACTGGAGATGTAAATCTTTAAAAACTGGTCACGGGTGTATTCATTTAAAAAAAAAGGGTCAATAACAGCTGGGAACTTCAGCAAACTTTACTCAAACAGGAGCAAACATTGCATTTAATGAGCAGGATGGTGTGTGTGGGATCGAGTCAACATAAACTACAGTGTGTGTTCATGGTAATGAAGCAACATGTCATTCAGTGCAGTGTTTTAATAGTTTCTGGACAGCAAGCTCTTGGGCCCAGAAGAAAAAGACACCAACCTTTGAATACACTCACACAATACTGTCAGCAGGACGAATCCATTCCCCACTCAGCATTGTGAAACTGTTAAAAATCAAACTTTAAAAGACATGATGTCAAATGTGTTTGGCAGTTTGTATAACTCTTGTCCTCTGCACGCGAGCCAGATATAATTTGACCAGCTGGAGGTCGGAGAACAAAAGACTCTGAAATTCTGCTTCTGCTTTTAATTCTGTTCAGTAGAAGCATCTTTGTTGTGCAGCAGTGTGGAGCTGTACTCGTCTTAGCAATGAGAGAAAAATCTGTACAGAACACAACTCTTCTGCCGTCAAACACAAAGCAAAGTAATCAGGTTCGGTAGGCAAAAACACAAAGCGCCATTAACACACACACACACACACACACACACACACACACACAATTTGTCTCAGAAGATTATCATTCTGTCACACACACAGTTTCTGTCCAAACAGTATTATCTACTGCATCACTGGGCCAAGACAAAAGAACAGAGACAAGACTTGAGAGCACACACACACACACACACACACACACACACAGAAATAACAGACTAACAGATACAGGGCAGACAGAGACAGGAGACATGAAATGTGTCTGTGTGTATTTCAGAGGCATAAAACACTGGAGCTACTGTCCATCTATCAGCACATTATTACAGTGACTGGACAACAGCTATGCGTGTGTGTGTGTGTGTGTGTGTGTGTGTGTGTTATTGTGAGGGTGGTGGTTTCCTGCTGCTGTAGAAACACTCAAGACTGGTTACTTTTAGTCTAAGTTCATACATCAAAGGCTTATTCAGTCATTTTTCACTCTGTAGCCTCTTTAATTTGTTGAATTCATTCTGAGGTTTTGGGTTTGTGGAAAGTATAATTGTTCTTATTTTTTTGTTTTATTTTCTTTGAGGTCCATTTTGGATCACATGTGAACTTTACGGTCAAAACTGATCTGTTCTCCTCACTGACAGACGGGTTTGATGACGCAGACATGAAATGTGTTAAACCAATTTATTCTACTTTGTCCAAAGACATTAAAGGATTTATTATTATTATTTATTTTCATGTAAATATTGCAATAATATATAGATTAAACTTTTGGAGATACATTTAGAGTTCTTTCATATTATTTATCTAATTCTAATACTTATGTTGGCTTAATTGTTGATTAAATATGTTGTTTGTTTATAGATTGGCTTTATTAGAAAAGATGTGAAGAAAGAATCTGCATTTGATTGGATTTGTTTCAGAGAATAGCGATCCATTAAAATATGTCTGAATCCTTATGATCAGGTGGGAACATGCACTCAGAGCAAGCAAACAGGATCAAACATGTCATAACATACAAAGTCCTATCCTTAAACCGTCAGCAAGACAACGAGAGAAAAAAATGACTTGACGTCAGTCAGAGGGTTTAGATGAAGAGTCTTTTATTGTCCTGCAGACACAACCACAACTGCCTGTTCATTGTTGCTGCAAATGTCAAGCTCATCTCCTGGAAACGGTGGTAAACAGCCTGTTGACTGAAGGACTCGGCCGACGGATTGTAAGAACAATAAAAAGTGTGAAGACGTACCAGATTTGGGGCAAGTGTTTGGCTTTCTTCAGGGCAGCTGAAGGTTAATGGTCAAAGGTTAAGGAAGGAGGCCAACTGTCCCCACCCTCAGTTTCTCAGATAGTTTGAGCCTGTTTCTGTCCCTTCTCTATGCTGCCATGTGACTGTAGCGTCTATGGATCAGCAAATCTGTCAATACACTACAATGTGTTGACTGTGATGTTCTCTGCTCACCTCTTGCTCTGGTTTTCTTTCCTCCTCTTCCTCTTCTTCGCTGTTGGAGGACTCGGAGCTCTCACTGTCTGAGTTTGTCGCTTTGGTTTCACCTTCAGGACGCAGCAGCTGCTCAGAGACGGCCTCAGCTTCGGTCATGGACTCTGGAGCAAAATTAAAATTCGGTAACAAAAATTTTTATACACAATTGGACAAAAATAAACTACAATCTTGCAAATGTGTGTATAACTAAAATGATCAGAAACAAACAGAAAAAAAAGCAGCGCTGTTGAAACTTAGTCAATGAACAGAAAACTTACCAACTGCAGGTTTGGCATCCACATTATTTTCTTCTGTGGAGAGTTTGATGTCTGCACCTTCTTCTTCTTCACTGGTGGCAGGTTCTGGTTTGATGCTCTTCTTCTTCAAAGCAGTGGAGTCTTCGGTCTCCTGCTTGGCATGTTGAGCCAGAGAGCACAGCCTACCACACACACACACACACACACACACACACACACACACACACACACACACACACACACACACACACACACACACACACACTTTATTTCTTGCTCGTTTTGGAAACACCTAAAATGATTTAGAGAGACTGGAAAATGATCATTCTGGTGGAATTCCATCATACATCAAACTATTTTCCAACAATCAGGGATTTGTTATTTGAGATTAGAAAATATTGCCTTGGGACGTCCTGATCAAGAGATCAAGTGTAATATTCCGTCCATCTGATACTTATATTTACTTAAATGTTGATTGAATATCTTGAGTATCTGACACATTGAAATAACAGCTGTTGCTACTAAGTAGGACACCTCATTCACAAGCTTCTTAATTAAAACACTGAAGTTCATTATTCAAAACTATTGAGTTAATCAGCTTAAACATCACATATTGCTTCACATTCACTCTAATTTTCTCTCAGCTATGCAGTGAAATACTCAGTGTGGAGCCCAGCTGTCATTAAGCTGGAGGTGAACAAAACACAACAGAGTTCAGTGAAGAAAGGATCAGTTTTTACAAGATACTGATCCAGTAAAATAAGCCTGAATCTGCCTCGATATTCTTCATATTGCCAAATTGGCCAGAATAAAAGACAATAAAAAATAAACAAGTCGGTGTCGTATTTTATCTCAAGGACTCGACTTTTATATATTTGCAGCAGCAGATGTTCTCGAAAGGAACGAGCACCATCGTTTCTTACGCTACATTAGCAGTGATGCATTATGGGTTGTTTGTTAACTTGCTTTGACAAGCTTAACTTCCATTGCAGGTTGATGGATTGTGTCATTTCCTGTCAGTATAAAGTGGTTAGTGTGCTGATTTGTTTTGCATGTGTATTAACAGTACACTGTGACGATCAGTATGTGTATGGATTTAGGACGCCGCTTCAGTCTTTTAGAGTTTGTCCTTCCTCAGCATGCTCAGGAAGCCAAGTTTAACCTACAGGAGTTTGTGACGGCTCAAGTGTCGTGTTTTGGAGGTAATAAATTCCTGACGAGTGAAAACGAGCGAAAGCGTTTGCTCACATTTTTACTGCAGAAACAGACCAAATCATCTGTCAAACAGCTACTGAACGTCACGATGAGGATTCTCAGGGAGAGTCTGAAACCTGTTCACAAGCTGAGGAAATCGTTCTGACAGGGGAATGTGTTTGTATGTGACCAATGAGCAGAAGAATTAGCTCAACTTGAAAACACACTTGGACCAGATACAAATGTGGGATTTGTGTTTTATAGTTGATTTTTACCACAGAAAAGGATTCAGAGACGATCTCAGTATCAGTATCCCAGCTCCACATGACCGTATCTCAGGGAAATTTTCAGGAATAGTCTAATAAAGCATTTCTCAAAAAAGTCATTTTCCCAAAACAGCTGTTGGAAAAGAGTCTCTTGGTCAATGGTCATTGACTGGCTTTGTAATATTTCAGGGTAAGATTCACGGAGGGAAATCGCAGACGTGAGCTGAGGTCATTCATTCCATCATTTATCTGCTGCCCATTTAATCCTTTTCAGGGTGGCAGGGATTTTAAGCCCAGAATGCACTGGGCAGAAGGCCAGTCAGAGTCATTCACAGACACACACACACACACACACACACTATTAGTCGCATCCTGTTTATAGAGGCAATTTAGTCTCATGGTTGAATCATTGAAATAAAAAACATGAAGAGCTAAAGATTTACTGCAACAGTCATCACAAACACAAGATCATCAAATTCTACAATCTTTAGGCTTTTTTGGCTCCGACAAATTTTAGTTTGTTCTGTTCTTAAAATAATGCAGCTTATTCTGTGTTTTCTTTCTTTCCTCCTCAAATGTCCTGACCCTATTTGTTTTCATGATTTGTGTGACTTGGCCACACTGAGAGCAAACATTTTATCCTAACCCTGGTTTTCTCTGGAGCTCCAGCTGGCTCCTCTGCCTGTCTCACAGTCCAGCCTGCAGTCGAGCCGCTCGGCTGATGTTCTGTCCCGTCGTGTCCGGGAAGTCTGGGCGGCACGCTCAGCCTAACACCCAACTGTGGAGCGAACAATATTATCTACATGCACTGCTAATGTACAGAGTGAGTTCAATACATGTTAGCGTCATAGAGAAGGGTTCTAGTTTTAGTTCAGTCTCTATTCTCAGATTTTGTTGCAGTTTATTATTTATCACTTTTTCCTGTGTTTTGCATCCTGACCTCATTTGTTTTCAAGATTTATGACTTGGCTGCGCTGGGAGAAGATATTTTATCATAATCCATCAAACTATCCAAAGTGGCTTATGATGTTTTCGAGGCCTCGCATTTAACCATGTTATTTATGTTTTTACAAACCGAGTCTACAGCTCAAGTGTACGATTAAAACCAGAGACTCTCTGCGCTGTGGGACATTTCTGACTTACTTCATCCAGCCTGTGTAGATGTCATGTAGGTTGGAGCTCTCCGCTGGTGTCTCCACCTTCACAAACACACACACATATAAAAACATTAAAGCCATTGAACACCATCACCAAACTTCTCTCGAAGCCACATTTTTTTGACTGATGTCTTGAACGTAACATCTTTCTTTACGTTGCTGGACAATATTCCTTTAACCCAACTATGATGAGAGAAAAGATAAAAGGGAAAGAGCAAATTTCCTGTGGGTCAGGAATGCTTCCACTCAGATGCTCCCGGAAATGAATCCATGCAGCAGAGTAACGACCAACGTGAGACCTGGGATTCCAGTCTGGATGATAAAAGATATTCACTACATTAGAAGAGCGGGGCCTCTGCAGGAGCATCTGAGAGCGAAGGCAGGTTTGAATTTTCATTTTACTCTATTGTGGTCAGAAACTTTTGACAATGATATTTTTAGCACACGAGTCTGAAACTTGTGGCTCAACAAAGTTTCCCGACAGCAGACATAAGAAATAACACGCTTGTTAACTAAGCGCAGGTAAATGAAAGAAGAGTACAAAGAAAGTGACACTATGTCGGTTGCTTTATTAAAAAAAAACAACTTTTGTAGCCGTGAGTTCACTTCTAGATTTGATGATCGAATCAGCCTGAATAGTTCTGATTTTAAATTAAGTTTTGATTGGCAACTTAAACATAAATTGATCAGTTTGTCTTTTTACAGCCTCTTAGTATCTGGTTGCATCATGACTTTGCATATGTCTGAATATTTCAGAGCTGAGCTTCAACAGCTTATATCATCACTTAAATAAAGAATCATCATCAAAAGCCCAAAACTAAAAAAAAAAAAAATTTGACTTGCAACACATTCTCACATTTAAGAAGCTGGAAGCACTTTAGCATTTCTGCTTGAAAAGATATTAATTGATCATCAAAATAGCTGCCGATTAATTTTCTGTCGAATGCCTAATCGACGAATCAAGTAACCGTTGCAGCTCTGTGACATTTAAATAAAAATGAACAACTTCCATCAGGAAACACCTCAAAAAAGCATTGAGGTTTTGAACGTGGCAGCAGCAGGCCTGCAGCAGGGCTCCTGTAACATTATGTTCTTTCCCTCCAGGAGGCCTGAGCAAGCAGCCATGTGCCTGAACACACTCACACAGGCTCATCTGCAGCAAACTGGAGCAGAAACACACATTCACATCACATTTAGATTTAATCCTGCTCCTTATATAACCTGCATGACGCGCATGTCAGCTCGGTCAACAGCTAGAACATCGGCAATGGGAGCAAATAAGAAAAAGGTGCAGATGTGAGTCAGGTGGGTTTTTACACTGAATCAGGTTGAAAGTGTTGGAGGCTCAGATTCTTACCTGAGTTACGTGTTTCTCCAGCACCTGAGCAGCCTTCTTGTAGCCGCTCACCTTCAGGTGCTGGTAGATGAGGAACAGCAGAGCTTCGTCCTCCTCCTCCGGGGCCATCATGTCCCTCTGGTCCCGCTGCAACCTGGACCCAAACTGGAAGATTCCCGGCTTGTTATTAACAGCTCACTTCATGCTCGATATTCAGCTCAGCGTGCGGCCATGAGCGCTGACGACGCCCCCCTCGAAATGCATCCTGGGAAGTGGTGTTTTTTTTTGTTTGTTTTTTTTTAAAGCACAGCGTGGACAACGAAAAAAACATTAGTTGACTTTTAAACAAATCACACACATCTTAGAAGAACATGGATGATTTGACATTTTTATACATAATTATAGTTGCAACATGATAATATTTTTTTTTTTTTTTAAAATTGTAAACCTGGTGTATTAAAACAAACATACGATTATAATTAGGAATTTATTTCTCTGTAATTAAGGTTAAACTCCTTTAAAATTATTAGTTGTTAATTCATCTTATTTCTCGGTTTATTGGCTTGATCATGGTCTTTGCTAATGAAGCTAAATGCATTTGACTACATTGGATTTAAATTGAAAAAGAAAGTGAATACATTCATGTTTAAATTAAGGATTTTAAAGCATCATTCATTAGTCAATTAATGAACTTTGGAAACATTTAATATGATTTTTGACATTAATAACCCATCATGCACAAGAAAAAAAATCACTACTATCTCTATATGGAAATGCATTTTGGCCAAGAAAGGAAGAATCTAAATTATGATTCCCTCTTGGTTTCATCGGCCTTGATAAAATCTCAATCAGATGAGGTGATAATCCAAAATATGTTTCCCATAGAGCTGTTTTGGTTTGACAGGCTCAATGCTTCAGGTCCCCACAGGCCTTCGTGGTAGTTTTACTCTGAAATCTGTCCTGTATTGTTTACATTCTGATGCCTGATCCAGCTGCTTCCTGTTCTCCACATCAGATCCACTGAGTCACTGAGTCTCTGTTTCTGTGCCTTCACTTGCCTCTTGTGGTTATCGGAGTGTTTACACCCTTTGTAACGTCGTCTGCTGTTCACCTGGGTCGAATTAAGTCATTGTCTTGATGGTCTTTTATAGAAGTGATTGTTGATGCTCTGAAGAAGATCTATGGTTGAAATGTGTGCAGTGACATTTTAATAAAATGTAAAGCTCTACAGACATTGTTCTGATGGTGTGACAGTGTTTGCTGCCCTTTATCTCTTCTTCAATCATTAAAACTGTGTGTTTTAAGTGCTGGTGAACAACTGTTTCTTTTCTGAAGCAGCTTCACTAACGTCTGGCAGCATTCCTTCATGTACTGCTCACTGCCAGTGAATCAGGCCTTAATAAATCACACACCACCTCTGTCACTGCTTTGTTTGTTGGAGCGGGATGAACTGCCAGCAGACTGATTTTTCAAATGGAGACAAATTGTTTGAATAAGTAACACGAGTCAGAAGAAGTAGTAAGACCTTTAAGGGTGTTGGGAAAAAGTCCTTTCACCAGGACAAAATCTAGTTTTCCTTCAATCTTTCAGTTTTCCTGCCTCATTTAAGTTGAGATGTTTTATAATAATCACTGTCAATCATCCATGCATCAATCCATCCATCATAGTTAAACGAGTCACAATTACTGACATCAGGATTTCTGTTCACAACTTTCAAAATAAAAGCACAGACTGAGGACCCAGCTGCAACATGTCTTGAGTTTTTACAAAGTCTTCATGCAGCTGAAAACAAGCAGAGAAAATAAATGTGAATATATAACTGTGGATCCTAATGCTGTTAGTAACATGGGCTTTTGCAGAAATGTACAAATTATTAAAACATTTCTCCCAGTTTAATTGAAATCTCAACTTGTGACTGAATGTTTGATGATTTAAATAAAAGTACTGAGACAATGTAGGTTGTTATGTTCACTCGCTGCCTTATCTGTTTGTACATTTTATACATTCAATATGCTTGATTGGGTTAATTGATGTTTATACCTATGACATGAATTTCTGACTGATTAAAGCTAATTATATATGCAATATAGTGTAATATAAGTGTTAGTCTTTATATTTAAATTTCTTTCCCTCTGGCTATTTAAATTTCTTTCCCTCTGGCTGCCTAAATATTAAATAAATATTTTTTTTTTTTAACCTTTGTGTCATTGACTTCTGTGACAACACCTCCTCATAATGAAGCAGACAATGTTTTTATATTCAGACGTTTCTCATTAACATGTTCTGAAGTTTTTGGCGACTAAATTAAAATCAATCAAAATTAAAATTAATTAAGATAAATGAAATTCCTTATGTGTATTAACTCTTGGGATAATTGGAGCTTTTACTTCCTGGTGGATCTTTCCTGCTTCCTGTCTCACCCTGATTTGTCTCTGTTGACTTGATGCAGTTTTCAGTTTCTCCAGACAGAAATTCCTGCTTTTCTCTGTTGGTTCCTGCTGGTTCTTCTGTTCTGTTTCTGCCCGAGCTCTCAGAACCACAAACACCGAAGTCTGTTCCGATGAAAGTAATCAGATTACAGGAAACATCCTGAAGTAAATGATAAACGAGTGGTTTTAAATGGCTGAGAGCTTTATTACCGTGTTAAGTTACACAAATACGAGGAAGAACAGCGGAGGTTAAGCAAGTTAGCCTTCAAAATAAAACATACGATAAGAACACGAACATATTTTTTATCAACTGATTTTATATTAGCTTTATTATCGTTATGAAACGGTTGTTAATTTACAAATCTTTCCTCTTTGTGTTTTCATTTATTTGCTGGAGGCAGAAATCGTTTTAAGTATGAGTCCATTTCTGTTAGTTAACTAGTTATAATTAAAAACAAAGTGATAAGGAACGAAAAAGTTAGCTCACTAGCTAAGTGTCGCATTAGCCTTAGCATGTGTTTAGTTTGACGTTTGTCTTTGAACATTAGCCTGCTAGCTAACAAGGTCGCTAGCTAACTTTAGCCGATAACTACATTTATCCATAAAGACGTCTTTTCTCGCGTATTTATATTTATTTTTTAGACTCAACCAGACACCTAATGTAATGTTAATGTAAATCCACAGTTAATTCAGAAACATAAAAAATGTTGATTGTACTAAAAGCAGAAAGTGAAGCTGGCCCGCGACAGGTAAGGTAGCAAAAAAGCTAGCTAGCCTGGTAACATGTAATAGTACGCTAATGAATAAAAATAATTTAAATTTCTTTGTTTTTACAGAAAGAGAGCATTAATGCTTTATATATCATGTGTCATATAAGCTGCCTTAAAGCACTTTATTAGTCTTGAAATAAAACAACTAGTTAATGTTTAGCTAACAGGCTAATTAAGGAGCTTGAAAATGAAACTGAATATTTATATTATCTGGGTATAAACTCCCATTGATTATTAATAATACTGCCCACCTTCAATCAATGCTGGTCATCCTGTTGGAAGCTGCACCACTTCCTGCCCGCTTTGTTTTATTTTGACGGGTCAGACCGGAAGTGTGAGCGCGGTGCTGCGAGCAGCTTCACGCTGGTCGTGTTTCATCGGACGCTCCGACTGAAGGAAGGATCGCTGGAAACTTGAGGACATGCGGCGTCTCCTGCAAACTTCCCTCAAAGCGAAGTGTGACGAGCGAACTGCAGACACACGGCAGGACCGAGGAATGGAGTGAGGAGGAAGAGGAAGAGGAAGAGGAGAGGAGCCGATCACTGCCATTGATCCGGTATCGAGGTATTGATTTAGGCCTGGCTCTGGAATAATGCAGCTGCTGGAGAGGAACAGATGTGCATTCAGTTAGAGATGTACTGATTTGGACATAACATGAGGATGTTTGGATTATTCACATCTGGATGAAACTGTGGCTTCAAATCAAAAATCTGAAAACGGATTATTGACAAACAATCAGTTTTTGTGTTTCTAATGAGCTTCGGTCAATTTATGAGTTGATAGAAGCTGCAGATTTAATCAGGACAGATTTTATACAGGACCAGTCTGATCATGCATGGTCTGAACTAACAGCACACACACACACACACACAAGCAAAGGTGTGTGTGTGAGTCATGTGCTGCTCCCATGAACACCAGTGTCTCTTGATGGGAAACCAGTTGAGGCATCTGAAGTCACCAGCTTTGTGACCATTCAAGCCCAGACAGCTGCTTCCCGTCCTCCAGATAAAATCAACATTGCTGCTGCTGTTGGCTTTGAAGGTTGTAAACATGACATAGATGACACAGATTTACACGATCTGCTTTCTTCTCGCAGGAGACTGAGCTGCAGGTCACACTGCAGCTTCTCTGAGACAATAAAGGGTTAAAAATATCTGTCAAATCTAAAGCAGAGCAGCTAGTAACAAACATAATCCAACACACTAGAGCTGAAACAATGTCGATCAATCAGCAGAACATTTTCAAAGAAACTTATCAAGAAAAGTTTTAAACATGTTAAAACTGGTTCCATCTTGATATCGAGATTTTTCTTTTGTCTGTTTCGTGTCATTGTAAATTGAATATATCTCGTGGTTTTGGACCTGCAGGTCAGACAAAACAAGAAATCTGAGGTTTGAAGGAAAATTGAGCAAAAACATTTATACATTTGACTGTTTTGAAGCAATTTGCCAAAAAGCTGTACATTGTGTTAAAACAGAGAAAACTGGGTCAGTTTTCTAAAACTGCCAAATCACAGATATTGTATTGTACCATTTAAACTGTGGTAAATCTACCTTTAATATTACAAATCAATGAGCCAAACTTCTTAATGTCAGTATTGGATTTTACATGATTTTTCCATCAGTGTGATCAAGTACTTTGATCTGTCACTTAATTTGCTGGTTTAGACAAAATCAAACGTCCCAGTCTGGTTATTTAATAGATAAACTGTTGCTCTAAATGTTGCCTTTCCAGAACAATATATATATCAATATCTCCATATTAAATTAGATGCACATATAAACTCTGTAAATGTAAGAGGCTCCATTAAGTGCCACAGTAATTGATTGAAGAATAGTGAGAAAAGTCACATTCAGACTTTCTACTCTCTCGGGCACGACTAATATTTTCATCACTTTTTATGGATATGATTCGGCTCCAAAGGTTGTAAATGGTTAAAAAGACCTCCTCAGAGTTTCAGCTCTCTCTCCACCAGATGGATGTGTTTCAGATCACGGCTCCAGCCAAGTTGGCGAGTCCATCTCATATGTGGTTTTATGATCTACAGTCAGTCTGCCACTGATGGCACGCTCGTGTGAATCTGTGCCAACTCAAACATTTCGAAGTCCCCCTGGTGTTTTCCTAGAAGATTTTCCGCTGTATTGTTCTGTTGCTGTTGTTCTTGAAGGACTCCTGCGGTGAAGATGCAGCCTGCTGCCGCCGCCGCCGCTCTGACTGTGCTGAGCGTCTTCTTCAGCCTGGACTGTCTGTCTGCTCAGCGGACCAAACCCAACCAGGTGCAGCACCACAGTGACAGAAAGACTCAGAAGAATGAGACACAAGCGAAGAAGAAGAACCAGCCGCACATCTTGTTCATCCTCACAGACGACCAGGGTGTGTGTGTGTGTGTGTGTCATGATGATGATCACATCTGTAGCAGCAGTTATATAAACAAGATGCTAATCTGACTGCAACACCAAAAATACTGTTTATTATCAATAACTCCATAAATATGATCATGTAATAGATGATTTCCTACATATTGTGCCCAACAAATACAGCTGTTGGTAATAGTATTCTCAAATAGACTTACTTTTGTAATTTAGTAGTTTTATTATGGCATAAAATTGAAAAAGTAGGACAAGTCAAAAGTAATTGAAAAAATGTTTTATCAGTAAAAGCAGTAAAACAGAAAATAAAGTCGTCCCCACTATGACCAGAATTTTCACTTTTATGAGGTAATAAAAAATTAAGACCCTCAATGATTAGTCAGTTGATTCTGTACAAACTGATTGAAGGATCAGTTTATATCAGTTTATTAAGCTCTCAAATATCCAAGTGTCTAGTGACTGTTATAAAATGACCAGTTTATGTGCTCAGTTCACCATAAAAGGCACAAACCAAAAAACTGGGCATAAACTAAAGCTGGATGAGTCTGATCAAAGAGTGTGTTGCTCTTTTAGCACCTGAACCCGACGACCTTAAAGTACATCTGTGTCTCAAACGGCTGCTCTGGGAGACGAGTATCCCGTTAGGAGAAAGTACTTTTAAACCATCCATCTACAGAAGGAAGGATTATCTGAATCTGAAACATTCACCTGAACTGACTCATGACTCTAAAACAGGGTTTCAACGACATCGGCTACCACAACCCGACCATCAAGACTCCCACTCTGGACAAACTGGCGGCGGAGGGCGTGAAGCTGGAGAACTACTACGTGCAGCCCATCTGCACTCCATCACGCAGCCAACTCATCACCGGCAGGTACACACGCCTCTTCACTTCTTCCATCTGTCTGACGTATGTTCATCTGGGAACGTCTGTCATGGCTACGCAACTTAAACTGTTACGAATACATTCAAGTTTTTCATCAGTTGAATATTTTTATTTCATACTCCCACGTCTTATTTTACTCTCGTTTCAGTGTCAGATTCTTCAATGTCTTTTTACAGCATGTTGCGATTATTAGGTCAAGATAAGATCAGACTATTGATCCTCAGAGGGTAAATTCACACGCTACACTCATAAAGGAAACAGGCGAATTAAAGGATTAATTAAAATGAAGATGAAATTAAAGAAATGAAGCTCGGAAGCTTCAGATCTGAAGCAGAATAGTTATTGAGTGTGAGGCTGTGAATCAGACGAGGAAGCTTCTCTTTATAATCTGATTATTGATTAGGCCGCCTGACTGCAGGGGGGATTCATGAGTCTCTGGTTCGACTGTGAGGCCTGACAGCAGATGCTGTGTGAGCAGTTTGTTTGCTACAAAGCCAACACCGAGTCTTTTTTCTTCCAGATATCAGATCCACACAGGACTGCAACACTCCATTATCAGACCCAGCCAGCCGAGCTGTCTGCCTTCACACATGGACACTCTGCCCGAGAGGCTCCGCGAGGCCGGATACACCACACACATGGTCGGCAAGTGGCACCTGGGCTTCTACAGGTGAGAGGACAGCACACAGGTATCAGTATGAAGTTTCTGTTCCACAGTCACTATGAACCCAAACACTCTGCTAATGAGGACAGATATTTCCTCATTCCAAGACCAACAAACATCTGCTCACGGTGGATATTACAGCCAAAACCTTCATTCAGCTGTTCAAGTTTATTCCAAACAAATCAGAAGCTTAAATATCTGATAGTTTATCAGTTAGTTGATATTGTTTAGTTGGTGAAAGTATTTTTAGTAGTTGTGAGTGACCACACATGAAGGCGGGATGAAAAGCCTGCTGTCATAGAGAAGGGGAGAAGCAATAATCCTTCAGATATTGGGGCACACTTTCAGACAGACTTTCCTCAACAAGAGCTCGAGAGAGAAGCACAAATGTCGGACTGAAAGCGTGATTGTCGGTTTTGATCGGTTACAGAATCTGATGTTGAAAGGTTTTGGGGGGGAGGGGGTTTCAGACGCTGTTTGATGATCTGACAAGCAGTGTGGTTACAGCATCCAGACACCAAGTCTGGGTCCTTAACCTCTCACCGCCCACTGGCCCAACATGTGGAAGACCAGCAGTGTGGAGAACCTTGAACTGCTCGTGCTAGAAAGAGCTACATGATTATATATACTGCAAATGTATATAGGCCTATATATATGTGATCTCTTCAGTCATTGTTGTCATCTAAAACTAGAATACCCTGTTATATAAAATAATCCTGCAGAGTTTACAATCTCACCAGTATGAGGTCTCCCAGTTATTTAGAGGGACCACCACCAAAAACTGCAAAAACAAGCAGAGCTAAAAAAAAAACATTGTTCAAAAGCAGGTAATGAGGTGAAAAGTCGATCATACAAACAGCTGAGTGTCGTGATCACACTGGTTTATGTGTGTTAAAGGCCCCTGGGAGGTCTCGATGACTAGTAGCACTATGGAGGAGTGTTTGATGAGTGGGACCCTGATTTGTTTATATGACGTGTCCGAGCATTTGTACACATGTGACGTGATCCACATGTTCCTGCCAGTGATTTCACGCGTTTCCACTCATGGCTGACTAATACACAAAGACATGCAGGGAGGTTTAAAACTCTCTTTCTTCTCTCATGCAGGAAGGCGTGTCTGCCCACCAGAAAGGGCTTTGACACTTTCTTTGGTTCTTTAACAGGAAGTGTGGATTACTACAGGTAAACGTGTATGATTGTTAAGATTTGAATGAACTTTAATTCATTGTCTGTGTTTCCATTATCTATTTCTATAACTCACATTTCTCCGTCCGTCTCCAGTTACGGGTCCTGCGATGGCCCGGGGTTGTGTGGGTACGATCTCCATGATGACGAGGGCGTGGCGTGGGGCCAGGAAGGGAAATACTCGACCACGCTCTTCACGCAGAGAGCTCGCAAGATCCTGGAGAGTCACGACCCCACAGACAGGCCCCTCTTCCTGCTGCTCTCCCTGCAGGTATCACACTGAGCTTTGGCAGAAAGATGTTAACAAAAGCATCTATGGAGGAAAACGTGTGGAACATGATTTAGGTTTCAGTCCCTCGAAATGAAAGAAGAACAACGGTGCCATTTTTCTATTGCAATTTTCAACAAACATACAGAGAGAAAACTTTATTTGACGACTGGTTGCAGAAAATAGGTCAAATAACTGCAGCCTGACGTGTTTTGATGCTGCGTTAGTTTATGTCTGGATGTGGGGGCTCAGACATTTTGGACAAACACTGAGGCCACATGAAAGTGTTTGTGAGCATCAGAAACGTATTTCAGACTGTTTGGCTCATATGGACCTGAAACTTTTGATTAAAAGCAGGCCACACAGAAAATGTAACTTAGAGGTTAAACTCCAAAGAAGGATATTTGTTTATTGATTTTAGTGGGCGGCCATGTTCATTTGATGTAAAGTTTCTGGGCTGAGGGGTTCGAGGAAGTCGATGCCCCGATGAGGAACAGCAAAACAAAACACCAACACGAGGGATGTTTTATTTGATTTTTGCCTGGTACAAAGGAGGGAACAGCAAGTTCCAACTTATGCACCATGAGTCAGTGTTGAGGGGCATTCTGGGTAGATGAAGAGGCAAAGGACAGCTGAATGAAATAGTAGTAGTAGTTCTTTAAACATACAAAGTGAACACATGTATTTGTTCATGTTTCTCTCCAGGCCGTTCACACTCCTCTACAGACTCCCAAGTCCTACATATATCCTTACCGAGACATGGCTAACGTCGCCAGGAGAAAGTTTGCCGCCATGGTGTCCACGGTGGACGAGGCGGTCCGAAACGTCACCTACGCTCTGAGAAAGTACGGATACTACCGGAACAGCGTTATCATCTACTCCACCGACAACGGGGCCCAACCGTTCACAGGAGGCAGCAACTGGCCGCTACGAGGCCGGAAGGTAGAAATAACAAACTAGTTTTTACTGCTTATAGTCAGACTTCAGTTATCTTTAGTGTTTCATAGTAGAGTTCTCAATGCAATGTGGATGTGGATAAAGACTTTTTTTATAGTTAAAGAAGAATTTATGGCATCAAAGAAGGAGTTTGCATAATTCAATATCTATGAGACATTTGAAGTCACATTCATGAATCCCCAAAGAATAAATGAATACACACATTATGCTCACAAAAGTTCACACGATGTGATATAAATGTTGTGACTATTAGAGACACATCTGGAGATCTCTGCTAACTCATCGGGATGAGCTTGCACTGAACTTCCTGACTGTGTTTCCAGGGTACGTACTGGGAAGGTGGCGTCCGTGGGGTGGCGTTTGTTCACAGCCCGCTGCTGAGACGCAGGAGACGCGTCTCCAAAGCTCTCCTGCACATCACCGACTGGTTCCCCACGCTGGTGGGTCTGGCCGGGGGGAACATCAGCCAGGTCAGTGGAACTCGGTACTTTGTTAGAACATGTGTAGTGAACGTTTGCTATTAGTACTATTAGTACTGTAAAAGTTGAATAACAAGTGCATTACTGACCATTTTATTTTGCAGACCAGATTTAACCACAGCCACTCAAGATATTGACATGACTGACCACTTTACTGTAAAGGGTTTTCAGAGGACACTAGATTTAGGCTGTGCATGTTTTCCAAGCTGTAGCTCCAGAAACGTGTCTCTGCTGAGTTTGCTCTGTGGTAACTCGACCTGCTCAGCGTCTCCCTCCACCTTCATATTAATACATGAGATTATTTGTTGTCATGATTAGAGCTGAATGTGGAGATCCGTCTACATTAATCCCTTCTGGCCTCAGACTACGGTTCAGGTTTCAGCGCTACTGTAAAACTGTCTTTATTTACTATCTCGTAGATAAATGTGCTCTCGACTTATTATGATAAGTGCACTATTTCTAAACAACGGCTGCATGGATGCTTCGTGACATAAATTCATTTTATTGGCAGATCAGTGCAGCTCCCAAAGAGCTTTGTTGGCTTAGTATGAAAGGAGGTTTCATTGCACAAGCAGACAAGAAGACTATATTGGCTACAATCAAGACAACATCTGACTAATCCAGGAACCTGATAACCACTTTAACCAAAGGAACTTTATTCCTATTTATTCCTGTGTGATAAATGTGCAAGTATTTCTTCTGGCAACATTAATGCTGGAAACACGTGGACAGTAATCATGGTGTCACGGCACCTACTCAAAGCGACCTCTCACTCCTCTACACGTGACTTTATCTCTCTGTTCGTGATGTACGCCTGTGTATTTGTTTCCCTCTCAGAGTCGAGGCCTGGATGGTTTTGATGTTTGGCCGACCATCAGCGAAGGGAAGGACTCGCCTCGTCAGGAGATCCTTCACAACATTGACCCTCTGCACAAACCTCCTGTTCAAACCGTGACCTGGGACGCCGGCACAGAGGGAGCCTCAGGTAGCTGACAAAATGAAAACAGCAAAAAGTTGTTGCTTCACACTGAAGTTACTTAGTCTTAGCTAAAATGCTAAATGGGATGAAAGTAGTTGCATCTGCTAGGGGTTCTTCCACAGCATCAGTGAAGCTAAAGGCAAAGCTTGTTCACTTCATCTTTGTCATTTTGTCTGTTTTCTTTGATGTGTCAGTCAGTAAATCTAAAGGCCCGGGCCCGGCCTTCAAGAAGCCCAACAAGAAGAAGGTCCTGAGGCATAAACCAAAGCAGAAGGCAGCTTTCAAGGTGAAGACCACCAAGAAGCCGAAGCCCAAACCCAAATCCAAGCCCCTTCCCAAAAAAACACAGTCTAAGCCCCTCCCAAAATCTAAACTGAAACCCAAACTTAAGACCAAGGTCTACCCTCAGAGCCAGAGACTGCCACATTACAAACCACATCTGGAGTCTCACTCCAGTGGTAGTCCATCAGTGCCAGGAACATCTCGCCCCAAGTCTCAGCCTCGGATCCAAACACGTTTTAAGTCAAAATCCAGACAGACCAAAACCCAGAACCTGCCGCGGGCAAGACCGCCTCAATCAAAATCCAAGACACAGTTCAAATTACATTTAAAGTCAAAGTCCAGGAGGGCATTATCCCAAAACCTCAATATGTCCCGGCCGAGGACGCTGCAGCCCAGGTCCCCTCCGACGCCCCAGCCGGTGTGGGACACGTCGGTCCAGGCCGCCATCAGAGTCGGAGACTGGAAGCTGCTAACAGGAGACCCAGGTCATGGAGACTGGGTCCCCCCACAGGTGCTGCAACACATTCACACCCATGTTAGTGCAATTCATTTTACACTTCTGTTTGAAATTCATCACCAAGAACTTAAATAATTGCAAATGTTGCTCCTCAGGTCCTTCCCACTCTCCCTGGTCCCTGGTGGAACCTCGAACGTGCCGTCTCGTCCTTCCACAAACCCTCCATCCACAAAACTGTCTGGCTGTTCAACATCACTGCCGACCCGTGCGAGCGGCAGGACCTGACGGAGCAGAGACCGGACGTGGTCCAGCAGCTGCTGGCCCGACTCGCCTACTACAACCAAACGGCCGTGCAGGTTTATTTTCCGCCCGACGACCCCCGAGCCAATCCCAGCCGGCACGGTGGAGCCTGGATGCCCTGGGTGGACGAAGAGGAGGACGAGGAGGAGAAATATCACGGCGTGTACAAGAAAGGTAGAAACAGTAAGAAGAAAAAGAAGAAGAAGAAGTGTCGGCTGTGCAAGCTGCAGTCGTTCTTTCTGAAACTGAACACCGGGATGATGTCCAATCGCATCTGAGGTGACTTTGACTGAGAAGATTTTGAAATCTTTTTGGTTGTTTTTATATTGTTACATCTTCACTTTCTAAACCAGTGAAAAAAAGTGGTAACTGGACGAATCAATCCCATCACATTCAGTTGGAACGAACAGCTTTCAAAAACTGTCTGAAACATGTCTTTTCACTGGCTTCACTTTTCTAATCGTTCCAAAGCAAAATGGTTCATTTTTTTATTTTCACAAACTTTATCATTTATGTCATTTCATTTGTAATAATGCAAATATGGACATTGTTGCCATACATGCAGTTCATGTACTGTCATATATCTCATCTGAGATCAGGGATCACTGACAGTCCAGCTGGATCGGTAAGAAAACTCAACTAAGGTTTTTTTTTTTTTTTTTTTTACTTTAAAGGGTCAGTTCACTCAAGTTGCAACATGTCTTCTCACTGATCCTCAGTTATATCTGGCCATGCAGATGCTGTAGTTTCAGATTTGTTTGCCAGAGTTTTGAGAACAGTTGTTAGTTGCACTTTCCAATGAGCTGAACCTTGTACAGTACCTTGGTCTGTCTTGTAACTGACCCTTTAAATTCCTAACTATTCTATTCCAATTATTATTTACTATTCTAACTGTTTACTGTTGTGACGGCTGTTACCATCACCTGATTTATAATGTGCTTTTAGACATTTTGTGTCCACTGTTTCCTCATAATTGTTTATTCCTTTTATTTACTGACAGAGTTCTTGCTACAACCCTGATTCCAAAAAAGTTGGGACTCTGTGTAAAACATAAATAAAATCATGATCCTGTCACCTGTTACCAATGAACCTGTTTACCTGTGGAATGATCCAAACAGGTGTTTTTGGATCAGTCCACAACTTTCACAGTCTTTTGTTGCTCCTGTCCCAACTTGTCTGAAACATGTTGCTGCCATCAAATTCAGAATCAGCAGATCTTTACAACAATCAATGAAGCTGATGAGGTCAAACATTAAATATATTGTCTTTGTGCTGTTTTCAATTGAGAATATGTCAGAAAGGACGAAACAAATTATCACATTCTGTTTTCTGTTTTACACAGTGTCACAACTTTTTTGGAATCGTTGTTGTACAAGCACCGACACTGTGTGTTCATACAATGTTTTTTTGACACTGTAAATGATTTCATTATGTTTCTTGAACTTTGAGCAGAACGGACCAGAAAGCCATTGATTTCAAGAATCTGTGTGAAGTGATAAACACAGGTTTAATGTATGTTTACACCAACAACACTCACACTTACTTTTTACAGTGAAAACGCATGATGATGATAATTATTTCTGTAATTCCATAACTGTTTTTTTGTTGTCTGTCATACAAAACAAAATAGGACACAGAAGTTTTAATATTTTCACATTAGTTGCACATTCCAGTGAAAACACACGTCTCTGATGTTTGTTACTTGTGATGTGTTGGTTTTCTTCATGTCTTACTGTGGCTGAAACTGGCCTTCAGATACTGTGGCTGTTTGAATGTATTGCCAGAGGCAAACATATTTTGACTATGAATTTACAGTATGTGTTTTTAATTCACTTCAAGCTACTGTGAAGAGCAGAAACTGTCACCTGAACGTATTCAGCCCTGTATATGATTAACACAATAGTAATATTTTTTATGTTTTAGGAAAAGCCCAACACTTGTACTGCTCTGGTTTTACTTTTCCTCCTGACTCCTGTGTGATGATCCAGTGAAAACATACAGAAAATGAACCAGTCGAGCGTAAAGCAGCTGCTTTTCCCTCCTGCTGTTCCAGACTCTCCACAGAGGCAAACGCTCATGTGCTCAGAAAACACAGCGAGGAGGAAGTAAAACGTGTTACAGCAAATGTTTTACCAGCATTAGACACCTCTTTGAAGTAAGATGTTGGTTTTCTCCGTTTGAGCAAGACACCTAACCTCTAAATATTTCAGTGTATTTGCTCAATATCTAACAAACCTTGACTGTGGCTGCTGTGACCCGACAGTTTGAACATGCAGCAGAGAAACACTTTAAAGGGGCGCTTGATTTCTCCGCCCTGAGTAAATAAAGGTAAAATAAAATTAGCTGTGACTCTGTCCTTTTTACTGGAAACAACACACCATTCATCAACATCAACGGTATGTCCGGTATGTTTTAGTGAAATATTTTTAAAAGTATGTTCAAAGTCACGAGTCTTTCATGTCTCTGAATGCTGATCATTAAAACGATGCAGCATGTGGACACTTTATTTTCAAAGCTGTCTGAGTAACTGAGGTGAAGTCTTGTCATTGCACAGGTCTAATAAACACATATATATATATGTGTACACACACACACATATATATGTGTATATATATGTGTGTATATATATATATGTATATATATATATATATATATATATATATATATATATATCTGACTGTTACTGTGTAATTTATCTACCAGGTCCAAACTTGTGACTTCAATATTTTGGCTTTAAAATCTCAAGTAAGTTTCAGCAGTCGACTACAAGCCAAGTCTCAAGTCTGAATTTGGTGATTTAAGTCTGATTCGAGTTTAAAGTCTACAGCTCTGATTGTTATTAATGGATTTACATTTCATCCTAGTTGTTCATGATAAATGTTTAATATACATGAAAGATAAGACACAGAAGAATTTGTTACATACTGGGTTTCATATTAGAAAGTCAATGCACACAATGATTTTAACCACTAGGTGGAGCCAGATATTAACAATCGCTGCAGATTGACAAAACACACACACACGGAGGAATAATTGAATTTGGATCTTCTTTTATCTCTGAACATAAATGGGATTAAAATATGATTCGGGAATCAGTTTGGCGACTGCTGCTGCTGAGAAGCTGCTGGTTTGATGGTTTTGAAAACTGGTGGAATTTCTCAGTTTAAATTGTGCACATGGCGCCTATAATCAACAGATTTCGTGAAAAGACGAACTGACACCTACTGAAGATGCAAACCCTTAAAAGCAGGTCAGAGATCCAGTTACATTTCTGAAAAAAGACTCAATAATTTCCTAAAACAGCTGAGCACTGTAGTTTTGAGCAAATGTTACTCAAACAGAAGGAATTAGAGCATTTGTTGGGGACTATTTTCAGCGGTGGATGAATCCACATTTGGTCTCTAGTGAGTATTTGGGGCAGCAGGACGGTGTTTGTGGGACTGAGTCAAAATAAACGTCAGTGTGTGTGAGTTCACGGTGATGAAGGAAAATGTCACCCAGCTCAACGGTGAGGCCCATTAGTGTGTTCTTAAAAGTTTGCTATCCAGTTTGTTATCGGGTTTTTTGCTAAACTTTACTGTGGGAGAAATAAAACATTAACATTTTCCTCCCCTCATCATTATTATTATTATTATTATTATCTGGTTGGAACTGCGTCAAGCCTCATTTGGAGACGATGAAGTGATGCAAAAGATGAAAACACAAATGAAGACAACCTGACCTGAATCCCTTTGTACAAACACACACACCTCACAGTTTGAATTAGCCAGCTCATACATAATGATGCACTAATTTTACTCACACACAGTCGAGCTTTCCTTCATCTCCCACACCTTGAATTAACAAGGTTACACAGAAATATCTCACGCACACAGAGACATGATGCCACCGTGCAGCCAATAATCCTGCCTCCATCCTGCCTCTCTCCTCCAGGGGAACCAGAGAAATATGAGCTCTCCAGGACGGAGGACACGTGGGCGGCTGTGAAATTAGGATTCCCTCACCACAGAGCTGCTTGTTGGTGAGATTCTGCTGACACAATCACAAACTCATAATTGAGTTCTGCTCTGCGGTCGCATTGACACGAGCCTCGGTTTGTGCTCTTTTACTAGATTTAAAAAAAAAAAAAAAAAAAAAAAAAAAGACACACAAAAGAAGAAATCCATAATGTTCCCTGTGAGTGGACACTTGCTGAATGATGATGCTTCAACACGGTGAATTTTCAGCTCAAAGTCTAAACTGGGATTTGAGCCACGTGTTGAGTTCTGTCTTCGTCAGACCAGTCCGACACGAGGCTCCTCCTGGTTGCACAAACGTTAACGGTGACGTCTCACCTCCTTTGGTTTGGCCCAAGAGATTCATTAAGTATTTCTCATTATCTGCAAGGTTTCGCACAGTGTCTCCCCCCTCCCCCTTACTGACACCTTCCCAGTGTTGAAATGGGGGATGCATTTGATCATTTCTGTAGGAGGGGAGAGAGGAGCCGGGGTTTGAACTTCTCTCTCTTCTTTTCACAACTAATTCTGTCACTTTTTTCATGGGAACGATCATGTGCAACACCACGAATCAATGAGAGACTGTCTCTTCTCTCTTTAGTCAGATTTTCATCCAAATGTGGCTCAAATTTTAACCAAATCACCAGAAAATTAACAAAATGAAAATGCAAATGAATGCATGATTCAATCCACTATGTTATGTGAATGTTAGTTGTATTAGAATCATAATAATTCCAAAGTGAATTATTGTAAATGCCCCTTATTCTTATTCTAACTGATGGATAAGGCCTCAGTAAACTGTTTATTAATCAGTAATAAAGTCATTAGTTGCTACTTTTGAACCATTTATAAAAGTTGAATTATTTAAAAGTGGCACCAAACTCTCTAGTCCAGACCTGTGAAGGTAAAGAAAGGCAGCTGCATTTCTTTCTGCAAACTTTTACCTCCGTCTTCCAGGAGCCTACGGTGCAAACATATTGAGATTAATCAGCCGATGTTATTGACTGCGATGTTACGACGTGTTGCAAATGTTCCTTTGGTTTACTGATTAAATTATAAAACCTCAGAGAACTTGAGTAAAAAGACGGGAACACACAACTAATTTAATTCACAAAGATCTAAAGCGTCTGAGTCTGAAGGCGGAGCGTTGTTGGAGTGACAGACGGACGGACGGCGTCAGAGAACAAAGCCTGGGACGCTCCACGCCGTCAGTGGGCTCAGACAGTTATTCGGTCAACGTGATCAGGCCTTCGCAGACAACCTTGATCGTCCCTATTTGCCCTCTGGCTCATTAGCCTTAATGAGCCTGCTCGTCCACACCGTCTCCACCGACTACGTCCGCCGTTCATTAAGGCCCCTGGTAATTGAAAGCCGCCACTGTAGATGAAGATATGAAGGCGGCTGGGAGAGATAAATGAGGACGGGGTCGAAAGCGTCTCTGTGGCTTTGATTGAGCTCTATGGAAAATAACCTGGCTCAGAGCGCCGAACTCTCCACACTCTCATTTACTACGAACTTACAGAGCGAGAAACATCACCGACGTCTCTGAAAACTGTGAATTTCAAAACACTTTTCCTCAACATAAAAGAAATGATAAATGGTTTTTAACAGATGTAACATGGAGTCTGTTAAAGGATACAGTGCATTGCTGTTTTCCCTGTGACCTTCAGGTCGAAGCTCACGTCTCCTGCTGAAGACACAAACCTTTAAAAATCACCTCACAAATATATAGTTCAGTTTTTAAAAATGGCTCAGTAGTTTCCTAAAAAAGCAGCTCACTGTAGTATTTAGCTAATGTTTCTCATGCAGGAGGAAATAGGGCATGTGTGGAGGAGTACTTTTAGCGGCGGATGTATACACATTTGGTTGTATAAACTATGAAAATGAGTTTATGTTCATTGTAATGAAGGAACATGTTAATCAGTGTGATTGTGTGATTCGTTTATGGACAACATAGAAAACCTCTTTAGATAAAAGAAAATAATAGTTACTAATTGAACATTGCCATATACTGAATTCAAATGAGGAGCAAATAGAAAAGAAGCGACAGTGACTCTCCATCAGTTTGTTCCTGTCTCAGGTGCTGTGAAAAAAAACTCGAGGTCTGGAGGTCAAACGCATCACAAGCTGCTTAATTCTATTCAATACAAATACTTTGAATCCCAGACCATCTGAGGAAACATGGACGTGGGCGGTGAATAATAAATCTGTTCCCTGCAAACAATAACTGAACTCAGGTCAGAGCGACTTAACACAAAATGTCACTCATTAGTCACTAAACTAAATATGACTAAAGTTTAAACAGACAGTTTTTTACAGTCTGATCGACGAAACAACCACATGACAGAACCAGACCTTTTATTCATTAGTGCAGCTTTAAGTATCGATAAGATTACGTTTATCACCTATGATAAGTTCAGCAAACTCAGTAAAACGTAATTATAAAAACTAAAGAGTGACTTGACCTGTACAGAACTAGTTCAGTGAACTTACAGTCTTCAGGTGACCTGTCTTTTATTTTTAAACTGAAATGTTTTATAATGTGCAAACTCTCATAAAGCGCTTGAGACATGTTGATAGTTTGATACAAACACCCAAACTACTTCCCTACTTTGCTAAGTTGTGCAGCACTGCTTCATTAAAACAGGCCGATTTATTGCTCTCAGACCATTTAACGCAGATCTTGCGCCTTATTACGTTGGGATGAACAAAAACTGGTACCAGCTTCTGTTACGGCTCGAAAAACTTTTACATTGACAGTTTTCCTCCTTTCTGCCTTTTTGGAACAAGCAATTACAGGCAAAGATCCAAATATGATCAAGTCAGACTCACGGTAAGAGCAATGTCTCTCTGGGAGTTCGACTCGCCTCTGCTCATTTATTTTCCAGCTCTTATCGACTTTCCTCTCCTCCTCCACTAAGAAGCAGAATTTACATTTAAATGTCATCCCTTATCCTGCTCAATTTGTGTTTACTTCAGTGAATAAGCACCACAGGTAAACAGTGTTCCTGCCCGGCCTTTTTCAGGCGCTGAACACAAGCCAGAAGAAATGTGTTTTTCTAAACTTTTGTTTAACGGACTAAAGGTTATACTGCAATGCAGCAATAAAAGATGCTTCAGCTGCCCTCCTCTTCTTCATCTGTGCCTCATCGATCTCATGACCTACATTCACCACATGTAATCTATACATGTTCAATACATCTACATTAAACACAACTTGTTCTTTTTTCCGAACAAAAGCAGCTTCTCATCTTCTGCCTGGAGGTCGAGTCAGTGAATGAATGAACATATCTCCTGCCAGCGAGTGTCTGAACACAGTGAACTATCAGGGAAACGGAACAAGAACCTCAGGAGCCTCATTCAAACCTTTAGAGATCAACAGTGGGACATGAGTTATGTAGTGCATCTTATTTAGTTCCTTGTTTTTTCCAAATAGATCTTAACGCATTAATTCATTGTTGGTGTGGCTAAAACAGCAGCAGGCTGAGGAAGAGCTCTGCCTGAAACATCCAGTCACATTCAATCGTACAAGTCACCGCGAAAAATGTCCAGTTACTTTATAAAGTTCAAACATCCATACACTCGACTTTAACAAGTGCTGAGTGCATTCATTAACATATTTTCATAAACGACTGACTACATGTGGATCTAGTAGCTACCAACACACAGTATCTCCCCTCTAACAGATACAAGAGAAAACTGTATCACCCTCAGTGATTCTGCTCCACAAACAAAGATCTGTATTTTATAAAAAGCCACATATTCATTCATGAAGCTACAGATACAAAACAAAAAGATCGAGTGCATCCATGAATGTTGTAAAGGCACCGGGTAGAAAAAATATCACTTTGCTTATTCATTGATATAACTGATGATGCGTTCACTGCAGATCGGCATCATCTAGACACGAATCGACATAAAATTAAGAGCCCGGAACAGCAGTGACAGACTGCAGGTATTTATAGTCTGGAAATTAACCACTCCACTTATTGGTGAAACATCTGATGTTAGAGACTGAATAATTGTGGGGGTCTTCTTTTTCTAAGAAACTCAAATCCATGGACCTGCAGAGTCAAACCTACACTGAACACGGTGATTTATCTGACTGCAGGTCACAGGACACTATTAACCGAGGAGAGACTTTCAAATAATGTTGGCTGGCAGACACTCATTCATGATCTTACCTGACTACAGACCAACGTGAAACAACTAAACCCCAAAATAGATCAGAGCAGTGTAGGTGGCTGGACACAAGCCAGAGCGAGCGAAGCAGATTATTCCCGGCCAACGACCGGCTAAAGGCTTCAGCAGCCATTTCCACAAGACGCACAGCAACACGCTGCGTTTAAGACCGTTCACTTCACATTAAAGACAAAGACGACAAAAAACGAGACACTCTGGTCAAAACACATAATGCCCTGGATTTTTATTTCATTTTGTGACAATTCAAGAGGATTCTTAGTCTTTCCCGTGTGTGTGTAGGAAGGGTCAACAAAAACAAAAACTCATGAATCAACTGGGCCATTGGAATGGGCATTGGGATTGTGGTACAGACAAAGAAAAACTACAAGTAGCCTTGTTCAGTACCAAACTCTTCACAGAAGAGAGCGATTTTTTTTTAGGTTTTTTCTTTTTTTCCCAAATGAAGGCACCCGATAACTTGTGGTTCATGGCCTTGCAGCCTTCTGGAGAGTTTTTAAAAGTAGAGAAAACGGTCTTTTTTTTTTTCAATTAATACATGTTTTCTTCCATATTATGTAGAAGCTGGAATGATAATAAATGTCAGTTACTGCATGTTTTTTTTTACTCCCTTAGGTTTTTTTTTTTTTTTTACATCAACAAGTAACAAAAGAATGAAGTCTATGGTGAGGAAAAATAAAATAAAAAAAAGTGGGAGATACAAAAATATTTATTTTTAAAAATGATAAGGTGGGGGATTATCTTTTAGAGAAAACAAAAGTAAATAAGGTCGTCTGGTGCAAACCAGAGACCAAACTCATACAAAAGCAGCATCAGTCAATTAAAAAACAAATTATATAGTGCTTAGATAAGTCAGAAGCAGCAAAGTCTTCTGGGAAAGTCTTCATCCCCATTGTTTTGTTACTTGTCTCAGGAATAATATATGTATGGAAGAGCTTTGTGGAAACTGATTAACCCACTGACAAACTGATGCCTACAACAAACAAATTCACACCCGTCTTCTTCTACTGCCCTGCGCCTGAATCTGTATGAATGCATGTCTCCATGGATTCAACATGACACATGGGAACATCATGGAAGAACGCCCAAGAAAAGCGGGCGAGCCCCCGGCCATGTTCACAACATCCAAAAAAATACAGAGTTTTTTTTTTCTAGCTAAACACTGACTACAGCACGGGGAACCGGTGAGGGGTACAGTGTATAAAAAAAGAAAAAGTTCTTTAAAAAATGAACGGAAAAAAAACCTTTGTAAACACGGCACAATAAATAGATCAAACAGCAGGTTCCGCACCATGCATGTGATGACATACATTTTTCTGTGGTAAGTTACAACTTTCACACCTCATACTTGCACCAGTTGCAGTTTGTCGTTTTCTCTTTTTAATTTTGATTTTTTTTTAATATCTCGAGTGCAAAACATCACAAATGAACAATTCTGTATTCAAGTAATGTTATATACAAGAACAGGGGGCGGGGAGGGGGGTATTACAAATATGCAGTACTGTACATATAATTGCCATATTAAGAATTTACAGACGATCTCTTATTAACAGTAACAAATAGGGAAATGGGGGAGAGAAAAAAAAATTGTACGAGACGAGCATTGCAATTCAGTCCCAAAACAGTTAGTATGGAAACCCAGCCTTGCCGTGCTCATTCCGCCACCACTCGCTTTCACGACTAACGAACGATGCATAGCACCTAAAAAAAAAAACAACAAGGAGTTACGCTTCCCCCGCGCTGCATACAGGAGGCTACGTAACCTCCATGGCCATTGTGTTCTCTGATAGACTGTTCAGTGCTGGCTTGTCTTGTTCGTGATTCTCCCTGTGGACAGAAGAAGAAAAAAGATGGTGAGACACACAGCAAGCAGCAGTGCGTTTAAAAATGTTTTATAAAAAAAGTGAATAGTCTTTGTCCACTGCAGGATTTACACCCGTAATGCGCCGCTTCTCATGACCTGAACTTTGAAGAACCTTGTGAAGCTCTGGTCTGAGGTTCTTACTTAAGTTTCCACTGTGTTTTACAAACTGAGGCAGAAAAAGGGAACAAGAGCTACGGACGAACATCTTGACACAAAATCAGAATCAACTGGGCCTGATCACCTTTTTTCCCCCCACACGCCACAGAGCAGGACTGGATGCTAACAGCTTAACTGTACCTATGCAGTGCATCAGTGTGGAAGCATCTGCATTTGTTTTGTTCCTCCACTCATTTATTCAGGTTTTTACTTTCATTTGTCACCCATCTGAAAAAGAAGTAAATAAATTCAAATAAATAGGCAACACTGATATTTTCCCCTTGGACTGTTTGGCTGTGTGCACCATCCCAAATGCTCTGCCAACGTTCCCTGAAGATACCTGGCACTCGCGCTTTCATTTAGCAGCGCTGAAATTTAGTTCCAAGAACTTGTCCCCTAAACAGGGAGAACAATGGAAACGAAAGCAGATTCCATGACTTAGGTTACATTTTCTAAAGTTCCTGCAGTGGAAAAAGCCTTTACTTGTCAGTAGCTACACTTTCCTCTACAGATACAACCAAGGCAAGAAACTCATAACGAGTCCTGTAAAATCAATATTTCAATAGCTGCAGCTTTCAACATATAATCCAAGGCTAAATTCTCCCAGTTAAACAGCCTTTAAAATGTTTGTTTTTACAATATCTACACACTTCAGGTAGCGACTCTACCAGTGTCATGTACAAGCAGGGGCTCAACCACTTAAGGTGATATTTACTAGTTGCATGGAAATAAACTGAAGGCTACTGTTCAGTAACTCTAGCAGTTGTCTGTCTGGTAAAACTTGCCTGAGTATAAAAGCACAGCAGATAAATATAGAGCCTAACAAATGCTTCACATATTTTCTTTTGTGACATAGTATGGAACTATTCTTTTCAAAGTGTGTCTGATGTAAACAGGATATCTTATTCACAGCTGTGATAAAATACTAAAAACTGGCTGACCTGCTCTTTTCTCAGATGAGATGTGACGTGTTTGTCCTCACCTGGGCACTATGTCCAGTGGCGAGGCCGAGGCCGTAGTGACCTTGGGTTTCTGACAGTTGGCGGTTGCGGCGGCTGCATGGGCGAGCTTTAAGGCGGATGTTGACATGGTGGCGCTCAGCGTCCGGGGGCGTGGACACGCTTGCCGGTGGGAACACCCAGACGGAGGCTGTTGTTTCCCAGCAGGACCTGAGTGGTGGCGGTAGTGCTAGTGGTGTTGGCAGGGTGGGCGGTGCCGTTATTGTTACTGGTAGCGGAAGTGGAGCTGGTGGTGGTGCAGGGGTGGAGCAAGGCGGGTGTCGGGGTAGTGGTGGGAGGAGCCGGGGCGGCGGGGGAAGGGGACGCTGTGCTCGAGAGGTGCAAGCCCTTGTAGACACCTGAGGGGTCAAAGAAGGCCGGGCAATGGTGGTGGTGGGGTGGGTGACAGGGGTGGGTGACAGGGGTGGGAGTTGGGATTTGGAGATGGAAGGTTTTAATTATCAACTGTTCTTTGAGAAAAAAATCCTGTTACACTATTAGTACATTTCATTCAATTCTTTTCAAATATAAATAACTATTCAGTTCCATAAAAAAAGCTTTCAAAATGTCAACATTTTTAAAGTGTTAGCCTTTATAAGCAATCGAAAGTAGTTGTTGTTGGGAATGTGTGCAGAGGTTTAAAGGAGGTCATGTAACACCAGTTCAGTACACATCGACATTAACTTTCAAACTTTGACAGCGTGCACAACATTAAATATCTACAGCAAGGCAGAAGGTCATCTATGATCTGGATTTATTTCTTTTCACCAGAATCATAAAGAAAGTAAGTATTAGAACAAAAATTCTTTCACAGAGGTTTTATCTAAGTTTTCAGTCGTTTTATCTGGAAAGGACAGATAAATCGTTTTCATCTGCAGAATAATCTCAAATGGAAATTCCACTTTGTCATTTTTCTCAGTTATCTCCTTAATCCTGCTGCCTGAAACGGCATCTGTTGTTGGAGGTTTATTGCTGCAGGTTTTGTTCAGTCTGCTTTGTGCTGTTATCTGCTCTTTCAGTGCACTCCATTATGGGTTTTAGGACTGTAATTACTTTACCCTCATTGTTTGCTTTGTCTGTTCAGTGTCACTGTATTGCAGCACTTGGGTGAAGTGCACTCTACATTTTTATTGCTTTGTAGAACTTTGCATTTGCATTATTTTTCAAAACAAATTATATTTTGGGAGGTACAAATAATCACATGTTGGGATAAGTGCTGGCACGTCCTGACAGTAATAAAACATTCCCGGTGCAGCTTGTGGTTGTGAACAATCCAGATGGTCATCAGGGACAAACAATGCAGCAAATAACCAAGACCAATAACCATCTTATTGAATAAATTGAGGGTAATTACTCAAGCCATTACAATGCTGGACAACAATACTCAGTGACTGTTTACATGCACAAAATATTCAGATTTTGCCCTTATTCCAAAAGAGACAATATTCCTTCTAAGCTGTTTACATGGCTAATGAAAAGGAATATTTCACTAACATTTGAATAGGGTGCAGTATTTGCACATATCCAAAAACCCGTTGATCTCCCGAGTCTTTCATCCTGTTTAAAATTGTCATATTCAGAATAATAGTGGAAAACTAGTGTGCCTGTAAGTCCCCTGACTAAGCCTACCAGCCCGACCAGTGGCAGTTTGGAGGGCCGTCTTACCTGAGGGGGAGAGGACACCGTTGACTCCGCCTCCCAGGGCTAGCTCCTCCTTGGTTTTGAGAGCCAGCAGTTGGTCGGCGGTGACTAGGGCCGTGGCGGCGAACTGGGCGCTGGCCTGGTCCAACGTATTCGCCAGGCTCTGTCAGGAGGAAAGAAAAGTGTTAAAGTCACTGATGAGACTAGAACAAAGAGAAAAGGCAATCAGACCATGTTCAGTTTGCGTCTGACAGGCTGAACTGACTCTGGGATACTGACGTGTGTGCTGTTTGCAGTGGTGGTGCTGTTGGCTTGCTGTTGCTGCTGGACCTGCTCCAGCTGCTGTTTCTGCATCAGGGCCAGCTGCTCCTGATGCTGCTGGTACTGTTCGGCTGTGAAAGCTGAGAGAGACAGCAGTTTGTTACAAATCTGGAAACGGATTCATGCCATCAGATGCATGGTTAAAATACTGCTTTAACACAGGGATTCTACTAATACCTGAATCTAAGAAGAAGACACGTGCAGACACATGCAGCTATTTTTGGCTCTTATTGTTAAGGCTGCTTGGCCACACCCTTCTGTTGCCTCTTGCAATTTAGCAACCCAATTTAGACTCCCTGTAAAACCCTGGGATGCTCAGATTCACAAACATAATTCTCATTAATGATAAAGGAGGCTGAAGCCCTGTTTTCCTCTTTACCTGTCTCTCGAGGTTATCACATGACGACAAATATCATCAATATTGGTTTTCAAATTCTGTCGAGTGAATGAAACCACATCTTGATGCAACCAAGCAAACTGTTTCTCACACCTTCCCGCCTTCCTTTTCCAGCACTGCCAAACCCTCAAGACCTCTGGTTGTTCTATGGCTGTATGCCTATTTGTAATCCATACAGTAATGCAAAGGCACAACGGCACTTAAATCGACCCACACCAGGTGGGTGTGGGTTGGCCTTCATGCACTTTAACAACAAGATGACTTCTGTTGGCTTTTGTGGAACAGTGTTTCAGAAAATATCATACTGGGCAGGGGAAAAGCAATATGATCACTGAGCTGCGTGGAAACACGGTTGTTTAACAATAAACAGGACACTCCGAGAAACACATTCTCACATTTACTACCATGACATTGTTGCTCCCAGACACCCAGTTTCTTGTGTGTACGTTCGTTCTCCATGCTCTTATTTGCATTCCAGTTCTTTATCCTGTAAATAATATGGTCTTAAGTCGTTCTTTACTGGCTTTCTATTGATTATGAAGTCTTATTCCCACATCTCAACGCATTAAGTGGCCTTGTGCCTCAGTGCATTATTGATTTCTTTTTATTCCCTGTGAGCCTTTTAGTTCTCTACTTCACAGGATCCAGGACTCCTCATCACTCATTTGAAAGTCACAGGCAGCTCGTGCTCTGGCACCGCCTCTATCCGGAACACCCGTCACGCTTTTTCATGCAATCTGACACCGTCTCATTTAATCAAAATACTGCACCTATTAACTACATACCATCTTTATGGCTGCTCGCTGCAGACTTAAAGAATGCAGAACGACTACAGTCGTGGTTGAGCTTCTTGTTCATTATATCTGTGTCCTTTAGTTTCTTTATGGTTCTTAAACAAGCGGCTGTTTTCCAAGAAGAAATCAATAGGCAGTTGTTTTCACACAAACCCAAACATACACAACTCCTGTAAACTGCTTGTAGCGTCATCAAGACACCAACTGCCTGACTGCCCTCACAGTAATACCACCAGGGACCTGTGGCATTTAGTTTGTATTCAACGCTCCACGCCTCTGTGTCCACACACCCGAACAAATCCTGTGCATCTCATGAATTTATTTATCAAACCCAGTCTTAATTGACACCTTGTGGACTGGGTGGGGTAGGAGGTGACGCAGAGTGAATACCAAGCAACAGCTGTACCTGATGATCAACAACAATACTATGACAATGCAGCTGGAAGACAGAACGGACACTGGTCCTGCAATTAAACAAAGAAACAATGATAACCACTATCCAGGTAAAAACGTTAGTGTACAAAGGAAGCAATGTGCGTGCATCCTGAATAATTTCATGGATCAATAGGTGCCAATCACCTCTCTCTGGACAAGTATTCCACCTGATCAGGGGGTCAGTTCAATCAAAACACGTTTCTCTTCGTTTTTGTTTCATTGCCCAGGTTTTGACTTCTCATTTCCCAGGAAACAGAATCGTATTTAAGGTGCCAATATTCGAAAAACACATTTTGAAAACTCAAATTTCCATAATCCACAGACCTTGAAATCATTCTTCATCGGGACTACTTTTTAAAGGAAAAACAATCACTGTGAAAACTGATATCCAGACTAATTGGGGTATAGTTTCTGGGAAAAACACACTGCTCAAGAGGTTTTTCTCAATACAAAAATTTTTTTATTCACCGCCATTGTGGAGCAATGATGTCATCTCAACACGTGAGCAAATAAAACCCAAACTGTTGGCACAGCTAAATGCCTCTGGGGCTGAGGACTTTCATGTTTTTAGTAAAATCAGGAAGCTGACCCTTTAAAACAAGCTCATTAGTTAGAAACCAAGTGGTGCTGGTGGTGTGTGTGTCTGTGTGTGTGCACGCATGTCCTGTTTTCAATGAAATATTTCTATAATGAAGTAAGTCACTCATCAAAGCCAAGATGGTGGTCTGCAACCCCAAGCTGCCTTGAATGCAAAGTAATTACAACAAGCTGACAGAAGAAGAGACCTGACAGGATGCATCCACAGTGTGTGTGTTTGAAGGCGTCCGATCCACTTACCAGCAGTGGGCGCGGGTGCAGGGACAACCCTCGCCGGGCGTTGGGAGCCGTAGGGCCGTCCCCCAGCTGTGGAGGCCGAGACTGGCCGTTTCAGGCCTCGACTCAACTTCCTGAATAGCGGATGGGCATTGTCCAGTTCATGTAGTGGTAGTGTCCGTGGTCTAAAGTGCCTCCATCGGCACGACTTTATATTCAACAGTATCTGACTGAGGTCCGTGGAAGAGGGAGAGGAAGAGGAAAGAGAGGAGTTGAAGGAGGAGGAACTTCTGTCTGAGGTATTTGTTTCTGAGGTACTGGCAAACTTGTCGGTGGCCGGTGAGCGTGAAGTAGTTATGGGGGGAGGAGGAGGAGGAGGAGAAGGAGAGGGGGGAAGAGGCAGGTCAAGCATTTCTGAATCCAGTCCGTGGAAAATGTTGTCATAGTCCGTGTACGCCCTGTCCAGCAACACCCTGGAAGAGAAGGAGAACGTCAGGTCTCGTGCTTGGACAGGACGACATGTCAACACAGATATATTACAATGACCGATACTAGTGTTCCAAATATCAATTTCTTTTATAGGCTGCAGCTGAACTGTTGGTCATCACGACCTGTGAGATTTACAAATCATACAATAGCATGCTACATGTCCAGCATAGCATTGCACAAGCCATGCAAACCTGAGAAACGGGAACAAAACTGACCTGCCGCCTCGTCCCACGCGTCGCCGAGCCATGCCAAGGCAGCGCCGCGGCACGGTGAGCGTGGTGAGACTGTAGCGAAAGCGAGCTTCTGCCAAACCGTCCTCCCAGGGTCCACACCATGGCCAGCTACCCACACGATCCTGATGAGCCTGGAAACAGACAGGATGCTGATCTTTGCAAATTGTGACTGGTTGCTTTAGTGACCTGCTGAAGAACCCCTAGTCTGTAAAATCTGTTAACTACTCCACTGTAAAGACAGTTCTAAAAACCACAACAATTAATTCTTCCTGCTGGACACAGACTTTCTAACCAACTATTCTACATTATTTCAGCTATGTTATATTACATTCAAACACAATGACAATGATCTAAAACCTTTCACAGCGTATTACAATACAACACCTCAGTGTGGATAATTGTACATGTTCCAGTGCTTGCCAAGAGCATTTAGCCTGCTGAACCCACCTCTATATAAAAGTAAAGCTCTAATAGGTTTTGTATATAAACTGTGTAGATGATCACAGTACTTACAGCGTAGTACTGGCAGCCTGCCTTCCTGCGAAAGGCATAGGCACCATCTGGGTCGTTCTCCTCCTCTGCTTCTGATGAGCCTGAGTGCAGCTGTGGAGACAGAGGTTACAGGTCAGTGAGGTCACTGGAAGAGCAGGATTTATAACACGTAAACCAAAGGTTCCGGTTTAAATACATTTCACACTCGCTTGGTCTCATGTGGTTTTGCAATTGTGAATGGATTTATCAGGACAGAGGGCAGAGTGCAGGACAAAAAAATCCCTCCAAGTAGTGATGGAGACAGTGTCTAGTGAGAGTTGTGCACGTACCTGGGAGAAGGGCTCATCATCCGAACTGGGGAAGTCGTACTGGTTGAGGTCCTTGGCATTGAAGACAACGGGACCCGGGTGGTGGGGGGTGCCAGACGAGAGAGGCAATACCTTCTGCTTCTTCTCATACTTCCTCTTCTGCCGGGGGACTTCCGTCTTCTCGGGCTAAAGGGAGAAAGAACACAGCATTATGGACTGCAGACGACTGGACAACTTTAATCTTGCACAAAGCTCTTACAATATTCCCAAAATTACCATTTCAAGATGCCTGATGTGACCCTTTTCCTTCTGTAGCTAAATAACAGTCTTCACACATGTTCTGAGTGTAAATCTCAACAATACATATGTGATCTGATGTTCTAAGAGAAAACTTTTCACACTTTTTACAAATTATCCAGTGTGAGAATCCTGTTCTTCATAGTGAGCCTGACCTTGGGCTTGTAGTCCTTGAGGTCCATGTGGTCCTGGTGTCGGTACTGGTTGGTGAGGGGGACCAAGGGAATGATCTGTGGCCTCACCAGTGCCCGCTCAGCCAACACCTCTGCCATCACCTCACCACCGAAGTCTGACATGACATTTCTGGAAAAGTAAAGTTAAAAAAGGTTAACCAAAACAGCTCTGAGTGGTCGACACAAATCTTTCATCTGGGCAAATGATTTGCTTTTACCCTGAAACTACATCAATGAAAATTCATTTGGAAACGCTGCTCAATGGCACAGTACCCTACAAATGGGGGGAAAAGTAGCTTTAACTGTTCTTTTATCTCAGTTTTTAACTCTGAGCAGTTGCCAGACTTTTTCCTTTTTATTTCACCCTGCTGTCTCCACCCTGCCAGCCTGCTATCCAACTGTTTTTGTTTTATTTCTGTACTAATTCATTATGTGTGAGCCTCAGAGGCAGGCTCACCTCTTCTCAAAGATCTCCAGTGTGAGATGTAGCAGCTCTCTCTTGCTCTTCTCCCTCCTCTTGATCATTTCCAGGATGGTGACGGCTCGGCTGAGATCCCTGCGTAGCTTCAGCATCTTCTCATAGGACGCCTCGTCATTCTTACGGTTCTGAGTGTTGAAGGGAAAAAAAGAGGTGTGAGCAATACGCAATTAGAAAAGCAATACAAAACATATAAGTTATGATGATTAGATGTAAACTTAAAGCACAGCTTAATTTGTGCTTTGAGCCTTACACTAAGATAACAGACAAATAAGGTCAATATCAAAATTAAAAACTGGTCAGTAATTAATAATAACCATTATTTTCAGTTATTATAAAACTTAACTTTGCAGTTATTGGACCTGTGCTTAAATGTATTACATATTGATTTATGTGTATTAAACAATGGAAATCAACATCATTTTGATGCATCACTACTTTGAACATTTATAAAATTGTTTGGATGAAAACTAACAGGTTAAAGTTTACATCACGTCTAGTTCTTCAAATGACCACTTGGTGGCACATACAGCCTTTACAAGACTTTATTTAAAAGGAGGTGCAGTGTTTCTCAGACCATCAGGTCATTTTGGTAGGTTGGTATGGTGCTTTACTCTGACTTTTATCTGAAGCCCAAAATGGTACGTTCAAACAGTCATGAACTTGATGCTTTTAGTTGTTTATGTATTGAAACATCTCTAATCAGGGACTTTGGTCCGTGAACTACAAGTTAATTAACCATTGCACCTTCATCAATTATTATTTCACAGGAGCTCAGCTTGTTGAGCAAACAAACAGCAAACTATATCTCACACATTCTTTAACTCATTCTGTCCAGACAGACACAGCATTAACAAAAGCTGTACTGACTGACAGCTATATGCCAACACAATACACTGTAGGTGAAGTAAGATGCTGTTTGAATGTGGTTGCAGTGCCAGACAGCATTCTTGTTTTGACAGCCTGTCAGATTCAGGTTCTGAGAATCTGCTCCATCTATTACAGGTGAAGCATGTACAGTGTATACAATACGGCAAACCGGATTGTGCTAATTTGGGGAAGCTTCACAAGAGACAGCGGACACAAGGTAATGACTGGGTGAAAAGTATTTCCTGCAACAAGGTATGAGAATGCATCATTTCATTGTCCCCAGTCAGTTAAATTGCCAGTGATGCATTTTTTCAACTGCACAATCATTTGACAAAGGATATTTCTATTAGTTTTCTTTGAGGAAAAAAATCCAGGAACCAGAACAGGGATGGATCATGTGAATTTCCCTAATGTGGGACAAATAAAGGAATATCTTATCTGGTACACGCTGCAAAAAGATTTTGGCCATATGCATCTTGGGTTCATTCACATCCCTACTTCAAGCTCTCCACTTGTCATCAGATGACCCAAGATGTATGATAATGCCAGGTGTAAACGGGGCCTGAGAGTAAAGACTACTGACCTTCCTGGTTTGCATCTTCTCTGTGCGCCGTCGGAAAGCCACGTAGGGGTCACTGGTGCTGGAGCCGTCCCGTTTCTCTTGCTTAACGGTGGGGATGAGCGAGTTGGCCTTGCTGTTTTTCCTCTTGCGACTCCAGTAGTCAAAGACCTCCTTGATGAGCTCATCGTCCTCCTTCAGCAGAAGTTTGGCCTCCGGAAGGCTCACCAGCTAATACAGACAGAAATACACTTTGATAAATAAGATGCATTTACACAGAGGTCAGGGTGACAAATCTGTTATAATGGGTTTTTATGCTGAGGCCATCTTACCATAAATGGTTTCAAATTTGTGTTATCATCTATTTAATGTAGGTATCACTGTTTTTCAAAAGCTTATTGTGCACTGGACTTTAAGGTATTTCATGGGCCTTTTTTACAGCTGGCTGTGTTTTGGGGGCAGATGGAGAGAATCAGTGCTGACCTGCTGTCCACTGCCTTTCTCCAGCCGGTCAATCATCTCCTCAAACTGCAGGAAGCTGATCTCCATCTTCTTTTTCAGCTTGTTGACAAACGCATCGTCGTCCGAGTCCAGGTCGTAGTCGGGCTGCTCTGTGTCCAAGCTGAAAGCTGCAGGGAGAAAAGGAAATGGACCTTAGACGATGATAAATGAGTCTATGGGGTAAGAAAATTTAAGGAGTAGAAGTTAAATTGTGGGTGGAAGAGAATCTGCTCATAAAGATAACTAAAATTTATTCATCTTTTCCTTTTCCCTCTTTCGTTATCCCCATATTCAGATGAGCATTTGGTGCAACTGTCCTGTTTTGAACTTCATTTAAAGTTGACTATTACAGTGTTTAGCTTATCTGTGATCAGTGATACCATCATGTGGGGGAATGTACATTTTTGGCCACATGGATGCATTCAAAAGATATAATTAGGGGGAAAAGATGACACGGACATTTTGGAATTCATTTGACTCACAACTTCAAAATGATCCGGTGAACCTGACCTCTCTGTCTGACTCCACAGCAAACTGACCACCCAAAGTCAAAACTCAGCTTAATTGGCCTGGTAATGACTGAAGGCACTGCATGCAGCATCACAAACCATTATCCGGACAAGTTCACTTCACATCTCAGCTGAACACTTTGAAATACTAAATGCAGACTTTATATGAACCCTAACTTTTTGTTCCTGTTGGAGATGCAACAAAGTTCACCATCATATTGCAGATCATTTGAATGTGCAAATCTCACAATTCAATCTACTTTCACCATTTTACAAGCCAGTGAAATTCAAGAAAGAGACAGGTCCTTTTTGTAGTGACAGTTACTGACAGGTTGTGTGCTTGATATATATGGATAGATGCTTGGCAATATGACTGTCAAGGCCAATCTATACGCCGTGTTACGTCTATACGTAAGTGTATCTGAGTATCTTCAGTGTCAGTTTGTATTCACAGCTAAGTCACATAGGCAGAGCATAAGAGTATAAGAATATGTACAGTACATCCTCTACTAACACTGTGCCCACCACAGAGGCAAGGTTACCACCTACACAGCAGTCTATATGTAGAATTCATCATTTTATGATTAAGTATTTTAACGACAAGGTTTTCAGCACTGATGTATAGCTAAGATCAAAATGCTGCCAGCCATATGCAAAGAAAATGTCCTACACTGTGCATCACATTCACTGCTGGACTGCTTGCAGATACTGAGCGAACTGTTCAACTACTCCACCATGAAAAACAGATAACTAAAGAAAAAAAAAAGTCCAGCCTGTCCGCAGACACACAACCATAACTAAGGAAAACTGCTCTAACCAAACAAGACTGTGGCTGCAGTGAGCAAGTGACAACTGAGAGAAATAGAGGACTCAGAAACTGCTTTACTATATTGATGATAAAAGATGTAAACTAAAGCAACGAGACAGTAGAGGAAATGAAGTTTCTGTGCAGAGCAACAGAAGCAGTCATTATTACAGACCATGTAAAAACAAATGCACAGGGGCGACTGATGCACAACAAAGGATTTGATCAAGTCACCCAGCAAACTGAGAGAATGGCAGTATCCCAAGTCAAAACAGAGGTAGGGTTTATCCTCAAATGTCTGAATTCGCCTAAACCGCGTTTCTGCTGAAGATATGATATTCATTAAACTACACAGGACTAATGACACACTGTTAATTGGAATAAATAAGTGCTTTAAGAGTACAGCCCAACCAGCCTCTTTTGGTTCCTGAGGTTAGGGACACGCTCGATGATTATCAGGCATAATCACAGCAGATCTGCCCTCCCAGAAAACTGAAAGCATAAGGACTGACTGGAGCAAACACGCAACAGAATATCTGGCTGTTTTGTTGTGTGGAGTTCGGTACATTCGGTCAATCCCACCCAGCAACTCTGACCCGGCGCTTTATCAGACAATTTAATGGAGTGTGTGTTTATGTGTATGTGAAAGCTAAATAATGCACACTGAGTATTTCTGCAGGTCAAAGATACATCAGTGTAATTTTAGTGGAAGCGTAAAATGTGACTCTCTGCTCTTTAGAAATGGTCTAGTGTCAGCATATTTCTGACTCCAGAGAAAGAACAATATAAAAAAGCTCTCCACTCACTTTGGTTTAGATTTTGAAGTCTTTTAGTTTGTCTCAAGCCTCAGTGACCAGTCAGACATGCATGTCAAACCATGTCTGGCTCATTCAATGGGTTTCTCAACAACTGTCTTAAAACTCACAGCCAACAGTATTTTTCTACTATAATTCATCAGTAAGTCACAGCAAGAACTACTGCCACATGTGAAAATCTGAAATCAAATTACAGTGGCTTCCATCAGACATATACAGCTACTGTACCTACAATTAGAGAGCAACCAATGTACAGATCAAAGAATGTGATGAAACAATTACCTCAGTCCAGATTTAATTAAAGCAAATCACTTTCATTTTGAGCAGCCATCAAAGCAACTGGGTATGACAGATGGGAAATATATATATATATATTTATTGACGTAACTATAATAGCAAGCTCAGCAGGGCAACTACATCAGATTTTGACAAGTTTTCCCATTTTAAATCTCAATATTCTGGTGCAGAGACTCGTTTCTTCACTGGATTTACAGATGTTTTTGTACAAACACTAAACTTCTCAGATTTGGACACAATCAATACAGAATTTTTCTACACATTTCAGGCTGTCTAGACCTCAGAGGAAACTCTGAAATTAGTCCGACAGCAATTTGACAGGACCAAACATTTGTCATTATAGTTTTCAACTGATAACAGTGTCCCTGTTTAGGGTACAGAAAATTGCTTTCCTTTGAGAAACAATCATGGCAACCACTTGTGACACAGACATGGTTCCTGAACTAAGCAATCTACCAAACTCATTTTCTTTGATATCGTTACTGAACTAGGCAATCTCACAAACTCATTCACTTTGACAAACATGACAACTCAGTAAGAGCTCATAACACACATGCCTGATGCCATTAAACGGATGAATGGTGTCAGAAAAAAACAATCTTTACAATCTATGGGCTCGTCAGTCACTGAATTGATACAACATTTTATAAGCCTTTACACAGTCAACTTAGCTAAGCTCCTATATTCACTTAAATGCCACCTGGGTTAAAATGTCAGTTCAGGTCACCTTTTCCAACTAACGTTCGGACTATAAAGCTGAGAACAATGTAATGAAATTGTACAGGTCTAAAGTGATGTAGACAAATAAAAAAGCCTCAAAAACAGCCCACTAATGTGGAATATTCTACTAATTGTCTCAAAATTTTGATCAACAGCACCCAAGTGTCATTTAATGCATTCAAAATAATTGAGGGAAACACTAGCACAACCTAATGAAACAACAGAGGTCCCTGATCTACTGCGTCAAACTCATTTTCTCTGCTTTCTGCATCACATATTTGCCATTAGAGAAGCCCACTTACGCTGTATGTGAATTAGCTGCTTTGGCATCTTGTAGTCCCCAGGGTAGAGGGATTCGTAGTAGGTGATGTTGCTCTCTGCCTCGGGGACCGGGATGACCATGTTGTCCCGCTTCTCGCCATATACCTGCTGTGCTGAGATGGCCCGCTGGAGATGGTGTTCCTGCAGAGACACAGATGGAGGTGAGACCACTGAGGACACATGTGCTCTTACTAGAGATTATATTCAAAACTGTGAGCAACAGAGGAAGTATTTGTTGAAACTATCAAACTTATATGAAACTAGCATACTGGATAAAAAAAAGCTGGTGAACCAATATGTAGGCAATTAAAAAGAGTTTAGAGCTCACGTAAGGTGGTATAATGCTCTACAGCTTAGTGCAGTCACATACACTTACACCAAAGAAAGGACCATTTATAGAACATAGTTGGACTTATCTCTGCTCTTTGACAGAGCTTACAAAGAATCCAAGCAGCAAAAAGCAGCACTAATCGGCCAGGTTGACATATCGGCGGATATGAGCTCATTGTGCAGATATGTCAGGATTTGCGAATGTCAGCCAATAAGTAACAAGAAACTGCAGTAAAGAAAAGTAAGTCTGAGGTCATTTAGAAACAGTGTCAACATTATGTAGTTTGTTTACATTACATTTATAAAGAAAGAAAATAGACGAAATCACTATTGGTCGACATATTCAGCTTTTTAAACCTCCCGAATACTAATATCTGCCTCACAATCCTCCTCCTACAGATCGGGCTCTGCTGTAGACCTGCACACGTATGACTGGATGCTACTAAACAGCTACAAGCCACACAGCTGTGAATGAGCAAGTGATTTTTAAAGCATGAATGAAACAGCTTATGCCGATCAGCAACTGCAAGCATGACCGAACTAATGCTAAGCTGCATTTATCCACGCGCAGCAGCAGTTTAAATGAGTTTCAATTGAACATTTTCTCTAGAAGTCTACAGAAAAATTTCAACTTGCATAGGTGACTTATTTCTCTACCAAAAAAACTGTCAGTCAGCATCAGGAACTAATTTCTATTTCAACTAGTATAGAGTTAAATCAAACACCAACCTATATGACATCCAATTTTACTGTCCACAATGAGAGTTTAGTAAATACTGAACAACTCTGGTCCTTTAAAAAGCAAAAGTCAGATCTTCAAAAGGGCTGCAACAAATTAAACAATCCAGGAAACTGTTCAAAGAGGCCACAACTTAAGACCCATGTGTGAAGCAATTTCAAGCCACAATTGGGGGGGGTGATAACACGCTGACTCCTGTAGATACAAGCTAAATGTACACCTGCAACAGAGCTGTGGGAGGAAACTGCAGATTATGGAGTTACACATTGGGCAACATCTGGCATCCAGACAATGTGACAATCTATGAAAAACACCATGTACAGAAAAAAAAAAAAACAGGACTACCAGGCAAAAGAGAATCATATTAGAACGGTTCATGATAAAGCTACACGGTCAGACTGAGTTTTCAATAATGAAGCTTTCATTTTTTGTGCTTAAAAAGCTCTTTGTTAATATTCCTGAATACACCTATCATTTTCATGATTAAGAGAGATTGGGTCTAGAACAATATGCCAGACGGAGACAAATCTTAAACTGCCATCCAATCACTATAATCTCAAGAGCGCAAATACACAGGAAAACCTGACACTGTTTTTGTCATCAACGCTCAGTCAGTTGGCCTTATCTACCCGCCACAAGTGTGACGAGAGCCTGTGGCTGCCAACCCTGCTGAGGGGTAATGTGCCTGAAGGAAGGCAGACAGGCTGGATGGCTGACTAACTGGTTTGCTGGCAGGCTGCTTGTCTGTACCATCCCAGTCAGTTGCAGTAGTAGAGCCTTTGGCCCAGAGCTGGGCACTGAGCCACTGGCAGGCAGTCTGTCAACAAGGCAGCGTGCTCACGGCTCTCTGGAGAGAAGGTGTGTGTTTATTGTTTTCCCTGCGGCTGGGGGGGGATATCTGTGCCTGGGGAAGGTAGAGAGTGAGTGAATCAAAAAGAAAGCGAGTATTTGTGTGTGTGCTTAAAAGAGTAAGTGTGTCACTGCAAGCACAACTGCTCTGCTATGGCTGCATGAACAGCTACTGACTTTGCCTCCTGCCAAAACAACCACTAAAAGTCAGTCATGGCACACTCACTGCAGTGCAATGCATGGACAAACCTTGAGGAGGACATACGACTTTTGCAATAATACAGTATATTCTGCTGTAACAAATCCAATTCTGCAACAAACACTAAGTCACTGCTTCTTATTCACAGGTAATGTGACCATTTACACTGGTTATGTCTGCATCTCATCTCATATGGAAGCATCTTTCAACACACATGCAGTCAATCTCAGTGTACAACTGATCATTTTTAAACGACCTGTTAAAATCACTGCTGGCAGTGTTTCACACCAGGTTTAAGGTGAATTTGTGGTGGTTGCAGGGCTGCATTAAGCTTTGTAAATCAACTGTAGCAGTACATGAAATTCATAAATCAGGTTGGAAAAATGGATGAAATCTTTCACAGTATTTGTGTAATTTAATTTAATAAATATCATGATATAGTATATTCAAAGAAATTTTCACTGACAAGCCTTACATAGATAAAATACCAACATGGCTGTGGTAGTCTTTTGCTAATCCAGTGAACCCCTGAAAGATCAAGGTGCCTCATCATATGGATGTCAAACATCTTGTAAATTAACACAAAACACACAGATACTTCAGTATAAGGAGGACTGACAAATTTTAGTCGGCTCTCAGTACATAGAAACCATATGAACTAACCCTATTCACAAGCTCACAACTGCAGCGCATGTTTTTCCTCCATCAATCTCTACTTCCAGATGTATTTCCATGCAGGTGCTGGAAAGAGGGAAATATTTTGATTGGTCACCTGAGTAAATACAAGAAGATTTAATCTTTCAATACTATATTAGATTCAACTTTGTCATTGCACTAAGTACTGACACAATGAAATGCAGTTGAGCATCTAACCAGAAAAGCAGTTAAGTGAAGAGTAATGTACATGTATAGAGATATATAAATAACAGTGAGGGGTATATGTGAATATGCAAAGATAAATACAGTATGAACAGAGTGAAATGAACACACACACACACAGTGTATGTGCAGCAGTTGCAGCAATGTGTGAAAATCTACAGTGAGGGTGTAAGAAAGTAATGCTAGTAGTACAAAAATACAACTGGATATAAAAACTGTACACACTGTAGGTCAGATATGTATAGAATATACAGCAGTACTAAATACCACACTGTATTGAAAGCTTTGTGTGGTTCAGTGTGCACTACAAATAAAGCTACACCGTCAGCGCTATAGGGAAGCTGAAGAGAGGCTTGATTTTCCGAGCAAAAATGTCCTTTTTCATAGAAATGAATCCACTGGCTGTTAAAGGCAAATGAGAAAGTCAGGGATGGTCTCATTTTTTAAGTTATGTTAAAATCTGTTCACACATTAGCAATAGAAAGTGATTTATACTTGTAAATTGCTTTGCCTTGTACCTTTAACTTTAACATTATTGAAATGCAAATTCTGAACAACAGTTGTTCGGTGGTCTGGTAGTTTGGGATTTGACTGAACAGCCCCATTACAACATTTTTTAAATGTTCTACTTTAACATTTATATAAGCTGGTTTTATATGTCACGTCTACAGCTTAGTGCTAAACGTCAGCTGGATTTCATTTTAATGCAAGCTTCCCCTGGCACCACATGATGGCCAGAAGAAAAGGCTGACTGCTTATTATAACAGAAACATAGGGACGCAAACTGTTTTCACAGGGGTGTCAGGCGAGTGGCAGCTTCTCAGAAAGACATCCAGCAACACTGACACTGAACACAGATCAATTTGTGCCTTCATAACAGCACAGACAGGCAAAGCTTTCTAATGCTACAAAAGGTCTTTGACACTTTGACTGAGACCTTGCAGACACAAAGCAGCATCCTACTGCAATCTGTACAGGCTATCCTATTCCACATGGTGTATAGTCATGTCAGTAATTCATACAATACAGTGTATTCAGACTTGAAATACAGTGTTTACATCTACAAGCCAAGGCTGAAAAACACAAACAAATCATAAGGATGATCAAATTGAGTGATTTTTAGCTTATAACATGATGGGTCAATTACATTTAACAGTGCAACTATACGGACAAAATATTCATATATTTTCAAATAAGCATCTACATTTGTTTTTACTGCCTGATTCAGACAACAGTGGTACTTCTTTGTATTATGAAAGCAATATAAGTACTCTGTGGGCACTAATCATTCATCAAAAAAGAGGACGTTACCTGCCAAAGAGGCACAAGAGTAAACTTTATAGAATGACTTTCAGTATACCATCATGCTGTTTGTAGTCATCTAACAATTTCAGTCTACTGTATTAAATCTATTTTGTTGTGTCCCTGAGCAATGTGTTCATCAACACCATTTGGACTTTCAGGCCTAACGATTTTCTACAGTCTGTTATACCCGAGGCAAGTCATTGTATTTTACATTTATAGCACCATGTGCTCTGGCGATCTGTTATGAGGATGTCGCTCCCCCCTTAGCTGAAGGAGTTGCTGAGGACAAGCCTTTCAGTTTTAGTCTAAGCGCTTCCCTGAGGCGTCTGCATATGGAACTCAAAACTCTTACACATTTAACCTATTCATAGCATTTTCCGTGACCCCTCTGTGCATGTACGCTTGCATGGCCTTCATGTTCCTATCTGATTCCCACTGAATCATTCCCTCAGCCTCAGCGAACGCCTAAACCCCCGCATTAACTTCCCCAGGCCACAATGAGGGGAAAAACTCATAAAATCAAACGGCCTTGAGCAAAAACACGTTGGCTGCCAAACCTAATCAAGCAATGTGTTTGTTTACTTTCCCGGCCAGAGCTATTTGCCTGAGAATAAATAGACTTAGATTGAGGTGAACAGTCAGAATACAGAGCATTAGCTGGTGCCCTCACACACACACAGATTTTCTCGTGGTCTCGCTTTCTCACACATACACACAGGAGTCCAGAAATAGCCCTCTAAAATGACCAGATCGATCACTGTCAAGTCTGCTGAGGCAGCCAGAGCCTTCTCCACCTACACCAGTCTCGCCTCTGACAGCTACTGTCCCAGACACTGTAAATGCCACTTAACATGATGGACAGCCGCAGGGGACGGTCGGGTAGGGCTGTCGAAGGATGCATAGCTACAGTGCAAAGCAGTTTTATGCACTGCATGGGAAAGGAATGGTTTTTCACACACAGCGTAAGTGTTGTGGGAAATTAACAGCAGCCAGGAGACATTGGCTGCGGCTTTACTCTAACTCTGCCCGACAGCTTGTAAAGTAAGTCACCATGAGTTGAGAAACTTTCCTTTCCTTAAATTAATATGGCTGGTAAAAAAAAAAAAAAAAATAGAAGCAATGTCTTTAAGGCAAAAGAACTTTTTTCTAACTTGGGTGTAGGCCTACTATTGCATAATAATGCAGTGAAGCCAATTAATCACAAACAGAGTCTTCCATCCACGGGTCAATGACTGGAAAATTCCTAAATTCACTGGTCATTCTCAGAAAATACTCCAGCTGAGGCTTGCATAGCTGGCAAACTTGCTGTGGAGCTGGACTCAAGAACCTGCCTGGAGGCTGGTGTTAATTTCCCACGCTGTGCCACGTACACACCACTACAAAACTGTCAAGAGCGAAAGAAAAAGCGGGGAAAGTGCTGACAAAGGCAACTTTCAATTTCACAGCACGAAGGCTGCAGAGACTTTGGACAGGTGACATGCCCCACATTCCCACCCAGCAAGGTCACGCAGTGAGAAACTGGTGGCCTGCCAGAGTGTGTGTCTGTTAGTGTATGTGTGTATGTGTGTGTGTGTGTGACTACAAGAACTGTGTCTGGCAAAGAGGCAAACACAACAGATGCCTGTGGGTTCCCACCAGGGCCGCAGACACTGACCTCACTTTCACCCAAACGTAAACACAAGACCAAGTGTCTGGGCCCAAAACAAACAATCCACACGTGCTGAGGGAGTTTCAGTGATGACGGCTCTACAGTCAAGCTACGCTACATACACACACTGGAAATTACAAAACCACATGCTGGACGGAGCGACAGCTTTTGAAAGGGAAGTCCAGCAGCAACAGAGAAAGCAAGCATGTAGTCTTGTGCTCTCTTGATTGTTGTGCTAAATGTAGCATACAGAAAGGTCTGTGGTCTAAGTTCAACAGCCCACTGTGAAAAGCTCTCTATAAGCACAGAGTTAGATGTACAGGGACACCACACATTCACCCTCTCCACCACTGAACACTGAGTGGGTGGTCAATGTAGTTTAGGTGGTGACAAGCTCGCTGGCTCAAGTGCATCTCCAGAAATGTCAGGAACTGAGGAATAAGGGATGCAAAACTAAAATTACATGCATTTTAGGGCTGAACAATTAACTGTAATCACAATATCAAAATTGCAGTAGTTTCAATTCTTTGATAAAGGTAAAGTGTGTCACAACATACCATTAAAAATGAAGCCATGTGGCGCTACAGAGGTGCCCTGGCCTACAAATTTAGTTCAGACCTAAGCAAAAATCACATCATCATCTTTTTTATATATTTTTCAGTGTAATTGAAATGTAAATATTACAAATCCCACTAAAATCACGACTTGTACTACAATCAGTCGAAATAATTGCAACATGGTTTATTATGCACACCAATGCACTTACAGCCCAACAAAGTAACAACAGCATGGCGTGAGTTCTGATGGAGCCGTACAAAGAGCTGCAGCATGTACCAATAATGATTCAAAGCATATTTCCATCCAACGTCTGCTGTAGAAATTCACAACAGACAGCTCCAAACACTGAGCGGTTGGCATGCAGCAGGCCTTGGCCTACCTCTTATGATAATATGACTGTTACATAACCAAGCACTCCAGCTGAGCAGAGCACAGACTTTGAAGTGACAGCAGCCCCCTCCTCCTCCTGCTGCCGCTGCCCTGATCTCCTCCTGAGCGCCACGTGCCGCTGGTCTGCCAGCCTGCTGTGCCATCTGACACACTGAACCCCTGACACACGAACCTCCACCAGAGCAGGGAGACCGTCTACACATACTTTCAGTGAATAATAACAGTGTCCACCATGAACGCCTGTAGCGGTAGTCCCCATTTACTTGCCCTTATATTTAGACATCAGTCAAGACTGCTGGGTCAGCTAGAAAACACAGATCTGTTACACAGGGGACCCAGAATAAGGCTGTTGTCTAATAAATGACATGAAAAGTGTGGAAGCACACACAGTGAAATTCCCCCAGGGTGCATCTACTTCATAAACAAGCCCCAACGTCCTACAGATCACTACAAATCACCACTACACCCATGTGGGAGGCAGCATAACCCAGAGCAGACTTTCCCTGCCTCAGCAGCTCCAGCATCCTCGAACCTCACCAGAAAATAAGGAAACTGTCTGTATACTTTCACTGCGCCACCAATTATCTGCCAAAAGAGCTGCCAGAGCTGTCAAATTATTAATTTCAAATTCACAAGCACTGGAGAATTTCATGTTCTTATCTGAAAAATCAAACGTCAAGAAACCAGAGAGATGGTTACTGCATAGACAACAGTTAACCTGAAAACCCACCATGTCCCTAAGAAAGGTCAACATATGAAGAGAAATCTCTCCGGCTGAGACTGGAAGATTAAATAATAAACCTCTCTGCCAGCTACACCAACAGGCTTAACTCTGTGCACTGACTGTTCAAACACTGGTTTTAATTGTTGTAATACCCGAATGACAACAGCTGAACTATATAAACAGTGAAGGATCACAGCTACAGCCGCCATAAGTTACAAATAAACATGAAGGGCTGCATCACATGTAGACAATACAATGACCGGACAAAGTGCTGATAAGCGGCTGAGAGAAGCTGCATCAAAGCAAAAGATGTTAAAATCATGTCTTGAAGTGAGCAAAGACACACGTGCATGAAAACAAACAGCACATCCTGGTCGGGATGAGCAGTTTTCCCTGAATGCAGGCAGCAGTGTTGACATTTCTGTCTGCGAGCAGCACACACGCCACAGAGAAACCGGAGCCACGAGCGCCCCCTTGTCCCGGTCCTTTGTAATGACGCCAACAGAAGGCCTCAACCTGACAGACGAGACAAAATGTCGGAACTGCTCAAGTCACATGACCCCTTTGTACTCAGAAAATCACCTCTCGCATAAATAAACCGACCGAACCGGGTCGTTTTCATCTATCAGGACACAGCGGATCTCCGCTTTGCCCAAACCGCCCTCAGAGTTCCGCAAATGTGTCGCCTGCGCCACAAATCCGTCGCGTTTCTCCTCAGAAAACCGGCGGCCATTTTGTGAAAGCTTGCGCAGAAAAAAAGAGGGACGCCTGCGATCGTTTAAAAATAAAAAAATAAACCCAAAGCAGATATTTTTCACATTTTTCGGTGAAAACGTACCGATTCCTCCTCTTTCTCCATGCCGGTGGGCATCTGCGGCACGGCCCGGTTGATGGAGGCATATTCGTGCAGGTCGGGTAGGTCCTCGCAGCGGAAGACGGGCAGCGGCTTGGAAGCGTCCAGCGCCCGAGCCCGAAACGACAATTTACTCATTTTTCACCAGTCGAGATGCAACATAAATCTATCGGATCTCCGGATGTTCGCAGCGCTGAAGCCGAGTGGAGCTTTCATGGATGTTTCTGTGCGGGTTTGCTCTTTTCTAACGTTCGACTGGCTGTAGCTCGTATTTAGGGCGTCGCCAGCGGAGCCGGGGGAAGGCCCGGATCTTGGTCGCTCTCTCTCGGACTGTTTTTTTCTGACGCTCCGCTCCCTATCGGTGGTTCAGTGCGCCATGGACAACATGGCGGACATTTAAAACTCTTTTGCTGGGTCTCGCTCGGAGCGGGTCCAGCCCCCCGTTCACCGGCCGACCATTCCCACACGATCCCGGGCGCTTGCGCGGTGCCGGGGTGGGGGGAAGGGAAGGGGGCATCACCGCAAACTAACTCCTCTGCACACATGCACATGAATTATTGAAATAAACAGACATGGCCGAAATATACACTGAGAACATTTAAATAAATAACCCGATGATGGATTATATATTAATGAAACACACAAATTACTGCATGAGAAAAACAGACAAATAACCTATATTCAATTACTAGATGAAAATTAATAAGACAAAATAAATAAATTTATAAATGAAGAAAACTTATAAAAAGTTATATTTAATGTAAAATAGTTTGAAAAATATAGTTTATAAAATTTGCAGCATTGATCAAATGCAGGACTTTTGTGTTGCCAATTTATTATTATTATTATTATTACTATTAATAAATATCCATAACATTACATCCACGTTTGTTTTTAATGGTCATAAAATCTCTTCTGTTCAAGTTTATTCTTCAGGATTACTCTTCCTTTTAATGATGTACTGATATTATAAAGGATTGTTAATATGGGTAGAGCCTGGTTTAATTAAACAGGCTACCTTTAAAAAATATAGTAGTAATTACCCTAAAACATTTTATCAATATCCCATTATTATTTAATCAAAACTGTTCCCAGTTTTAGTAAACTACTACTGTACTATATATATATAATATATTTAAGATTTATTTTATGGTAGTTGGTTTTATGCTTTGGGGCAAAACAAGAGAACAAAATCCTTAAAAAGGGCCTACAAATTCCACATCATAAACTACAAGCCAACGCCTAAAATACCACAGAAGAAACTGTTCCAGATAACTGACATGAAAGAACCACTGGGATCCACTGAACCTTATCTATCACTGGTATAACAGGCCAATTTAAAAAGATGTTTACTCCAGGTGCAAGACTTCATGGCAACATGTTCACCACAAGAACAATGTCACCCTCTTCTGGTCTGACAGGCAAAGGATCTGACTCTCAGGACACCAGCATGAGGTACAAAGACACACTGAACAAACCATTTGCTGAATATTTGTACGTGCAGCTTTGTGAGTGTCTATATTAATCAGTTTGTGCAACTCCAGCAGAGACAAACCCTCGACCCTGACAATGTTAGGACGAATTTCATCTCACTGAACTAGAGAGCCGACAGCAGGCTCAGAGGTGAGCTTTACCATGACCCTGATGAACTGATAGGTCTGTATTCAACACAACAAGAGCCAAAGATATTTAGAGTGTTAATGTCTATCAAGGTCAGAATAATCTTTTACAATCATTGAAACACCTTACCTGTTGATGACACTGGGTTTATCCAGGGTCCACCCAGAGGAACCGAGGTTCTCTTTTGTTAAATCCACTGCCTGCATCATGAGGACCTGAGGGTCAATTGACAAGAGCAACAAGGACTTTTAGCCAAAACTTTGGACCTTGCAACAATCTATGGGAACATTATGACTCAGTTATGGGAAAAACAAAACCAAGTTGAATGCAAGTCAGATTAAAAAAGAAACTCAACCAAGATTTTTCACTTGTTAATTAAAAAGAGTTTTAGCAGAGGGATGTCTGGGCGGAGCAAAGACAAAACATTTGTCCAACACCTGATCATAATTAATCTTTCGCTAAAGCCCTCCTCCAAACAGCAACTGTCCAATCATAGCACAGTGACTCTAACCAGATGCCAGCAGACCTGTCAGACTTTGCATTTCTCTACATGTTGTTGAGGTGTGCATGAGGTTTTCAAAGAGCAACACTCGGCATCTCAAGAGTTTGGAGGATGGCGTCATTTTGTAGTCTTTCTAAAACCTAGAATGTGTTAGCAAACATGTGAGGAATGGATTCAACTTTGTTACACAAACATAAGCTGCAAATGTTAGCTTGTCTGGCTAACTAGCTTACTACCTAGCTAAGCATTACGTCTTTTAGCATTATAACATGTGGGCAGCCATCAAGTACATATTTAAGACCCCTCAACAGGGTTCTGTTTTAAAATGTGTCACATGGAAACATCAGCCGGAGACAGACTTCTCAGCTGACTCAGGAAGTTTAAGCATTAGGTCATATTAGCTAGCAACACTTGCAAGAGTCATTATTTTAGCAGACAAGGTCCATGTTCAGCTACAAATGAGAAGCCCGTGTTTGTTTACTTCATGGATGAATTGAAGACCTAGTGTTTTAAAAATTACTGTGAATTTCAACGGTAAACCTGCCACCTGACACTGTATGTGCAGTGTGAGAATGGAAAGATTGACAGACGTGGTCAAAGTAAGTAAACAGGGCGGGGCAATCAACAAAAAAGCAAGTTATTGATAACAGTGAAATAGATACTTGGATGCAGAAAAGGTTTCCAGTCGTGATTAAATCAGGATATAGCGGTTACGCTTTTTGTGATGCCCAAACAGGTTTGGTTTTTATTTAGTGCCATGTACAGGTCAATATTGTCCAATGCATTGATCGTCAAATACCTGCAAAGCTAATGACCTTCTCATCAGCGGTACTTTGTATTGTGGCTAAATAGTTAATATTAGCATACTAAGACACAAAACTAAGATGGTGAGCATGGTAACCATTAGAAATGCTAGAGAGCATGTTAGCAGGCTGACTTTAGCGTTTGGCTAAAATAACTTCTGTGGTGAAGTGCAGCCTCACACAGTTGTTTTTTTCATTATGTTACCACCGGGTAAAAAGGCTTGTAATGTAAAAGGGGGTCACTCGGACGCCACAAAAGGTCTCTGTATCTGAGGTTGAAGGTAAATCTGAGACCCTGCCAACATGAATTTTCTAACATCTCAACTGTCCTGTGGTATCGTGACAACAATCAAATTCATGTACATTTATTATAAAGGAGAATTTCCATTAAGCAAAGCTGTACTGTGACCATGAGCGCTGAGGCAAATGAAACCTCAGGATAGGAATCTGTATTTGAATATTGATCAGTCGGATCTACATAACTAGCTGTTTTCATTTAACTATTGACATTTATTGATACCCTTTTGTCCATATATATTGATTCCTCAAAATTCCCTGCCATCCTAGTCCTACATTACATTATCAATGCAGTGTCAGCAATACTGGGATGTCTTGTCCTTTCTTTAGACATTTTAACTGTTCTGACAGGCAGTTGAGCCCATTGCCATTTCTGCATGTTTCTGTTTGTTAAAAAACTACAAGAATCAACATGTCTGTTAAAATATGCATAACTCAACACTATAACACAACACTATATAATGGACAGATTATAATATTGATGTCTTATTTTTGAAAATGAAAAAATGTTTGTTTTCCCCTTCAGTTACACTGATATTAAGCTATATTTTAGACGATGAGTCTGCGTCATACTATCCAACAATTATGTAAAAATGATGAAATCTGGAGTGAAATATTTTAGCCTTTTGAGTTAATGTTTGTGACCTTGAGATCTGAGCTTCTAAAAGCTTAGTAAAACCTGTAAAAAAACAAACAAACAGTCGTCTCATACCTCACATACTTTGTGCCAGCCTACAAATGTCCCATGAGGGTGGGGTTTGTCCCATAACACCTAAAGAGTTTACACAATCACAGGAAAGCACAGAAAGCCCAATGTCATGTATTTTTCTGATTTCCAACTTACCTGGCTGACCTGATAAATGATAAATCCAACTATTCTAAACAGGCTTTTATCAAGAATTATGAAAGAATGAGAGGACTACAAGCCCTGCTAGTCACCGTGAAGCAGCTCTAATCATGACTGGGTGCTGCTCTTCCAAACTTCATCTTTAAAGGGATCAGTTCCTTAAGTCTTCCCCTTTCTTCAGTCCATGTAGGGAGGAGACGTGGATGTTTGAGGAAAAGGAACCAGTGTGAGCTACAGTAGCTCATGCAGGGGATTTAAGGGGATCCAGACCCGTGCAGGCCAGGGCCAAGCAGTTCCCTGACAGACCACAGGAACTGCCTGGCACTGTTCAGCCACACACCCTGAGCCATGATCCAACAATGTTACATTTCTGACCATGATGATGAAAATTATATGATATAATGTCAAAATTAAAGCTCCCATCGACTCTTCACCTCCTGCTGCTGTTTCCTCCATTTTAGCCAGATCAATCTAATTCTGCCTTTAATGTAACAACCAGTCAACTGGATTTTTTTGTTTAATACATTGAAAAACACCCCTTTCTGTCTAAATCTATCGATGTTATGATCTCATTGCTTCGAGGGAAGTGATGAGGAACTTGTGTTTTGAGTGCTGAATTGCATCCAGCTGACCAGCCAGGAATTTGATTGCGTGTATGAAATCATCTGATGCCAGAAACACTATTCACGATGGGCCTTTTTTTCTTTTCTGGCGACCATCGAGTCAAGTTTAAACAAACAGTAGAAGAAAACACACTTACCAAGTCGATCCACTCGGCACCGGTTGGACATTTTAGCTTCGAGACAGACGAGCAACATTTCTGCAAGTCAGAAGTTAAAAAAAAAACGACAGTCAACACGACGCAGCTAGCAAAGAGGCAGCCAACTAACATTAGCCGCAGCTAGTTCTTCCAGTCGGGTTTGGATTAAAAACGGAGAGCCGGTATCCGGGCAGGAAGAGCCGCTGTCTGCCGAACATCCAGGTCGACAAATAAACGTTAATCGTTGGATGAAAAGTCGGTGTTTTCCAGTCGATGTGAAGCTGCCTGAAACTAGAGAGGCTCCATCAAAGTGCTGCTGTTGGGGGTTAACAACTTTGCTGTAGAACGCGGCACGTGATTGGACGAGCGAGGCCACCAATCACCTGTGGAGAGGGCTGGAGCGACACGTGATTGGTCGACAGTGTCACGATGGAGTCTGAGCTTTAGCAGATTTTTGTGTTTTCATCGAACTTTTGCATCTATTTATTTATTGTTTTTAGTCCATTCTTGATCCTTATATTTTGAATTTATTTTTTAAAAACATTTCACTATAATTTAATGTGAAATCATGCGTTTTACAATGAAAATAGGCGTGTAAATACATCCAAAAATCATCTCAAAATATGTGGGACAAATATTAACAGATCATCACAAAATCTTATGTCATGTTAATGCAATTCAATCAAATATGGCCAAAATAACTTTATTCCACTTGATCAAGAGGTTTTCTCCAATTTGTTATAGAAAGACATCACAAAATATAAAAGCTTTCTAATGTGTTCCTGTTTTGAGACAGACTACTTAAATGATGCCATGCTCTTATTAAAACATTAAAAGTTGTGTGAACATTGAGCAAACCTTCTACACCATGGTACTTGTAAACAACATCATTGGAAACTAGCACCAGGGAATTTAAATGATGTAATGGCAGACATTAACAAAGACCATTTTAACTCTTCTGACAGTTCGTCTGGGTGACGCGTCGACAGTTTCCACTGGAAAGAAGGAATGAATCAATAACCAGCTTTGTCATTTGTCCTGAGCTTTGTCGAGGGACATAAGTAGATCATTTGTTCACATCCCAACTCAGAATTTCAGATTCACACACATTAAGAAAAGATCTAAGGCAATCTGTGGAGAAACACACCAGAGAGCAGAAGAACAAATCACACAAAATAGTAGCTGCACAATATTTTTACAATATAAGGGTAAATTGTTCTCAATGTTTATTCAATAAATAATTTCAGAAATACAGAATTGCAAATGTGAATGTGTTGAAATTAAAAAAGGCACTTAAAAACAATGATGATAGGTTGTAACCTTTTTTCTTTAAAAAATTCTAGGAGTTCATTTCCGTACCACTGATCTGTAAAACTAAATGACATCGTCACCATTTTCTTTTTCAGTAAAAAATGTTTGATCTAGGTACCCCAAACAGTTGGGTGGAATTACTGACATATATAAAAAGTTGGACCCTTCTCTAATTCATATCCTACAAATAAAAACAAGGCATTTCAATATAAGCAAATTTAGTTAGCAAGTAATGCAGGTTTTGCGTGTATTTGGCATTGCTGTGAAGAATTAAGGACCTGAGTTGGCTTTAAATTAAGCAAGTAAAACCTGGAGCCAAACAGTAAAACTACTGTCCACTGTCCTACAAGAAAGGCAGCTCAAGAAAATATCTTTTGTAGACAAAGATACATGTCAATTGATTGTTCAGATGGATTAAGTCACTCAGAAAAAAAAAAAAACATACAAACACCTTCAGTCCTGTTCTGTGAATATCTATATGGCTTAACACAGAAACCAAAACATACTGTACACATTTCATTGCTACCACACTTGCTACATTTGAAGAGTTTCAATCCAGAGACATTTGAGTCAAATGATTACAGACGCAATAAGACCTTTGCTCAGACATCAAATCAATCTTAAGCTCACCTGTGTTTTTGAAACATTGGCTGATATGTTGCCACTCACTCAACATTGTATACATGGTTATTTGGAGAGGAACTCTTCATTTGTTGCCCTTTATCAACATCCAATTCAACCTTCAACAAAACACTGATGGCTTGATGGTTCTATAAAAAAGGCACAGCTACGCTTTTCATTACCTTGCCAGTCCTGTGGCGGAAAAACTACAAATCAGTTCAACACATTCTCTCAAGTTCCGCAGAGGAAAGAAAAACAAAAAACAAAACCCCACATTTTTACAGACTGTACACATTTCAGATGATGCATAGAAAATTAAAACAAGTTAGTAAAACAAACGGAAATAGTGGCAAAATGCATTGCTATCATTTGGTGACTACAACAACAACAAACAAACAGTGAGAGCATTACAAAACCCGCCCCTCCCTTCCATTCAGCCCAGATTCTTTTCCATACAGTGTGTTACAATGAAGGCAAAGCTCCATCATTTGCCCTCGTACTTTGGATTGACAACAGTTGTTACGGCACTTTTGTAGATTGGATTCTCACCCTGAGAAACAGAGAAGAAGAACAAGCGTGAGTACAGCAGTTGTAAACCTCAACTGAGTGATCGGGTTAACAAATCACAGCACTTGTAAAACCTTTTGTGGTGTCACAATAACACAATTTAAATACCATACGAGCAATCTCAGCATCTTCAGATTGACCTGTACAGTTAGATAGCAAACAAGAAAAGCCAGTATCATGCATGTCACGTTGTTCGTCTTTCTCAGCATTTGGCTGGAGGCAACAGTTTAGTCAAACAAGTTCTATGAACCGAGGTTCAGCAGTAAATGGTTTGACATCACTGCATGGTTGAGTAACCAAATTGAGCGATCCGACTAATTTTAGAATCGGGCCTAATTTCTGCAAGATCAGTTGTTGTCTGACTTGTGGTTTGAGGGGGTCACCAGACCTAATTCATTTCTGGCAGGTCAGAAACTTTGGTAGACAGTCCACAGTCTGATTTCCTTCATGGCTGCTGTCTAAAGATTCATTAAAAACTGTCGTGAACTTGTTTCAAGGGGGATTAATATGTGTATGTGTGAGTAAACACAATGTACAAGGCTCATAAAAATGCACTGTGTCTGCACAGCTTTAAAGTGTTTACACACACAAACACTGAGTTTATGTGCTGTTGAAATAGTGCTGAAATTGTGGTTAAGGTGACAACACTAACTGAACTGCATATTGGCAGCTTTACATTTATATTTCAATTTAAGAACACAAGCCAGTATTCTTTAGTTCACAGAGTCAGAAAGTTGTCCAGTAAGTAATGGTTAACTACTACTATTGACAGTAAGGCAATGAAATGCTGTTTACAGTGATTATGATGGAGGTGGATGGTGACGGAGGAGGGAGGTACAGAACACAGCCAAGAACTGGCAGCTGCACCAAAGTCCCCATAATCACATGGCAAGAAGTTCAGAGCAGGGTGTTTTAACTTCTACAACACAGTTTTACAACACAGTAACTAGATCATGTATTCTTAAAAACATGGACCAGTCAGATTGGACAGCCAACATCTTGTTACAAAATGGCAGTTGAACTTAACTGTTTACTCTGGTTTAATTAGCAAATTAGATATTTTTCTGTAAATATAGAAAGTAATAGTAATGGTTTTGTTAATATTCATAGCCTACATCTCAAAAACATCAACATTTCATGGAAAACAGGTCTGTTTTTTCTAAGTACAAAGGAACATTAAATCCTTAATTTTATCTAATAAAGTCAGATATCACCAAATTTTGAGATACATAGTTTTCACTGAACGGTGGCATATACTGCAGAAGCACAGGGAGTAGGAACTAAATTAGAGAAAAGCCTTAAAATAAAGACACACTTTGCTACTAGTGTTAATTAGCTGTTAGTTTGTTACTATTCTACTATTTCATTTTGTCACTAACATCAAGGAAAAACCCAACATATTACAACCTAAGTAACGAATAACTGCCACCTGTGGGTAAACATGCCAATTTCACAACATGCAGTCAGTGAATCTTTCATTTCAGTCAAGGAGTAAAACTGCACTCTGCACAGAGAAAAGCACATGCAAGTATACATGCAAGTATACAAGGCCGACAGGTGATCCAAACTTTGACCTAAAGAGAAAGGCCTTTATTCCCATAGCTGGGATTCTGGAACTGGTTAATAGGACTCTTGTAAATGGGGTTCCCTTGCTGACATGGAGAAGAAAAAAGGGAAGATGAAAAGGGAAAAACAGAAGAAAAAGAAATTATGAGGAGCAGGAAAAAGCTGTGTAAAGAACAGACACAAAAGTCAGAAAGAAAATGTTCAGAGCAGAAAAGGTCAAAAAGTAATTTCTTATAGTAAGTAATTATTGCTGTGTAGTTGTTCTCACAATTTCCCAACAGTTTTTCCTTTCTTTCATCTCCAACATGCTAGTAATGATATGTTCTTGTGTAATTCTTACTGAAGTAAGAAAGTAACACGTTATTTTACATTTCCCACAGACGCTGCCTGTGATGAATGATTGTTTCCTCCCATCAGGCCATAAACACTGCTGCTGTGACTTGCACACAGGCAGCAGTAGTGGAGTTTTCCATCAGCGGTCACCCAGCAGTCCTCCTCTTTCCCTGCTTCATTGCCTTTTATGGTGGTGCAGTTGTACCATGTGGACAGTGAGAGGCAGCACTGTCAGCTGAGGGGAAGGACGCTCCCTCAGCAAATAAAGACTAAGCAAAACTGCATGGAGGTGGATCGAGGACAGAGTGAGGGCCACAGAGTTGGAGGTGTTGGTTCCGATCAGGAATCATCCACCCCACTCTTCTTTGACTCTCTTTTCTGTTTGCACACGTTTTGGAGATTTTCCTGCTGATTACTTTGCATGTTTGACTACAGGACTGACTCTTCCTCACCTACTTAAATGCTCTGGCAAAACCTGTGACTCCATTTTGTTTGTGCTTGGTGCTTTTCTATACATTTTCAGAGCTTGAAAGTCTGAAAATGATTCTAACACAATCCTTTTCATAGTATAGGATAACCAGATTATTATTTCTCCAAGTAAACATTCTAATCTTATCACAGATATACAGCTGAACTAACACTAGCTGGAAGGCTTCAGTTAGCCATTATTTGAACTGTGGAACAGAGTAAATCTGCTCCCCAGATAAAGCTCCCATGACTTATTGCTCCAGGTGTGACCGACTCACCGTGTCCCACTTGGCGTTCATCTTCTCCTTCTCAAACTTGGCAAACTCTCTGCGGTCGTGGATGATCATGAGCAGTTTCCAGATGAGCAGCAGGGCAAGGCCGATCAGAACAATACCCGCTACCACACCTGTCACGATGGGGATGATGTCAGGTCCTGCTGGGCACTCTGAAACAGAGAAAACACAAAGAAAACTAATGAAATCCATCCCTGAATTTCACAAAAATTATCTTAGCCCTCAGTTTCAAAATACAAAATGTGTGTGAGCATCGGGAAACTATGATGCTCTATTGGTTTCACCTGTCAAACCTAGATTTGTAATGAGGAGGAACAATGTGAATGTGTCTCAGATTGAAGGTTTTCTTGTAAAACAAAGTTCTGTTTATATTTAGTGTTACCAAGATGGATTGTGTGTATCTTTAAGGCCTAATAACTGTGTTGAATGCATTTCCTTCCTCATAGATCATTTGCAAATCTGACATTTTTTAAAATATCTAAAACCTGCATGTTTTACAACCATGTGTTTGATAGCAATCCTCTTCTCCATTGCATTTTGATGGTGAACTGAAGTTTTTCTTGGCATGTGAGACCACTGGCAGGACTGTGTATCCTTTTGCCCATGCGTACGAGACACAAACACAAGGGGGAACCACTAATACAAACACTGCTCAGTAGAGTTGGTAGGGGTCAAAAATTCCACATGGTACCTTTCAGTTAAGATTTTTCAGACACCAATAGCTGTGAAGATGACTTGCAAAATAACTGCAATCAACCAAACAGCATCATATTCAACATATCTGTCTGGGTTTCAATGCTTGATATAGTTTCATGCAAAATTCAGCCAGTCCAATCATACCCAGTGACTCCACCACGTAGACCTCCTTGGTGTCGTTCCTGATGGCGTAGGTGTAGTAGAACCAGCAGTCGTTGGCGTCTCGCTCTTTGCAGTGAGTCAGTGGGAAGCTCTGGTCTGTGGGCTGGGGCAGCTTGTCGCGATCCTTCACCTTGATCAGCTGGAAGTAGCTGCACTCCTGCATACATGTATCCTTCTTCTCACCAGCCCCAAAAGCTCGGCACTGCACACAATCTCTGTGAAAACATAGACGGAGGGTTGATTCTCTCTCCACATTTGATTCCTATCCTACAGTGGTAGAAGACAGAGAACCTCACATCGTAACCAATGCGCAGTGAAAAGTTATGCATCTAAGCAAACTACATGTCTCTGGATGATGAAGAAAACTGAAGTACCCAGAGGCAGAGATGTACAGATGCAGAGACTTTAGAAATACTCAGATCATGATACCACAAATTAAGTCTTTACAACTGCTAAGAGTATTCAATTATATTTTCTGTAAATTATATGTCCCAACATTAACACATAAATCCTGTTTCAAAGAATTCACATCTCAAGGAATAAAGATACAATGAATGAATAATAATTACTTTTTCACCTATTTGCCTTTAACTAATTCAATCTAAATATACTCGAAACACACACACGAAACAAGTTGCATTAACAGTATATTATTGCTTCAGTCATCCATTTGTAAAATTCTCTGGGCTTTAATGAGACTTTTATCACAATTCACAAGTTTCAGTCTGGAATGCAACTTCTAAACTTACATGCAGGAACCTGACATTCTAAGATTGCTGAATTTTAAATTTCTAGCCAAACATTCAAGCTTCACACTCACTTGTGCTCAGTGCAAACACCTGGGCAGGTGGGACAGATCTCACAGGTTGGACCTTGGAATTTGGCGTTGGTGCACTTGCAGATTCCACATTCACAAGTACCACGGCCATTACAGATCTGCCCGTTCTTGGCGAGGCAGGTGGAATTCTCCAGGGAGCAGTCGCAGGCGCTGCCTGTGTAGTTGGCATCACAGATACACTTCCTGCATTCACAGCGCCCATGTCCTGGTAAAGCACAGCCAAAGGTTACCACAGAGTTTACAATAAAACTAGTGCAAGTATTTCAGATGATTTTATTTCTATAATCGTCACCTCCGCAGAGCTTGTTGTTGGAGCGGTCACAGTTGAAGTTGTCACACTCGCAGAACTTGCCACTGTAGATCTCGGCAGGATTCTCCCGCTTCTTGCATTCGCAGGTGCCGCAGACACAGTCACCGTTGTTGCTGCAGATATCCGTACCGTTGTCTTTTCGGCAGTTGGCGTCCAGGTCCTCTGTCCGCACTTCGTCCTTGCTGCACTCGCAAAGACGCCCAATACGTCCCTCATTACACCTGACACAGAAAATGGGAGGTTAACCTTTTCAGTAATAATGTGTGTCATCATAGTTGAACATTATGAGCACAGCATAATTCAACAAGGTATAAAAGAGATTCTACATGTTTGGGAAGCAAGTACTTCAAGTGAGGAACACTGGTCTGAACCATGGAAAGTAAAAAATACATTTCTCCCTTCTCATTTATTAAACCATGTACCAAAGAAGCTCAATATCCAATAGCTAATCATACAATGTATCACTGCACCTGGTATTCTGTAATAAGTAGTTCCCTTTTCTGGTTAAAGAGGTACAGTTGTGTTTGGAAATTGAAAACCCTTTAAGGCTCCATGGTTTACATGGTGCACTGATGTCATGAATCTTTTTGGCTGAATACTTACTTGCAGGCTCCACACTCGAAGGTCCCGTTGCCCTCATGGCACTTCTCACTGTTGGGCTGTCCTTCTGTGGCGCATTGACAGTCACAGATGAAGTTCAGAACTACCTCCACCTCCTCAGTGAAGCCCAGCGGTTTAATTTTAATGGTCTCACTCTTGCCATGTGATGGACACTTCTGGGATTCAATGGAAATCCTGAAAGACACCTGGAAACCAGAGGAGAGTTTACAGGATCATTATATCTATCAAGGAGGATGCCTTGAAGCTTATTGCTTTGTTTTTCAAACACGACTATGATTATTAGCTTGTGATGTGTTTCTCATTTATTGTTTGTTTTGTCTTTATTGTCTTTGCCTTGTGTTGTGGTGGCAATGCGTTTCCCACTTTGCTATGTGGTTTCCCATGAGTTGAGATGTTTTTTCAGTTGTATCATTTTCACACATGCAAACAAATTGCAGCAAAAAGGGTATATCTACCTCATCTCCGATGGAGATGTTGGAGCACTTCCTGCCGTTCTCCCCTGTTCCTTCCACACCATTCTTACAGATGGACTTGTAGGTGATGGAAACTCCCTCGGGCAGCCTGCCATTTTCCAGAATGACCTCAGATGACAAAGACTGTCCAAGACAAGAGATATCAAACGGTCACTATAGACTCTAGTCTGAGCATCCAAGCCTTTTCCATACAGGAACCCAGCTGCTACTGGGCAGGATATTTTACAATGCCTCGTCTTATTAATACATGTTAAGGATTGTCTATGTGTGCATTGTATTTAACGTCAGGGAGAAGTAGTCACAGGGATAATGCCTTCAGTTTTTCCAATTCTAAGTCTTTGCAAAGTACTTGCAAGTACATGACTTCTTGTGGTGATTCACTGTAATCTTTATTTAGCCCGAGACTCTTTATTTAACGAGGAAAAAAGGATGTATATATGATGAAAAGTTTCAAATCATTCATAATCCAGGGACAGTCAGATGTCATGTGAAGACGGCGCAGTTTGACTCACATTGTAAGCATCAATAATCAGTTTGATCACGTTGCTGGAGTTGGAGGACAGCGTGCCAACAGCTGATTTAGGAATAAGATTTTTCAACTCCTGAAAGAGACACAAAGGTCAAAGGTAAGAACAGAGAGAACAAATGCTAAATGTGCATCAATGTACAGAAAACACAAACTTCACCTTGCACTACTGTTAAATTTGTCAGCTATTTATTCAGTCTTTGTCCTGTATCAAATGTCCTTGTTAGTTGTTTTTTTATATTTTGTCAACCTCATCCTGATTTCTAGTTAAGGTTTAGTTGACTAAAGTCATTTCAGTCTTATCTTAGTCAAAGAAAATGGCAACAATCTTAGTGTAATTTAAGTATGTTAGGAAAACTGTTTTTCATTTTTTTCATTTCATTTCAGTCTTTTTAGTCATCAGATTATACTGAGCATTTCAATCTATCCAAAATCAAGACTTTTTGTCATTTCAATCAAACTTAGTCCACATAAGTGGAAAAACACAAGTTGAATGATTAAGAATGCGGCTTTGTAGAACATGTCTGGTCTTGTGGTGTGATGGTGTCAGTTTAAGGAATACATCCAAACATGCAACATGTTCTGATTTGCACATTTATTTTGAACTAATGCGATTCAAAAACTGACCTGGGGCCCAAAAGTCTCTTTAAACTATTATAAAGCAATGCAAGACGTACACGACTTTGCTCATTGTGTGATGCTGGTGTTTAGTCCAGATGTAGTGCACACAGCACAGGAAAGAAAACTGCTGCATTGAAATTAAAACACTCTTTAATATGTCATCTCATCTCATCTCATCAACAAATATTGCATGTTGACATAGTCACAGTTAGTGTTTAATGGCGTTGCTGTCTTTGCCAAACAGATTTTCATAGCTCTTATTACTGTAAAAAACACTACCTTGTAAACGGGCTGGAATTCCTCAGTGACGGCAAAGATGGTCTGGATGTTGTGGTCACTCAGTTTCTGGACCAAATGTGCGATGGAGGGGTAGTCCTATCAAATGATTCAACAAGACAAGGTAGAAACAAACACACATACTAATTAATAAAAGCAGCATTCAGTTGACATTTCAAATCCCAGACTGTGTGGACAAAAGTGAAATGAAACAACTCTTAACATCGGTAAGAAATTGAGACAATTAAAGAATGAAGGTCAAGCTGAAAACAGCACTCATGCTCTGTCAAGTCTCCCTGGATACATTATGCATATTAAATAAATGATAAACTACATACATAGTAGTGGCTCATGGTGTACATGTTGTTCTCCAGGTGGCACCTCCCATCGTTGGGCAGGACGATACCGCCCAGTTTGCCATCACCGGCAAAGTGGAAACCAGCATCAGTGGAAAACACCAGCAGACGAGTCACGTTCCTCCAGCCGATTTGTTCCTGGGAAGACAAAGACAAAAAGAGCCTCCTCATTAAAATTTAAACATTTCCAAAACTTGCCTAGATACAGTTAAATGGCAAAACAGGTCAAAAGCACGCGGGAAAACCCCTTACCTCACAGACTGCCACCTGCATGATGGCATCGAAGCCCCCCTCTGGAGAGTCCAGGTTTCCTGAGATCTGCTGCTGGCTGACCAACCGATTGAACTCGTCTCCCTTGTCTGTCAGCTTCAGGACGTTCTTATAGCTGAAGGGGCTGGTACAGTTCTGGTTTCCTGTGCAGGGGTTGATGAGCCTGGCCGGCGTGGTGCTGATGTAAGGCATGACTGTCTTCTCCACAAATGAGCCGAAACCTAAAAGGAGAATGGATTTTATTCAGGATTGTAAAAATATTTGTAACACTACAGCTGTTCTGTTGATAATTAGCTCTTTTATAGGGAGTCAAGGTTTCCTCACCAATCCTGAAATCTGAGGTAATCTCCTGCATTTCCCTCATGAGGTCAGTGCCAAGATTCTTGACGTTTTCCAAGTCGTCTTTCATGGAGAAGGAGAGGTCCATAAGGTAATACAGGTCGATGGGGTAGTCCTCAGCACGCTTGAACTTCAGCTCAAAAGTCTGGGGCTCACCTTAGGGGAAAAATTCTCATTTTTAGTGGAATGTAAGAGATTGTGACAACAGGTTCAAACCTGCCTGTATCTCACTATTTGTTGTTACTGTTACACCAGACTGAGACGGACTGAACGTATCACAGGTAAAATGTTATCTCTTGAAACAACCATCAATAATTTGAATCTTTTTACTGATTGTTATGAGAAGGCAGGCACGAAGGACATTTTTCAATACAGATTTTAAAGTACAAGGCTTCTGTTACTATAAGAAGTCCTCCTTTTGCTCCATACTAGAGACATACTAATGATAATGACTGTGTTGGTCTAGTCTTTCCAAAACATATTTGACACAGAATTCACATTTTTCTACAGAGCTGCTTGACTTGGATTGGTTTGCCCTGACAACACAGACTGTTCAACTGTCAATAAAACCCTTGTTATATAGTTACCAGATCTGAGGGTCAGGGTGAGTTTCTGGGGCTGGATCTGGGTGATCTGCTCAGGCTTAAGTTTCTCAGCCACGTCCTTCTTACGGTTAGTGACAGGCTTGTTCTTATCGATGGCGATGTTTCCGCGCGGGTTCTCAATTTTGGTCACTGCACAATTCCTCTTCTTCAGGGACTCCAGATCATCACAGCGAGCCGATTTTGACTCGCCCACAGTGAGGAAGCTCTGTGAAACAGGATAAGAGGTGTTTGTGAGGATTATTTTTAAGTGAAATTTTTACTACATAGCTAACTAACTTCCTAAATATTGTTCCTTGAGCTTAAGGTTTGTTTTAAGACACTCTGAGATCAAATTGGTAAAATAGATATGATGTTCTTATTAGTATCAGGCCATGACTAAAGAATTTAGCAGATGTTTAAAAATCAGCCATAAAAAACATTTGAAAAAACAGCAGTGTTCTGGGTTCACAAAAGACATTTTCAACCTTGAATGTCTTCACCAATACAAATTTTGCAAAGATGACAATAAAAAGTAATTTATATGCAGAAACATCTGGAAAAAGGCCTGTAAATGTCCAGGAATTTGTCTTGGTGGGACTACAACAACAGGACTTTACATAAAATCTTAATATGCCACTTTAATATTCACATATTTTCATGATCTCTGACATGAAGTCAAATTGCATTTTCAGCCAATGAGGCCTCTGGAATCGAGCCATTGCACTTTAACGGTCTGTTTTTTTGGCCATTGTTCCTCTGCAGGAGGAGATGAGGAGAAACAGATGACTGGGCGGCCTGGCTAAGAATATAGATTGGATGCACATGATATCCCACCAGGCATAGTGGAGGAGAACTTGAGACAATGAACTCAGTCAAAACAAAAATAGTGCTTTGACCTAATTCTTTCAAAGCCACATGACACAAAGAGGCATTTTTTCCCCCTGATTTATTTGAGTTTGAGAACCACAGAAATACAAGACACCTATTGTTGTAAAGACAATCAAGGTGAATACAGGAAATGAAACATACAGGTATGAAAGTAGATGAGAAATGATCACACATAGAAAACAATGTACTGTAATAATATTGTCAGCAGTGGGCAGCAAACACAACATTCATAGTGTTTAGTTCATGCAGTGAAATCAGACTGTACAGGCACCAAGTCCTTTGTTTGGGGGGCACTTGAAGCACTTGGAGAGTTGTTCCTGACTGTGATTCCCTTCTAATTCTGGGTTGATTCTGAACATCAAATGCCCTCTGAGCATAAGATTAAACCAAATGTACTTCAGTGCTACAGATATTTCAGCTTATCTGGTCAAACAGCATAGAAACCAAACATGACTGTGCTCAACACTGCAGTCATGTTGTGATTTCATAAGCTCAGGGGTGGATGTCAGTCAGTCTGATAGAAATGTACAGGCAAGATTTGACAGGAATGTAGCGCTGTCTTGACAAAAACACCAAAGCCTGGGAGATGTTTTTTGTTTTTTTCCTCACCAAGAGTTTCATCCTGGTGAACAGTTTCAGAGGACGTACTGACTATTATACTACTATTGTGGACAAATAATTTAATTGGTATGGTCTATTTCAATATGATATAATGATATTTGGGACGGATGGCTTCATTTTAACACAATATGTTGGGATCGTAAATCATTGGCGATGGGGATACAACAACAACAGTCGAGTAACCCAGAAATGTGCGTCATTGAGCTCCTCAGGCCCCGCTGTGTGTTTCAGTAGACCACGGGAAAGCCTTGTTTCAGGGTGACTGAATGACGGCTTCCTGGTTTAAGTCATTCACCACAGCATATTTTATTTAACATAGGGAGAAAAATACCTCCCAAACATTTGTTGCATATTATGACATAGAATTCAAACATTTCACATAAACCTCATACTCCTGTAAATCAATATTTTCCTGTGCTGTGGTCAGTTCACTCAGCAGTGCTTCGCTGTCACAGCAAGAATATTTGCCTTGGGTACAGAAAGCATCTAATTAAACAGGATTATTCAGCCAAAGTTTCCACTGTGAGACAAAAAGCAGCAGCATTCATGTTTACAATTAATGGAGTACTTGTGGTTTACTAGCCTTTGGTCAAAAGCAGGAAAGAGTCAGTCTCTTGAATCTCTTAACTACTCTGCATTTGACTGTGCATGTACTCATTGGACAAGCACAGTTAATGTTCATGTATATTTATAGTGTGGCTGCCCCCAACTAAAGATTTTCCTAGTCAACTAGTAGTCGTTGGTTCAAGCCATTAGGCAACTCATGGCTGCACGTTTGATATTAATTTGATTATTAAATCTAGATTTTTTCAGGCACACACAAAGCAGGAAGGGACAATGGAAGGGACAAATCGGCCTGGCCATGTTCACTGTGGGGCTACAGAGCCCTGTTTTGTTGCCCGGCCGTCTGGCTCCAGTTCTTATGCTCATTCCAGTGCAGCTTTCTCCCAGCATCTCCCTCCTTCCCAGGCCTGAAAACCTCCTTCTCTCCCTAACAGCAGCTACGGAAAGCAGTTAGCAACTTCTGTGTTACAAGAGAAACGGTCTGCATTGCAACCTTCCCCGCGATACATTCGTCCCTAACAACAAGGCACAGCTCCCAAATGGAGTGTGAGAGCGTTTTTTGTCTGTGATTAACATGACAATTAAAACATGGTCGACTAAGACTTCTGATTGGTTTAGTCCAAGGGGCAGATTTATCTATTTGTTTAAATAGTAAAGACGACAAAAAAACCTACCCTACCTCCTTTTCACAATGATGAATGCAAATCAATAAAAAGTCAAAAACACTGTAATGATATTTTGTTATTGAAATCACAGTACACTTGGATTGCATTTGTTTGTTTTAAATAGATCTATGAACTAGAACTAGAACTATGACTCTGGTCTGTTGTGTGCAGACATTTTGAAATGTAATTGTCAAAGCTGACATTGTTAAAGTTTATTTCTCATATTCCTTAGAGACTACATTATTCCATGCACAAGATAATGACTACCAGCTGTGTTTGTTAGCTGTTTTTGTGCAATTCAACCATTAAGCAATGCTGCCACACAAAACCAGACTCTGGATGTGGAGACTGAACGTGCCACACCCACAGTTTAAGATCATCAAGATCATTTTTCATTCATATGATAAAATAGTTCAGTGGCAGCTTTAGTGATTCAACTCACTTCATCTGAGCACCATCCACACGTCTCAGAGACCTGGATGCATTCCCCACATGACTGTGCGTTTGCCTTTATGCATATGCTTCCCTCTGAAAGACACAAAACAAGTTCCTTTTAGGCAAAATGACAAAACAGAATTTCCATTCGTTCACTAATTCAAACCAGCTTCAGTTCTTGGCTGCAAATAACAACCCCTTCCCAGGTCAGAAAACTGAGTCATGCTGTGAAAAGCTCTAGGCAGCTCACCAAGCGATGACTTCACCTTGTAAAAAAGCCTCCCACCACTAGCTAACAGGACCCACAGTTTCATTAAACCATGAATGAAGAAATACAAGATCTGAAGGGTGAAGTGGATAAAAGCACTGCACTGTTTCATTGTGCTTAAGAAAGTCTAAAACAAGAGCATACAACATTTGGTTGACTGCACAGAGCATGACAACAAGTCAAAACAGGATAATCAACAGACACATGACAACAGAGCTGAAAACATTCTATGCTTTGAGCTAGCTAATATTTCAGAGATAAGAAAAACAGAGCGAAACTTGAACACAGTTATGACGTGTCCCTGTTCTTACCTTGTTGAGCCCAGCTGCCACCAAGGACTGCTGATAATGATGCTATTAAAAGTAACCGCAGATCCATCTGTAACAAGAAAAATAAAATAGTCAGTGAAGCTGAAACCACGGGTTCATCAACATGAAAGAAGTAGATCTACATTCAGTGCTCAACATCGTTGGAAAGTCAGTCTGGCTTTTTGTCACTACTGTCAGTGACAGCTAACATGGAAGTTTATTCTGGCATCTTTAAAAGAGATCTGAAGACATTCATATGTGTCCACATCCAGCTCTGTCTGCTTCTCACAGACTTTACTCAGGCAGGCAGCCCAGGTAGTATATTACAGCTGCAAAAGTGTATTTGGAAGCCCATTTTAGCATTTTCTTTTGTATTTTTTCTGTCTGAGAGAACGACACCATCGATTAAATAGTGGAAAATCTCCCCTCAGTCTACCCCCATCGTCCACTGACAATAGCACATGGTCTTCAGAGAGAGCGAGATGTACTGTAAATGCACTGATTATGGTGCAACCTCTCCTGTTCAGCATAAAAGCATGTTTTGTAAAAGCTTGTAAGTGCACCCGGGTGGTGCCAATGCCATCTGCTGATGAAGAAAGTCAACAAACTAGACAAATACAGGGAGAGAGGAACAGAAAGAAGTGGAGCTGGGCTGGAGGTGTAGGAGTGTGTGTGTGTGTGTGTGTGTATATGATACTGTTTGATGTCGTCTTCCTAACACCCATCATACCATGTGCTGTTAAGGCTCTATGCTGACTCTGAGGTGAAATACCTCAGGCAGCAGAGAGGAGGAGCCTTTTTCATTTTGCCTATTCCATATATGGAGGAATCATTAGCCCACACTCAGCTGCCACCAACCACCATAGAACATACTTGCTTTCTGACTGCGGTTCGGAAACATTCAAGCTCCTATAGGTTGTTGGTAATCTTGATAGGGTGTTTCAGATAAGACTCGACAAGAGAGAGACAGTGGAAGACAGAGGAGCTATAATAAAAATGTTGTGTAAAGGAGAGCACAGTCACATTTACACTTGAGCTGTTCAGTCTTATCCAAAGTGACTCATAATGAGTCTAACAGCAGACATGTAATGACTGTAACAGACCGACAGCAGAAGCTTTAAGACTAAGATGACTGACATATGAAGCTGCCACAGAATGCAAACTGGGGAGGAATAACTGTGGTTCAAGAAGCAGTCCTACGATGCCAGTCTACCACACTGAGCTAAGCTGCTAAGCATTAACCAACCAGCTACCAAAAACAGAACAAAACAAAGATTACAGTCTTCAAAGTGGCTAAACATTGTTAGTTTGTCAGGAACTTGGAAATAGCTTTGGTGGATCAACATTTGTAGTAAGTTTTGTGAAGAAAAAAACCCTAAAGATCACGGCTCCATAGCAGAAAACAGATAAAAGAGGTAGGTGAGTTCACATGTATGTGTCTGTGTGTGTGTGTGTGTGTGTGTGTGTGTGTGTGTGTGTGTGTGTTCCCATATTTGGTCAGGCTGCCTCCTCCTGAATCTCTTCCCTTCCCCACAAGTCTAGTGACACACTTCTTTGACTGTCTGCCCAATCCTCAACCTTAGAAAGTCAGACCAGCGTTCTGTGTATTTGCCCTGGTAAGACATACACAGGAAATCAGGCAGTGTTGACAGTAGCTAAGTCAACAGCTGTGTCCTAATATAGTTTCTCTCTGTTGCATATTAAGCTAATTTTTTAATTCTGCTACTGCTGCCTATTTACACTACATAAGAAATTATATTTTTTCAGTCAACTCTTGAGTGGAGTAAAGTTTAAATTGGTGACTGTACTTTATTCAGTAAACGTTCAGTGTTAAAGGTGTAATATGTTCACTGCAGTGCTGTGGGTCAGAGGGTGCAGGCATCCGCAGAACAACCACATCCTGTGAAGCAGCCTAATGACCAACTTCAATGTGAGTTGAGCTTTAGCGATAGCTATCATACTGCTGTGGGCAACAGCGGAAAAAAGACATGTTAGATAAAATAATGTCTCACTGAAGATTTAAAGTTTGCAAAACATTTGACGTGACAGAATCAGCAGAGCATAATGATTGACATGGATTTTTAGCTGATTTTTAACAGCTGGTAACGGGCAGCAGATGGGAATTATTATCATTCCATTTTTTTTTCTGTAGTCCAACACGCACTGCCCCTTTTAAACACACTTACTAACTCAAATCTGACACAAAGAAGAACTTATGGCAAGACGGACAAAACGTTCAACACGCAACATATCCAGCAAAATGCTCAATATAATTCAAGCCAACACCAACTGTGAAGACTGTCTACACTATTAAGGCTCCTCCCCAACATTCCTGAAGACCAGCTTTGTTTACCGCTGTGGGGCTCGTCCTGCACAGGGCTGCAAATTGCAGGGAGCTGACAGATGGGGAGGCACTCGGGGTCTTCAATGCCTGTGTGCCACATCATGGCATTAGGAAGGCATTGGCATCTCAGTTAATCATCTTGGAGAATGAGAATTACTTTGAAAAACAGGCTTGCTTAGATATCTCTCCTGAATGAACTACTGAGGACACCGCCAAGAAAAATCTTTCTCAACCCGTCTGTTTTCCTGTATGTACATCTAGTCTTTTGTATTGCCGCAGCTCTCAGGGAAATAAATAGAGAACAGTTTTCAGCTTCAAAGCAATGACAACATTAGTTTGACCGTTGGAGCAGGAGACCTCACTGGTTCAATAGAAATGGCGGGACATGAAAGTTAATGCTGCTTCCACCCAGTGAACGTCACAGCTGATAAGAGTTGATAGCAACTTCGGGCAGACAGACTGATGAGGCCTGATCCATAACAGACTGTGATAAAACTGTTACTCATAACTGTGAAACATGATAAAAGAAAGCCAACCAGCATATAGTGAATGCAGCAGAGCGAAAGGGGTCAAAGAAGTGTCTCAGTCAGTTAGACTCAGTTAACCATTACATGTACTTGTCTGTGTTTACCAGATTGTGTAGCATCTCTAATCAATAGTCCCTTTCATGCATTGAATAGGGAATTTTTGAATGAACCCATCCAGCAAACGTCTGTCTGGGTTTGTCACTCAACCATCTGCGGCCTCCACAAACAGACTACATTTTCTCCAAAGACAATTTCACTGACAGCTCCTGCAATTAAATGACATCTACTAGTTATATCTCATAAATGTCCTAACTCTAATCCAAACTATGGAGGCACAAAGTTGAAGTTACGGTACTTTATCTGTCACACATATCAGCTGACTACACATCCGAGTCCAAGCCACTTCCTTGCTTGTACTGATGGAGGTCAGATATTGTGAAACAGTCTCTCAAGTGAAAGCTGATGACTGTCAGTGGCAGATGAACTAAGTGTTACATGATGAACAAAAACACATCTGCTGGGTTGACAAGATGTTTAAAAACTGCTAACTTCTTAGTCTAATCCTTCTCCTTTTTGAACATCTCTCTCTCCCTCTCTCTCTCTATCGTCAAGCAGAAGCTATGGTCCATGAGTAGTCATGATGACGGACCTGAGAGCCTAATATTTAGAGTAACAGGAGCACACAGTGTCGAATCATGACTTTGTATGGTCAGGCAGGAGAAGACACAGACAGCATGTGTTTTGTGTTCGTGATGCTTAATGGTAGCATCACAATTTTTCATTTACACGTCTACCTCTGTTGATAATACCTTCAGCTCTTTCTAATATGAGTACACTAACTGAGTCAGGAGTTTTAGCTGGAATGTGTCAAATATGGATGTGTGAGACTGAAATAACACAAAGCAGGTTCTTGCTGAGTAAGAGCATACATACTTACATGCATAGGTTTAAGGATGCAGTAGGCAAAATTTCACTTATGAATACCAATGTTGTCATCTAGATTCACAAAGTGTAGCCATGAAGGCACTCTACCCAAAATCTACCCAAATCAAACAGACACTCATCTGAAAAAATCAGTTGGTTAACTGATTAGTTGATCAACAAAAAAAATTATTAATAATTTTACAGAAACAATTTATCAAGAAAATATTGGCAGATTAACTGATAATTGTTAATTGCAGCCTTACACTCACCTATGTTCAGATTCTTGTCATCAACTAGACTGAAGCTACAAGATAACTTTCCGATAAAAGTTTGAAGTACTCAAAATGGCTCTGGTTGGTCTGAGAAGGTGAAGACATTTCAGATCAAAACTACAAGACAGCATCTGCGGGGTATAACGGTGACCTTCCAGACCTTTCAATCGCTGCCCACATCTTCAAATCTTTCAGCAGCTCAAATGGTTCTGCTGTTGTGATGGCTGTTTCCACAGTAGGAAAAAACAAATGCCATTCAGAGCTCTGCCTGGACTGACGATGGGGACGTCATCTTCCTGTGCCACCCACCAGAAAATGGCAAAAACTACCACAAAATGACAAGTGTGCATGAGATTGTCACAGCTGCACAGGTTGTTCTAAGGATTGGACTTGAAATACTGCTGCTAGCAAGCATTACCACAGCTTCCACGAGGACTGAAAATGATTAGCAGGACGGATACATCATTCACTACTGAATGGCTCAGACAAAAACCAGCTAAAATGAACATGACAAACAGTGAAGCTAAACTCTTTACCTCTTGAAAGTATGACAAGGTCAGGTTTTTATAATCTGGTCCTTAAAAGAGAACATCATTGCCTTAGAGGCTATAGATGAGGTCACTGGTGAGAAATCATGTTCAAAGCAGTAAATCAAAACTGAGCCAAAGCATGTCAAAATCAAACCTGCAACAAACTCAATCCAGTCTCCTCTCTTTTATCTAACCCCTTTATACTTTCCTGTTGAGTAGTTTGAATACGTAAACACTACCTGCTTGATAAAAGCCAACACAATAGGCCGGCTTTCAACACAAGCAGTGTTAAAAATGACTCAGACAAATGTTTTATCAAGAATTTCTCCCAACAGCTGCTGGGAAGAGCAAGCTGAAACTCAATCCTCCACAGTGCTCCTTGTTATGGTCCAGTGCCTGCCATCAGCCCCAGACAGGTCAGAGGCGTTTGGATTCAATCTACAGTCTGAAAGTACGCCTCAGGGACCACAGCCACGCTCTCTCTGATGTCCATTCACAGACAGCATTCCTCTGCTCACACATGTAGCCGTGGTACAAATAATGGTCTGTCTGTGTGACATCTCTGCCTTCTTGACAGTGGCATTCCTCTGGTGAAGGACAGGCGGCGCTGAGAGAATCAATGAGGAAGACTGTGATACGGTAGCACTTGATTCACAAGATTTTTTCCATCAATGTGTTAAAGCACCTTATTTCTGGATTTATATATGGAAGTTTATGGAAGTATTTGATTCATGGTGAAAGACAAATCACCATCTTGTTACACATGGCTAAAATGATCAGAGATTCAAGTGAAAGAGTTGTATTATTAGACTGAGAGCAAAATGTGTTCAAAAACCTGCATCTATCTGCCTTCCTGACCCCTCTGTGACTTGCTGCTGCAGCTCATATGGTTTTGAATAGACAAGTCTGGTGTTGTCTAAAGGTGGAGCAAGGCACATCTGTGAGTGTTTAGTGATCTTTATCAAAGTCCGTGTTTAGACTGTGAATGACCACAGTTCAGCAAATAGGCCTTATAATGTTCCTCTGTGTGTATGGTATATGTACTGTTGTCAGTATGGCTTTGGTATGAATACCAGGTCGGGTTACTTTACAAAAAGTTTTGACAACAAACATGAAACGTACATAAAACATACAACTGGAAATAACTTAGAATGTTTAAATCTTCATTTCAGCATCTTCCCTCACATCAACCTCTGACAAATGTCTTCATAACAAGAGCAACTACAGCATGTGTTTCCAGCTGAATGTGTGTTGCTGATGCACAGCTTGAAAAAAATGACAGACAGGTCAAAACAAATGAGAATATTTCATGCTAATGGAACTAATGGAAGTTAAAATTCACCAGTCAGTAAACATGCAAGTTTAACAATGCACTCCATTCTAATGCATGATTGTGTTGCATATAACAAGAAAATCAGCCTAATTAATGAGTACCAATTCTGAAAAACTGCCCCATGCATCAGACAAATTAAACTGGAAGTAATTGTGATAGCTACCACAACTGGTTTCTCAGTGGTTACTTGTTTCATGCTATTAGAGGTTAACCACACATTTCTGATGAAAACAGAAGTGCACATTGATCCAACTCCTGCATGACAATGTGAGCTTGTATGTTGTTGCTTAAATACTGTCATCTCAACACTATCCACACAGCATCTTAGATACATATGATGATAAACAATTCAAACACACCAACTTTCATTTCAGTTGTTCAAACTTCACTGCAAGCATCTTTACACGTACAAATATAAACAAACAAACACAAAAGAGTCCGTTAATAAAGATGCCTTTGTTACACTGCCCTTCATTTTAATTGACTGCTGTGAACCAGACTGTGCAGAGACTGGAACTGGGGCTGCAACTAACAATTACTTTTTATTATCAATTAGTTGTCTGGTCTACAAAATGTCAGGAAATTGTGATAACTATTCCAATATGAGGTCTTCAAATTGCTTGACTTGTGTAACCAACACTCCAAAACCAAAAGATGTTAATTTTATTATCACATAAGACAAAGAAAAGTAGCAAATCCTCATAATTGAAAAAGTTACACTTGGCCTTTAAACTGCAAAAATAAACAAAATGATTAATTAAACAATTAATAAATTATCTACTAATTGATTCATCAATTGAGTTGAGCTGTAAATGAAACCCACACACCTTGCTTTATCCAAACTACATAAGACCATGTGTACATTTGGCCACACAATGCCAAATCACTCATCAGCAAATCCTCATGTATTATGTATACTGTGTGTCTCCAGACAGAATCATTAATGGACTTCTAGACATTCAATGACCCGGACAACTGAAATTCGAGCAGATTAAGGGTTGGTTTAGGGCAGATGTGTGATCACCTGGCACAACAACATCATCTGAGAAGTGATTCTGTGAAATTAGACAGTTTCACAGACAGCTTGGCCTGAAACTTGTTTCTTATAGCTGTGCTTTTTTTCCTGGTTCTCCTTCTCCGACTTTTTACAGTGTTTACATGCACTCTGTTACCGAACTGTGTCCAAACTATGTGATGCATATCTCAACTCACAATATAAACCTGACCAGCTGCATATCTACTTTAAGGATCTGACAGCTACATTGAGCAAAACACAATTTTGTCAATTCCGTGTGTCCCAGATCTGTCACATGAGGCATCCTGGTGTAATCATATTATGAATGCTGCACTAAAACATATGTGAAAAACATACAAAGTGAAAGGTGGTGTTCAACACAAGACAGCTTTGTTCATGCTGGGTGGGTCATCTGGTCGTCCACAAAATGAGTCGGGTGCCCATCCCCCCAGCACTGTTTGCCACCCGGTCAGCCAGCCGGCCCTCACCTGCTGCTGAAAGTCACATAGCTCTCTTAGTCCATGAGGTCCCCAAACGACTCAGCATGACTCCACATCCATTTCCTTAATTAAACCCCACCCAGACACCACTTTTCTCTCCAACAGGCTGTTGAAGGATCAGGAAGAAGACCTCGCTTCTGACTGCAAACACAGCATGTTTGAAGGAAACCCAACCTACATACAGAAATAACTCCCGTATCGAGCCAGAATTGGCCAAAATGCTTGTGACTGTACTTTTCAGTGTGGTCAAACTAAATGAGCGTTAACAGGTGAAGTCTGTTTTTTTATCTGTGCTTTTGAGACAAAAACAAAGCAAATGGCAGAAAAGGAATGTGTTCGATCTGACGCTCACATTTTGACCATCTGACATCCAGCTGACTGTAAAAATGGTTGAAAGGATTGATGTCTTTTTCCTACAAAAATACATGTGTTTAGCTCATGACTTAATTTTAATGACTATCAAAAAAGAAACAGGGATGTGATATTGAACTAGTTAAAGACTTAACCTTTTTTTTTACTTGACCATAATGAGACAGTTTAACAGAGGCAACAGGATGCAAATACTATGTTTATTGGTTAATATGATATTGATAAAAATCATTTGTGATTAATTATTAACATCCCAGAATGCTACATCACCAGTATCCCCAAAAAATAAATGAAGTGAAACGACTTCGCCAAACCTTTCTGTGGCATCAAAGTAGAAGGATAAATAAGAGCAAAGCAAGATGCGATCATTCTGACACACATAAACATGTTAAACATGTGCTTTAACATCTGAAACTCACACGGAAATCTGACAAATCAAGTTCTTATACATGTTATGTTCTCAGCAGATACAGCAGGCTGATTCTGGAAAGAGTTAAAGTTGTTTACCAAACTGCAAGACCTGTTTGTCAGTCATATGGAGGAGATCCCGATCTCCCAGCCCTCCCCAGAGAGATGAGATAACACATTCCATCTGCACTAGCTCCATACGATGTCGTGGAAAAACGACGTAACTGAAATATGGGCTGCCTTTTCCACTTCTTTCCAACATGAACCCAGAGTTCATTCAGTCAGTTTGATGTGTAGGGAGTATGACAACAATTTTGGACCTGAAAACTTGTTGAAACCCAGGACAGTCGAGTTTTAAACAATACCCAGGCTTTTTTACTTAAATAAGCTGTGTATTAAGAACTTACTGAGGCAGAAATCAGATTATGTTTTGTATTTTTTCTTAAGAAAACACTTCTCAAGTGGTTGCTTGAGAATATGTGGTTTTCAACCTTTCACCACAGAGGACGGAGCCATGTAGGGATAATGTTTGAACCATGATCATATATCGATAAACACACCCCCTCCCACATGCTTCGTCTGGCCATTCCCCATGACTCATATATGACAAGTTGGGGTAAAAAGCCTGGTGTTGAGTAACACTGAATGACCCTTCAAACTGCCCCGGACACTCCTAGCAGAGTGCTCACTGTGTTTAAACATCACAATAATGTAACTAAGGGAAGTGACTCAGATCTACAGGGAGCCGGCTCTGGTCTACAGACATGTCTGCCCTCATGACTACAATTACCAGGCCTGGTGTGTATTATCTGCACCCATGTGACCTGTATGCACTGCACGAGATCAAAGACATACATGTTTCACACCTCGATACGGTGCCGTTGCTATGTCATTATGATACTGTCTATAAGCAAAGACAGGCCGGTAATTAACTCAAGGCACTTTATTCCCATCTCACTAAATTAGGCCTTGCAGCAAGAACCTGGTCAGCGCAGATTACTAGTTCAACAAAGCAAGCTTCTCCCTGAGATTAACAAGGGAGAGAAAAAACACCCCCCCAGGCTGCAATTCCTTTACAGGAAGTGAACGAGGCAGGCAAGACCAATCTTGTTCAACTTACATACTGCACAGTCAACAGTCCTGAATCAGGGCTGTGGGCATGGGAGAACAAGAGACTCCAGATCCTGGTTAACCAATCCAGCCCTTTTTTAGACATCTACATCTTACTGTATCCTCAACCACAGTTTACACAGTCCATAATGCAGTCTGACCAGACTTGTTGCAGGATATTCTTTACTTAAGATTATATGTTTGGTTTTCTTCTTCATGCCTGTAAGTAACTCACACTTCAAGTAAAAGCTTCCTTCGTATATGGACAAACATCTGCATCTGCAAAGGTTTTTGGACAAATTGAGAAAAGCCTGGAAGGACAAACGGACCCAGGTGATTTAGCAGCATTCCTAAAGAATACCAGGTGTCTTTGAAACGCAAGCTTCACTTTCCAGTAAAGGAAAACAAAGGTGATTGATGATTTTGAAGACTTGAGACAATATTACACACCAAGTGCTCATTTTCTCACAGTGTTACTCATTGAGATTTCTTTTGAGTTTGAAAAGCTGTTCTCTGTTCCTATAAAGGAAAGAGCCACATATATCCTTTGAAGAGACTAGAAAATCTGTATAAAGTTTTTAAAAAGTGGAGTCAGATGATTAGATGTGAAAGATGAAGCACAAAGATGTTAAAAACTGACTAGTGTGGCTATTAGTTTATCCTTAAGGGATTTAAAATAAAAACTACTGTATTGTAAAATATGACAACATGATTTAAAACTGTGTTAATAGTTATCCAGGACTGATAAATCACCATCGCCTCAGGCTTTAAAGACAGAAACTGCCCTCTTTGGTCAAACAAAGCAGCTCAATGGCCGACTTTCGTTACAAAAACCCGGATTAAGACTTATTGATAGACAGACTTAAGGTGTAATCTAATTTAACTCAAATCTTTGTGACTTTAGCTTATGAAGATTTGTTGTTTGGTTTTCTTCTCCATGTATGTTTTGTCCAAAAGTTTTGAAGTCTCTGAAGTAAGTCGGACTAGTAAAAGCTCTCTTCATGTACGACACAAATGTTAAACAAAACGTACATGAAGACAAAGGGATATTGAAGGCATTAGTCAATACTGAACACCTAATGCTCACTTTCTCTTTAACGGTGTTGAGCTTCTTTTTGGTTTAAAATCTGTCGTCTGTTCCTCTAAAGGAGACTAGAAAATGAGTTTAAAAGTGTAAAAAAATGGAGTTAGATGTGAACGATAAACCACAAAACTCCTGCTTTTAAAAACTAACTAGTGTGGCAATTAATTTATCCCATTGTTGAAATACGACAACATGGTTTAAAAGCTGTGTTTAGAGTTTTTCAGAACTGATAAATCTCATCTTCTCGGACTTCACATATGTACAAACACACATGTTAAAAGACAAAACACACATGAAGACAAAGGGATTTTGAAGGCATTAGTCAGTATTGAACACCAAGTGCTCAGTTTCTCTTTAACAGTGTGGAACTTTCTTTTCAGTTTTACATCTCTGTTCCTATAAAGGAAAAAGAGTCACAGATGTTATTTGAAGAGATTAGAAAATCACATAAAACTTTAAAAATGTCAGACGATTAGATGTGAAAGGAGCTCCTGTTAAAAACTGACTTAGTGTTGCTTCTACTTTATCCCTCATGGACTTAATTATAACCTCCTATTGTATGAATATGACAACATGATTTAAACCTGTGTTAATAAATAATATATCTCTCAGACTTCCCTCTTTGGCCACAGAGCAGATCAATGGCCTACTTTCTGTACAAAAACCCACATTGAGATATGTTCAGAGACATATTTGTGGGTTAAACCACCAACATTTTCACATGTGATGTTGTTAAAAACCGTCCTGCTTAATTAAGGGGATTAGCATGAACTGTCTTTGAGCTGTTAGCTTAGCATCGTTCTCCACACCCAAACTTTGCTCCTCTCTTATCGTTGAACAGTTTTTCAGTCGTTTTAAACATGGCAGACTTGATTAATGTAGGTTAAAATAACGACACTTACCTTATATTGATGCTATACAGTTGTTTTTGTTGTTTTAAAGCAACATTTGCCCACAAAAAATCTCCTTATGTGAAGAAATAAAAACGGTTTGTGAAGCGAAAACTAGCTAAAACAGCAGCGAAGGTCCGCTTTGTGTTCAATAACCGCAGCGCACCGACTTTACGTTTCCGCTCACAACGCGTTAGGAGTTAACTTATAAAAACTGGAATTCAATCATGCGGGATATGTTAAAAATCAGGTAAGGCCCGAACACGTTACAGCCGATGATCCGCTGCTGCTGCCGCTGGCTCGTTATTTTATGACTCAGTTCAATAAACCTCTTCTTCTTATTTTAGACCCCGCCTCCGCCGAGAGCCGCGGCACGTCGAGGGCAAACAAACGAGCAAACACAGCGGTGAACCCGCACACATACACATACGGAGGTGAAAACAAACATAAACAACATAATGGATTTAAGAAAATAAACTTTTTAGCAAATGTCTTCATATCTGGACATTTGGGAGAAAGTAACTGACTTTACTCAAGTATTGGACTTAATTACAGTTTGAAGGTACTTGTTCTTTACCTGTCCAGGGGCCCGGACCTCCAGGGGCCCCTAGAACCCACCTTTACTGTGTCATTGGTTTGTGCTAATTAAAATGAAAATGTTTTGAGGAATACAAACCACTAAAGGAGCTTCAATATCATGTAAAATGATAAGGGCCTCGAGGTTGTTCCTGCTTTATTACCTGATAATTTAACACCATACTTGTTTCACTTTTGTGCTTATTATATGTTGCATGTTCCTGTATTGCTTCATGGTTCATCCTCAGAGTTGATTTGGACCAGGTAAAGTTAAAGTTAAATATAATATCTTTTATTGCATTACATTTATCTGTCTTGTATAGTGCACTGAAGTTACCATAGCTTATAAAATAACACTGACAGAAGTATTCACTATAAGTATTCAGATCTTTGAGCCAAGTAGAAATAAATAAAGTAAGTAAAAGCAGCAGTATAACATTGGAAAAACTCCATTACAGAACAGAAGTATTATCAACAACACATATCCAAAAAGAAGATACCCCAGTGAATGTACAACTGAGTTTGAGACACTGTGGTATTATTACCTTTACTGAAATAATAATAATCTGAATACTTCTTTCACCCAGTGCTTTTGGAGCTATTTTAAGTGAACAACCACGTGTTCATCTGCGCTGTTTTCAGATGTGCAGGGAAGTTACCCCTCACCTTCACTTCCTGTGCAAACTGAGGAAGCAGCGCTCTGATACAAAGTTCAGTTTCAGCAGACACACATATGTTGAAAAAAAAGACCCAGCTGAAAAGGAGCTAAGAGCTGATGGCTACTGAACTTCCCACATTTAGCTTCTATAACCACTGTAATGTGTGTGATGAGCCTGTAGCAGCTGATGCTGCCAGCTGGCCGAGTGACACATGAAGTCACCATTACACATCTTTACATCACTGGACAACCATCCTGCCACGTTCCTCTGATAATCTGTTCCGGGAGTATCCATATCAGTTTCACACACATTCATAACACGGAAAATCCAAACATAACCGCAGGCCTCTGATGACCGCAGCTCGACTTAAGGGCTGAGATACGAGACAGTGTTTGCTGTTTTACTTTCCCCTGTAAGATATTCTAAATCAGCCTGGAAACGCACACACGATGGTGGCTTTACTTTTCTACATCTTCCCAAAAATCTGTTGGATAAATCCATTAATGGACAAAAATGAGCTGTAGCTTCCTCCTATTTGTTCTAATTTTATTGAATTCAAAAGCGTTTAGGAATATGTGTGATCTAGATTTTAACCCCTCTCCAAGATAAGTGGACCACATCATGCAGGAACACCTTTAAGGCTCATATCATTTCAGTCCATGTGCTTTAGTGATGTCAAAACATTGCAGCTAAATTAGCACAAAGCAACTGACACACTGATAGATAATCCAGCCATTATGTGAGATGAGTTATTAATTATAATGTTTGTCACAATTGCAAACCTGAGGAAAAGCTTTGGTATGTTCAGGTGAGCTGGCTGTGTGCAGACCCAGGGGGCAGCAGAGGTCAACGGTGGAAGCAAAGGTACTTATGGTGTTTAAGTTTAATACACATTTACAATTTGTGTTTGCACTAATCTGTGTCACGTCTTATGTTCTAAACCATTAATAGTACAAGTTACATTTGCTGTTCTTAGCTCCAGTATTGCTTCACAAACTACAACTTTTATTTTGACTCCACAGATCGACAAACACGTCTGCTTCAAGACTGTTGTATAACCCAAGCTATTTCTGTGGTCGAAGGGTGATACAAAGGTGACTGCACCAAAACCCCCTTTGTAACACAAAACAGAGAAACCAAAAGAGCAGAAGTGCAGACACTGAAATCAGCATGGTATGGGAAAGCGGTATAGTGGCACCAATTTGTGCAGGAAACCACATCTAAACCGAAGCCACAAGACTGAAGTTCACATGAGAGCAGAGCGAGCTGAGCCGAGCTGAATGTTGCTCCTAAAACATACTCGCTGAGCTGAGGAAGACAGTTTGATGAGAAATATGATGCGTTTAGTTTGTGTCTTTAAATCATGCTGCTGTTATACATAAATGTTTCAAGATGCAGTGCTGCCTCTCTGTGGTCAAAGTGTGACATGGCATGCAGACAGTGACAGTAATTACTACGCACATGATGTGAATGCCAATCCATGTTTAAGACTGAGGTTTTGTTTATGTCCGAGGATTTCAACATTTCATCTTTATCCTGGTCCCAGTTCCACACTTCATAATTCTCAGCAGGTTGAGCATGTAGTGAGTTCACACAATACTCCAAAAGTCTGTATGCAGATTAAATTAATGGGATTTTTACTGCAGAGGAGCCACTCACACATGCAAATTGTGAATAGTGGCGAAAGCAGCTCAAGAAAGATTTTCAAAAATGAGAAAAACAACACACACAATCCTCCTCAGCAGATCGGTCTCTCTGAGGGAGGGAAGAAACAGGAGAAGAGCTTTTACTTAAAACATTTATTTGATCCAATTCTTTGGAATGTAATAGTCAATGATCAGAGTCTGAGACAACAGAGACGGATGAGTCTGGGTGCTGACCAGAAAGTCAAAGTACAAACAATACTTTTAGTCACTTAAGGCCTCACTGCTTTTCCATTTTTTTACTTCCTTATTTCCTTTCTTGTTTTTTTCTGGATCCGAGACAGCAAAAATTACAGAAGCAGTATTGAAAATAAAACATTTTTTCTTGTCATACAAAGAAAAATAAAAACAATAGCACGTACATCAGTGACAAAAACACAAGGTGATATTATACCAAGTAAATAAAATTGTTACGCTTCAAAGAGACGCATATAAGCTTTTTCAAGAATGAAAAACATCTCTGTAAATTGTACTTTTCAGAATTATAACATTGTCATCTGAAACTGTGTTAAAAAGAAGCAACAATAACACTGTCCTCTCCTTCTGTCTTTCTCTCTTTTCATAAATCAACATCATAAACACAGATTTTTTTTTAAATATATCAGTGCAACATTTGTTTTCACATCTAGTGCTGCAGCATCCTTTCTTGTTTAAAGGGGAAGGAGCTTTATTTGACGTCTGGCTGAAACATTAGAAACACATTCTGTCAGACTGAAATAACATTTTGATGCCTATAATCCTGGTCTGGTTCTTTTGCTGTAAACATATGTAGCTGATATTTTTCTGAGAAAACAATTAAACCAGTGTGATTTTTCATGAAGATCTCAACAGAGCACCTTAACCTGATTGGAAACATTTTTCTCGGTCGTCACTAAAACCAGCTGATTTAAATTGAGGAGGGGGATGTCCTTTACAACAAAATCACGTCGTCTTAAAGGAAAGAGCTGATGCTGTATTGACAAAGTCTTCACATTTTGAGCTCACGTGATGCTACATTAAAAACGGGCAGATTTAACTTCCACAGTGCAGAGCAGCAGGAACCACAATGGGATTGTTCTCCCAGCTGCCAGTGGGAATAGGTCAAACGATCACACCTGCTTCATGGCTTTTTAATCTGTGTAGGTAAAGTATTTTATAGATCAGTTTTGTCCGGCATAAAAGAACATGTCCTCTCAATGATCGCAGAGTGAACATAAAACATCTGTTGGAGGTTGACAAGGTTGTTCGCTGATGCAATGAGTTAGTGACCGGGTGAAATTTCTGGCTTTCAAGACTCAATCCTCCCACCTATACAGTGCTATGAACAAGTGACCAGTATCACAACACAGTTAGCTACAAAAGCTAAAACACAACAAAGCAGTATTATTAGTACAGTATTTATAAGGCTCGTCCTTTTCAGTTTTTAGCAAATGTTTCACTGAAAAATACCCAGAATTTTCAAAAAGGAACCAAGCGTTTACACTGATGATCATCCAGGATCTTATGTCCTCACAGACGTTGTTAAGAGGTCACTGTAGATCACAGGAAATAAGATCCTTCTGCAATGTTGACAGCTAATAAAATGCTCCTGCAAATAGATGATGAGTACAATTGGGATAAAATGCAAATAGAGTCCAACAGGAAAGAATGAAGAAACATGAAAAAAGTGTTTTTCACTGCAAACGACTTTTTTTAAAACCCAATTTTCAGATTCTTTAAAATATCATTAATGAGCTCTACGGCTTCAAAAGACATTTCTGTTGGCTCTGATTAGCGAATAAACTCATCTTTAATATGAATATGTGACTTATTGTGTGTGTGTTACTTCCAGGCTGCTTCAGCTCAAAGGAAATGTGAGGCAAGAACCGGACGGCGTGATCAGCTGCAATTCGTCACCTGTTGTGGTTGTTAAACATCATTTTGCTCCATTGAGGATGCTTCAAAGTTTTCTCCTCTGATAGTCAACACAGGAAAAACAGTGACAGAGCTCAGCATTGTCATGGCAAACGTTAATTCTCATTTTCAATCAGAGACAGTCGGCATTCAAAGCCTCCACGTCCCGTCAGCGCAATGAAAGCCGAAGAAGAGACACCTGAAGTCTTTCTGATGGGCCGCTGGACACGTCTGGGTAAAGGTTTCACAGTCGTTTCGTGTGCCAGTGAGAAACATTAACATAAAATATTTCAATCCCAATGATCCATCCTTGACGTGCTGACGTCATCCTAGTGGTTCTGAGGTTGTCCGTTTTACCCTGTACAAAAAACATCACTTCTCACGAGGCGTTTCTGAGGAATTCTCCATAATCTCACTTCCATCGTCATAGAAACCTTCTTGTTCCCAAAAACAAAACTGACAAAAATGGCAACCAGATCACGTTCGTAAAAGAAACACAGGCAACAGGTTTGTGTCTCTGTCTGTTCAAGCTAATATTTCCTGTACATTTTCTGAATTTAGGAGTTTAGAGCGAGTTTGATTCCAACACAGAAAGGATACTGCGGCACTGGTGTCTTTTTCTATAGAAAAGGGCGCTCAAATATATTAAAACCTATGTACAATATGTTGGATGTGTCATGTGCCATGAAAATGAGGCATTCAGGGCTCCTACACATTTTCCATTCTGAAAGTTTTTCCAAAGCTTTCCAAAATGTTAACTTGGATTTTAACATTTGAATCTGTGTCAGTGTGACTGTCATCAAGGCAAGAAGATCTTCAGATCTACACCAACACTTGTGATATCTGACAGCACACTACAACAAGTTAGAAGATTGTAGTTGTACAGCCACAATCTGGAAAAGTACAAAATTCATTTTCCGGACTTTTCCACATGTTTGTGTAGGAACCCTGGACGGAACGCCAGCCGATGAGAAAACAACCAGCAGAAAACAAGGCAACAGAAAAACTGGAGGAAACGAAAAAAGGCACTGTCGGAACTAGACACAGGTCACGATGGTACCCGCCTTCGCACACACACACACACAAACACACACACACACACACACACACACACACAAAGAAAAAAAGATGCTTGCACTTCATGTATACAGATAAACACGAGTATAACACACATACACACCTACAGCTTGACACATACACACCTTAAATGCAGATGTATATGAATGTGACAGGTACACACACACACGCACACATGCACGCGCGCACACACACACACACACACACACACACACACACACACACACACACACACACACACACACAGGGACATAGAGCCAGATATCAGAATAGAGATTTTCACATCCTCGACTCTGTCTGTGAAACTATGACTATCTGAAAAAAGACAAGGAGAACAAATCAAAGAAATCAAATCTTATCTTTCCGAAAAAGTACACAAACGATACTTTCATCTGAATTGGTCTCAACACCAGCATATGATTACATGAAATCAACAAAGCACGCCAAAAAACAAATAGAATCCTTAGTTTTCTTCTTTTTTTTGCTGTACAGATTCTTTATACACAGTGCCCCCTGCAGGTCAGTCCCTTCCACTGCCGCTCCTGAGAAAAAAAATTACATTGGCTCACTTTCAGCCCACCCTGCCGTCCCATTGGTGGCTTCAGCCCTGTGTTCCTCCCACTTGATTGGCTGCATCACGTGTCCGTGCGGAGCAACCGCAGCTCCGTCCCTCTTTTCGCCTCACGCCTCTGAATAGTTATTCTGTCCGTTCATCTTGTCCTTCTTTAGCTTCACGCCGTCCACCAGCTCAAAGTTATAGTTTTCCAGGGCGGATAAGTTCCTGTCTGTCATGCTGCCCTGCGAGCAGGCGCAGTACAGGACCACGCCACAGATGGCGCCCAGGAAGACGCCCAGCGCGGACATGGCGATGATGGTGATGAGGATGGGGTCCAGGGTCTTCAGCATGTTTCCGGGGCCTCCGAGGTCGCCGTTTTCCTGTAAGAAGGGGTCCATCGCTGCAAGAGAGACAGGACACGATCAAGTATGGTTCAAATGATGTGTGAGCACAGGCTTAAAGAAGCATACCGGTGTTTTAGCATTTCTTAGCAGTTCTTTAATTGTTTGTCACATATTAGTTTGTGAATGTTTTTGGGGGCAGACTCTTAAATCTCGTATCGTCTATGAACGCACCACCAAAGAACAGGCTTCAATACAAACTCACAGATAATTCAATATAACTTTAAGAGAAACAGGTTAAGATCAACTGCTTGTTGTAATGGTCCTTTAAGATGTCAAATAACTTCACTTGTGTGACTTTTGCTCGGAAAATACAAACAGACAGACTTGATTTTCCATAAAGGAAAGAAACTTCTATCCTTATTCTGATGTACGTTTAATGTTCCTCACTGTCATCCAAAGGGCTATTTGTCTGCTAACGCCACAGCTCAGGTCTGGCCAATGGCAATTCTACCATTTGTGACTTCACTGTGTCGAGCCAAAAAAAGCCCGTGGAGATGCGCCCACAAAAAAACAGAGTCTGTGCAACCGAAATGAACATATTGACACAGTAAAGACAAAAGTGGCGTCAGCAATGCACTTACGTAGGATGAAGATCTCAGTTGGTGGAGACGTGGGAGCTTCTGGATCTGGAGGGATTAAGACAAATTTACTAGTTTTGTGTTGTGTTCAATCTAATAGAGGCTACTAGATTAAACACAGCACAGAACTAGTCCATGTAAATCTAGCTGACTAACAATACAGTACACACCCTTGCAGTCCTCAGCATGGAGTTCGTCCAAGATCTGGATGTTGTCCACAGCTATGTGACCCGCGCTGCGCTTGTCTGCGACGCCTTCAACGACCACCTGCAAATGACAACGCGCGGTCAGTCGCACACATTCACTGAGACAGGAAGTGAGGTCAAGCATCAAACCACCCAACTGGACATACATAACATGATCTCATAACATGAACTGAATGAATTTATGCCACAGAAAATCTCCTCCTGTTTTAAGGGGTTACACACTAAAAAAGTAGGGAAGCACTGTTTTGTACGATTCAGCTACACAGTTCTGCTCATTTACCTGAAAACAGCTTAGTCACTTTTTTTCCTTTTTTGTCATATGTAGGAATAAATAGACATGAACTGAGAAAAGTAAAGAATTGCCTCTGAAATCACAAACAAGACTCACACCTGTTGATAAGTGATCATATCATTTTCAAGTGTTTGACACGTCCAGGACTCTGCATTACCTGATATGAGACACTCGAGTGTGGCAGTAAAACTCGTCCCTCCCTCCACCTCCTGCCCTGGTGACCACTGACCGTCCACAGGATCTGCCCCCCCTCCGCCTCCTTCCTCTGCTTGATGTGAAGCGACCCGGCATGTTCGCCGAACATGTGATACCAGAAGGACATGCACAGGTCGGCGTCCGGCGCCGTGATGGGCAGGCTGGCCAACCTGGCCACCTTCTCCTCTTCATCATCGTCTTCGCCGGTTTTGCTCGGCGTGTCCGTGTCACTCAGCTGCATGTAGATGAAGTTCCCTGGTCCGCCTGCAGGGGGCAGCAAAAGACAAGGTAAGAAGTGGCTGTGAGTTGGGTTGAAGGCTCCAGACACGTTACTTAAGATAATTTCAAAATAGCTCAGTAATTCTGTTTTCTGTACGTTTTGAATGAAACAAGTTTTAATATGACTGATATCAAATGAAAGGTTTCCAAACCTCTCCAGGGTTCATTATACATTCACTTTAGTGCTTTCATTGCATACTGTAAATACCTGACTGTTCAGTGTTTCACTCTCTTTCCATAAAGTAAAGACGCCATAAAATCAGTGTGATTGTTTAGTATCAAGCATCACAGACTCTCAAAGACGTCAAACTCGAGGACTTCACGGGGTTTCTGGTGAAGGACTCAGTATCAGCATGCTTCAGGAGACGATATGACTTGACATCAGAGCAGACTCATTTTTTACTTGTGATCTGGTTAAGTCAAGAAATCAAGGTGAAACCATTCGTTTCAGAGCCGCTGCTGTCGCCACAAAAAACATCCATCACGGGAGGTTTGAATGGAGGGAAGGCCAGAGAGCCAAGGCACACTGATAAATGTGAGGGCTGTGTTTTTTTTAAGAAGTCAAGTTTTTCAAGGCCGTCCATTCAACACGTTAAAAGGATCAAAGCTTGTGTGAGTTCTGCTCTGCTCCATTCAGGCCTGAGCAGCAGCTGATTCACAGGAATACAAGTTCTGCTTCTTTGAGTTTCTTTGCAGTGATGCTGATGTTTTCACTTCTTCTGGTTCAATTTTATGGATTTAGACAACTTGAGTATTTGCAGGTCTCGTTTTTACAATTAGACATTTTATTCATGATTGAATCATCACATCTCTGTTCATTTCAGATTTTCTTGCATATTTTGTGGTATCTCTCATATGTTATTATTGTTGTCTTTTCTTATTAGTGCCAATACGATATTATGCATTAAGTTCAGTTAAAGGTTTGATTTATTCAGCCATAAAAAATATTACTGATTATTAAAGTTCTCTCATTCTAATCAACCAATGCTAATTAACAAAACACAGAAACTAAACAATGACATAAAAACACATTAAACTATATTATTAAAAACTAAATTAAACAAACAACAGTCTGAACTTTATTTTGAAAGTTCAGGCAGACTTCCTATGAAAACACTATTTTTGGAAGGGATGTCTAATGATTATCTGAGGATGTCCTTGATTTTAATCTTGTCTCAGTGTTTCCTATAAAACAAGCTCAGGCTTTATTTACACTGAGAAGTCGCCCAGTCTGAACGAATGTCACCTGAATATCTTCAGTGTTTACGCCCGGAGAAGTTCCCATCATTATGGATCAGATTAAGACTTATCTCCCTCCGTGTTTGTTCTGACCATCTGAGCGGCTCCAGGCTGAACATAACTTTGTGACAGTTTGACCAACTCTTTGTCCTTCAGAGTAAGAATCAGGATTCCAACGGGAATTTCTTATTGCATCGTTGGCATCGTGACCTCATTGTGGAGCTGCTGTGAATTCCCAGCAGCTCAGACCGGACAGTGTTATTTAAAGTGTACAGTAGTTAAAAATACAGTATCACGAGGAGCTTCTCCCAAAGCGTCCGTCGAGTGCTGCTGGAGGCTGAACACGAAGGTGAGCGCACGTCTCGTACCTGTGTGGTCGAGGGTCGGTCCTCTGTGGACGGCGGGGGCCCCGTTGGTCTGGATGAGCCACTCGGCCCCCAGCCCGGTCTCTCTGGTCCAGCCGCAGAACGACGAGTAGTCGAAGTTGCAGGCGAACCACACGTACGCTGCAACGAAGGGAGAAGAGAAGTTTATTGATAAAGGAGGTTTTCTGCGAAGATGTTTCACGGTTGAGAGAAGAGTCATGTCTTCTTGTACCCGTGGTTGTGACTTGAGATTATTTTTCGATTATTTTTTCAGTTAGAAGATTAATTGTTTGATGTATATATTGGCAGAAACGAATACAAATACTCTGCCACTCTTCCAAATGTTCCAAAGGCTTGTGAAAGGCTGCTATGTGTCAACACATTCTCTGTTTTACAGAGTAAAAACTACCTTCATGTCTGACATTCACCTGCTAAATTGACTCCAGCTTAGAGAGACAGCCTGAAGAAGGAACTGCAAGCCTTGTAACATCAATATTAGAAAGCTGTTCCTGCTGTATTGTACACACCGTATAAATTGTACAGCCTGTGGAAAACACATCAGACCAAACAAAAGGCTTGTGCAGATGGAACTGGGCGAGAAAGACGGAGAGACAGTTAATTGTATATGTGGTGAATCGCTGCAGGGCACTTTCCTCCACAGGAACTGAGACGTCACCGCCGACAGAAAACAGCGCCAACACGTACATATGTTTGGGATCAGGACATCGAGAGAGAGAGAGGGATGAATGAGTGGAACGGAGGGACCTTCCACAGACAGAGGCATGGTGCCACCAACGTGCAGATGTGGCCCCCGCAAAAAACCCCAAAGAGAAAAAAACCATCTCCCTCCTTTCTGCCTGTGCCAGCAGTCGACTGGCGGCAGCGGTTCACCGCAGCATCCAGCGTCTCTGAACAGTGGACATGTTGTTTCTGAGAGGCTAATAGGATGCAGAGATGAGCGTGGAGCCGGTAACCCTCCTCCAACCCCGAGCTGTCTTCACGCGAGGCTTCGACTCGGCTAATTGAGACCCAAGAGGCCTTTATTCTCTCGCTCTTTCTACCTTCACTCTCCCTTCCTGCCTCCACCTCTTCATCCGTCTCACCCTCCCTCTTTCTCTCCCCGTCTTTGTCTCCCTGTCACTGCTCCTGTTCTTCTACCTTTCTGCCGATTCATCCCTCTCCTTCTTCGGCCGGCGGTTCGCTTACAAATGAATTGAATTTGGTGCATTCACAGGGGAAGATAAACTGTGACACGGCGCTGAGATGTTCACAGAGAAAATAAAGCCAGGTAACAAAAACACAGCTGCACTCGGCTTTAAATGTGGAGCGTATGCAGGCTCACTAACCTGAAATTGGTCGAACAAGTCATGCATTTTTTTGGAGTCTGTTTTCCCACCATGTGTCTCAGTTTTTACAGTGTGAACCTCAAATACCATGAACCGCTTTCCTCACTCTACTGCAGTGGTTCCCTAAACTTTGGGTTGAAAGACTAATCTGAAGAGGTCACAAGATGATTAAAAGAATAAGAAAGAAAAATATATTTCTGTTATACAAATCATAATTCACTTCACTTGACTTTCAATTCCCTTATTCCCTCTAATTTTATTCGTGAAATATTGGATATCTTCAACTCTTCAATCTAAGCACACAACCGAGGCCGTAACCTGCGAAGAGGAGTTGCAGGCAGATGTTTTTGGTTTTAAGGGGTCACAAGTGAAAAAGGTCAGAGCTGCTGCAATAATTCAAAAAACAATGCAGACAACTTTCGCTGCTGCATTTCACACCATTGCAATGTAGAACATGAGGTAAATGAAATAACCGGCATGTCGCAAATAACCGTTCGTCTTTTCAACACTTGAACTGCAAGAACATGAGATTTGTGTTCAATCCTAATGTTGAACACCTCCACTTTAAAGTTTACAGGAGAGAGCATGTAAGACAGGATGAGATGGGTGGAGAAAGAGAAAATATGAAGACAGGACAAAATGAAAATGCAAGACGAAAGGTGAGTAGATCAGAAGAGGAGACGAGAGGAAGGAATGAAAGAGGAGAAGAGTAAACATGGAAGCAGATTGCGGCCGACAGCCTCACCTGGTATGTCAATGAGGGGGTTGACCGCTGTGGTGCCTCCTGCTAGAGACAGATGGGAGAGTCAGAGCGGGGTCAAAGGTCAGCTGGTTTGGTCCCACCCACACAGATGCCAACGCATTCAACACACCTCAGTTTGTGAGAAATCAATATGTAGCTTTTATACCTTTCATGCGCTCTACATTCAGGAATGTTAAAATGTAAAAAAAAGAATCCAAAGGATGCAGTTTTTGCTTTTGGAGATGAATGTTTTTCAGAGTTCTCACAGAAAACAGGGACGATGATTTTGATTGAGTGTGACAGTAAAAGAGATGGAAAAAGAGAATTTTAAACATGGATGGAACAGTTTAATTTCATGTGGCATTTTTGAGTTGAGCAAAAAATAAAGATAAACAGAAAAATACACAATTAAGTCAAAACCTAAACAGAGAGATGGAAGATAAGGGAGAATTTTTAATGGTCTTTGTCCAGCTAGTTTCCCTTCTGTCAGAACATGTATATAGAACGAGATGAGTGCGATAGGATGAAAAAGAAAAAAGAGATGCAAGAGTGTTTAATCTCGCATCACTTCCCAAAACAAACTGCACAAGTCGACTTAGAGAAAATATTTTAAAGCAGAATTTGTTTTTTATATTCAGCATTTTTCCGACTTATTGTTTTGCCTCCAAAACAAATTGTCACTTAGTTTTGGGAAGTGCAACGTAAATAAAATCCTAAACTCAGACATAGTGAACCATAGTTGGGTGTTTACCCGTCGTTGTGTCGTAGTCATCAGGGGCCTCGGTCTCTCCGGCGCAGTCCTCCTGTCCTTCCTCGCAGTCGGCGGCCGGGGTCGTGCCGGGGACGGTGATCGGCGCCGTGGTGGTCGCTCCAAACGTGGTCATGGGAAGTGTGGAGGCGATGGGCGTGGTGGGGGGTGCTGTTGTTGTGATGTCTGAACAGGGAGATGGATAAAAGACATTTTCAAAATAAAAGCCATTTGCTATTTGCACACAAGTAGTTTAGATTACTCTCAGAGTTCTTCAGTCAATTAAAAAGAAAGAAGGATCGATCAAAAAACAGCATAAAGTAAAACCAGCTCACACAAGATAAACTCAGCAGTTTGCAATGTGTGTTAAAGTGTGAGTGACTGACTACAGAACCTGATTGCATCTACAAGGGTTATTGCACAAGTTTAGAACTGATGACCTTTTGCATTGCAAGAACTTTTCCAGAAACCCAACAGTGTTTTCAGAAGCTCAGGAACATTTCTTCCCTCTCCACCACAGGAACCAGGGTCAAAAACTAGTTGGTGTCCCTAAAAAGTCCCTGCTGATGGAGCACTGTTTTCTGATGGTCTAAGAACTATAAGGGCAGAGTTTGCAGTGTTAAATGTCGCTGACTGAGCAAAGGCAAAAAAGAAAAACAAGACGTGACGAAATATTTCTAAACAGAAAAATCCTAGAGGAAAAAACGAGAAAAAGGAACTGGGTGTGTTGTTGTCTCGTCACCTGCTTGTCAATGGAAAACTTGACAAGCATGTGGCAGAAATCCAAACAGGACTGTGCAGAAGAGGACTTTTGATGCAGTGTTTCAATGGGCTGATATGAAGCACTTATATGACCAGGAGCTAATTCCTTAAAGATACTAAAGATGTAGAAGATTTGGAGGAGGTTCATGTATCAATACAAGTAGATACATGTAGAAAAAAGTATATCTACATTGTTATAGCATCTGAAGCTTAATGAGACCTTTGGTCTGCCATTATTTATTCAAATGATATTACATGAATATCAGACTCTCTCACTTACGATCCTGCAAAACTCAAGTTGTCTTTCTGAAGACTGAAGAGCAGACACTCTTGTTTCCCATCAAGGAGCAAAGTAGTAATGACAGAAACTCTTGTATCTTCTTTTATTCTACGGCACAGTCGATGCCTGGTGATGTGTTTTTATGGAAATGAAGCAAATGGAACTTGAATGAGCATATGTAGGCCATGTAAAAAATCACAGATGGTGCGCGTGTAATTAAACTTTGTAAGGAAACGTGTTTTGAGTGGGATGGAGGTTTGCTCTCGCAGCAGCGTGTAAGTAGACGATTTAACTCAAAGCTTGAAGCGGCATCAGCAATGACATAAAAAAAAAAACGTGATTAAACTGCTGAAACTGATCTGCAGGCGTATTGTGAGCTTGTTAGTTTCTCCCGTGTTTTTGTGAGCTTCAGTCGCCGTCTTGATGTTTTTGTGGAAACAGGAAGAGACGTATTCACGCAGCAGAAACACTTTTTGAGAAGGAGCTGTCAATAAATCCAAATGAACTGCTGCTTAAGTGATCTTACATCGGCACCTTATATTAAAAAGGCTTTTAATATCAACTGTGCCACATTTTGATTATTCAATAGTATGAAATCAGCTCGTTCAGCCGCTAAGTGCACTTGTGATCAAAGCTTTATCATTATGAGTATTAATGAAGAGATGAACTGCTTCTGTGAGCATCAAGGTAAGAGACAGCTATGATTTGGATAATTGGACATGATTGCTAATGTGTATGTTTGAGCGTATGAGACGACGGGAGTGTTTATCTTTAAGGGTCCACATATGCATCTGTGTGCATTTTCCAGTACACATGTGGTTTGCACGCATGTGGGCGTGGACGTGTGTGTGTTTGCTCTCAGCAGCCTGATTAAAGTGAATGTCTCCTGTGACAGTGTGTGTGTGTGTGTGTGTGTGTGTGTGTGTGTGTGTGTGGTGTCTTTGTTCTCTCCTTCTGAAGTGAAACTCTGTTCATCTGGGACAGATACAGACAATCTGCTTCAAATACCACAATCCCCCCTTTTTTTCCTCTCTTTTTTCTTTTGCTCCTTCACCCCTCTCTCCAAATACTCTCTCTCTCTTTCTCTCATTCAGTCTTTCTATTCTTTAACTCATCCTACACTCTGTTTATTATTGAAGGCTGTTTTCAAAGTTTAAAGTTGTGAGGGTCTTTGGTGAAATTATTTTTGAACACAGTTGTGTCTTTTTATATGTTTGTTTGTTTAATGACATGAGGACTTTTTGAGGACTGTTTCTTATGTTTAAGGACTGATTTACTTTATTGGACTTTGGAGGAGGAGCAGGGTCACATTTATTTATATATTTAAATCCTGTGCAACAGTTCAGCTTAAATAAACTTTGCCATATAGATAAACAGAAAGACAATCAGCTGCTGAGATTTTGAAGTTTTCATGAGTTAATTAAAGGGTTCAAGACCTCCTGTAATCTCCTGTATGTCGTTTATCTCCTGTGTCCATTACTCCTCTCGTCTTCTTGTCTCTCCTGCTCTCATTCCTCCCTCTTCTCTACCTCCCTCCTCCTCTCTCCATCTCTCATCGTCTCTCCTGCTTTGGCTGATCCTTATCCTTCTCCCTACAGGGCAACCAGATACTCCAGAGAGCCTCCCCCCTCCTCCCTTCATCTGTTCCTCCCTCACCTACTGCGGGAGGTCGAGTCCTCCTGTCTCTCTGCACACACACACACACACACACACACACACACACACACACACACACACACACACACACACACACACCCCATCCAGCTCTGACCGCTGCAGCAGCAGAGATAGTAGCCTGCCATGGCATGCGTCAGCCTTTCATGTGCTTGCTCTCTAATTAAAGTGCAGATAAGCAGCCTGAAGTGTAAGCAGTTCACTGTTTAATGACTGATTGGTTGGCTGACTGAGGCCCAGAACACATTAATGCAAATGCATCTGAAAGCGCTGTTTGCATGTTGAACATTTTCCTTCGGCACTAATGTTTTAGAGTGTTTGCCTGAAATTTTGGCATCAACGCTGAAACACAGAGAAAGTATGAACCTCTTCTTTTGGCCACTCGAGCCTTAAGGGCAACACACTCTGTCCATGTGGCGACACATCACTTTACATTCATAGCCCACAATGGAAACTAGAGACAGAAGCAGTGAAGGTAGATGAAGTGATAAAAACTGTGTGAATGTGTTGACGCTGTCGGTGTGTGTGCTTGTAGACGTTCACACCGGGCAAACAAACCATTAACACCCACTAACATCTGTCTTCAGTGTGAAAGGCTAGAAGCAGTTTTCATTCCCAGGTCAAGTTTTTCCGATGTGATGCTTTGACGCACGTTGAACATTATTGTTTCTTAACATTGAATACGACACACCAGAAAAAAAAAAAAATAAAACAGGACGACACATCATCCAGTGGCAATGGGAAAGAAGCATCTATTTTTAGCAGGTTTACTCGTGTGTAAAAAACCTGCATATATGCTAATGTTGTTGTAAAAATAGTTTTACCTAGAAAACCTGCCCCTGATGTTTAGACGTCGTGTTGGCTTTTTACACCTTTTCTGACAAGTAGCTTTCAAGAACACCGACAGGAGGGCACGAGCAAATGAGCAAAAATGGATCACATGACGATGACACGCATCATATAACCTCCTAATCACAGCTCAGTGTTTTTGAAAAGGGCTGTTTTCCCCATCAAGACTGGAGATTTCAGACGTATCCACTTGAGAACAAACTGAGGGTTATTGGTGAGAAATGTTGTAGTTGAAAGCTCAGAATCGAAGGTGGAGGAGCAGGTTGAAGTATCTGAAGTACTTGATAATATTATTACTATGTTATTTTTGTAGCATAATGTAAAATTAAATGTTATAAAATGACTCCTTTTCATGGCCAACATGGAAAAAAGTACATTTTAAGCTTTTCCATTTCAAGGTGAAGATGCTGAAACGAACCCAAAGGCCGACTGAAAGCGGTTCTGACTGAAGGCTTCAGTCAAGCTTCACTTTGTTTAATTCAGCCTTTCTGTCTGTGATTTGTTATGAAAGCTGAGCAGGATTCTCGACCAAGAACAACTCCGCCAAAGCTGGAAACCACAGGAGGCTTCTGCTTTAATATCAACCTTCATGTAATATTGTAATAATAAAATGTACTGTGATGAGAGAAATGGCCTCGGGGACGACAGTTTATACTTGTTCTTCTTATTGTTTGTGTGTGATGTTGGCAACAAATAATCATCCTAGATACTCAAAGTGTGTTCAGATAAAGCTGCTCTTGATATTATTAGATAAGCTATTTAAAATCATATATTTCAGGCATTATTCTTCATTACGGATAAACCACATTTTAAGACGCTCACCGTCCAGTTCGCAGCCCAGCAGCTCCAGTCGGAGGCCCAGGCCCTCATTGGTGGCTCTCTCCGGGTAGATCCTGACGAAGCGGGTCAGGAGGGGACCCATCGACCTCAGCTCCGGGGTGTCGTGGTTCTGATTCCCGACGAAGAGCTGAGCCGGAGACAGAAAGACATGTAAGTTTACAGAGAGAATAAGCTAATCAAAGAAGTGAAGTTACAGAAAAACAGTCTTCACAGATCAGTTAAACTCTATGATGTGATTTGAAAGTATCAGGATAAATCATTAGGCAAATGATAAATTGGTAACAGACAAATCTGACGGCTCTGTTGCTCCTGTTAAAACTCATCCAGTGCAATTTGAAAAAAGATTGAGACTAAGAATAATGTTTCCTGTTCTAACGTCTGCTTCTGATCAAGCGTCGGTCAGTTTGATAAGAAGGTGACACAAACTGAGATGAGGAAACAAAATCAAAAAGCCGGGAAATCAGAACCAGAGGCCGTGGTTTCATACGTCCATCGAGGAGGAGGCACAGATGAAAACGTTTCCGTCACGCTGGGAGCCGAAAACTCCAAATGCACTCCTGGCTGTCTGAACTGATGAGGTTTCATTTGGCCTGATTTATCACAGGCCGCAGTGTGGCATTCTGGGTGTAGCTCGGATGTGACAGGGTGTGTGAACGGCAGCATTTTATCCAGAATTGAGTCTGTATGGGAACAAAAACTACACAGAAGTTGTTCTCTTTCAGTAGAATTGCTGTGGTGCAGGATAACCAGTGTCGGTGAAAATTAGTAATTAGTTGTTCAAAAGTAACTGAATTACTTTGCCAATCACTGCACATCAAAGTATATAATTATGAGGGAAAGTTTAATCATTCTTTCCTGGAAATTTCCTACAACTGTAAAAGTTGTTTCACACATTTTTTATGCATCCAGCCTCATTTTGCTGCTGTGAATCATAAACTGATTCATTTTCAACAGCAATACGTTTCAAGTGTACAGCATTTTGTATTTTGTTCAGTGTTAATTCACTTCATCCACCAAACATTTGTATAGTTAACGTGTAGTCGACAGGTCAAATAATAAAATCAATAATATAAATAATAGATAAATATAATGACGATGGTCAACAAACTGTGTAGCGCTTGTTCCTGCTTTGGGATCTGAGTTCATCCTGTAGGTAAGATAAGCACCAGGCCAGTCTGCCGCTCTACATGTGCATCATGTTTATGCATGAGCACACACAGTATATAACAGTGTGTCCGTGTGCGAGCCAAGACATGTATAAATGCATGTACCAGCCGGGCCCCGCTGAGCCTTCCTGCCTCCTCTTTTGAAGAGGTTTTATAAAAAGACACAGGAAACAGAGCGGAGAGGCAGGGCGAGGGGACGGAGGAGCATCTAGATCTCCGTCTGCAGTCAATCAGCGGGAGCCTGATGGCCAAACCCGTCCTCCGCCCTGCCATCTGGAACGCATAGAGGAGGATGTCGCACCAACAGGGCCGGCCGAGGAGAGGAAGCGGGGTCTTGAAAGCACTGAACACGAATTTCCTCTTGAGAATCAAAGCCGCTCAAATCGCCAAGAAGGGTTAGACACCGAGACTGGGGCTGATGGGAGCTCATATCTTTCATCCTTCTCGTCTGTGATGTCCTCATTTTTGTCGCTCAAACCCAACAGCACTGCAGCGTCTTCTTTACATTTTCTGCTGAAGGTGTAGGTGGCGCTCTTTTCCTCTTTTGTTCACTCACTGTGGCCATTACTCATTTCAACCCCACAATCTTCTTCTGCTTATTCAAACCATAACGGCTGTGAGATGCATGTTATTTTTTTCGAGACGAAGGTGGAGAAAATGATTTTTAAAGCTAAAAAGAACAATGGTGAAAATGACTGTAATGAATTCACAGTTATTTACAAGAGGGTCTGCTTTGTTTCAGAAGAGCTTATAATCATAATGACGGTTTAACAAAATGTAGAAATATGTAAATTATGACATTATAAATGCACTGACCCAACTAATCATGTTTAATTAGCTTTATGGAGACGTGATACTTGACAATAAATGTTGAATATTTCTCTCTTCACTACAAAACCCGCTGAGCTTTAAGTGCCTCACATTTGACTGATGAAAAACAAGCAGAGGAGCTGGTTGGATTTTTATAAATTCAATTAATTCAGTTCATTACAGACTTATATTAGAGTATCTTTGGGGTGTTATTAGCACCCACACAACAAGTTTAACTTCCAATGCAGAAGTTAATAAGACCTTCAATATGTTGAGTACGACGGCTGAAAGGATGAGTGAAAGAAAAAATCAATCAGCGAGTGAGGTGATAAATGAACAAATGTTAAGAATAAACCCAACGGTGATTTTTCTCCACACTTCTTCAACCTTATTTTTCTAGTCTGTATTCCAACAACAACCCAATTTCCCTCTGAAAGCTTCCTCTTTCCTCGTGTCAAGGTTTCGTCGAGCGCGTCACGCAAAAACATCCGACACACACAACTCATGTGAGCAGCACTCTATAATTTGGGTGCTACACACTCACTGGTTCCAGGAGAGGACGGCCGAGCGTCTGTCTGATGGCCTCCAGGAATTACAGATCACAGAAAGAGGAGGTTTATTTCATGCCAACAACCTTTTATCTGTTTCCTGTGTAATTTGCTTTGTGTTAATTTGCGGTGGCCTGCGTCACCATACAGAGAGAGTGGATACAGTATGATGAAGACAGAACGAGAGGGTTGAAAAACTATTTGAGTGCAAGAGTTCACATGACAAACTGTTCAAAGCCTGACAAAATAATTGTTGATTCAACTTTCGGATCAGGACAGTGACACAAATCAAATCTGTGTTGGCAGCTGATCTAAAAAGGACCTGTCTTGGAAACCTCTCTCTTGACTTGTGTTGAAAGTAGCAGACACTAAAACTCACATCCACAAAAGAAAGACATGTCTCTCAGGGATGAGAACTGAGTTGACATTTAAACATGTTTCTGTAAATATGGATGCACGTGTTGAACCAACCTTGGGCCGGGTGGTGTTGTCCTCCTTGACGATGGTCCAGTCCTCTCCGTCCAGGCTGTGACCCACCCTGAACCTCTTCATGAAGACGTTCCTGTCACGGTGTTTCCCTCCCTGGATCACCACGCCGCTCACCATCTTGTCCTGGCCCAGATCCACCTGCCAGGAGGACGAGACAGGAAGACACGGTTGGTTTGACCTCGCAGACAAACTAAAACACTAAACTACATTGTTGTTCTTTTTGGGTTTAATGTTTGCAACAGAAATAAAACAAAACCTCGATACACCATAAAAATGTATGAAGGGATTCAGTATCTCGCTGATAAAATTTGATCTCAGGTCTGTTTGTTTTTCCCATCATGAAACTTTCAATATCAAACCCACCTGCAGCCACTCGTTCCTGAAGGGCTGCTTGGTTTGCTGCCCGGTCCAGCCCGATCTCCCCGTCAACAAGCGGGCGTTTTCGGCCACCCAGCCCCGGTCAGCGTAGGACGAGGCGCTGATCTGAGCGTCCGAGATCTGACCTGACACCATCCCCAGCATCCCTGAACACGGGTAGTCTGTGCAGAGAGAGAGACGGAGGGGAAGCAGCGGCGGATAAGGAACTTTTGAGAGCACGATAAGAAAGCTACTGTCATCCTTATCTTGTCACTGCTTCAGTCAGCGGTTTGAGTTGATGCCCTCTGGGCGCAGCCGCAGTGTTTAAAGAGCAGAGACACCAAAGACTCATTTATCATCTGTAGGATGAGTTTGTATGATGCAGCTTCTGGTGTATATGAGCACGTATAAGGACTGAGTTCATATTGCTTTAATGTTGATGATGTGAGTTTTTGTTCTACAGCTACTACCATAAATATATCAACTAGCATTGGTGTGACTTCTCTAGAGGCCAAAATGGACGCAGCCATGGACACATCCAGTATGTTTATACTACATAAGGTGTCATACACAGATTCTATATTGTTCTCCGATTTGCTTCCACTGTTACAAAGGCCGGGTTCAGACCAACAACACACTGCATCAAAGCATGCAGTCGTCTTAGTGGGTGTTCAGAATGAAAACAGCCAGCTGAATGAATTCAAAAGGCTGCGTCACTTCAGGTCCCGGTGAGACGATGAAATACAATCAGTCCAGTGTGAGAACCGGATCCATCAGTTTGAAGGTTCATCAAATGCCCAAACACTGCAAACTGCAAGGGACTTTACAATCATTCAACAACATTCAAAAAACACTGTTAAGGTTCCTTTAGTAAAGTTGTGCTGTGGTGGCAGTTTGACAGATTCAACAACTTCCAGGATCAAGTCGAGTCAAGTCAAGTATTAACAGGCCCAAAATCTGAAAACTGCCACAAAAGACTTTACATATCTGAACAACACACTATATTTCTAGTCCTTTCAGGAAACTCATATATCTTCTGTACCTGCAGTCAAGCCTTCACATAAAGCAGTTATTTTTAATGCAGCATATTTCTGCTACTGTTACAAATGAAAAGTGTAATTTGACTTCTTGCACGTCCATCTGAGACTCGCACGAGCACATGTTGTCAGAAGCCAAGAGGCATCTGGTAGCAGAGTCCTTGGCAAACGTTGGAGGTTCAAAGTCTCGCGGGCTCTTGACACCGACAGACTCGCCTGTTGAAGGGGCGGCTACATGTGGCCTCGAGGCTAGAAGACAATCTGTTGAACAACCAGGCCAGTCTGCTTCCTCTAACGTTGTTCGAGCATTAGGAAATATACTGGGATGAATACTGGGTAATTGAGAGACGTGAGCTGCGCTTTTAGTTTCCTCAGAATAAGAAAAATGTAAAATATGTGGACACAATGATCCGGTCACTGTGAGCCAACTTAAATCCATTACCCATAACGAGTTAAATCTAATATCCGGCCTCAAACACTTGTGCTCTCAGTGTGATATTTGTGTTTGACAAATTCTTCCAGAGTCATATCAGAAGCTTAACAACAGCTCCTGAGGAAGTAAATTCCTCCATAATGTGACTCTACAGCTACCCAGTGTTCTTTATGGAAACCCCCACGGTCCTGTCAGTCCTCCCGGGAAGAACTGGACAAACGTTAAATAGAATGTTTTGGATTTAGAAAGAAATAGAAAGAAATGAATGTAGGTCAAAATGAGGTTTCCCACTTGTGTCATTACATCTCCTGAATCACCTGTCTCGCTCTCCACAGCCTGTTCTCCTATGAGTAAGAGCCTAATACCGACTTTATGGAGCTCTCCTGCCGAGAGTTGCTCGCAGCGCATCAAGGACTAAGGTTTATATAATGTTAGAGGATGAGTAATGAGGCAGCGTGATTTTCATCTGCTCCTCTGTAATGAATAACGGTGTCCTTCCGTGGGAGTTTTTTTGCGCTCGCTTTGGAAGCAGCGATTATTTTACATCAGCAGGGAGCAGCTGGAGATTCTCATCCAGCAGCCAGAATGATTCACTTTAAAGACGTGCACGTCAAAAGATCACTTTTCTTTGTGATATTTTATAAAACGGTTAAGAGAGTTGACTTTGCATTTGCGAGAGTAAGACAGAAGTTTAACAAAGGAGGTTTAGTGTTTGTAAAAGTTTAGTTGTTGTCAAAGAAAAAGAGGAAAATGCAGTAATTTGCACTTGTTTAAATTCAGACGTTACATTAATTAGCAGTGAAAACAGATAAAAAAAACAAACGTAAGTACATTTCTCATGGAAAATGGTGGAAATTGGTCTTGGTAATTGCTTTGCAACTTCTGTCCCTCTGTGGTGTTTACATGCTCAGCAATATATAAGGAAATGAAAAAAGAGGAATCAAATGAGCGTGGATAAGATTTAGATTACATTGAGCTCTAATGATCCCTGCGGTGACAGAGAAAATGCATGACGTGTGTGGATTCCAGCTCTAACCGGATGTGCAGACGTGAATAAATCTGGAGTTCGAGCTGGGAGCGGAGCTTCATACCACGTACAGTTTGTGTGTATTCACGTATACTTTACAGTAATGTTACCTGACGTCCTGCAGCCGTAGATCTCGAAGCGCATGCAGATGCCTTGCTCCCAGGATATGGGCCGGATGCGGATGTAACGAGCCAGAGTCTGTTTGGGGAGGAAGGCGTGAACCTCGTCCGTCGGGTTGTGGTTCCCCTGGAAGATCTGAACATGGGAAAATACACAAGAAGAACAAACACAAATTAGTGGTTCTCTTACTTTGTTCCTCCTTCAACTGATGTTGTCAGTGACGCTACTGTAAATGCCACTGAAACTGGTACAACTGCCAGTACTATTACTGCTACTAGTACTATTACTACTACCATTGCTCTTACCAACATTGCACTACCACTATTACTAATACTATTACTACTACTACTTTTACTACTTCTGCACTACTACTACTATTACTACTTCTACTGCTACTGCTTGACCAACATTGCCAACCTATTACTAGTGAATCAAATTCTATTGCTGCTATACAAGTATTACCACCAGTACTACACAGTATAGCTCTACTACTACTGTTACTTCTACTGCTATTACTACTGCTGCCACAGCAAATACCACCCAAAACACAACTACTACTGCTGCTTCTACTGTTTTTTACCAACACTTTTTACTACTACTACTACTACTACTGTGCCCACTACTACCACTGGCACCACTACTACTTCTACTACTGCAATGCCACTGCTGTGGTTACTACAGTCTCCACTGTTACTACTGCATTAACAAAAACTACACTCCCATTTTGTTGCTGCTACTGCGAGTACTCCTGTTACCTCCACTGTTAGTATTAAGAGCAGCTATTTCTATTTTCACTGCTAATACTACTACGTTTGAAAGGTCTTTTCTGTGTTGAGGCTGCACATGACTACAGTGTGTCGAAGTACTGTGCTGATGCTGTTTGCAGTGTGTGGTTGTAATCACCGAGCTCTCAGGGTACTTTCTGTACGACAGTAGCCTGCATTATATTCCTCTGGCCCAAATCTATAATTCAGATAGCATGAATGGCTGCACAACGTGTAGCTGACTGTGAATGACCCACAGTAAACTCCCGCTATCCTGTGGTTTGAGTAGACTCTGGTTTGACCTATAACGACATAATGAAGCCGGTCGACAGGAGTCAGATTTAGCAGCCTGGAGCTGTTTGTTTGTTGGTAGCTTATGTACTTTTACAACATCTATTAATATTTTGCTTAATGAGAAACTCAATATTAAATCATCTCTACAGACAACGTTCAGACCAGTTTTCCTCCAAAGGCATGGATTCTGATTTTGATGAGAAGTGAGATGTAAATCAGACTTGTTTCAGTGCTGTCAGCCTCAGATAACATCGATCCAGCCGCCCACATGTCTGTCCCCATTCATTACAACGGACAGTCCTTCATCACTGTTACAGTCACCTTCTGCTTGGAGCCCTCCTTCACGGTGACCCAGTCCTCTCCGGTGGAGCTCACGTCCACTTTGTACGAGCGAACGTAGTAGTGCTTCTTGGTCTCCTTCGAGATGGCCCCCTGCGTCCCGATGGCTGTGACGAATCGGAGGAATCCCAAGTCCACCTGGAAACACAGCGAATACGAACACAGGTCAACGGAGAAACTCAGAGACTGAATAACACTTTGAATAATTACCTGAAAGTCATGAATAAACTCCTGAAACTGACTCACACATGTGGTATTAGAAAACTTTACTTATATATAGTAATTAGTGTAAACAAAAGGAACATGATGAGCGGTGTCAAAGGTCATGTGACAGGACCGTGGACGTCCATCAGATGAAAGTCAGGAACCGCTGGCCCAGATGTTACAGAAGAGGATTTGTGATGGGAAATCCAGATGGGGAGAGCAAATGACAGAGACTTCCCCCTCTTTCAACAAGCACTTAAGAAAAGAAACAATAGTCTGAAGATGCGAAAGTTTTGTATTTTACAGCCTGATTTAACCCCCGTCTGCTCGAGCATGAGGTTGTGTTTATTCTACACGGATCTGTCAACATGTGTAACGGCACTAAAAAGAAGCAGAAAAGGAAATGTGAGAATGTACTGCCACCTTATACATGAAGTATTATCGTACAAATACAACGCTGCTTCGTGCCATGTTTCACCTGCAGCAGACGGGACACAAGAGGCTCACATCTCATTAATTAAACTGAGATCCGTCCATAAGCAGACAGTGAAAAATCAGAGCAGGACGCCGGAGAGATCGTCGGCCCCGTTTGTTAAGACAACCGCCTCCGTATCACATAACGAAGGCCTTCACAGGAACATTATACAGTCAGTATACGCCACCACCGAACTGCTGACAAGTGTTGGAAGTAATGAGAAATGTCCTTCATCATTTTCTCTTCAAACAGCCTCGTGAAGCTGAGATCAGCTGGAAATCCTCTCATTTTAGTTTCCTCTGTGGCTACCAGGTGAAATCCTGAAGTGTGTTCTGATTTCAACAGGAAAAAGACAGAAAAATGTTTTAGATGTAAACACTTTTCATAAACTTTGGTGGTTCCCTTTGTGCCACTTGACTTTGATTTGATGCCATTACATTTGCTGTGTTTTCACATCATCAACAGAAACTTTGTTTTTCCCAGAAAAGGACGGACATGTGATTTAGATCATGTGTTTGATTCAGGCCCGAGGAGTCTGACATCAGACTCATTTAAAGCATATCAGTGTGTGTGTGTGTGTGTGTGTGTGGGAACCAGCTCAGGATCAATGATTACTAATGACTAGTGTGTGACTTGTGTTTGTGTGTGTGTGTAACCCTCTATGTCGAGAGGTCGTGTCAGTCCAACAGATTGTATAAGAGAGACTGTGAATAAATAAGGTCTAAATATATAACAACTGGATTAAAAGATGGCTGCGGGGTACGTTATCTGGCCTTTAGCTCTAGTTTATACTCTCAGACCTGGAAAGAGGCAGCTCAATTAAATGTCAGCGTTTTATGTAATAATAATTTAATGATAAGAATTAAGCCGAGTTCTGTCAAAAGTCACGTATTGCGTATTTCATTTTTAACACATTAACTCAAGAAATCAAGATATGGTGGTTTTCTGAGCAACAACAGAAAACAGTCCCGTCCTCTAAACGAGAGCCAGGTCGTAGCTCTAAATGAAACCCTGTGATTCTTAGATGTAATAGTGACTAACTCACTAACTTGATAAAACATTTTAAAAAAGACAGCTTGGTGTTGTTCTTGTTTCCAGGCTCAACATGGATCTGGATCTGAAACCGTTCATCACATCCTCATTTAACTTTGTGTACGATAACAAACAAACAGTCAGAGGTCGGAGGTCAAAATGTCAGAGTCGGAAGGCGAGTTAATGTCGACACAGAACCAGCAAAGACTTGTGCCGATGATTTAGCTCATAGTCAAAACTAAAAAGTTCAATCAATCAAAACAAAAAAACAAGTTAACCAGATTAACTAAACATGTTCAGACTTCATGTCGCCTGACGCGGCCTGAAGGACACGGCAGCCAAACAGATAGAAATGATCTAAAGCACATTTTTGTAAGTACAGGTTAATATTAGATTAAAGTACTACTTTACTGAAATCTTTATTAGACTTGTGAACTTCTCATTTTAGTGATCAGTGCTGGAGAATATCTTCACTCCACCCGACATTTTGTTGTTGAATTCTTAAAAGTTGTCTCTTAATCAGTTGTTGCAGCTTAAAATAGCCGACAATTCTCTTGTCTGCAATAGTAAACAAACTAACAGAGACCTGACACGCTCCCCGGACATCCTGACAATAAATCCCACCTAATACAACGTCCCTGTTTGGAAGTGTTTTCATTTTTAAACAGAATCTGACGAACGGGTGATAAACAAGGGTGATCATTGTTATTGTACGAGTTTCACTTGTTCAAAGCCGTTCTTACTCGGAGTAAAATTACAGCGACGTTATCGCATCTCGTGGTTGTATTCCTTCCAGTTTGAAATTCAAGATCATGAAATTATGATCTAAGGGCTAAATAAAAGATAAAAAGGCTTGTTCAGATGGACGAGGCATTTTATCTCGTGGCAGAAAAGAAGCGTCCAGAAACAAGGCAGTTCAAAGAAACAGATAAAAAAAAAAAAGATGAATAAAAAAGATAGTTATCATGGAAGAGAGCAGAAAGCCTTACAGTGGTCTTTTGAAATCAGCGCTTCACATGGACGTCCACAAATACTGACATCTGAAATGAAGACAGAATGTAGCTCCATGTACAGTTAACACGTCGAGTTCGTCCAAACGGCATCGAAGCTCGAAGTGAATTATTTTCAGGACGACTGTATTAAATGAGGTGAAACTCCATTTGGCTTCAATTTCATTCCACTTCCACGAAACAAAATTGCTTGTTTGTTGAGTTTGGAAATTATCAGTTGCACACCAAAATACACAGCGCGTCAGTGTGTGGGACGGCGGTAATATACGCCGTGTAATTATTTTACCATAGGGAAGCTGCTGCTGTGATACAGTACATGGGAAGGGAGCAGAGGCCATTATTTAACTTCTACCGCTGATGCTTTTTCAGGCGAAGGGAAGAAAATAGCTCCTCGTGGGTCTGTGTGGGCTCCGAGACTGACAGGGGGACCCCTGGGAAACCGTGTTTCGTGGGATTGCTCGCCTGCGTTTCCCAGCTGCCTTCTGATCCGAATTCCCACGAGACGTATCCCCGAACACAACACGTACTGCATGAAACAAAGACGCCGTGTTCTGAAAAGAGACGAACACGCTGCTCGAGAATTCCTGTTGTTCATTATAGCATCAAGAGTTGGATTAAGAAATGAAACAAAGTGGTTTCCAATCATTTCAGCCTGATTTTGAACCTGTGGCTCCAGCACAGGTTATGTCTTTTGTGTGAACATGAGTCCTTTCCAGGTAAAAGTATCCAGGATTTCACAATAAAAAGGTCTGAAACTATTTTGCGTAACTAATATTTCAAGAAGCTTCTTCAGCTCAGATCTGAAGAATCTAAAACCAAGTCCAGTTTCCTTTGATTCAACTCTTACTTGAAAGACCTGGATGACTGAGAACCTTCACAGACATGAGTCATATGTTTATTTCTTTCTTATCCTTTGAATCATCTCACGACCCCTGAGATTTACCTTGATCCTGACCCCGGTTTGTTCAACACTGGTCTATGACAAACAGGATTTGGAGTACTTTAGTCAACATACTGGTTTTCTTCATCAATGTGAAACATGTTCACGCTGCTCCCACAGATTTCCTGTCAGCTGAAAATAACGTCAAAGGGCAAATGCTTCTTTCTAGAGCTGGTATTTACTATCAACTGCTTCCTTGAAAGGTCGTATTACAGCCATAACATTGGCCACTTTTCCTGTTGGGGCGGTCAGCAATTCTCAAAAATGTGGCAAAATAAAGAAAGTACCAAAAATGAAAAATCACATGAGACAGTAACTCTTTGAATCCACTGAAGGAGGGAATTCAAAGCTGGAGTGATTAGCTGAGTAATTGAACAACTTGAACAACTTGTACAAATATTCATGTGTTGTGCACAGATAACTCTCAACAGCACAGTTGTATAAATGCAAAAAAACAGACATTTTTCCAGAGTTTGTCCAAAATGGAGTTGATGGTCGCCCCAGGAAAAGCCTGAGCTCGAACAGTAAACCATCGGTCGGTAGCGGCCGGTCAAAGCTCCTTCTCCAGACTCCTTCCATCAAACGACTGAGGCTAATTGCTCTTCCATCTTCTAATTACTCAACACTTGGCAGCGCCTGCATTTATGCCACAGAAAACAGTCACACTTAGAGCTTTTTAATGAAGGGAACAAAATGCAGGAAAGGGGACATAATTCAGTCAAGTGTGGCCAAATGAGATTAAACAAAAAACAGTGCGACTTCCTGCCAAAGCAGGATACTGCCTTCGTGGTGATAGTAAAAGAAAGAGCCTCAATTACTCACTTCTCATCTGAGGTTTCACTGTTTACTTAAGAAAGTGCTGCAGTCGGGAGCTGCGACTGGGGAGAGAAGACGTTTTCACTCCACGCACATGCTTTTCTTTACTCACTAAAGAAACGACCTTAAAGACAAGTTGGAAAACTTCATTGTGTTTGCACGTTTACGTCATTGTGTTTGTCTAATAATCAGACTCGATTGTCGTTCATTCAACATGATGAGAAGAGGAGCTTCTTTTAAAGACATGTTCATCCACTGACACAAAGTGGAACGTTTTTCACATTGATAAAGAAATATGTCAATTTAATGTGAGATGTGTTATTTGTGCGTTTGTACTCGTACATTTGTGTTTGTCGCCATTTTTCTGTCGCTATGTTGATCAGTAACTCACGACAATAACTATTCAGGAAGATCCTCATTCTTAATCTCATGTAGGTTCTGTTCGCTCGACGGTTTCTCCAACAGCCACGACTGAGCACGATAACACACCTGTTTGAATCAGGGATCATGAATCTGACTTTTATACCTTTAAAACTTTTTAATACCTTCAAAACTTTTAAAGCTCATTCCTTTTTCTGAAATACTTCCTTCTTGCAGCCTTGAGGTTTTCATCCAGAAAAATGCAACACTAAAAAATACATGAAGACACAGCTAATCAAGTTGCAAAAACATTGGTATGATCCTTTAAATTCTTATGGAAAAATCAGTTCGTCATGTTTTTGTTTGGAACTTTTACATAGTTCTGTATCTGCTGAGTGACCTTTATAACAACTGGGCCCTTAAAACCTCATTAAACATTTCAAAATGACTCACTGGCTTTGATGAAAAAGAAGAAATGTTGTTTTCATTTCTGAAATACTTTCTTTTTTATATCCCTCAAGGTTTCCATCCAAAATGAACATCAGACTAATTAGATGGACTTTTGGTGCTTTAGGCTTTGGTGAGTGACAGAACTCTCATTTCATCACTTTTTTGTTTCTCCTCTTTCATCGATCGAGAAATTAGATTCACGATTAGATTCAACCACCAGCTCGCTCAGACACGGCCTCACACGTACGTCTGCATGTTAATAAGTTTGATTTGTGTCGAGCTTTCTCTCCGTATTGACATTTCCGGGGTTTGGGAGTTCACCGTGGCGTTCCTCCAGAGGTCTGCGCCGGAGCCTTTAATGCTCTCTGGAGGATCTTTTGTCTTTCAGTTTCCCCTCGGCTTCGACAACATACTCTGCTCACACAAGGCCCAAATGTGTTCTCCAGATGCACGTCGCTGAGCTCTTCCTGGTGGCGTCAACGAGATCCTGAAGACAAACGGCAGGGCGTCTATAAATACCTGAAGTCAGGAGGGGAAGGAAGCCTTTCCTGGGCTGACATCACGCTGTTCAATAACAGGTCAATTCACTGCAACTTGTAAAACGGGTCAACTTTTGTGAAGCTTGAATCCAATGTTAAAAGTAACGAATCACTCTTGTTTTTAAATGTGATCCGATTTATTGATAGACAGTAATTTTACTCTATGTTTAAGGAGTCAGGTTGTTTGAAACTTTCATTCAATTTGTTGAGTAATGAGAAAACTGAACTCTCATTTAATGACCTGACGAACTGATCTATAAATTTCACAATAAAAGTTTCTACTTTGGCAATTTTTGCTGCATAAGTACAATATTACGACTTCTCCTTGAGCCTTACAGTTCATCCTATGTTGATCATTACTTGCACAAAAATGTGGTTCACAGATACGGAGTCTTTCAGTTTCATTGCAAATATCGAGCACGCTGATGAAATGAGTCACTACAGTGCAAAATATGATTACAGATTTATCATAAAGCAAGATAATGAGCTCACTGTCTGCCGCCATCCAAATTGCCACCGGGTAACATCACCCCGACAACATTATGAATAGTAACCTGAAAATAGTATCAATAAAATATAAATGCCTTTAAATGAATAATAGAGGTGTTTGCAGCGGAGGAGGCAGGCATGCAAGAATTAACTAAGTCATAATTTTCATCTCAAGTAAGATGAATGGAAAGCCGTGAGGCAAACCACGCTGTGCGGAGTTTGCCACGCAACACACTTAATCAAATAAAATGGAAAAATTCTTTTCACAAAAACAACTAGTCATAACTCAAACCCCTCACGGAGTCGGGGGGCGGGAAGCGGCGGTGGTTCTGAAGCTATAAATCACTGTGGCAGGGGGACGGTCTGCTGTTTCTGCAGGAGGGGCTGCCCACAAAGCCTTCACTTCAACAACACACACGCGGGAGAGAAATGCATCCACACACACACCAAACTGGACCTTCTGGCCTCGAGCCTGAGGAGCGGCCATGTGACTGAGAAGTCACTGGTGCAGATCTCATGACCGGGGAACAACGAGTGTCGTCACCTCCTTCAGTATCAACAGTCAGTGTGTCCTCATGGAAAACGCATTCATGTTCGGCAAACTGTGCCAGGTGTTTCACCTCTGCATTTTTTTCTAGATCAAACTGACTTTCAGTTTTTGTGGTTACATTAATCAAAAGCGTCAAAGATCTCAGGCTTCAAGAACACTTCTGTACTGTAACTGCACAGAAGCAGCAGCGATCATTTCGCAGGCTGTGAATTTTAAAAAACATGGCAACAGCATCAAGTGACAAAGATGGAAACTGCCCCAGGACCCCAAAACTCCATCTTCAGCTCATTTGATTGTAAATTATTTCTAACTTATGTAAGGTCCTGCACAATCTGGGGTGGTTTCAAAACATAGACGTGTAAAAAGCTAGTTATAAGACATTTATTATATCAGTCGATATTTTCAAGGATATCATTAAGATCTACATCAACAGAAAGTGGGAGGGAATAAGGGGTCAAAAAGGGGTCCTATCAGGTTATTGAACAATGTAGAGAAATGGACAAATAAAAACCACCTGAACGTAGACAACATCATACCTGAGTTTGTGATAATGCAAACAAATGGGACAATATGAACCTAAAGAAAAGACACACTGCTGTCCAGTGGTTTCTTGTGTGCAGGGTAGGATTACCCCCACAGTGGGGCATAATTGAGCTGTGGGTCCCTGTTGACGCCCCCGGTTCCACCCACCGTCTGTGCATTGTGTTTCCATCCTGTTGTGTTGCAGCTGCCATCAGGTGCAGCAGACTGCAGATCACATAAAGCAGCTATTTGATATTTTGCCCAAAGGCTCCAAAAAAACAACAACTTTAAACCAACTTTTTTACTCCACTGTTCATCTAATTACCACAAACTACCCCGGGAGCAGTTGGCTGCTTTTCCTGGTCGGTGATCTAGTCTTGCTTGTATGATTAGACTCCTGCATCCAAACTGGCTGTCTTCACCTGAACGTACAGTCCTCCTACAGACGAGCAACGAGGTGAGCAGAGCAGTCCGACTGCTCGTCTACAGCACGAAGCCAAACTGAAAATGTGTTGATTAAAAATGTAGGACGGGATATTTTAGCTTTCCTGTATATTGGCAGGAAAGTATTGAAAAGATCCCTCTCTACATTTATCTACATGTAATAATGAAGAGGGGTTTGAAATGTTCATAGTAACAGTATATAAAACGTCTCAAATGTTATTTCTTGTAAAATGTCCTTAAATACAACATCCCTTATTTAAAGAATCGCCTTCTTTTGTATCACAAAAATTACTTGTACCAACAAGTCAAAACAAATAATGAATGATTTTAGATGGAACGACCATGCGGTAAATTTAGACTCTCCACATATGAACTTCCACATCCAAACACTGTCCTTCATATCATTACATCCCCGAGGGCTCAGCTGTGGCCCGGTAGCTAAAAGAAGTCCCCAGACAGACAATAGAGTGCCGCTACTACTAATTCAGCACCGAGGTCATCTTCCTGTCGACTTCCTGTTGTAACCCCCACGGGAAGGAAGCGAGGGTCTGTCCTTACTTTGAGGGGCATTGTGAGCCTTCCTTTACGAGTTCCTGTCCTGGACAATGGGACGGTCCTGGACTCCAGCCGCACTTTATCGGACCGATCTCACCGAGAATTAGTTTTCTTTGGTCCAAACCACATTGGCTGTTGACAAAGCCGGATTATGAGTGAGTCAGGACTCTTAAGCACCTAAAGTCGTCCTGTCAGAGCTGATCGTTTGGCACCAGGAAGAATCCAAACAAATCAGATCTTAGTTCCAGTAACTTTAGCGAAACGTGACGGACTGCACTCTTCTTCAGGGGTGTTCAAGAGCACAGGAAAAAACAGATCAATGTGAACATCAGTCAGACTTTGACTTTGTTCTCGTGCCAAAGATTTTCAACTATCTTGTAGACCATGTTTTCCCTCAGTTTGTTGGTCGCACAGAAGAATATTCTGCTGCTCTGGTTCCGCATTCAGTGATTGCAGGCTGCCTCGTCAGATTTCACAGCAAAGATAAGAAATGTCAACTGCGCTGGAGAGGCAGGCTTCAATAAATAATGCATGTTGGCTTATTTCTTTTTTTCCTTCTGTGTCCCCCTAACGTGCCGAGAAGTGGTACAAATGAGTGAACAATATTCAGACCAGATGTGAGCAAGATCTCGGCGGTACAGTCAGGTTCAAACCGAGGAACACGACTGAGTGAATGAGCATACGTACGTTTTGAGATCAGACTCTAAAATGAGGACCAGGGTGACATAATTTCAGCTTTTCTGATCCAGGTTCGACCTCGAGAATCCGCCACGTGAAACGATCCCTTGACTTCTAACATGAGCAGACGTTTACTGACCTGTATCCACTCCCTGACGGTGTCATCTGAGGGCGTCCAGCCGTTCTCCTGGTAGTTGAGACGCGAGCGTTCGGGGGACCAGTTGGAGTTATACTGGGAGGAGGCCGTGATCTGCTCCGAGGAAATTTCCCCCGACTCCATGCCCAGAGGCTCCATACAGGCGAAAGCTGCCAGAGGGAGAAAAACTCCGTTAACAAGAGTTCAAAAACATCATCTTCAATGTGGAATAATCCAAAACTGAAAACAGGAGAGGAGGTTTGCTCCTGAGGGGGTCGAGCACATTGGATGTCTTAATCATAATAACACTTTGAGAACAGACAGACGGCCTTTTTGGATGAATCTCTATAATTAACAAGGACAAGGGACAAGATTGTGGTATTGGAAGTGTTCTGTTTTGTGTTTGTAGTTCAAGTATTGACCAGTCATGTTGGAGTGGGCTTTGTTGCATGCAGGTTAACTGTTTGGAGATCATGGCCGAAAAGCAACCCTGGAACCCATCGGCTATCGTCTGACAGCAATTTAGCTTTTCATAAGCTTTTTAAAAATCTGTCTTCATATGTGGCTCCTGGATCTGTTCCTCTAAAGTTTAGCCAAAATGTTGAAAAACTATTTGGACTGTAAAAAATACTGGTGCAAGGAACAGGAAGGAAACTATAAAAATCGTAAGAAAAAGCAACATTAGACCTGAATGTTTGAAGACTTTTTGATACTGAAGAGATGGGTTAAATACAACAACTCATTTGAATCAATCAACCCTCTAAATGGATCTCTACATATGTTATCAGTCCCACAAGGAACCCACTTGGATCAAATTCCTAACCCTGACCGTCTTCATACGTTGACCGTGACAATATTTTGCTAAAACTAAAATGTTCGTCTGCGTCTGTCTTGAAATACCATTGGACGAGTTTTTGTTCCCCAACACATCCCACAAGTTTTAAAGTCTAAATGATCAACAGATGAGGAGGTGATGATCAAGCTACTGTTCACTGCACATGATTTATAGTCAGGTCATAAGAAAAAAGGTTTGTTATCAAAATCACACCGACTGTCCCTTTAAAATGCATTTAAAAACTTCATTACACACATCATTAGCTGGATGAAGCGACGTTTAGTATCTCGCTCATTTTGCTAATGGTTGAATTTATCACTAAAGTCAAGAAGTGGGGTTCTAAAAGCAAAGTCATAAATCTGTGTTTGTCTCTGACTCAGGCAGAAAAACACACGAGCTTTGTGATCGGCGTCGCCCAGACGTCGTCTCTGTCTCGGCTCCCTGCTGAGCGTCAGTCGCAGCAGTAAAGAGTCATTTTAAACAGCTCCTTTGGAGGCACTTCAGAGGCTGTTTGGTTGTTTTCTACAGTATCTGTACATTTACACAACCTACATGCAGATATTTGTGTCTGAAACCCAGCGAAAACTACAAATTTGACACTGAATTTCATTGAAATATGCTGATTTGTTTCAGGGAAGGCCATGATATAAAATATGGATGTAAATACTCAAACAGCACTTTGACTTCATGGTTATTATTTCAAATCAAAAGTGCTGGAGACAAAGACAAGCAAAATAATAAAAATAGGTCGCCACCCAAATCGCTGTACATTCAGTTTTTGACATTTGACTGACAATCAAACATCAAAATGACTTGACACTTGGGAAACTCAACGCGAACTGATGACCTTTCTCAAACCACTACTTCATCCAGATACTGCAAATATCATCTTCATGAGCATTTTGTTATTGTTATTTTAATATTGCCTGTTTTTTTCCGGCCAGCAGCTAAAAAGCTAAAGACAAATCATGCAACAATGATTTTAACATAACATTAAAAAAAGTAGCACATCTTCACATTAGAGACCTGGAGAATGAGAATATTTGACATTTTGATTGATAAATGACTTTAAAGGATCATCTGATCAACTCATCGTTTGACGCTTTTATTCTGCCTTCAAACTTAAACACATGTAAAACCCACACAGACACATGTGACTGCTGCCGTCGTGTGTAGCTTCAGCTCTGGTTCAGCTGATTTTCACTTTCTCGCTCGCGCTCCTCTGTGGGCTCCGTAAAACTCTGCTGCGCTTCAGGCTCACAAAGCGTTTCAAAACAGCATTTGGACAGAAGCGAAGCTCCATGTCTGAATGTCTGAGCCGCTGGTGTCCGTTCTGTAACAGCAGGGGACCCTGGGGAAGGAAGAGGGAGCTGGAACAAAAGGAAGCCTATGTTTGTGTGTGTGTGGGAGGCCGTCTGGAGACACCGGGTCTGCCACACTGACACAAACACACTGACGTCGCTCCACAAATAAATTAGGGAGAAAGTTTGCTTGCGACATCACCGAAAGACTGCTTGTTTTTTTTTCCCTGCTCATCATCAGTATTTGTTAACTTCACGATTTTCAGGCTCAAATCTTCCAATGCAGAGTTTTTCCCAGAGGAGGCCTTTTGCCAGAAACTGCTCTCAAACTGCAGCGAGACACGAGAGAGTGAGACACCGCCGGATATCAGCCAGCTGATACAGCAGTTTATCTCTGCATTCTCTCGCTTTCCCATCTGGCTTCAGCCGCCCGTCCAAAAACTTCTCTATGGCTCTTTTCTCATTTCTATTCATGAGACAAGCTCCACGTCTCCCTCACAGCAGGAACGACTGACGAACTTCAACCCCGTCCCTCTACCGCCCCACGCAAGGAGGAGGAAGGAGCATAAAACCGACGCCCCCAGTGGTCGTTCAGCTGATCAAAGGCCCGGCTGGAGGCGGCGCGAAGATAATGACGGCCGGGACGGAGCGAGAGAAAACCGTAAATTCACTCCAGGACGGGAGAGTCCTCCCAGGCCGTTAGCACCGGAGTGGAAGTTCTCTCTGAAAAGGCTGTTTATAGCAGCGGTGCCCAACCTTTCAGTCAGATGTACAAACTCATGTAACCCTTCATATATTTTAATGGATGTTAAAATGGCTGGTTTTGATGCAATATTATAAAGCAAACATCTTTCAATAAAAGTGAACCGGTGTTTATGTTGGTTTGATCAGTTTTGCATTCGTTGGCCTACAACCACTTGGAGTGACTGAAGTTCGACATTTCAACCATTGAACCACAACTTTTGACTATTTCAACAGTTTAATACTTTTAGCAAACTACTTTGACCATTTATCCAAATTGTTATACAATTATTTATTGATTACTTTTAACTACCTATTTCAACTGTTTAGCATTAATGGAATCTGTTTGAATCGTTCAGCCACAACTTTTAAATATTTCAACAGTTTCATTTTTTAAAATTAATTTCTATTAACTACCTATTTAAACTGCTTAGCATTAATTTAGCTACCTGTTTCAAAGTATTAACCTTATTAAACTTATTAACATTACTTTGAGACAACTGGTTTATCCATCACTTTGGGCCATTGCAACCATTGATCCACTGACTTTAGCTCAACTGTTTAACTATTACTTGAACTATGAGAACAGATTATTCTTCCTTCTATCAGGCATTTTCAATCTCAATGAGTTCAGGCGACTCAAGTGGATATTTTATTCGGTCAAATATACTTCTTTCAGATCTTTCCATGTCCCCCCCGCTGAAGCCGGTCTGTCCCAGGGGGGGACAAGTCTCCCTGGCTGGGAATCACTGGTTTGTAGCCATCAGAGTGGCTGCAAAATTTGGAGAAAAGACAATGTGATTTGGTTTTGGCGAGTGGCCTTAATTCAATTTGCTGAGCTCAGCGGGGGGTCTGTAGGCAAAGTAACTGTGTGTGTGTGTGTGTGTGTGTGTGTGTGTGTGTGTTATTTAAGCTAATATAATTAGAGCTTTGTCAAACACCAGAGCTGCTCTCGGCCATCCCAGTGAAGAGCGACAGATTTATCTCTCACTGACACACAGTACAGACGGATTCGATATGTCGACTGCTTCCATTTTATGAGCTGGTCGTAAACATATCGACATCAAATAGAGCAAAGACACAAACATACAACCCAACATGATCTACCTGCGGCAAGGTCAAACAAGAAAACTGAGAAAGTTTTTGAGTGAAACCTTTTCAATGTGCACGATGATGTTAGCCACTGTGGGACTTTACGTAAACTCACCTCTGCACACACTCACATTCCTAAGCAGGGGTGACGGGGGTCGAGGTTACAAGAGTGCAAGAACCACACGGGCCAACATAACTTAAATCTCTGAAGACATTCCAGCGGGGTCGTTCTGACCGTCCACTCATGCAAACACACGGCTTTGTGAACAGAACATGTGGACGAGAGCAAACACGTGAAAAACAACTGGATCTACGACCGAGCATGAGAAACTCTTCTTCTGGTGATAATATCCCGATGTGTGAAATCGGCCTAATGCGTTGTGCAACAGGAGAAGATAAGAGTTTAAAGTAGGTCAAACAGATGAAATGGGTTTTTTTTTTTTTTTTATCAGAACCACATCCAGAGTTATGAGATAAGATGAAATCTATACAGTTACAGTCAAATTCAGATCCTGATTCTGATATTTGAAGTTAGACCTGAATCAAACAGGAGCTGCAAACACTTCCTGCTGCTGCTTTTATCCTGCAGACGGGATCATTCGCAGGAAAATATTGATATAAGATTGAGAAGATTGATTAACATACTTTTTCTATATTCAGGTTCTACGGGCTCGTGCAGCAAACTCAAAGCCCCTGTAAGGCTGCAAACAAGTTAAAACATTGGATTCAGGACCCCCCAAGGGAAGCTTAAGATAAATCTGAGTCGATGTGAGTCGACTGAAAAGTTGGTAAAGCAGAAGAAAAAAGTTTTCGCTGCTCAAAAAAATCTTTTCTAACTTTTTTCAAATCTGTTTTTTGTGGAATACTTTCTTCTGGAGCTCAAAAAGCAGTTGTGGGCTGGAGTCCATGATTTCAAATTTAACCAGAAAAAAAGACTAAACCACTGAAATTTAATCAAAATGAACTTGACAACAAGTTTGATAACCAATGACTCACTTTACTCACTTTTATCAAGCAAAAAGCTTTTCAGGATGTGAGGAAATGTTAGTTTTCTCTGTTGTTTGGACAAAATTTGCAGATGTCAACTTTGGAAAATTTGATGCCCATTATTCCTTATTTACTTACATTTTACAGATGAAAAGATGCATCACAGTATTATTGATAGACTAATTGATAAAATAATCATAAACTGAGTATCACGTCTTTTTGTTCTCCTTAAATCACAAACTCAGCATCCTGGATGGAAGAATTCCCTTTCTGCTCCCATCCAACATGAAGCTCAGAGGTCAAAGGTCACAGACAGACTAGCGTTTGGTACCCTCCCATAGGAGCTGATGGACTAACTTTCCAATACTTCATGTTCAGTGTGAGAGGTTGTCAACAGTAGATGGAGCAATCTTTAAATCCAGAAGTGTGTTTTCATACGGCACAGGACAAATGAGAAACATCCAGAAAATGAAACCTGGTTCTTCCTAATGCCAGATGACCCCCCCTCATGTCTCCACCCTGCTCCAGCTGCTCACCCTCATCCTCGTGGCCTGGGGGAGGCTCCTCTCGCGGATGGTGTAGTTGGCGGAGAATCCCTCTCTGGCGATGGCGTTGTCTGTGGTGATGGTCATGGACAGGATGCCGGTGTAGGAGATCACCCGGCCCGGAGACGTCTGGCCACAGTAGCGTCCGATGTGGGGACCCACTGAGGGAGGGAGAGGAGGTAGGAAATGAGGGAGGAGACGAGAGGGATAAGGAAAGAGAACGGGGGAGGAAGAGGCCAGATAATGGGAGAAAGGGAAGCATAGAAAAGTAGTGAAGAGACAAAGGGAGTGAGGGACGGAGCAGGGGAGGTGAAGAAAGAGGAGAACGTCAGCTTCATCACTCATCAACTGCAGAGCGCTTTTATTATTCACTTTGTCCTTTTCTACCCTCGCTGTCCGGGGAAACGTTTCGTGACTTCGGGCAGAAACACACAAGCTTGAGTCTAAAAAAGTCCCCAAAACCGAAAGTGAGTTTGTTTAATGTGCTGTGGTCGAAGCCGTCAGACAAACACAATGAGCTGATCTCCTGTCAGCTCCAATCTCTCACCTCTCACGAGTGATGTCGCACCTTTGAGACAGGAATAAAGGTGAGATACAGGTGGCACCAACACTCATCTCCACATCATATTGCATTGACGCTGATTAAATCAAGACTATATATAAACTGCATATAAAGTTATATCCAGTGCATCAAAAGAACATTTTTATCTACTGCAGTCACATCCACTACTTTGAACCCAGGTTGTTAAATTAAGATTAACTTGTAACAGAATAACTGATTCATAATTACAAAATGGCGTGAAGTCATTTTTTGAAAATGGAAAGATTTGTTTTCAGATTATAAAGATGCAGTGTTGTGGAGGGAAGTCCTAACAAACTCAGTTTTTTTGCCTCTATCATGGCATCATTACATTCGAGCCACAGAGCTTAGCCTCCATTTTTCAGAGAGATAAATCCCTGGCAGTCTCTGAAAAAAACTTACAAAACTTACTGCAGTTTTCAGGTACTTCCAAAATCTGGATGAACAAAAATCACTGCAGTAATTTTCTGTCCTGAAAAGACGATGTTGTTTGGCACCAATTATCTGGAACATCTATACATATTTTAAAGAAAATCCTCAATTTTATATTCAGTGAATTTTCCCACTGAATAAAGGAATATCTTATCTTATCTTATTTATTACTAATTTATGACAGGAAACTGTATTTTCCATTTGTTGAATCGCCTGCTTGCCTTTCGACAAATCTCACAGCTTTGAATGAACACTGGGTCTGTTTGCACTGACTTAAGCTCCTAACTGATTAATTGGACGTGTACCAAGTACTGAATTACGTAGTTCTTTTCAAAAAATTCTCCAAAGTTATTCAGAAATTGTGGATCTGAAGTGTTAAAAAATAATCCATCAGCTGCACAATGAAAGACACGTGAACTCATTTCCTGTTTCCCAACCGTGCAATAATGAAAAATTCTATTGATATAGATCAATAATAATATAGATCAATTGACAAAAGTCAATATTAGTAGTTCTACATTTTGATTCACCTCATACAAATTAGGCTAAAGTCGTCACTTTATAACATGCTGTGAACAGATAATTCTTGGGCCAGGACGATCTGAGAACATCTTGAAGTGTGTGGCACGAGTTGTCCACCAGCTGTCGGAGCTTTTCAGACGACTGCTGGAGATTGATCTTCCAGGGAAAGAGATGCTGAACTCTGTAACTATAAATGCAATGATAAAACCCGAGAGGCACAAATCGGGGCCGACATCTCCTGTAACGGGTGATTTTCTTACATGCAGCACGCAGCGACAGACTGTCACTGCCTTAACGCTGCGAGTGCTGACGTCGCTGCCTGCCCACAGTTTGCTGGTCATCCTGTTCTTATCTGAGAGAAACAATGCCAGGCTTGTGGCGCCTCCTGTTTTGTACAGATACTGTATCTGCAGCCTCTCGAGGACTCGAGGAGGGAACGTTCAGTCCAGAATGAAGTCACACACAAAAATTAGACTCTCTCTCTTCAGCTTGGAGGCAAAATTCAACCAGAAAAATAACACATGGCGCTGGGATGTTGATCTTTGTTAATCTGCTGGATTATGTTTATCAGTTACAGTTTAAAGCTGCAGTCGATAATCTGTGACGGATTACAATTTGAGTTATTTCAGCCGTATCGCCGGTGGTGTGAAATGGTTTCGCTGTAAGTCTGTCTGTTGATGCAATCAGCTATAAAATGGAAAAATCCTTCAGGCAAACTGCATTTACATTTATTCAGGAAGTGGTCACATCTGACATAAAGAACAAGCAGGAGAGGATTCAATTCCTGCACTTCAACATTATAAAGAATCAGTGTGCGGGGATGTCAGATAACGCTAAAAAAAAAATCATCATACCTTCACAACAAAGATAACTATCTGCTCTTTAAGGCATAAAATGTCTGAAAGCTTCAGAAAAAACAAACTGAACCTTGTGATATTTTTGTTTGAAAAGATGGAGTTCAAAATTCATTTAGAGAATCTAAAAGTCTCATCGTATTCCAGTGAATAAATCTGTAAAAAATTAATTTTCTAAAGAAAATAAATACCAAAGAATTATTAGACTCTTTTCTAAATCCAAACATAATGAGGCCTCGATATTTATTTGTCTGATTAAATCCCACCAGCAAAAAAATCCTTTCCTTTTGATGAACAGCTCTCAAAAGAAAAAAAAAGAAAAGAAGACAACAGTGCATGATGGGAATGTTTGGTGTTCGTGTTAACATCGCGAGCGTGTTTGATGGGATGAAAAACTACATCCTGGTCTTCACCCTGCAGCAGAGAAGCTTTGTTATCTGCGCTGACACACATGTTCCGTAAGCAAACACAGGAACACAGGCCTGTACAGCAACACACACACACACACACACTCGTGCAAACAGACACACCTGAATGCACACACACACGCAGACACAGATCATTTGACAGGAAAAGCCCTGGCATGTTATGTATGCTGGCGCGGCTTTAAAGTGTATGTCACTGTCTGTCTACCTGTGCCAGTCTTTGTGTCCCTCGTGTTCTCATGCCAGTCTCCTCCCTGGCAATCACCAGGCGAAGCTTTGGGCACAGCAGAGAGTATTGTGGGCATCCTGGCAGCCTGCTCAGGCCTGTCCAAGGTATGTCGCTCGCACCATTATCTGCGCGCTGTACAGCTAATTAGACAACAATGGAAGCCGAGGAACGCCGTCCAAAGCGAGAGGACGGAGCGTGAACAGAGGGTTGAGCAGGATGCGTCTCCGTCGTTTGTGCGCTTAGAGCCGATGTTCCAAATGTGGCTGGTGAGGGAACAATGAGCGAGCTGTGAAGGAGGCTCGCTCAGTACATCCAGCCTCCGTGTGCACAGGAGGGTGAGTTTCAAGTAAAGGACTGGCATTAACACAAGTGAGTAACAGCTGAGAAATGAATGATTATTATCTACTGTTTGACATTTTGGGAAACTGGACTACATCCTGAGCTGGATGCAGCTTCATATTTACTGCAGAGAAAGTGGTATCGATCTTCTCTTTGAACTCTTAGCAGTAAAGTGGATGAGCATCAGTCCCAAAATGTCAAATCAGAGAGTTTTTGTAACAGGAGTTTGTGTTTTGCTGGGAGCATGAGGTGAAAACTGAAATAATCTATCTTTGGCGAGACAACGCCTGTTCAACTGTAACAAGAAATCAATGAGTAGTAAACTATCTTCTGTCATATTTTAGTTTGGGTTTCAGAGCTTTTTAGAAACTTTGTATACACTTTATTCATGTTTCTAGGCCGAGAACTGATCCTTAGACTTTTGATTTTATTTTGAAAATCAGGTTCATTTAGAGTCATTCCTTTAATTTCAGAACCATTTGCAACTCTTTTTGTATCCAATCCACATGTTTTAAAAAAGGTTTTAAAGGTCGAGGAGAATCTAACTTAAGTGGCTGAAAAACGTGTTGTCAACAGGAAAAGCCTCTGTATCCCCTTTATATTGACTCCCAGAGTCAGCGAAGGACTCAACAAATCAGGGCTGAGGTGGACGGAGAGGATCCCTCGTATATCCAGCCAATCAGGACAGAGAGATACAGCATGATCCTCAGGTGCCAATTTCCTGAAACAGACTGTAAATTCTTTGGTAAAGAAGAAAAAAGAAGACGCTTGAATGATGTGATCAAATTCCTTTCAAAGTGCAAAATGCTCCTGAAGGATTCATCCTGTTGTCTCCCAGAAACACACGCATCCTCTCCTTCCCCTCGTCTTCCTCTTGTCTTTATCAATCTATTTTCCGCCTCTCCTTCGCCTCCATCGCTCAATCGGAGCCGGTCCCACCTGCGGGGAAGCCATCCATCCTTTGTTCTCCTCCCTCCTCCTCCACCTTCACCTCCACACGTCTCTGTCTGCTTTCTGTCAACATCTACGACTTCAGAAATGAAAATTTTGAAAATTGCACCTTTTTTATAACGTATTGTTCTACCTCAGACTTCAGAATGTGTTTCTTAGCAGAGGTCTCAAGTTGAAAAATGTTTATGAAATTTAAGTTTAGCTGCCAAAAATGTTCCAGTGAAGCTATTTGAGAAAATGTGTTCATAAAAACCATCTTGCATGTGGATGTTTCAGTAAGTTAAACCATGAAAACATGAACAATTTCAAGTTGTACCAACATATTTTTGCACTTCTTTTGTTTCAAGTCGTCTTCCTTTAAGACTTGACCAGAAATATTTCCTCTGCTTGTTGGCTTGAAGTCATGTTTCACCCTCTCAGACTTCATCCGACACTTCCTCCATCTTTCCCGTCAGCCTGAACCGACCCCTCAGCTCACCTGCGGGGAAGCCGTCCCAGATCTCCAGCCAGTCGTATCGGCAGAGGGCGCCCGGCGGCGGCGTGGTGTCGGGCTCCATGTCGAAGCTGTCGAACTCCACCACGATCTCCGACATCTTGGGGGCAAAGATCATGAAGGTGCAGTCCAGGTTGTTGGGGTACTTCTCGGGGAAGCCCGGCGTCTTGATGACGCCTCTGGGAGCCGTAAAGTTCCTGGAACATTCTGGGCCTGCGAGGACAGAAGATACTGGTGAGTTTTTAAAGTGTCAACACATGTTTGGACAGAGTGACTAATTTTCACTCAGATGTGTGAACAGATGTGTGAACTCTCAGAGGTCAGGGGTCATGACGTGTTCACACATTACGTCCACTTTGAATATCACTTCAAATATTTTTTGGACTATAAAATGAACCAAGATAATGGTTGAATCTGCCTGACTATATTATACTGTTTGTACGTCTGTCAGTTGATATTGTTTCCTATATAGTCTGTTTCTTTTGACCTTTGTTTCCAGTTGACAAAAATAAGGATATAGACATTTTGGAACGGCGCACAAACTAAAACACCTTCAGTTTTTGACCTTTCCGAGTGTCAAAAACTTTGCAGCCTGAAACACTTTCACAGCTGCGACTTCACTGGAATAAAGATTTACTTTAACTGAGTCTTTGCGTGTCTTAAAATGAGATTTTCCTCCTAAACAATGGGGGGAATTGAGAGAAGAATCTCTGAGTGAGACAGGAAATGTCCCTGGTTGTGAAAGACTCGGAGAATCATATGACGGCATCATAAAATAAGAAAAACCACTTCAGAACTTCCAAATGAAGGTTCAGGAATTTATACAAAAACAAAATTACTCCAATTCAATCTTTAAGACCCAATAACAGACCCAATGAACTTTTTTTCCCCCAAACATGACCTTTTGTTTTATTGACAAAACTCATGTCATCCCCATCCAATCAGACGGACCGGTCCCCTCCCTGTCGGAGCCGCCGGTGTCTGCGTCTGTGTTATTGACCGTCCCGGACGCTGTTTGCAGAGTCTGATCGTGGTCGACAAACAACAACAACACACACAGACACACTCATCAACAGACAAATACAACCCCATTAGCTCATTAGACACAACACAATGCACACACACGCTACCCTACATAACCATTCGACCACGACCTCGGAATTTGTATTCAGAGTCAAATATCAGCGCTGTTTTCTACCTTGTGGTTTTTACACACACACACACTGTTTCATGCTTTTTCTCTCAGATCTGATTTGTTCCTGCTGCTCTTTATCGATATATGTTTACTGTACATAAAGGGGCGATAAAACTTTTACTTGCTTACACGAAAGAAAAAAAATCCCCACAAACATCGTCTGCTGTTATTCGACACCCTCTGGAGACGATGTTTAATCTCTCACACTTCCATTCATGCGTTTGCACGTAACACCTTCGAGTGATAAAATCGTCAGCTGTGTCGTGTTTACATATCTCCCCTTTTTTATATTCATCTCGCCATTATTATGCAGCAGTGTGATGTGCTAGATTATGAAAAAGGCATTGTGAATTCCTCGACAGTCTCATGTTGAATAAGTAAAGGCCTTAATAATGAAGGGTATATAATGGGTTAGATTTTCACATGCAGCTTCTTAAACCACCTATTTTTCCTGACATTTTCTTTGCAGTTTGCTTTATTCACATTTGCATTATTGCTGTATGTGACATTAAGACAAGTCACCGTGTTTATCTTTATGTCTTAGAGCAACTTTTCAATTTATTTCCAAGCATAAATCTGCAACACAGACGGGCAGTTTGTGGAAGGATGTAAGTCTCAAGGTCGCTGATGGTAAGAGTGCGCTGTGAGACCATGTTGGCACTCAGGGGCTAATGATGTTACGCAGGCACAGACAGAAGAGAGACCCTTCAGCTGCAGATGATGGAAGTGAGATCCTTTTCTTCTCCACAACACAAAAACAGAACTACACCCACTACAGCTGCAGGAGAAGCCTCACAATTCCTCATCACAGGCTCAAAATTCACTCAGCAGCAACAACAGGTGACATGAACGTCTCCTGATAAAAGTCCAAACAGAGCGGGCGGCGGCGAACCCGGCAGCTGTCACGTGACTGTCGTTTTTCTGGACACGACTCCACAGTCACATCCACATGCTGCTCGTTAAAAACCTCGACGTCGGCTCGCGTCAGTCGACCGGCAGCTCACACCTCTCTTGTCATAAAGTGACGTGAGGGCACAAGACGGTGACTGATCTCTGTGTGGGAGGAAGACGACACGAGGCGTGGACGAGGGTCAAGCATCCCTCGGAGGCACGGGCGGCGTGTGTGTGTGTGTGTGTGTGTGTGTGTGTGTGTGTGTGTGTGTGTGTGTGTGTGTGTGTGTGTTGGGGGATTCTTTTGTTGCCAGGCCAGATGTGACCTGCATGTTATCTGAGCACGCCTGTAAACATGAATCCACACACAGGGAAACACAGGGAGACACACACACACACTCGAGTGGACCCCTCGCTGTTGACACAGGTGGTGTCATTAAAAGGGCGACATGATGAATGATGTGGAAACGACGAGGCAGACTTCGATCCTGCTCAGCTGGCACACTTTCCACTGTGTGTGTCAAATGTGCAGATGGGTTGAATACATCTATGCTTTATTAGAAATCTGTTGTATGTTTATCAAGGTCAGAGATGAATGTGATTTCAGGGCAAACGTGTCCTTGAACGCTCATCTAATGCTTGGAATTAAAATCTAATAATGCAAACTTTTTTTTTCGCTATCGTGCATTGATGTGAGCTCGGCACCAGCTGATTCTTTTCAGGGCTTTGTGACGAGAGCAACAGGGCATCACTTGTTCCGAAGACAAGCAAGTAAACATGTAAGAAGTGGAATAAATGACTGACTTCCTCCAAACCGCTGCATCAACAAAAGATAAAACATTGTTGTAAACTAGAAAGCGTTCAGAAGCCACAGTCCTTCAAGCAGGATTTGCTTCAATCAAATAAAAGAATAAACTCAGGAAAAAAAGAAACAAAAAGGTCAAAAAATGTTATGAAATCCTGAATCAACAACAAGAACTAATCACTTGTTCCATGTCTTGTGGCTGAACCATATTTAATTTTATCTGTTGCAAATGAAGCTAAAAATGTCACTTTGTTGGTGAAAGAGAAAACATTCTATCAATCTCAAAAAGACGGAATTTCTCTTCAAAAGGATCAACAAGCAAAAAAAAAAAAAAAAAACACACCCTTGTGCCATATGTGACAGTGTGTGTGCATATTTGAGTGTTTGTTCAAAGAGGTTTCATATATTGTGTGTTCAGGCATATCTGCGAGCGCACTTTCCTCACGCTACACTGCTCTCATTTCTCATTGGCTCGTTCTCTGTCCATCCATTTTCTGTCTTTCATCTTTTTTATCAACGGCCCTTCAATCAACCGTCACCCCCACTCCTCTGGACTAAACCGCTGAGACATGTGTTTCTGGTTTAAAAACCTGCAATAAAACTAGAAATGGTGCAAATATAGTTCCAGGAGGCTGCGGAGCGCTTGGCCATCATTTATGAATGATATGTGCTCTGTGGTCGGCCGAGGGTGGAGTTATGGCCGCGAGAGGCGGATAACGGCTGTTGGACAGAGCGCCATCTTTAAGGCCGACGGAGCTGAGCGACGGTTACGGCTTCTCGTGGCCGTGTTCTGAGGTTTTCTCGTCCTAATGACAGACGTGGAAGAGAGAGAACAAAAGGGAGGAGCGGATGAGGGATGAAACCACAAATAATTCTTTAACTCTTCAGATTTATTTTCTGCAAACTTCATCTCCCTGCTTGACTTAATCCCTTTATTTTATTTCAAATGAACTGTCAGACCGTCTGCAGACTCTGTGACAAACAGAGGACGGTCACTACAGTCACTTTAGCTTTTGAACAAACATCTGATGCTGTTGTGTTTCTGGTGGAAATTTAAACCCTATAAACTTTCTTCATGAGTGAAAAACTCAACAGGATACTTGAGATAAAGTCACCCAACGTCATTCCAAGTAGCACCTGGTAATATCACGACGTACCAATGAATGCTGAAATAACCACAATACACACGGAAGAACAAAGCAGGTCAGACGCTTCTTGAACGTCTCACAGTTGGACAGTGACACTTAATTCACTCAACATAGAAAAGAGACAAACATCCTATTTCAAATTAAATGTATTTATGTTCATCACACAAACAGAAAATCTAAAAATCTTCAGCAGCAAAAACAAACTTAATTACACTCTATGTACAATAAGTATTAATGTAAGTGTTAGACATTAATAATTTTTTTCATAATTTACTGGACCGCTTTTATATACTTTACTTTGGTAATCCATCATTTTACTTTTATCATATATTAAATGTTTTATTGTTTTATGTGAGCAACTTAAAATGACACATAAAAAATATCGGATATCTAAAATTATTGCCAAATTGTTGCTCTGATGTTTCGAGCTTTACTATGTGATTCACTATTAGATGCAAAGAAATGTTGTGAGATCAAAGCCCAACAACAGACAGACAGATCTGGGAGCTCAGAGACAAAGAGGAGGGTCTTCAGTCGAGTGTGGAGCCTGTTTGAAAGCGGAGCAGCTCCATTTAGTTTCAATATGCTGCTCTGACTGTAATGGATTTTAAATGTGGCGAGGCAGCGACATGGCAGGGGGATTACCTGAGCGAGTACAAGTGCTGTTTTTAACTTGTTAGAGGGTAGAGGACCCATATTGAGGCCAACACACACACACACACACACACATACACTCCCCCCACACACATGCTGTCCTAGTTTCCAGGCCCGTCTTCTCCGCCACAGCATCTATCTCATCTGCAGGTCACCCCTGTTGCCTCCAAGGACAAACAGCCCATTAGCTAAATGAGCCTGGGGTCCCGTGCACCTGTCTGCTGCACACACACACACACACACACACACACACACACAAAGGAAAACATGTAGGCACATAATAACACAAGACAAACAAAAAAGATAAAAATGCCATGTATGTACATAATAAAAAAGGCAGATCAAACCACACACACACAGAAACCTCCCAGCTCGTCCCGAAGCGTCCGTCCTGCAGCTGAACAGTAGCAGCCAGACGTGCTCAGCAACAACGACAGGAAAACAGTCGCTCTGTTTCTCTGACAAACACAAGCAGAGACACGCAGACGTGACATCTACGCCAGGTTCACACCAGCAGAGAAACCGGCGCCTTTCATTCATCCACTCGCTGCATTAACACGAGGAAGTCCGAGCAGCGATCGACTCAGAGCAGATCGGAATTTTCTAAATGAAATATCTCTCGGATGCTCAAACCATGAGGTCCGTGTGGTAGCTGTTGTGTGTGGATCATATCACATGATCCTCATCAACAGATGGAGTTCAAAGGTCATTCTTCAGCAAGTCTTTAAAAACGAAACACAACAAAATAAAGAACATTTTAAAACCTACAACAGGATGAATTGAGGATGATTTAAAGCTCCAGAACAGGTTTTCTCAGCTGCTTCCAAAGTCAAAATGGACTTTATACCTTAATAATAGAGGATTTTAAGACTTTCAAAAGCAGCTAATTGTTTAAAGTCACTTCACTCAAATCACAAATATAATATTTTCTCACTTGGCTGTAGCAGATAATTATAGTTTTATTCATCCAGGTTTTTAGATATAATTTTGGCTGATTATCACCTCGTCTCTTTAGATTGACGCTTTATCCCTGTTCTATTAGACCCTAACAGAAACATCAGAGGTGTCTATTACATAAAAAATGATAGAAAGTTGGATCTTTTCTGAAAGTAAATGGGATGGTGACCCACGACTGTACTGTAAAACCCAGTTTGATCATTAGAATCAAGCTCAAATATAAATTGTCACACATCCATGTCGAAGCCAGATCTTTACAAAATCCCACCAGTAAAATGTTTAGAACCAACGTTCCCTCTGAGCTGATACTCGAGCTGACCTGCTTTTAAAGATTTATTACGCTGACTTTCTAATAACATCCTGTCATTCATCAGTCACGGCTCCGTTCGCACCCTGAAATTAACGTCGGTATGAGCAGATCTGAGAGGTGCATCAGAAGCGAGGCCGTGCTTTGTACTTCAGAGGGAGCTCCGGTGTGAATTGAGGCCCCCTAACCCTTCTCATATTTCTGTCTTACTCCTCATTTAAGTACAAAAAAAAAGCACTTGCCGATCCATTTTTCATATTACAATACAGTACTTTTCAACACGAGTCCACCGGGGGACGGTTATTCCTGGAGCCTGTGATTCTGTGAATGGTTATTGCTCTCAGGGGTGCAAACAAAAAAAAGAAGAAGAGGAATCTCACGTAAACGCATGTTCCCTTTTTATCTGATTTATCTCCACCCCCCCGTTGGTGGAAAGCGAAGTGGTCGCAGGAGACTCGCCGTTTGGCAGCGACTCAAGTGGACCCGAGAGGGAAGAGCAAATACGAATGTAGGACACAGGAGCGAGGTTCCTTCCTTGACGAGCAGTGTTTATGTAGGACTATCCTGCTCCTGCATCCTGGCCCGGCTGGGACTCGCTGTTCCTCCAGTGGAATTCTGGGTCTTTGAGTTTATGTAACGTGCAGCTTAGAGGTCAGTGTACCAGAGGTTCAGCTCGGGCTGTTTGGATAACCTTGGACAAGAGTGTGGAAACATTTCGGACTATATTCTCTGAGGTTATTTTAGGATGTCGGTCACTGGTCTGGTCAAACATCCAAGAAACCAGATGAAAAATAAAGAAGTATTCCAACATTTTTTCAATTCACTTCTCTTGGTAATGTCATAAGATAAATGTTAATCATGTTCAGATCTGGAAACATGACAAAATCTCTGCAATGAAGTCCAGCTGTGCAAGAAACAAGTAGTCAGCTGCTCAGACAGGTCGTAAATGAACCAAGCTTAGCCGACCACCTAAAATATCAGTACTACTGTTGACAGATCATCATTTTTATTTTTATTGTCAATCTCAAGAGGGCGGGTTTTACCTAAAATGACGCCAGAGGAGAGCGAAAGTGAGAGTCGAGATGTGGATGAATGCAACTTTTTATTATGGACAATGAAGAATCACTTTCACCCGTGAAGTATTTTAGTTTCGTGAAGTCACCATCGAGCAGTCGAGGGGAGCATCCTTTACGTGAGTGGCGTCCAAAGACTCTTGATGTTGTGGCCTGTTAGTAGCTGCTATAGTCATGACTTAAAACAAATCACTGCGCCAATACCATCTGAGCTGTGACAGTATGGACGTTAAACTAGGAAGTCAATCTATGAACTGTAATGGATGTTAATGATCAAGATGCGTTTAAGAACTACGAGACGCCTTACAGCGCCATTTTGGAGACTTTATGAAATGTTCTTTGGTGGAGGTTGTTCTCACTTCATGCTGAAAACATTCTCACAGCTATGAGAACAATTTCATAGTTTTTGCTTCCTAATAACTTTGACTAACCTGGAAGTTTGTTGACAACCTGTACGATCGTCTGACACTTTGTTTCTTTCCTCGTCAGACAGATTTTCCGCCATTTGCTCTCAGATCTCATCAGTTAACTTGGTGAGTACAATGGGAAAATTCAGCGAATAAAAACCAGGTTATATGACACTTGATTTCCCTTTAAGTCACAGAGGACAGGAACTATCAAAACTTTAGTCTGTTTGATTTGCTATCATCTCCCGCCGGCCTCCAGAAATTTGTAAAATGTTAAAAAAAAAAAAAAAAAGAGTATTTGTAGCTGATTATTTCTCATCATGTGCAGCAAGATGATGCACGACACTGATGCAAAACCTACCGGCCAAACCTGTGGAAACCTGGCTGAACTACACTTGAATTTGAATTGGTTGTTTTCCATGAGGCGATTCATCACGTCCAGCCGAGTGTGTGGAAAACAGAAGAACAACTGCAGCTTCTGTTCGAGTTGAAGCTTTTGGCTGATGCCGCCGTCCAACACAAGCTCCAACAACCACATATCATCGGTTATATAGTGAAAGCACCGGGCGCCACACACCTGTCTTGAAGACCTCGTAGCGGACGGAGAATCCGGCCCCGTGCGTCTCGTAGTCAGAGACGAACTTGATGAGGAGCTGGCTGCCGCTGGAGATGATCGGAGACGGGGCGATCTTCCCGCAGAACTTTCCCAACATGGGCGAGAGCTCGTCTCCGCCGTTGTAAACCTCCACGTAGTCGTACCTGTAGGAGGAGAGAGGAGACGCAGGTTTACGCTGCTGCTGAAAACAGACGGGTGAGCTCATAATTGATTTTTACGTGAACCTGTCCCAGTGGATTATTGGGCGCTGGAGTTTGTTCCTTCTGCAGCGTTTTATGGGCCCTTGCTCGAATGCACACAGCTGCTGAGCATATGCATGAGGATTTGCTGTCTGAGCCTAATTTATCTGTCCAGAAACTCTTCTATCACAAAGTTAATTAGTTATTCCATGATTAGAGGTAAATGCATTTTAAAGAGGCATTCCACTGATTTTACATGAGAAAGTCAATTTGCTACAGATGTTCAACAAAAAGCTGGTGTTACAAACTGGAGGCAGGGAGGGGAGACGCGATCAAGTTGCATTATGGGAAGTGTAGGATCAAACATTTTGGAGCTGTTCGTGTCTTTTCTTGAACGTAATGCCCATATATGTTCTGACAAACTGCTAAAGTGAAGCAGCCACACTGAAACCACAAAAAAAGGATGTCATCTGTTTTTCTCAAACGCGTCTTGCTCAGACTGAGTGCTTCCTGATTTTGTCTCCGTTGAGGCGTTTCCCTAAATACCAGTCTGGTCAGCTGCTCTGCTTTGTTTGTCATGTTTTGTCCGCTTGTCATTAAAGCCGATGCTGCTGTGGGACCCTAAATCACGGCAGCTGTCTCGAGCGAATGATGGAAGATTCCCACATCGCAGCAGCAAATTTTTAGTATTTTCACAGTGATAAAAATGGTCAGATTGCACCGAGCAGCTGAATAATGAATTATTTAATGTATGTTGGGGGAAACGGCAACATCTGCTCATCGGCCTTCCTTTGCATGGTGAATAGATCAATGTCTACAGTTGTATTATCTCAACAGACTACAGTTTGTCTCAGCTCGTTTGTGAGGCACCATGATGCAAAGCACATTTAATCTCAAAGAACAAGATATGTAGGAACATGTGAGCAGAACAAAATCTGATTTTTTTTCCCACAAGTAAGATATCTGACCACATGTTTATTTCCATATATCCAAGTAGGAGATGACCTTGTGTGCATGTTTTTTCTGCTGCTCACGCTGATCAGACAACATCAGCTCTGTCTCAAGTAAAAAGAAGAAAACACACCAGCTTTAGAAAGTGCGTGAGATCGGACAGACTCTCTCCAGGAGTGAGGACAGGCAGCGATAGAAAAATGAACACGCGGCAGCATGAAGCACCGGGAGGATGTGGATCCCACCGAGCGCTCTGAGAGACTCCATCGCTCTCCGCCGTCTGCGTGGACCTCCCACCGCCGCCGCAGCACCTCATCCTTTACCAGCCGACACCCCTCTGTCCACCCACTGTCTGCTTCACAACATCTCAAGTGTGTGTACTGTTTGTATGCGACCTCTGTATGTGCGGCAGACTTAATGTGTTTGTGCTATGTATGGGTGGTGAATACGTTCTGCACATTAATCTAAGTGCATTTTTAAGTGCAAGGAACTGGAAAGTGTGTGTTTGTGTCTATATGAGAATGCAAACACCTCCTCCTCCCTCTGAGCTGCAGCTGATTGAATCACATCTTGTATAGAGAGCACGCTGAGATACAAGGTGAGTTCATGACTAACGAGCTGATTATTCAGGGTCCAGACTGCAGCTAAGAACACGACCGGGCTTTAAACACAGGAGAATAAAGTCTGATAGACAGTCGGGTTGCAAAGGTCTAAATTTTACTCTAAATCAATGGCTCCCAACCTTTTTGTCTCGTGATCCTTTATAGCAGCAGCAACAGTGACGTTCCCTTTTTTGAGATCGTTTAGTTTCAATAGTTTTAGAAGGAAGCTCTGCAGTTTTTCACAAACATAAAGGAAAGATTTCTTTCTTCTCAAACAGCAGCTCCACAACAGCAACCACCTGAACCTCGAGGTGAGAATGTGAAGTGACGTGAGACCAAAATGCAGAAAGTCATTCTGGGAAATGTAGGAAATTCTTCCCAAGTAGCAGCTGTCATGTTTCTATATACACACCTGGATAATAAAGATTTATGTTTTATCCACAGAAAAAAAAAGTAAAAAGTAAATGTCCAGCTTTTTATGCAGACTCAGCCACACATGAAGACCACTGATGGCTTTTTTCCTGCTAAATGTGCAAACGTTGCCAACTTGCACTGGTAGAAACACAGAGCGGCCACAGATGGATACTGGCAGGGTTGTGCTGAAGCGTGTTTTGTTTAGTAATAGGAGTCTAACTCGTGTTTGAGTGTGCGAGGGCGGGATTAAACCCGAATATTCACCGGTGCTTACGACAGTCTCTCTCAGATTGGCTGCAGCTACCGACATCTCTGCTCATTCTGCAGACGCACACGTCCAAATTTCAGATCAGTCACGCAACATGCAAAAGCAGCCGGTTTAAAAAGCACTGACATCGCTCGCTCCAGGGACCGAACAGAGAGACACATCAGTCAGTAACAGTTCATTCAAAGTTGAGAATTTGCACTTTCAGAGAAAAGGAAGAACAGAATTACTGGATAAACACTGGATAACTCCACTGGCAGCTCTTGGTTCAGTTCAGAAAGATCCTCATCTGTTTTAACACAGAAAAAAGCCTGAACCTAAACATGGACCAGAGTCTTGGTGTGAACTCTGGATTCTGGTGCAAACCCAGTGTTTCATCCACTCAGAGTAACGTCTCTGAGCATGACCCAGATGAGGATTACGTTTCACCACAGCCTAATTATGAAAACCATTTAGTAATATACAAAGACAAGTTCTAGGATTCATAGGGTTCATATATTTCCGTCTGCCTCTTGCCATCACATGAACATTTCTCCAGATCTGCTCCTGCAGGTCGCTCATATCAGAAATGTTTGACACGGTTAAGATCAGACTGCAAAGATTCCTCACAGATCATCTGTGCTGACCATCAGACTCAAATTTCCCCTCTGACAGTCAGGATGGGAAAACACAGTGGAAATCAATTAGATGTGGTCTGTGACACCTCAGACATTAAGACTCTGGAATATCTTACGTGGAACAACATCGTTTCTAAAAGCTTTTACAGTCCTCATGTAGCTGGTTTTAAGTGATTTGTTGCCGTTCTTTTACCTTCACATCTGACATTCTTCTGGTTGAGACATTTGTCTTTTATTATTGCCATAATGTCTGAAAGCACCGTGCGACTGTTTTCATAAGTGCTATATAAATAAAGTGTATTTTACAGAACCTGTTCTATGATATAACAAGCTTCTCCCTCCTGCAGCCAGCTGTGGAAACAACTTCGCCTGCGGAGATTCTAAAGCTGAAGAGGGTGAAGCAGAACAACAGAGAACCAGGACCTGAGTGCCCATATCAGCGGTGGTGTCCTTGAACAAGACAGTTAATCCATACCAGCTTTGGGGTCTCTGCGTTGAAGCCAAGCGTGACCTCTGACCCCCCTGACAAGAGTTTTTCTAAGGAAGCTGGGCAGAATATCAAAATATCCCTTCAGCACGGCAGCTTGCTGGTCAGCAGAAGCTCTCAGGTAAGAATGTGAGTCTAATGAGACGCTTCAGTACAGAAACACAGATTCAACAGCGGCCTCCTGACCTCGCTGGAAAAATAACCACGCTGGATTTATACTGCGGCTGAACCAGAAAAAGACAAACAACACCTATGCTGTTCCCACGCTTCATCGGCAGGTTTGGACCGAAGCTCAGACACTCAGCTCGTCTCAGACTGAAGGATTTTCCTCATTGCTAACAACATTAGCGTGCAGACAGAAAGCTTGTCAGGTGCTGGTTTTCAAAGAGTCTCTTCATGACTTCGACGTGGGAAATTTGTGTTTGTCCCTCACGTCTCTTACAGACGTCTTGATTTCGGTCTCTATGTGAACGATGGACACACGGAGACAGACAGTATACTGCGGAACATAAATACGTATCTGAGTATTTCTTTATTCTAATTTTCTAAATCAATTTTATTTTGACTCGATGTCTTGAAGGGAAGAGCAGGTGGAAGATGTCTTTTTCCAAATGTAAATGGAAAAGGTTTAATCCACAGAAGCCTCATTTCTAAATGCGCAAATAGTTTTGTTTAAAGATTATTTCTTTCTTTTGCATTTATCACAGTGAAGACAGGAAACAAATAAGGCACGCTGCTGTTGTACGCTGTTCATCTTGGACGACTAAAGACCACAAAGCCATCCTTAAATAAGCAAAATATGAGGCATTTGAAGAGGTTTGTTTCTTTCTAACTTTCACCAGAAACCAGCAAAAAGATGTTTCCCTTTGAGAGAAACCTGATCGATAGGGTTGAATCACAAACATAGAGGAGAAGGTAGCAAACACACAACAGCTAAAATTGCATAAACGATCAATACAAATTGGAAATTCAACAGCAGCAGCAGCAGCTGCAAGTCATTTCCTAACTAACATCAACCTACACATTGCTGCTGCAGCTGCATCCTGAATACATGAATATCAAATCAGATTAATAAACAACAGCGACAATTACAAAAAGAAACATTTGTTAAATTTCCACACTGTCAAACGTACAGTGATTCTGAGGCCAGTCTGTTTACGCACATCATGTATCAGCAGCTCTGACAGCTGAGGGCATAAACAATGTTCTCCATGTTTGAAGCGAACTCTTCGAGCCGGAGGTGAACAAAATCTGTTCTTTCTCTCTCCGTCTCTGACTTCATGCTTCTCTCAGTCTTATTCTCCGTGTGTTCGCACAGAGCTTTACATGCCCGCTGAGAAATGGACGTAAGTGCTCACTTGTAAAGTCTTAGTGCCGACGGTGATGTCGAGGTGGTGGCGTTTTTATTCATAGCATCAAACCTCCGCCTCGCTCCCCTTCCTCTCCTCTCCATGTCTTACAGAGCTCATAAAATAAGAGCCGCAGGGAGAGAGATGGAGAGAAAGTGTTTGAGTGTGTGTCCGTCTGCATGCAGATGGCTACGCTCTCTGGCTCAGTCGCTCCGGCCAGTCCTGCGGGCGGTCGGTGTTTACCGAGACAGGCCGTTTAATGAAGTGGCTCTGTCTCTTCACACTCTAGTTAAGCAGACTCTCTCAGCCTTCGGCCCCGCGGCCTCCTCTCCATCCCCCTCGTATCGCTCATTAACCACACCGGCTACTCCTGCCCTCCAAATGCAGCTGCCCGTAGCAAATGCCTTGCTCAAGGGCGAAACTATCGCCGCTCCATCTGCGGGCCCGGCAGCAGATGTTTAAGTTCACATTTTATGCTATTAACTGGCTCGTACCCACGGTGATGCACAGAATGGTAAGTGGACAAAACGTCGAGATTAATGAGCGACCGGCAGCAGGAGGAGCAAGCGAAGGTCACGAGGTGTCGACTGCTGAGGTGTTGGTGAAACTACAAGTCTGGAGGAATTTATGGTTAATAAAATGTAGCTTGTGTGACTCTTCACCTGTAACTGATTAAAAAACCCAACAAATCAATTAATTTATTCCATGGAAGTTTTTAAATCTGAAGTTTTTATGGAGAAAAATCCTGTGAACAACATTTTGGCCCTGGGTTTTGCCTCTCAGGCTTTATGGACGGACTTGTGGCCTTATTCTGACAGACAGAAATCTTTGCAAACACCACTCAGACTACAACTTCATTTCCAGAAATGGACAAACTGTAATTGTAATATTCCTTGATGCAACAATTGAACATCAATCAAAGATAAGGCTTTAAAAGACAATACTCTGAACACAAGACTTGATTCTTTTCTTAAGGATCTGAATACACCTAAAACAGAAAATGCCCCAAAGTCCTGAAAGTAACAGTAACAGAAAGTTTAATCTTCAGCTCCAGAATAAGTAAGTGAACCTTGAGTTGATATTGTTTTTTTGGTGGCATTGACATTATTATTATTTCCACAATGGCTGATCAGAAAAGTAACTCACATATGAAAATGAATAATTAGTGAGAAAATCCAATAAAAGTCTAACTCTGAAGTGTCATCATCGCCCACACAGTTCGATACGTGACCCGCTGAACTAAATGATCCCGTCGGTACAATCTGACCACATGCAGCGACCGCCGAGCGCCGTCGCTGCTGCCAAATTTAAAACAAATGAGTATGTGGCAGATTTTAACCTTTTTACATAAATTACATGCAGATGGAGAAGGGGAATTTTGCCTTCTGCATTCCTTCCCGCCTTCTTCCCAAGCTACTGGAGCTACGAGCAGACGCCCTCGCCCTGCTCCGCTCACACACTGCAGCTCATTAACATGCTCGCCGTGTTGTTGTGTTGCGTTCCCCCCGCGGCTCGCTTCTTAACACACATCTGGAAGGCATCACGGGAGCGTTTACGGGGCGAAGTTTGAGCCGTTGTTACAGTCACCTCCTGCAAAGCGAAACTGAAGCTGGGAGTGACTCAGTGTTTCTGCAGCGTCACACCTCGGCCGTTCATTTATTCCGTCCAGCTCTCCTTCCCTTCGTCTGGATCTGTCTGTACAAACTCCGTCTGCTCTCCAGCTTCCTCCACAGACATGAAAAGATTCTTCCAAAAAGCTTCTCTATAAACCAAAGGAAACATTCCACCCAAACCCGACGTTCAGGAGTTAAAGTTTGAGCGAGCGTTGTAATAAACTTTTTTGGCTTGCCCGCTTTTCCCAACAGGCCTCATCTACTTCTACTTCATGCAGTAATTTCCTTCATTACCAGAATGGCTTTTCAACAACCTCGGGGAAACTGTGTGAAACTGCTGCTGACGGAGAGAGCGACGGCGCATCCAGAGAGTCGTGCCCCTTTCTCTAAATGCAACAAGTGGTTCAGGCCAGCGTGATGACCTGGAAGCCGTCTCACAATTTCGTCAATGTGAAGTCAATTTTCAAGAAAGAAGAAACAACAGCAGATTTAGGTTGACTTCATCTTCTGTTCATCTTCTGTTCCTGTTTCCTGTTTCCTGTTTCCTGTGCTACCTGACAGAGTTTCACACCAATCATGACACACACTTTGCACAAAAGTGTATTTCATCAGGAGTTTATTGCGCCGACATGAATCATTTGCTGAGTTTATGTTCTCACTTCTTAACAGCCCACAAAGCTGCTTCATCATTCATGAACAGTTGCTATAAATCAAAGAAGTTTTATAACCTGGTGTCCACATTATTACTTGTGACTCTTTTGTGCGTGAATTTTTTTGCACATTCAATCACAGTGGGACTTTTTACAGGAGTGCACAGGCACTAAAGGGCAGAATATACTGGGGTCAGAACAGAATTGAGTTGATCTTCAGGCTTAACACCACCCAGGATGTGGAAGTTGAAAAGCTATTGAGAGCTTAGCCACATTGTGCATTCAACACAATGGCCTCGCTCGGTGAAATGCTGTGCTTAGATTTATCCTCTCTGGAACAAGTAAAGCCTGATACACACACACACACACACACACACACACACAGAGGAAAGCTGCAGGCTACAGTGTTCAGATTTTGTAATACATGAGTGGTTTCTGTGTTTTAGTGCTGATAAACTCGGTCTGACCAGTCGTTCTGAGCTCTGCTGGGAGGCTACAGATGGCACATGTGTGTGTGTGTGTGTGTGTTGTGTCCAAGTGTGTGAGCAGAAAACACACTACGATGCCACCTGCCATCACACACACACACACACGCCCACACCAGTCCATCCCTCCCTGTTTCTCACCTCCCCCATGTTCACCACAAAATCTAAATCATCTCCCTCTCACTGTCTTACTCACTCTCTCTCTCTCTCTCTTTCACACACACACACACACACACACACACTTGAGGACTCACTACAGCTCATGTCGTCTTCCCACAAAAATACTCTTAGTCAGTTTCCTGCTCTCACACACATTCACTTGTATTCATAGCACACCCACATGTTCAGCAGTTTGTGCGACTGTACTTTTGAGGAACTGGATTCTTGACAGAGTTTAGACCCACTGAGTGCAGCCCCTGTTTATTCTCTATGTGATGTAACTACTTCTCAAGGCATTATGGGATAGGTTAATGCAACTCTATGCAAATTTACCTGGATGCTCCTTGATAACAGGCACAAACGAATATGAAGCGCTGCTTGGCACAAAGTCATGAAAATGTTTGGAGAAACTGGCCGGTTGCTTATTTACATGTGAAACACTGTCTTCTTGAAATAGATGTATTTATTTTCCCAGTATATGTTGTGATTATGTTGTAAGTGCTGCCTGGATTATGTTCACACACGGCTTTATCGTAAGTGCACCTTGACATGGGGTCGTGCTTTTCTAACACATGAAGCTGAATAATTTTCTTTTTCTTTTCTGTCTTGGTTAATGTCATAACAAAGACATCTCAAACAAAGTCAACCTGACATAACTGGCTGACTGACACTCAATGACAACATTCATAAAGATTCATAAAGCCTATATGCTTTAGTTGCTACGAGCCGATTTTGTATATTGCAGAAAACAAGTGAAATATGTTGTCAATAAACATTTTATTGATACAGTCAGTATTAAGATTTTATCATCTTTCTGAAGTTAATTAACATTTTCTATAATGTTGATTAAAAAGAAAAGTAGTCTGACCGGCATCAATGTCATCAATCTAAATGTATTTGGAGACACGGTGACAAGTAAGACGTCAGAATTCGTGTCCTGAAAATTTTGCACTTCCAGTTGTTCTTCATCATGACCCAGTTCTTACTCTAACCTTAACCTAAATTCAACCTAAACCTAAGTCTAATCCTAAAACCAAGTCTTAACCCTAAAATAGCCCTTTGAATAAATGAGGACCAAAACTCTCACCATCAAAATATTGCTCCTCAAACAGCAAACACTCGCTAATGTTTGCAGATCGGCTCATTAGAGCTCTGAGCACTTTTCTCTCAAACACATAAAAAAAGTACACACACTCTCAACACACACTCACACTGAGAAATACTTCCTCGTGCCACCCGTCCACCCACACACATTTCATTTTAGGACCGACGACTGTAATAAAAGCAACAAACACACATTTCAAAACAAGCAAAACACTGATTAGATGATATTCGGTAAAGCCGGCGTCTCCAGTACGATGACGAACACTCCCAAAGAAGGAGCAAATGCATTCCAGAAAATCCCATTAAAACCAGTGAGATCATGCACACGCACACACGCACACAGACACACACACACACACACACACACACAAACTACCCAAAAAAATAAATTGGGCCAAGCAGCCAAAGTATGAATATCCTCATCCTTCACCTCGGCCGTGCAGATACAAAGCCACGGCAGCACAATCCTGCTGGGAAATTAAAACGGAGACGAGGAGGAGGTGGAATTTGTTCTCATTTAGGAAGCCTTAATCTGACAGAGGAGGGAAGGAGAACGCCGGTTCCCCCCCCTTTCTCTCTTAGACAGACTGTTTAGGGACCCTGAAGGATGAAATGAGATTTGGTGCAAACTCGGTGGGGTTTAATGCGAAGAAGTTGAAAAAGATTGAAAGTCAAAGTCGACATTTTGGGGAGGAGAGACGTTCCTCTCAGGGTCAAACTGTGGCGACTGTGCGTGTGTTTTATGGAAAACAAAGCGAGTTAGTTACAACATCCGGAGTCTGTCTGGGTAACTTTAGACTTGAACAAACACAGAAGGGCGTTTCCAGTTCAGGACTGAGAGAAACGTCTCCGTCTGTACCTGAGAGATTTGGGAGGAAAAGGGCCCTTTGTCAAGCGACACTCAATCCACACCTCTCTGAAGTGAGTTAGGGCCAAAGCAATAAACACTGTGTCACTTCCACTACACTCTGACATGCGTTCGCCCTCGACAAGTTCATCTGCATTCACAGAGAGGCCCGGCCGGCTATACGTTCACCTCTCTTGTTCCCGAAAAACATGTGACATTAATTAGCCGGCTGTATTCAGACACACATATAGAAAGCCAGCAGGGACCGATTCGCTTTGGCAACGAGAGAGTGGAGCTGACAGACAGACGGGGAGGCAGATAGAACGATAAAAAGCAAACAGTGGGACGTTGTGAAACAGCCTTCATTTCAGAGAATGACTTTATTAAGCTGAAATGCCTGCTGGTGTTATCGCATAACGAGCCGCGTTTGAGAAATAAACCGAGTTAAAAACGTATAAGCGCGTTTGCCAAATGAGCTTTTCAGGCAAACGCCGAGATGACTCTCGCGTTCTTTGTGGATCAGTGATTTTCGGAGCTCCGGGCTCACACTTCAGCATCATGAGCGACAGAAGGAAGCCGAGATCATCAACTAGATATTACAGCGGCGTCTGAGACATTTTTCAGTGTCACGTTAAAATCAAATACAGTTCAAAGATAATATTTCCTTTTTGGCCAACTAACCTGCTTTGAAGCTCAAAGAGGCGTCTGCAGATACAAACTACAGCACAGACTGAAGAAGAAAATGTAGGTTAAGTTGACTCTGCACTGATTTGTTAAACTAATATTGTATTTGAGTATATGCACAGGAAATACAATGAAAACATCACAACATGAACTTTGAACTCTTTAAATCTTTATAAACTCCATTTGAAACAACTTGACACTTTGATTCACTTCACACTTCTGTGCTCATCTGGCAGCTGCGACGATAATGAAGATGAAGATAAAGATAAAATTTATTGAACACAGAGTCAGAAAACAAGATAAATTTAAAGTTATGATGCATTTTCACAATCGATCATCAAGGACTGTAGTTGGGAAACATTCTCAGCTGAAACATAAAGATTGTTTGCGATCAGACATAAATCATTTAAAACTATAAAAAGACCATTTTCTCTTTTAAAAGCGAATACTTTTAATACAGGACTCATTTGTAATGGAGAAGTGGAACATGGTGCCATTGCTGCTGAGGTAAAGGATCTGAACTCCACCACTGCTACTGCTGCTTGTTAAAGGATCACTCATCTTCCTGTGCAATATATTAAAGTGTTGGCATATAATATCAGAACAAATCATGTTCTGGTGACACGGCGATCGTTTTGCTCTCAACGCTTGACTAACACACCCATTTCCTTCAAAGCTGCCGTGTTTCCTTCAGTCAGCAGTCTGATTCAGAATAACTCAGAGCTCATGACACAGATGAAGACTGAGTCACTCCGATGTTCACTGGACTCTAACCTAAAGTTAATATAATGAAGCTTCAGATACAGACTCACATATTTTTAGACTTTCAAAATAAAAGCCCCAGGTTTTGTTTAGTAAAGAGTCAAGCTGACCTGAAAGATCTGGGTTGACATCTGTCACATCCATGTTTGTATTTGTTTATTTTTGTTATGTATACATATCCGCCTGTGTGTGTGTGTGTGTGTGTCTCCCACGCACTTTAATCTGTGCATCGTCTGCCCATGAGAAGTGTGTGTATCCTCTACCTACATGTCTCAGTGGGAGGTCACCCCGGGGCGTTTCTACCCAGACAGATACGACACATTCCTCGACAGGCTGAGAGAGAAAAAGACTTTATTGTCCACGCTGCTGGTGAGCAGCCATTTGGGCTCGGGTGGGGGCCGGTTTAGTGTCGCACATATTTAAAAGGACAAAGCCTCCCAGGGCGCTCGTCCTCCTCAGAGAAGGTCGAAACACAGTTTGACCCTCTGGCCGACCTCTGACCCCCGTGTGCCGACGCTGACCTGTCCCGAGCGTGACATTGAGTTTTCACGGCACGTTTAAGTTCACATGGAGTCATTTATAGTTGGTGGATTTTGATTTTTTTATAGTGTCTTGTGACTTTTGTGCCATTTGGAAAACATGTAGGTCAGTTTGATTTTTCCAAATTTCACAGAGGAAGAAGTAGGTCCAGGCTCATCTGTAGCTCTATTCATCCAACTATCTGTCGACATTAAACTGTAGCGAATGCATGCTGCAGTTAATTTTGAGATATTTTAATCACTTCAGAGTTCATGTAAGGCCTCTTTCACATTTTGCAGCCAACTGGACAGGTTTTTCCTGGACCTGAGGCTGTTTTTCCTGAGAGCTTCGCTGAGGTGTGAAAGCTGCTGGAGCTGGTTTGCAGTCCAGAAAAACAGGCTAAAGAAGATTCCCATGGAGTCGACACCGAACGTGAAAGCCAAGTTGAATCAACATCACTGGTGTCACTTTAGTGTACAGCAAATATTAAAACTAAAGTCATCCTAAAAACATGCTCCACATCTGGTGAAAGCATGTATTGTTATGAATCTCTCTTTGAAGGTGCTGCGGCGTGATGACATGCCCTGCACCGAGGCATGACTCGTTTCCTTGCTTTCATGTGGTATCGGGACCAAACAGCAAAATAAAAAGAAGACATTGTGCATTTCTCACGATCCATGTCTCTGCAGGAAAAGAAGAAGACTCGGATGAAGCCTGAGCCTGAAAACTCCCAAAGATTTAAAAGTAGCCACGTCCAAGCATCCTCACATTAAATCTTTCTTTATCCACTTTGGATAAATCCTCCACACTCATTCAATCCACCAATCCGTCTGTTTACTGACATCTCTGTCACTGTCATGCTCTCTGCACATCCAGTGTTCACAGCAGATTTAAATATGTTGAGCTTTAATACGAGACAGCAGCCAATAGAAGCTGCGAGGGGAAATAGTTCAAAACAAGCTTTATCGTCACTGTGAAATCCATCAGTTCTCTCTGATAGAGGCTCCTCTATCGTGCACATGAGTGTGTATTTTACTTTTGGAACATCTGGAGTGTATCAGCATCCTGTAAATCCCAGGATTGCAGCTGTGCATGTGTGACGTTGCTAAGTGGGCCCCCCCCCCCCCCCCCCCCCCCCGCTGAACTCTCTCCTCGTTAATCTGCTCGTTAAGGATCTAATCTGACATGTGTTTTCATTTGTGTGTTAAAGTGTGAGCGTGTGTGTGTTTATGTGCGACTCACCGATGAGCAGGGAATCGACAAAAGCTCTGATTACATTTACAGCGATTTGTTAGTTTTATTGTGTGTGTGCGTGTTTTCTTCGCTTCTTTGCTTGTGTATACACGGTGTGTTCCTGATTCATATGAGACGCAGAGTTTGTGTCCATAATTGTTTAGAAGAGCAAATCCAAACAATGTACAATTGCATAAGAGAAACAATAGCAGGATTCAAAGTTCACGCTTCCTCCCATCGGACAAATATTTGCTGCAGAGAGACGAGAGTCAGCTGCTGAAAGTCAGCCAGTGTTTGACCTCTGTTCTCACTCTCATCTATAAATGGCTGCAACCAGGAATTAAATTTATTGATAGATCAATTCTCAACTTCTGGCAGCGAGGATATTAAAACTTGTACGTTACTTTTAAACAAAGATATCTTATATGTTATGTGATAATTGGAAATGCATCATTAAATGGTTCAACCTGCTTAAATGTGTAGTCTGTAATTATGAGTAAAGTTTTCGTTTTGTATCTTCAAGATGGTCAATTTGACAACAACCTTATCAAATAAATTAAAAGGATAAATTGAAGGCTGTAAGTTAATTTTGACTTAGCTTTACATAAAGAAAACCTGCTTGTTGACTGACTCGTCTCATGATAAACGTAATCATAGATTAAATAGCTGCAAACTTCATCACTTCCAGTTCAACACACTGTTTCAGCTTAGTCTTAGTCAGAAAGTTCTGATGAAACATTTGATTTGATGGAGTTGATGGAGACCAAAACAGAGTTAAATGACGAGTAGATGTTGAACTTCTCTTTTTAGCTTCTCTTTTTTCAAGCTGATTCTTACACAATAATGTCAATGTACAAACGCTACAAACCACTGAGCTGGGCTGAAAACATGACGAGAGAGAGAGAGAGACAGAGACAGAGAGAGAGACAGAGAGAGAGAGAGAGAGACAGAGAGAGAGAGAAACAGAGACAGAGAGAGAGAGAGAGAGAGAGAGAGAGAGAGAGAAACAGAGAGAGAGAGAGAGAGACAGAGACAGAGAGAGAGACAGACAAAGAAAGAGAGAGCGAGACAGACAGAGAGAGACAGAGAGAGAGAGAGAGAGAGAGAGAGAGAGATGCAGGATGTGATGGGATGAAAAAAGTGGCAGAACAGCCTGAGGGTGGAGGAGGAGGAGAGACAGCGAGGGGTCTGTCACCGAGGTCAGGATCAGACTGACCAGACCAACCAGCCTGGAGCCCTCTGTCTCTCTGAGTCTGTCTGCAGCCGTCTTCATCCTCATCTTCTTCATTCTCTCTTTGTTTACTCTCTCATACAGCAGATTTCCTCCTGTCTTCCACCTCTGTTTCCCCTCCGCTCTCCTTTTTCATTTCTACTTTTGTTGTTCTCACGTTCATTTATTACTCCAGGTTCTGTAAGATCACACTAAATCACCAGGAGCCATTTAATGATTAAACTAATGTCCTCTGTTTGAGTACTCTAAAGAAATCCTGACTGAGACTGGGATCCCACTGCAACGTGGGTAATGTAGTCATTTTGGGAAAGCTGGTGTGACGAGGCACATTGATCAGTAGATCTGTTCTTCTATACTGTTAAAACCCTGCTATTCCCCTTTTTCTAAAATTGGTAATTCCTCAATGTTTTTTAATCATCGTGGAACTAAATCAAACCGAACTAAACAAAGCTGAAAAGGAAAAATCGGACTTTTCAGTTCAAGTTAAATCCTAAATTTTTTGAGTGTGTTTTGTGAATATTTCCTGTTTTAACAAACACGCGTGAGAGATGAAACGTTTGTCGGTGCAACACAGAAAACAGAATCATATTACATAAGACGGGACAATTTCTCAGACTACAAACTGGAAACAAACAAAACAAATCTCTCGCTGACCTCGTTCTCTCGGCTCTTTTGTTCTTCACAACAAGAAATAAAAGAAACACGTTGCTTCAAAACACAGAACAACCAACCGAGTGATTTTTGGAGGCTCACGCCTCAAATTTCCTTGGAAGCGAGCCACAGACTAACCATTCTGTGACAGCAGCACATTTAGTCTTCCTGTTTTGTGCGGCTGCTGCGGAGCTGGAAAATACAACCATCTGGAGGGGACACTTTTATTTTCTTCAAAACTGGCAACGTCAGACTGAATGAACGCTGAGCACAGGACCGCCGGTGAAACAGCGCCTCAGTCTGAAGCCGCATTAAGAAAAACTGAGACTCAACAACTTTATTTTTGCTGCAGCACAAACAGAGACTAAACAAGTGACGGTGTTGTTGTGCACTTTCACAAGAAGAGGTCATCAAGGCTGCGCCGGGGACTGAAGGTCATCCAGCTGTACATCCATCCATTCAGCAATCTGTCCAGCAATTCTTCCATCATTCAGTTTTTCCATCCATTCAACCATCAATCTGTTTCTTTGAGTCATCCATTCATTCAGCCACCCAACAATCCATCCATCATTCAGCCAGGATTCTACAATCCATCCATCCATCCATCCTGCATTCCTTCCAACCATCTGCTGATTCATTTACAGTATCTGTCAGCTCCATCTATCATCCATCAATCCCTCCATCCATCAGCCATTTTGGGATTCATCCATCCATCATCTTTCCATTAATCATCCAGAAAGTCATTCATCCATTGTTGAGCATTTAATCCACCAATCGATCTATCATTCCCTCCCAAATCCTTCCATCTATAGTCCAACAATCGATTTCATCCATCCATCCATCCATCCATCCTTTGATTTCTTCAACTGTCCTGCCATTCTTCCATCTGTCGCCCAACAATAAATCTGTCCTTCAATACATTGACCCATGTTTTGATCCATCCATTGATGCATTCATTGATCCTGACATTCTTCCATCTATCATCCATCCATCAGATTCACCCATCCATTCCTCCCCTTTATCCAGATTCATCCATCCAACATTTATCCATCAGTGCAGCCTGCCATCTGTCCATCCGTTCAATTAGCTGTCAATCGATCAATCCATCCACTCCTCCATTATCATCCAACAGTCTGTCCATCTTTCATCCATCCATCTGTCCATCTTCTCACCGTACTTTAGCTGTAATACTTTATATTTCAAATACCTCCAGTGTGCTTGATTTGTTCATCATGATCAGTCAAGTAAGATCAGTGATTGAAAAATAACCTCCACGACCTTTGTGAACAACACAGCCTCCACACACACACACACACACACACACACACACAGTACAAACACACACACAGTACAAAGACACACACACGCCCTCAGAATGTGTGTTTCCATTCATGTGATGACTCCAGGCTGCAGGATGTCGGTCCTGTGACTGTGTCGCTGCTTCAGGAACCTTTTTTTCTGACCAATCACAGAGCACTTTGCCTCAGGACATAAGGAACAACTGGTCCTTCCATCATGCTGAAGAGGAATTTATAGCATCTCCCTGCATTTCTTCGTCTCTCTTGCTCTTTCTCTCTTACCCCACCAGCTCTTATGCATCATCACGGGACGTCAAGACTCCTCTGTTGTTCCAGCTTTTCCTCAACGTGCCTCGTCAGGAGTGGTCTGAAATTGTGTTACAACCTTGACTTATGCTATTGCGTTCCATTAGTTCTAGCTGAACCTTTCAAACTGAAAACTGAGTATAGTGTGTAGATGAAGAAAACAGCAAAGATTTAAATGATAGCAAAGACAATCGATCGTTGAATCGATGATGGATTTCGCCTCAAATACAGTACAAATACACCTCTGCAGTGATATTTTAGACACATGAGGATTTTTCAGCTATAAAACTTCACTTTGTCAACTGTGTATAAACATATCCGTCACAAAATAAAAGAAAAAACCTCAGTTGTCTGAGTAACGTTTCAGTGCTGCTTAACATAGATTCTACAAGTTTCAGGAACTGGAGGGACGAACGCATTCTTTCAAAATAGATTCACTCATTTGGTATTTTGATGGTTGTGGTTCGCAGCACATCTCACACACATGGCTCCAAAATCTCCCACTGGTGCTCAGTTAGGGTTGAGATCTGGTGACTGCAAAGGCCACAACATATCGTTCACATGCTTTTCATACTCATAGAAACATTCAGCGACCCTTCGCGCCCAGTAGAAATCCAGGATAAACATCGAAAGCGAGTGGATTTGCCCTTTAGAGATAGCCTGTGTGTGTCCGTCTCTGTGCGCACAGACCTGCGCAGGAGTGTGTGTTGGAGAATCTGCAGCTGAGCGCACACGACTGGAAGTGACAGAAAGTTTGCTCGGCCGTGTGCGAGTCCGTGTTGTGTGTGCGCGAGGTGCGGACTGCGCCAGCTCGGCCTCACGTAGGAGGAAGCAGTTCAGCCAACTCCTAAAAAGATGTCCCAAATTATGCCGCCACCGACGCATGTTCCTTACCCGTCCTCTGCTCTGTTTCACCACGCTCCGCAGGGATTCACTTTGTCGGCCGCGCTATTTCAGACGTGGACGTGAGACAAGGCTCGTTCTGGTGCCGCTCCAGATTGGCTACGGAGGCAGAGCCGACGGATCTTAGCGCGTCTGAACAAAAGTGTTACTGGTTCTCGTCTACACCAACGTCTGTTCGCCGAGCGCAGACTGTGCCACTTGAGAGTTTGTTGAAGTAAAAGGTTGTTGTTGGAATTATCACCCACACTGACTGTTTTACAGAAGCTCACCGAGGCCTCATGAACCACACATTCATCCTCTGAACCTCTAAGTTCGTCTGGAAAGATGCTGCAGTATTTTTTTTTTTTTTTTTTTGGAATTCCAGCAAGTTTATGATCCTGAACATTTGTGAATAAATGTGTTATTTTTCTGGCAACACGAATGAAGGATTTTTGCGAGAAGCCTTCATTGTTTCCAAACTGGTGCATCGTCTAATTTTAGAAGAAAACTCCCCCAAAGTTTCAGTTTCCTCCTCCACGAACGGCAGAAAACATTTCTGACTGACAAATACGTATTTTTAAAAATGCTGTAATTAGAGATCATAATTATAAACTCTGGGTCATGAGGGCGCACAGGGGAAGATGTGCTGTGACACAGATGTCGGAAATTTAGCCCGCGTTTGCTCGAGGACGCCGGAGCTGAAGCTTCTTTGTTTGGCCGCTTCGCTGCAGATGTGTTTCACAGAACTGGAACATGTTTGTTCCATTTTGGTCCAGTAATTGAATTATGGGAGAAATGGGCAAGTAGTGACAGACTATCAGAGAGGGAGGAGGAGATGGCATTCCAACAATAAATTGAGAGTATACATGAAAACTGTGATAGTCGAGTGTTATTGAAACTGTCTGTAAGCTAAATGCCGCTGGGTTGATTTCACAGAACTTTCAAAGTCCATCTGGAAAAGTCACTGAATCTCAACTCAACCAGCTCCGTCACTGTGAGGGTTACAGGATGAGAGCAAAGCTAAACACACACTGCTCTTCAGTGTTTTACCTAAAGCTCAAACATTTCGTCGATTAATTTATTGGCAAGTATTGAACAAGAATTTGATTATTGATCAGTCGTTCATGTCAGAAAGAAGGAGAAATATAAAACATTCGCTGGTTTTCGCTTCTCATATATGAAGGTAGAAATACATAGAACATAGAAACATAGAACATAGAAATTTACTCTTCTACTTTCCACCATTTTATGGACCAACAAAATGAAAAATTTAAACTGTTGCAGCTCTAGTTTTATTACTAATCATAAAGTTTCAACACTGTACAAACTAACCGAAAGTTTTTCGTTGATTGGACATTAAGATTTTACTTGTGAGCTTTATTTAAACTTAATGAAGGACTTAAACAATTAATTGATTGCTAAATGATCCCAGATGAATTTTTTTTGATTGACTAACTGATTAATCAACTAGTTGTTTCAGCTCTATGATACATGTACGTTTGATTCCTGGGGAACAAATTCACAGTTTGATCACACGGCTCTGCAGAGATGTCAGAGGTCAAAGGTCAGATCTGGATCTGATAGAGATTCACTCGCTGATGGACAGATGCTTGCTGTCCCATGTGTCTCCGCATTTAAAGCCGGTCTATCAGCAGAGATTCATGCTCAACCTTTAAGACCTCAAATTCATGGTACAACATTATATCCTGTTGCTGTTTCCAATCATGGCCTCGCTGTCTGGAGGATCATATTTTGGAGCTGACGTTGAGCTCGGTGGCATCAAACAGCGAAATAAAACTCTTAAATATCATCTCAGGAAATTTTTAAGTGGGAGTGCGGTCTCGCCAAAGGCTTAAAGCCCGGCTCAACGGGCATATTTCGAACATTTGACTCGTTCCCAAAAACAATACGGCTCCTGCCAAGTCGCAGAGCTATGAGCTACACCCCATCATCATCCAACATAAACTCACACAACAAATAATGAAACCAATGGAGCAAAACGGAGGCCCCTAACAAAACAGCCAAATGACATGTTAAGGTGGCTGCAGGGTGGCCGGGCAGCTGAGCGCTCACAGGTTTGAGTCCTGTAGCGGTGAAAGTGTGTCAGTCTCAATGTGGAAACGTCAGTCCACAGTCCCATCACAGAGACACAGAGCCGGGACACTGACAGAGAACAGTCTCTTCAGATACAAACAAAGTTGGAAATCTTCTGACCTAAAATTTTTCCTGCACACTTTGTCACCTTCTGGATATGATATCTAGATCTAGATATAATAGATAATAATCTTTTAGGTAGCTGAAATCCCTCCTCCGGATCCTTTCTGCCCTCTCATTGGATCAGAACATATTACCAACATGTTTAGCACAAATCAAACCCTGATGAAATTGTGATATTTTACTTTACAGCTGCCTCATTACAGCACATTAACCCATGGAAAAGTAATTTAAGCAGACAATAATACTCTGTTGGTGGTGCCAGCCACTGTCTAAAATTTTACCACCAAGATTTACTGCATTTCATTAAGTAGTTAAACGGCATCATTACATACTTATACTGCTCCCTGGGTTGTCACACAAAAGAAGGTCACAGCAGAATGAGGTTTTCCAGATAAAAGCCTTCCTGAATGTTAGCTAACGACGCCGAGGAAGGTGTGCGATCCACCGAAAGACACACAATATCCACTATCTGTCCAGAACACTAATGGTTTATTGGTCCCCCGGTGCTGAAACATGATCCAATAGTATTGGAGGACCCCATCTGTGAGACAGCGCCCGGACAGCCAGCCGTGATTTACACAGGAGCCGTTTATGGAGCTTTTAAAAAAGACAGAGGAGCCGACATAAAAACAGGCCTATTTATGGGAGAGAGCAACACATGGGCTGTTGTGTGGATGCACACAGTCGAGTGTGTGTCTGTGGGTCAAGGAGAGCTGGGTATAGGGGTTGATGTGTGTGTCTACGTGAGTGCTCGTTCACAGGTTTTGTGGGATAATGCTCAGGAAGAGGCCACCACACATGTGCAGGAATGACTGCTGATGCATGTTTGAGTGTCTGTGTGGACATTTAATGTTGTGTCATTAAAGCCAGTGATGGTGACGGGACACTAGGCTGCATTGTCATTCACCTTCATTATCGATTGATCTGACTGTTATTTTCTCAGTTGATCAAGGTCGATCGTTTGTCTGTAAAATGCCAGAAAACAGAGATAAATGCCCCAGTTGATATCATCAAATCACTTGTATTGTTTGACCGTCAGTCCTGAAACCAAAGAGAGTACGTTTGCAATTATTGAAGAAAAGAAAATCAGCAAATCGTCACATTTCACAACCTGGAGCCTGGGATTTTTTTTTGTCTGTTTAGCACCAAAAAAAAAGGACATTAACGATATGTTGTCAGTTAATTTTCTGGTTATTGACTAATAAATTAATCAACTCATCGTTGCAACTTGAGCAGGAAACGTAAAGGAGGATGAACAAAACTGCAGACAGACAAAAACAGCTTCAGACAAAACCATCAGCTTCTGTTTGTGTCTTTTCCAGCATCCTCCAACCTGACAGCAGCACTTCCAACAATTTGTAAAATTAGATCCTCGAGGTTCTATTTCTGCAAACAAAAAGAGTCGGACGAACTCGACTCCTCGTCCTCCAAACACAAACAGGTAAACTCTGCCTCCAAATGAAAAGCAAACACCATTTCTAGACTCCTGCAATGAGCAAACTGAACTCCACTCCATCAGCTCCTCTCAATTCCTGCCAAAACCCCCCCCCCGAGCGGAGACACTAGACACCCTCCCTCCTTATCAAGTATGAATTACAAAACCCATCAAACCCCATTTCCTCTGAAGCAACAGCCAACAGCCTCTGTGCCACATCTCATCCATGCACCTCCAGATCTGTGGGAGCAGATGTGGAACTCCTTGACCAATAGGTGGCAGAGTTTCACACTGTATCCAGGCAGGGTTGGGGAGGGAGCACAGGAAGGGTGGGAGGAGAAGGAGAGAGAGAGAGAGAGAGAGAGAGAGAGAGAGAGAGGGTGAGGACTGAACTCTTACTTGCAATCTCTGTCCTCCAGATCAAAATGCGGATTGAAGTTGATGAGGATCTTCTGTCCGGGCTCAGGGGCTGTTATCACCCACACACACTGCTGGGAGGGGGGGTAGGCCCCAGGGTAGCCAGGAGAGGTCAGGTAGTCTGCAGTGTGGATCTCTATGTTCCCCCCGCATTTATCTGCACCACAAGAGGGGACAGAAAGTTGGAGAGTGAGTGGAGAGGAATGGACTTTGTGGAGACTGAACTGCGCTCAGATGCAGCACTTTCTTTTTTATTATAGTGAATTAAAGCAGCAGGGATGAGAGTGAGGATACCAAGACCTCCAGCTGGGGATCATCAGAAACCCAGATATCCACCAGAAGAGTAAAAATCATGTTGACAGAAAAGCCTCCATTAACACATTACAACTATAAATCCACACCCTGGGGAATTCTAGCAGCCTCCAAACAGGTGATAAATCTCCCTGTTGCAGGAAAGGTGTGGTGGTGGCTCCTGTGCATCTCTGCCATAAGGTGTGATTACGCCCATGGAGGTGAGGAGGGCCGGCTGCTGCTCCTCCTGCAAACAGGCAGGATGATTAAATCTCCTTTTCTCAATGAATGATTTAGTAATTCTCTTGCATCCCGCATTTTGGAGCTTTTTACGCACCGTGCGTAAACAGCTCCAAAATGCGCCTTTGGATGAGCGACGCGCAAAGAGAGCTCCATGAAAAATGAGTGATATTTATATTATAATGAGGAAAATATACCATGGAGACTTGTTGTATGTCTGTGAGACTAAATTGTCAGTTTACAGTGATTGTAATGTACTTTGGTGTTGCTGACTATTTCTGGAATAATCCGGGTTTTTCATCGATTTGGATAATTAGAATTAAAACAGTATTTGCCTGTTTTAACTTGAGCCCCCGCAGATGCGCATTGCAATAACAGATCAGAGGCAACAATGGAGCAAAATGATGCAAAAAAAGATCAATGTTCAGCTGCCTGTTGTCGAGCCACATGGATTCATGCAACACCTACCAGTCTGAGTCAACGAAGCCACCGACAAGACTTGGGCGCAAAGGAACAATAGCAATCCACAAGGCATCCTCAGACTGTCCAACAGAGACATGCTGTCAGAGACCATGGAGACAAAGCGCACAGAGAAAACGTCCAGCAGAGGCTTTTAGGTCCAAAATAACGGAGAATAGAGTCAAAGTGAGAGGTGAGGTCGTTGGAGGCTCTCCAGCATCCTGCGAGCTTCAGCAGCAGATCCAGGCTGTCAGGCAGCAGCTCGCCATCTCCGCAACCAATAATCCAAAGGGATCAAATGAGGAAAGAATCAAAAGCAGGGAAGATCCAAAAGCCTTCACTTGTGGCCCCAAACTGGAGCCTCTGTCGTACTTCCAACAGAGGAAAATGTAGAGAGAGAATCAGTGAGAAGCGGCAGCGGAGCGCGTCTCTCCAGATCTGAACTCCTCTCTCTCTCTCTCTCTCTCTCGCCTTCTCTTTCTCCGCCTCCCTCCGATCCAACACACCGACTGACCGTCACGGCACAGATGTGAGAAATACGAGGCGAGTCGTGAGCGGAACAGGAGGTATTTCCACTCCCCGGATTCCTGCAGCCAGAAAGCCGCTGCGCGCAACCAGCAGCGACCGAGCGCGGCGAGGGTCTGGAGCCGAGTGGCACCGGTGCGCCCTCTGTGCGCGCCCGACGCACCCGCAGGAGTGCGCACGCAAACTCCGGCTGGCAGGAGGGAGAGAGAGAGGGAGGGGAGAGAGAGAGAGAGAGAGAGAGAGAGAGAGAGAGGGTGGGCCATGGCCGTGTCCAGCAGAGTCCACATCTGATCCCTGTTAAACCGAGGAGACAACCAACATGTATCTGTGCCTCCTTTTACTGACCTACATCTGAGAACTGCTCCAGCTCCGGTCTGCTTGTATGTTGGTTCCTGTTGTTTTGGATGATGCACGTGTAGAAACTGATTCAGGTGTGCAGGTGCATGATGGATCCCTTTTTTATGCATCAACAACACTTTCTTAATAATAAACCTCGAGCAAAACTTTAAACTCTTACTGACTGGACCTTGTGTATTTTAGAGACACTGATCACGTTTATCATGTTCAATCATCCATCATAGATTTGGTCATTTAGTCACTCTGAGTTAAATAAGGGATCAATGAGCCTTTCTTCCATATTGATAACGTATCATAGGAGAGCAGTAGGTTACACTTCACATCATAGGATGACAAACATGGACAGAGAGGCTGCAAAGGTGAAAGATCATCCATTGACCGTCACTGTATTTATTGAAGGGACATATTTCACAAAAACGAGCATTTCATGTAGTTAATACATAAAATACACACAGTCAGTAACAGAGTATCAGACTTTCTTATTTAAAAGGTAGTAGCACTGGTTCCCTACATTTCCCAGAATGCCTTTCAGCAACCCCCCAAAACATGCCTGAACTTGTTACTTGGTGTTTCACATGTGAAGAAAACAACATTGATAGTAATAAAAGAGCAATAATGACCCAAAATGCAACCTGTTGGTTCTCTGCATTGCATTCTGGTCAACTGAGTCTCATTCAGGTTGAAGAAAAAATAAAGGATTATTGGATCCTCTCATGGATTTCTCTGTATGATGGTTGACTTTGGTGCAAAATGGCTGCTCTGATGACTGAATGTCATTTTTAGTTTGTGTAGATTATTGAATCATTTCCTGTTAACAAACTCCACAGAAGCCACACGAAATCATAAAACATCAACAGACACAAGATTTTGTATTAAGAGCTGCTGGTTGAAAACTTTGGAGACGATCTGGTTCAGGATGGTAAAAGGCTTCTAGCTAGGCTAATTGTAACTGCACAACAATTATACATTAAGGTTTTGAAGGTTGATTTGAAACAGCATTTCGATCATCATGTAGATCAAATGCATAAAAAACACAAATGAAAGTTTCTGGATTGGTGAACAGCAGAAGACGGCGTGTCCCAGATGTGATTAATGAGATCTCGCTCGTTCGTTGTCCCGGACACATAAAGATGAAAACATGATTATCAGACAGGTAGAAGAGCTAATGGCTCCTACACACTAATAATCCACTATAGCTGCGAGCTTTCAGGAAACTCTTGTTGTCTTCTGCTCTGTTTAGTTTCCATCCTCACTGATCTGCAGTTTAATCACTTCAGCAGTTGTTCAGATTAAAGCCGTCGTCTCAGGGGAAGATTTCAACAAGGAAATAACAACGGTGGTAAACTGTATTTTAAATTAGGCCAAATACAGGTCGAGTAGACTAAAACGTCTTGGCAGAAATACACATAGCGTCACTGTCCAATTAAAACCAAGTATCTCCAAATTTGGTGATTTTGAATTTTTGAGATTAACTGAGGGTTTAAGTGTTATTTCATGGACTTATGGACGAAATGCATCGTCCCAAAGCTGAAAACAGACCAGTTTTTATGAACTCGTGAAGAGCTGATGTTTTGTTGATCTATAGTTTTATAGCACTCCTCACTTAACCAGGACTTTATACACACACCGAATGCACAAAGCACACATGAATCGAGACTAGTTTCAATTTATACCCACAAAGATAATTTCAAAAACAAACCGAAGTACTGAAATTATAATGATCATCAGAGTGTTTTGGGGTTGTGTCTGTTCAACGTCAGCAGTGATGTGAAGAAGTGAGTTTGCATACTTTAACAATCAGCACCGTCGTGTCGGCCATCTTAGCGACGATAAAACTACATATTTAACAGGAATGTAGTTGTTTCTGTTTGAACATGTAATATAAAAAGGGTCACATTAGAAAGCTCAAGTCTGAAAAAGGAGCTTTTTGGTGTTTTCAGAAAGTCTGAACAGGATTTTTACTCCAGTATAAACCGACCTAACTGACAGACCAGCAGCTGGTCCATAAAACTAACATCAGACAGACGTCATCAGGAACCTAATGAAGCTCCTACAATACATGGACTCACTATTTGACTTCTTTATAAGAATTTTTAGCAACTGTCAGATTTTGTAACATCCTGGAAAAGCTTGAGATGGTTCCTGCAGTTAGCACATTTGAACTACATTCATCTGCTGGAACATAATCACACGAGGAAAAGACGAATAGGACGTGTGTGAGAGTGTGACTGCAAACAGAGAGGATGATGGAGGGAGGGAGAGAGAGCGAGTGATTGAGCGACGGAGAAAACAGAGTAAGAGATCAGCACACGAGCAACCGAGCGGCTCTGGCAGTCGCTCGGCTCACTTCTCAGAAACAGTCCTGTATCACAGTCCAAAGATCACAGCTAATGTTTCCAGTCAGAGTTCAAACACGATTCATCATTGAGATCGTAGGTCGGGTCTTCAGAAATGTTTACTGCACGCGTTTGTGTCGGAGCGAGGACAAAAAATAAAAAACCTCCCTGGCAGTGCAACACACTCACAACGCTGCCAAGCATGACTGAAATAGCATCAGTGGCAAAGTACATGTTAGTGACGCAGATTCTAAAGTGAGAACAGAACTTGTGTGTGTGTGTGTGTGTGTGTTATGATAATAGATTTTCATGATGACAACAGTTTTCTTTGTATTAGCTGAAGGCTCGGCCAATATTCAACATCTTGATATTTTTTCCATTTTTATACAAAATGCCTCCAAGTGTTCGGAGCCATTAATCTGGATTTAATAAAAGGCCAGAAACAGCTCAATAAATCACTTTAATGCTGCTTCGTGTTCATTAATTACAGGGAGTGTGTTTGCATTGAGGCAAACTTTAGCGTGTGATGGAGTGTGAGAGGACGGGGAGTGAGATATGGAGAGTGGTATGTGTTGAGTGGGCTTCGGAAACCACGGCCATATGTTTGTGTGGCGACGGGAACAAACGTTAAACCAAGGCTATTTTTGTATGTTCAAGATTTCCAAACCTGTCAGCTGTTTTTGTCAGAGAGCAATTTTTCCTAACTGCATCTGTTTTCCTTTATTTTCCTTTATTTTTTATTGTGATCTTTGTCATGTTTTCAGCGCGAAGGGGAAGGAGTTATTTTGCGTGTCAAGGCCTCCGGTAAAGTAAAAGTCCTGTTCATTTTCCCAAAGACAATATTTGGTGACCGTCAGTTGGAGGATTTCCAAAGCTTCGCTGAATCATCAGTACAGAAGGTGAAGAACTGTGTTAGAAAATATCTTTGAAAAACACTCGGAGGTAAAAAGCCTGTGTGCGAGGAGAGGAGTCGACCGCGATGACGAGTGAACGTTTGAGTAAGAAATATCAAATCAATTAATTTAATAATCCTGAAATCTAATTAGTGTTTGCTGCTAACGTTGAGTAAAAGCTCAAGATTTCAATTTGTAGAAACTTAATAAATCATTCAGCCGTTCACATCAGTTCATTTTCCAGTTCTGGGTCAACTTTGAATGAATTCAACAACGAGGCTGGTGCAGTGTTTTATTATCTCCTGACTGAACGTCGTGGGTTTCTCTGCATTTAGATCCATCTGCTTTATCGTAACAGAGAAAAGAGTTGAAATAATTAAATTAATCAGCATAAAATAAACCTACAGAATTGTTGATGTTGATGAACCTGGTTCCATGTTGAGAATATTACTAAGTGAAATGGGAAATTTCAATGAAGGAAAAACAGTTCAAGAATCAGCAGCTGCTATTTTTCTTTATATGCTATTAGTCTTTTTAACCAGCTGAAAGTGAAAAAAAGCTCATAAATGATTTTGCTGCCTCCGACAGTCTGTTGCTCCATCACAGCTTCTGATTGAACCTGAATAACGCACCTGGCAGGTAAACTGGTCAGTGGACTGGCAGCTGGTTTAGTGCCAGTTCCTCCATCTTCAGTGTGTCAGGCTACTTTTTCCTGAGTAACTTTTAGTGTAGCTTGATGCTTTTAACAAACATGATGTGTTGCTGCAGCTGCTTCCAATGAACAGTAGCTTCACCAGATACAGTTGCAAGGGAGCCTCCAGTGCAACTGTAGATACAGCATCTTTTAACATGGACAGAAAACTCCATGAATGTTTTGGAAGGACTGACAGAAGCTGTTGAGTCAGAGAAGCTACAGTGGAACAGACTCAAGCTGGTGGGTCTCTACACCAACATGCTTCCTCAGCCGAGTGCAGCTCCAAACACCCTGAATGCATTAACAGTGATAACTGCCTTTACACTGTGCTGCACAAACAGGTGCACGTACAGTTCATATGTTCGTCCATGCTCGAGCAGAAGCACCCACACGCATTCACACACACACACGCATTCACACACACGCACACACACGCACACAGCAGCTATGGAATGATGGAGGAGGGGCGGGAGGCCATTTGTATAATGACACAGTCATACCTCAGTAATTACAGGAGACACTGACAGTGATCCATTAGCCTGCTGTGGTGGGCAGCTACATGCTGGCTATCGCTGGGATTCTAGCACACTTACAGCTCCAGAGTACTGTGTTTATACGTGTGCATCCTATTATTATACACTTAAGGACGCACATGCACTGAAACATGCAGCGCTTTCTTTAAGGGGATGTTTAAGGGTACACAGACATAACGCAGTGCTAGCGGTGACATAGCTCCTCTCTCAGTCAGACCATGTGTCTTCTCATGTTTGAGCATCACTAACACGTGACTGATCCTAACCACACAGTTATCAGTGCGTGTGTGTGCAGCATGCAGGCGTGCTGCGTGTCAATATTTCTTGAGATGGTAATCAATGAAGTGAACCTAATACCTGTAAAAACAGCACTTCAGAGAATGAAAACCTATAGGTCAAGTTAGACTGATTGAACAGCTGTTAAACCAAATCACAGCCACTGGACCCAGCTGAAGTACGGGACGTGGATGCATTCAGAAACAAGGGAATAGGAACAAATCAGAGGTTTGAAACATCAATTTCACTAGTTAGTAATTAAGAATTTTCTTGTGTTACTTGCTGTCGTGTGAGTGATGGTATGACCGAGTTGAACACATCAGGATATGAGAGGACGAGAGTGAGGATTTTTTCAGTTTGTTGTTTTGGTGATGTGAAAGCTGCTGTGTTCTTCCACCCACCTTTAAACTGTGAGGCATCTCATTTTGATCTGGCATTTTGTGGTGCTCACTCACTCACTGGCACGTGTGTGTGTGTGTGTGTGTGTGCAACCATCAGTTTACATGTTCACATGAAATCATAAGAAGCATAAGTTGTCACATTAATCAATTACATGCAAATGTTATTGATATATTCTTGTTGAATGTGTGAAGTTTTATTTAAATTATATGTATAAAAATGTGCTTTGAATAACTTATTGACCTACTGGGCTTATTTATTTTGGTGCATATGGATCTTTAATAAAAAAGTCATTGAGCTCCTGTCTTATTAATTATGATCTAATAACCGACACCCTGCACTTTCATTCATGCTTTACAGCATCATCTGTGACTGTATCTCCTCTTCTGCATGTATATATATATTTATCTCAGGAAACACAAGCCTGTAAGAGTGCAGGAACGGACTGATATGTGTGCAGAGAGACACACACATGCAATGATGTGTAGGTGTATATATGCATATGTGAATGTACACAAGATCACATCATCACAAAAACATGCATTAATGCACATGAATGCATCACAGTTGCAAACAGCCTCAGCTCGACTCCACTCAGCTTCACCAAGAGCTCCCTCCATAAAACAATCCACCAACACTGAAACACTCTCACAGCTCTAAACCACATTTGTCAACCCCGTTATTTCACACACACACACACACACACACACACACACACATACGTAGATGCCTGCACAGATACACACAGACAAAATACACACATTCTGAAAAGATATTTCAACACAACACGAGGTCATGGCACCGCCGATAAGATCTCACCGCCTGGCACCGTTCCAGACGGCCTTCTCTGCTTCACACTCCGGGACCCAGACCAAGCTTTTGTGCTCTCTCTCTCATACACACACACACACACACACACTTAAACACACACTCATAGAGCCCGGCCCTGCAGTGGCTTTGCCAGTTACACCTCCCAGAGGACCTAATGACGAGGCTCTGGATTGGGGGAATGAAATGGACGACGCTGGCCAAAAACGCCTTGTTTGAGGACTCAGATTGTGATAATTACTGTCATTACCAAGGAGGCGATTTGAAAAAGGACAATGTAGCCGTCGTCCAGCTGTAGTGGTAAATAAAAGAGTGCTAGCTCATCTGGGCCGCTGCATCGCGGGCTTGGCCAATAGCTTTTCAGATTGCTGGAAATAACAATAAACTGAATCATGAACGTTCCTGCGAAAACCACAAGTGGGCAAATACTCAGGGGATCTGTGTTATACTCTTACAAACTAAGTCATGCAAAAATAAAAGCTTTAATGGACAGATGGCTCCTTCACATACGTCCTGAAACCAAGTCCATGTCTTTGAACTGGGAGGTTTTCAGCTCTGCAGGAACTACAGTGGATTAAATGGTGATTCTGGTTTGTATTCTTATTGTTGGGAACTTGTCATCACTGTTAAATGTGAGGATGTGTCATAGTACTAAAAACATCTGAAAAAAAACCAATGCTTGGAAAGATGTCAAGTAAAGATCATTTACTTAGAAATTAGAAAAAGAAGAGACCTCGAATCAAACAATGTGGAACGACTGTTTGTGTTTGTGTAAATATTATTATTTATGAACTCAAACTTAAAAAAACTAACAATATCAGAAACTTCTCACAGTTGCCAGAGTTTTCAGTTTACGAGTTATTGCTCACAAGGCCTCTCAAAAATGTAGTTAAGTACTGAACATCATGGGGATGAAACACGAGGGGAAATAAAGAACATTGTCAGGCTCAGTACTCAAACTCTCGTCAGCGTTACAAAACTCAGACAAGTTCAGGACTTAACGTTTCCCATCGCAGAACAAATCAGAGCATTTCAAGGCCGTTTTCTGAGAATCTGATTTCCGTCAGCTCCTTCCTGATCTGAAGAGCCGTGACATTAGACGTCGAGTCACATCTGATTCGCCGACAGCTGAGAGTCGTACCTTTCCTGCCTGTCGGTAGGATCTGAGGCCCATTACTCAGTCGACCACATGAACAAGGTTTCCATCCGACAGCAGCAGCACCACAGCGAGTCAGCATCAGATGAAGACAAGGCCGAACGCGGGAAGCAACAGCTTCTGCAAACCACAACTAAAGTCGATGAAAACATGAATCAGAAGGAGCCGAGCCCACAACTTGTCAACTGGCTGTTTTCATCCACCTTATTTACATCATGTTTATTAAAATGATGTTTTTCAACAACCTGTAGATTTTATCTTACACCTGAAATTCATTTATATTTTTAAAGAATTTGTCCCATCTGAGATTTGTTTATTGCATAAATACAAACTCAAATTACATTAATTTTTCAACACTGGTTAATAATGTATGAATAATTAATGGGCATTAGTGAGAGTCATAAAATATATTTGAAATACGTGAAAGATAAGTATCTTTGTTCATGCAACCATTTCAACAGTGAAATTCTTTAGATGATATTTTGAAAAAGGTGTTGAAGATCATTTTACTTCTTTCTTCATATGATTAACAGTAGATCTTGTTTTGAACTTTTTCAGCCCTGCGATGTAAAGTCGTCCTTTAAGTAGTTCTCGGTTGACATTTTGATCCTCTTAAGTGAGAATCAGACCTCGTGTGTTCCCCTCACACGTTTCTGCACAGACTGATGTTTTGCCTCCGTTACTTTTAGGGACAGCTGTTCAAAACGTCGTTCTCTCTCTCGGCACAGTCGTCATCGATTGAGCCTAAGCCCTCGCTCGGCTCTGAGCGGCTGCGAGAGAAGGCTTAAGTGCAAGCGGCAAAATCTGACACTCTGAAACGCTGATACCTCGTCAAGTGATACGAAGAGCTGCTTGTCGAGGAACAACGACCGTCCACGTCTGTCAGCGTGTGTGTGCACGTGTGTTGGTGACCGAGAGTTTGTTTCATTAGTTTACATGTGCAGACAAAAGTGTTGTGTGTAAAGTCACGAACATCAGATAACTTTCAAAACAACAAAGAAACTACGTTCAGATTCTAATATTACTGATGTGTGAATGTTTTCTTTTTTGATAGTTTTCTAATTACTTAATGAGTTGATTTAAAGATTCTCTGAACTTTGCCGAAGAGAACTCAGAGTTTGTTTTAGTTCATTTGATGAGGTCAGCTGGAAAGACGATGATGTCGTGGACTAACACGCACCAATCAGAATTTAGTAATGTCCGATTCAAATTTGTTGACACACGTGGGTTTGTTTGCTAATTTGCCAAATCTGTCAAATCTGATGAAAACACACTCACACAGACCTGATGAAGCAGATTTACTCAGTTTTTGACTGTTACATTAGAATGAAAAATATAACGAAGGATGATTTTTTCCCCCAAGACTTTAACTTTAATTGTTGCTTATTCATGAATGTTCAATGTTGCAGAGAAATTTTTCAGGGGCTTGAAGTTCAGTTCAGAGGACAAAAATAATCAAAAACAAAAACGAACAAATTATTTGTATTATTTTTGGGACGTCTCCTAATTTTTCCTTTTCTGGTGATTCTCAGCCTCAGATCGTCTCATCTGAGCTGCTTTTGCCGGTAAGATTCACTTCCCCTCACTTTATCGTCCTGATGTGCCGAAACTTCAAACAAGAGCAGCTTTGAAATAGTTCTAAAGTGATTTCAAGAAGAAATTTCACTAAATGACTGGATCAGATTATTTTTGCACTGTATCTATCTGGTTTCTTACGTCTGACGGGCGACAGAGATTCAAATCGTTGATCAGGGTTGAAAACACAGAAAAAGGGAATCAAAGGGGAAATTCAATGAATCAAAATGGATCCAAGGTAATAAATGAAAGCAAAGGGAAAGTGAACGCTTCACAGATGAAAGGTCACAGAGTGTGTGATCAGTGACCCGCAGCTGCAGTCAGTGGGCTGTGTGTGTGTGTGTGTGTGTGTGTGGGTGTGTGTGTGTGTGTGTGTGTGTGTGTGTTATGTTTGGAGAACGTGTGAGAGAAAGGTCTGCCTGTGTGCGACAGACAGATAAGACATTATCACCATCCTCTTCAAACATGCTCCAACCAGCCCGAGACGCCGACACGACAATTACAGCATAGCAGCTATCAGGGGTCAAAGGTCGTCTCAGGGCGGCGAGGTCCTCGTGGTCGACTCCTAACGACCCGAGCAGTTAATAAGTGTGGGAGAGCGAGTCGCGGCCACCGGCTGTTGCTTTATTAGACATTCCTGCAGAACATTTAACTTTCTATTAATGTTTGACATTTATGTGCGAGAAAACTCCGACCACACACACACACACACACACACACACACACACACACACACACACACACACACACACACACACACAATACGAGGCGCCTGTGCTTTTTCCTGTTAAAGTAACTCCTTTCTGAAAACGGTGAATAGAGTTTCAAAACAGTTTCTGTAGTAAAGGCAGGTTAAAAAATTACACAGCAAAGATTTTATTTTGTTTGTTCACTTAATTACTTTGTCTTTACTGTTGTTTACACTGTAAACAACTGTGTGCGCTTTAATTATCCTCCATTTGAAATGAGTTTGCACACAACTTTTACAGTTGTTTTTGAACACTTGTAATGAATTGATGAATCAAATAATCAATCAATACTTGTCTTGAGCAAGTTGCACAATCGTGGATTTGTTCTACATGAGTATAATAAAGTTTCATTTTCATCAAGATTTTCAGCCGGGCGATATTTGCATAGAAGAAATAGACACTGAGAGAAAATCTAGAATTACACCAAACAGAAGAAAAATCATTGATTTATGACACTTAGACTAATCCATTAAATTCATTGGAATTGATCTTTAGGATCTTTACAGAAGAGTGTGAAAGATTTAGAGTTCATTCTTAAGAGGTGAGAGTTTGGGGGATTTCTGTATTGGCTTTAATGAGGAACTGAACTTTAAACCATCTTTCTATCTATGATTATTAATAGATGGTAGAGATTTGAATGTACTGTTAGTTTGAAAATGCGGTTGACAACCTTTAGATTCAAGTTTGATTCAACATATGTTTTGTTTTCATCTTGTTTAGTATAGTTCTTCTAAAATGTCATCTATCAATACCAATATATTTTCTGAAAGAGTTGATGCTGACCCTGATGACATTGGGTGAACAAGTGATGGTATCTTGGAGATGTTTGTGACAGCTTGTAATTTTGATGGACTTTCTCTCAAGCTCATGCGAGTACGAGTAAAATGTCTTTGCAAGCTTGTCGTTTCAGGCAGTACATTTCCTGACTTTATCATCATCATCATCATCATCATCAGGGCTGATACTAAACGTGGCTTTCGTGTGGTAAAATCTCATTTGAAGCGTCAGAGAGATTTGAAAAAAAAACAACTCTTTCACATCTGCAAAGAACACACAGGCTGGATGTGAACACGCAGACCTTCTGTGTGCGATTTGTCTGTTTAACAGGCTTTTGAACGACGATTTGTTTTCTCCCGTTAAACCAAGGCAATGACACAAAACAGAGATAAAAGATTGCGTGTAAGCCGCTCGCGTTTGCAGCCGTCGTATTAAGATAATCTGCCGATATTTGTTTTCCTTTGTGGCAAAGCAGGAGTGGAAAGAACAGAACAGATGAGAAGGATGAGTGAGTAGAAATCAAGATTAATACGCTTTCATTAAGGTGAAAACCAAGACATTATCTCTGTATCTGCTGTATATATATATATGCTTCTATAAATCACTTTATGGTCTATATGAGTCTCAGGTTACAGGTTTAATTCCCACTGATTCCGTCGCTGCTAGAAATGTGTGTTCTCCAGGGACGACGGCACAACTTGGCTGAAATCATAAAACACGAGTGGAAGTCTTGACCCACGTTTTCTGCTTGTGTATATGGTAATATTTCAAAATGCTACACTGCAATAATCCTCCCAATCTATACATGGAAAAGCCATCGACCGCCATTTTAAAAAATACCACCCATTACCAATAACCTCAGCAAACATTCCCCTTCTTCACATGACCAACCCTGCTATCACTGTATTTACATTACCCAGAATGAATGACCCTAATCGAGTGCGGCCTCCAGTTCCTAAATCACTGAAAACAGCCATCGCCGCCTGACAACATGTTCAATTTTCCAGCCGCCTCACCTCATTTTTATTCTACGTGTGATGCCCAGTGTCATGGAGCAGCGGTTTCAAGCCCGAGCATGAGGAATGGAAAGGAAGGAGAGGAGGAGGGGGGCAGAGGCCTGCAATGGTTTAAAGCACCATGCATCTTTTCTATCTGAAGGACTCTGCTGGTTACCGAGTCGATGGGTTCACTGGGCCATGAAGGAGCCGATTTGTTCTCCTCCCCGAGACGGGCTTGGGATCCAGCGAGCCGCCACACTGCAGGAAAAAAATCCATCTCAACAAGTCGTTTAATCTGGTATCGCTTATATTTGTCTTTTAAAAAAAATCCCCCCCCCCCCCGATGTGAGGAAATGCAGATTCCTCCAGCAGATTTACTTTAAACACAACAGATGGCTTTTCTACTTGATTAAAGTACATTCTACAACGAGTCGAATCATAAACAAACAAACTGTCAGACAACATGGATTTCTCCACCGCCGCAGCTCCGCTCAACATTTGTCTCAATCAAGTGGGTTCGTCCAAATTTTCTAATTAAAACCGGATTTGGGGACTCGACAGTAAACGGCCTGTTGACATGTTGCGCAGTGTTGAGAGGTGCCACATGTGGATCTATGGGAAACAGAGGTGAGGGCGGACGGGGAGGACGATCAATCACCACACAACTCGGCCTGAAAAGAATCTGAGGGCAGCAGCGGGGGGGAGTTCTTAGAAAGTGAAAATAAGTCTGGGAAACTATCTCAGACATCAAATCCAGACATCGTTGGAAATGACTGAAATCAGAAAATAACAAAAGAAGTTCTCAGGTCCTCAAAAGATGATCGACGAGAAGGTCATTTTATGCTTTTATTCTGAAAGGACAACTTCTTAATACGAGCCTTTTTTTTCTTAGATTCATTAAGAGAAAATAAAAATCAGCTTGTTACACCAACTTCAATCTCACTTCCACTATTTCCACAAATTAAATGACAAAATAAAAAGCTCTTTGTTTGTGTTCAGTTTGGTTTACGCACCAAATAAAGACTTTGTTCGGTGTAAGACAACATCATGGTTTGGGTTAAAATGAGTCAAGCACTTTGTTGACCTTCTGTGGGTTTTGTGGCTCTATAATCACCTCACTTTCTCTTCAGCTGCCGATGGACAGGAGCTGTAATTCCTGTGGTCACTGGGATTCTCTCACCTGAACACTAAACAAATGTTGGTTTGGATCATTTGCACAAACAACTCACGCTGTTGATTCACTTTGAGGACAGTCTCCATCACACATCCAGAAATCTACTGGGAAGACAATTTGCTTCCGGTTCTCTTGTGCCTTTTCCGAGAAACAGACCTCTTTAGAAACACGTCTTCAATCACAAAATCATCTAAGTGGGCAGTTTTTTAAAGTGTGGTTTTAGGATCTAATCTTTTCCACACAGCCGAAATTGACCGAGTCAACAGTTGTATCCGTCCACCGGGACAAACCCTGGGGAAACAAGGGGATAAATGATGTGTTGTCTTTTGGTTCTGAGGCCTAAACAAGGCGAGAATGACTCATTGAGAAAGTAGCTTGTCTGTCAGCAGAGACACTGTCACTCCATCACATTGATTATTTGGTCAGACCAGACGATTGTTTACAGGCCAATCAATAGTTGGTGCAAATTGTAATCACAACACACACACACACACACACACACACACACACACACACACACATGAATGAAAGCAGCCATTCATTTTGTTCAGTCTGAGAGTTGAGGAAACGTGGCCGCATGCAAACACATATAAATCTATACATAAATGCATCATACATCCGAAGCAGGTCAGCTTGTGTGTGGGCGCACACATAAATAAAAACATGTACAACACTAACAAACCACATGACCGAGCTCGGGATGTGCTGTCTGAGCATGTGTTACTACCGTGTGTCAGATCACCAGCACGGCCTCCCTCTGCCTTTACAGACCAAGCTACAGCTTCACCATTTGCATTCGACGCCAATTTTTCCATGTCGACGCAGGAATTCATGAGCTGTTTAAGAAAGAGTGAGGAGGCATCAGGCTACACAGGCTAAAATCCGTACGTGCAAAAGTCGTCTTAATTCTCGAAACGCCAAAGTTTACAAACTGCTTCTCTTATTCAAATCTCGCACTGATGGTACATGATCCAATAATTACTGAACGGATGCTTCCTATTTAATGTAATAATCTTGGCAGGACTGGATTCATGCATCTTTTAAATGGAGTAAACTGTAAGCAGCTCTCATGCTACATTCTTTTATTCCCTGTGAGGATATTAAATCTTTATTACCAGATGTCTTTTATGACTCTTGCAGTCGCTGTTATTAATTCTTGTTGCTTCTGCCGTCGGTTGTCTGACTTTATATTTATTTAACTTCTGTCCTTGTTCATCGTACGCTGTGTTGATTACAAAGAGAATTTATTGTAGGTAACCTTCGTGTGTTTTCTGGTGCATGTACGTCTGTGCAGTGCTTATGTGAAAGACTATATGAAAAACCGTGAGCTTTAAACCACAAGAGCAGAATGTTGACGATTCTGTGAAATCCTGATGACACTGATGAAGATTTACAGTCAACATTTTCAAAGCAACATGACTTTTTTCAAGACAGAAAAACAAGAAGTCGGCCATTCATTAAACCTTGTCCCTTTTAGTCACTGTCAAGATTTCACTTCTCATTAGTTTACAGTTCTAACTTTGACAGATTCAGCACTGAAGGTTTATCATTTTTGAAACAGTGGGTCTTTGATTTCTAACGAGTAAACAAAGTGTTACTTAGTGACTTTAGTTGGAAGCAGATAAAAACACAGATTATCCGTTCAATCCATTATTATAAATCTGCCGTCATGTTTTGGTTGTGAAAAGGTGATTTTGAAAAGGATTATCAGAGCCTCACACGCACCTGCTGAGCCTGGTTATGGCTGCTGAGCTATGATTGGACGATCACTATTTTGGGGGTGGGGTTTAGTGAGCTGTCAATTAAGCCTTCAAAAAATGAAAATTTTCTTCAAGACATTTTTCTCTTATTTCGTGCAAAAGTTGGCGAAACAGACGATGTTATTGTGGAAAGTTACACCACTACAAAATTCCCTGCCAACCCAGAGATGTAACTGCATAAAAACAGCACAGAGGTCGTGATTCTGGAGACGGAATAAAATCTACAAACACACACGCACATATTTTCTCTTGCGGAGCGTCACCCTCGGCCACTGTTTCTCTTTGAAGTACATTTGCAAGTGAATTTCATAAGTGTGGCTGAATTGGAAACAGAAGCCTGCAGATCAATATTTGAATACAAGTACTTTGGTTTACTCCCATGTGAGTGCGTTCACTGCATATGTGTGTGTGTGTGTGTGTGGTCAGGCTGCCTTGGGCGGTGCTGGTGGGACCGATGCCAGACAGTTTACTGTCTGGAATTTGATGGGGTCTGGTAATGTTTTATATGCACTCGCCTCCATGATACATTATGAATGAAGCACACCTTCCATCAAAGAGACAAAATAACAGAGAGCGAGACGTTCGATGGACGGACACGAAGTCATGTGTGCACGCATGCTTGTAAAAAAAAGTATTTTTTCATTTAATCATCCCATTTTTCTTTCTCTCTCTCTCCCACACACACACGCACACACACGCACACACACACACACACACAGACAGACAATGCAGTAAAATTTTGAACTCATCTCTCAGTTTGACAGTTTTGGCTCACATCATAACAGAGAGAGTCTCACACACACACACACACACACACACACACACACACACAGCAGTAAAATTTTTTATCTCATCTCTTATTGAGGCAGTTTATAGCTCACCATGACATCCACACACACACACACACACACACACACAGTGACCCAGTGGGGGAAAGAGAGAGGGACAGACTTCATTTGATGGTCGGCCTCTCTCTCCTCTCTCGACCCTGAGGTCTCCTATTTCCTCACTTTCCCACAGACGTCTCCTTCAATGATACACTATTGATTTATTGTCGGCCACATGACAGAGAGAAAGACGCTCGAAGAGGGACGGAGAGACACTGAGCCGATGAGAACGAGGGAAGACAGAAAGAAAGTGAGAGATATTATTAATGTTGCTGCTTGTTTGCCGCCGTTGTCGTCGTGCCGTCGTCGGCAGAACTCGACTGTTTGTCGAAGGACGGGGTGAAGCAGCCTTTTCTTCCGTGCTGAAAGAAAACCGGTTTGGAAAGTGAAGCGATGAGTCTGTTGCACCACTCTGAGTTTCCAAGGTCGTTTGTTAATGAGCGTAAAGCAAATGAATTATTGAGTGTACGAGATGAGACACTGGGCAGCGCATTACTGTCTCGTAGGCAACATATTGACTCTTCTGAAAATGAAATGATGCTGGCATCTCTCGCTTCGTCTTTTTTACTTCTTTGGACAAAAATGTAATGAAGGTTATTCTGTATTTTTTTTGAACACTCAGTACATTTACACACCAGTATCCTAGAGTCTCAGTATATTTGGGATATAACAGCTTCTGATCTGTCTCCAGCCTCTCTGTCATTTCTGCGCTGACAGAAGGTGAAGATGAACCTGGCCTGGTTTCCTGCAGCCTGGACTCGGCTACGTTTATCTCTCTGCTGGATTTGGCTCCTCGATCTGATCGCTATTAATGAAAGACAAGAGCAACACTGTGATTTATGCAAATTCACTGGGCTGGTGCAAATTTAGGCAAAAGCATGTCTGTCGCAGCAAGAAAAAATCACACCTATCCTCCGTGTCTGAACGCACCTTTGGACTAATTCAGCTTGGAGATGTAGTCGTGGTAGTGATGGATATCATTCATCATATTTTTTTGTTTGACTGATTTTGTTTTACTGATTTACGACATCATAACTCTTGTGGAGGATGCACCTGTGCACACAGCAGACAGGTGACCAGAAACCTGAAGAAGGTGTTTACATGCATATTCTGTTTTCTCAGGATCAGAAATTATCCAGGTTTCTGTACAAACACACAACCAGCATGCCAGGAAAAAATCATCTCTGTAATTTTCTGCACAAAAACACCCATCGATTCATTTCTAAACCCGGTGTAGCTCATAAGTAAGAAATTTAAAAATGAATCTGTGTTGTTACTCAATCACGATGTTATGTTTTCTATGTGAAAACATACACTGATATTTTCTCAGATTTGGCACATCCCAGCTACCATACATGACTTGAGCTGATAGCAGGAGTTTAGTGCTCAACAGTCTGTGAATGGACACCAGACTCCGTCGCTTTGTCTCGAACCGTCCGCTCGTTTTGCATCTACGTTTTCAGCCCATTTACAATTTCAGTTTTATGAATTTGCATGTCGGGGAGTCTGGGTTAATTAATTTCTAATTCATTCACATGTAAACAGGATTTTGTTCAGAATCCAAAAGCGTTTGGTATCAAAGCTACAAATTAATTAAACCGAGAATGAAGCTTCAGTCAATAAAAAAGCAGCAGATTGCACGGAGTAACTGACTATCAGTACAACTGGCAAACTTCCATCCTGCTGGAGCCAGCCCACTGACCTCTGACCTCCTGTGGAAGACTGCACACAAACAGAGAGTTAATATGACATTAAACAACCTCCATACTTCACATATATTTATACATTTAGCAGCAGGACGAGTTAGAACCAGCGCAGACTGCAAAGTAGTCTCCGTACCTCTCGCTGTATATTTCCCTTCCTCACACAAACACACACATGAACAGCCCTCCTCAACGTGCCGAACAGCTCATCTGTCTCAGGGAGTCCAACACAAAATTAGGGCCACTCTCTGCTCCTAGTTGCCAAGGCAACCGCTCAGAAATACAGAGGCTTTTCCTGCACAGAGGCGAGCAGCATGGTCGTATGATTTACCACAGACTGAGGCTGTAATCCCTGTCACCTACCCGCTGTGTCGCCTGCTATACCTCTGGAAAAGAACATCCAACCCCCACAAGCAACAGCAGCCCCCCCCATCTCTCCCTCTCTCACACACACACACACATATATGCACACACACAATGCATTGTGGGTCGCCGGGAACAGCGGGGTGACAGTTACCATGGCAATATTGATAGTTATCTTTTTCGCCCCCGTGCACGTCAACAGGTGAGCTCTGTAATGTAAATTTGTCACGCTGTCACACACAGATGAGGAAGTCCGCAGGGGAGCACACGTGTGCACAAACACACACACACACACACAAAAACACACACACACACAAACACACACAAAGCCCTCACTGCACATTTTTATAATGAACTAAATGGATGCGTGAACAGTATATTATATATAAATGTACAGCCGCGCTTCCAAGAAAGGTGGGACGCTGTGTGAAACATGAATGAAATATAATGTTAATCCTTTTGACACAAACTAAAGCAGCACAAAGACGATATATTTAATGTTTGATCATCAGCTTCATTGATTGTTGCAAATATCTGCTTCTTCTGAATTTGATGGCAGCAACATGTTTCAGACAAGTTGGGACAGGAGCAACAAAAGACTGTGAAAGTTGTGGACTGATCCAAAAACACCTGTTTGGATCATTCCACAGGGAAACAGGTTCATTGGTAACAGGTGATAGTATCATGATTGGGTATGAAAGGTTCATCCTGGAAAGACTCAGTCGTTCACAAGCGAGGATGGAGAGAGGTTCAACACTTTGTCAAACACATGATCGTATAAAGGAGATTAACACATGGACTCAGGAACAACTTCAGAAAACTGTTGTCAGGAAGTTTGATTGTAAATGATCCACAGTGTCCCAAATGTTCTGGAATCACTTTTGCTTTGCATCTGTGAAGGTTATACAAACACAAATTTAGTCTTCTAGAACCAGAAAATGCAGCAACGATACATGAATAAATAGAAATGTGCTGTGCATGTATGCAGAAATGAACACAAGCACATAATGCACAATAACTGTATGTATTAACGTGCACACACAGATACACAGTCCCTACAAACAACATACACACGTCACGCCGACAGAGTTGTTTTTTACAAATACACCAACCCCCCCTCTGTTCACCCCATCAGTCAAATCCATAATTGGCCGTCCATTATGCCAGAGTTCATTTGCATGGTTCCAGCTGAAGTGTTTACCAGATGTCTGTGGGTATCGCTAACATGATTATCTTGCCGTTCCGCTAATTTATTGGGTTGATCCTCGGGGTGCTCGTCCATCATCGGCTGAATTCAGGAAATACTGTGAAGCTGATGGTTTTCGCTCGATGTTTGTTACTGAAATGGTTTAATGTCGGCGGCGCCTGGAAACACGGCTGTGTTGTCCTTGCAGAATGTGGAAGTATGTTTCTGTAACAACGTGACTTTGACAAATTCCAGTATATTTATCGTGTTTAGAGATCGAAGTGAGACAGATTCAGGACTGTGCTGCAGGTCTGATTTACTCTGACACTTCAGAACAGTACGGGAACGTGAAGGTGGAGAAGAGAGTGGGCGACTTTTTAAATGCCCATCCATGGCGTGAACACTGAGGACGTCCAGCCTGAACCTGAACTGAACCCGGAGTGACTGACACAAGGTACAAGGATGAACTGGCAAAGAGAGAAGGGAACACAAAGGCAGGAAGTTAAGTGAACCAACACACCTGAGGAAAGACTCCTTCAAAATAAAAGAGGGAATAACTGACCAAAACATGCTGACCACATTTTTAACTTGTCTTCCATTTCAAGCAATAAAAGCACAATTAATGTTTATTACACTTAAGCAAAGAACAGGAAGTGTTTTCATTTCGAACATTTCACCAAAACCGTGATCTTTTTCAAATCTTAACCAAAGAGCTTTTTGTTGCCTAAACCTAAACACAGACAGGACTCAGGATGCATCGATTCTTGGCATTTCAAAATGTAAGTTGGAAGACAAACAAATAATAATATGTAAATGTAATATCGAGGAGACGGGATTGGCTGTTCCACTAATAAACGACTGCACAAGATTATTATTTAGTAAACATGAGGCGGTTTGCTGTCTGTCATTCCGAGGAGAGACGCTTCCATTTGTGAGACAAGTGACGACCACAGAATCAGCTCAAACATGTTTCCAATGATCTGATATGACACACGTATGTATGAATACAGATAACGACGCGTAAGAGCAGGCCAACATCTGCGGAAACATGGAAACAACTTGCACAGATGCTCTTACACTAATCAAATCTAGATCACACGAAAATACACACGAGCGCGATCTGCTCTCACACGCGCCGCCTCTCGTTTTCAGCCGACTCCCCGCTGTCACAACATCACATGTAATGGACGTGTCAGTCTGCCGGGCAGCTTCACCGAGGCTTTCTAAACTCCAGCTCCAAAAGACGAGGGGGAAAATTTCCACAGTAATCTTAGTGGAAGTTAAATCGCAGTCCACTATCCAAAATGACATCTAAATAACATGCTAGGTGTCACGCCTATCTGAAATAGCAATCACTGCGCGTAAATGTCAACGGGAATTCAAGTCGAGGGTGTTTTGAGAGGGAAATTCTGATCCTGAGATTTAAATGAAATATAAATGGCTAATCTGATTCCTGTACGCACTGCACGAAATGCCAAGCAAATGTCACAGGTATTACAAAAACACACACATTTCTTATGAGAAGTGACAGTCGAGTATCATGTCTTGATGTATTTTTGCTCCAAACTGTGGACGACAACATATACATACATACAAACATATGTGGATTCTGCACTGAAAGCATCCAACACATCTGGGAATTGTGAGCGTTCATAAATTTATAAATTTGTTCATGTGGTTTGAAGAAAAAAATGTTTGGTATTGACAGGAATTTTCTTTATGCTACCACACAGACTTTATTTTGTGCAAACACGCTCGGTGAATAGATGCATTGTTTGCTGTCAGCTCCTCCCTAAACGCTGTTTCACACTTGTAGGACGTGGAAATGTGGTGGTGGAAAATATGCATTCAACATTTCTGCTTCCAAACTTTTCACAGGAGGCAAAACGGTTTCCACAGGTTTGTGTTTCCCCCCCACGACTGGTGGCATCTCATCTTTTACTCATCATAGACTGTAAAAGAGCTTCATTGGAATAAAGGCTATAGATCGACTTCGTGTCTGCCACACTGTTGTAAACCGTTTTATCATATCTTACAAAGCACACGGCAACAAACAGTTGAGCAGACCGACAGTTTACATGATGAGGTAAGAGAAGGAGCTGAATCCGACCACAATTTTCAGCCATAGATTCATATTAGTGTTTAGAACATATGACTTTGATTTGCTCCTCTGTATTTTCCAACAGCAACAGTCAATTTCTTAGTTTTTGCAAGTAAAATATTGCAAAGTGACTCAGCTTTGACTCATTTCTATGTGGGTAAACTGCTCAGCAACGCTTCAAATAGCTGTAATAGCTCCTCCTCAATCAGAAACAACATTTAAAAGCTGCTTACACAGTAATAATCATCATGACTTTATGTATGCATGAATATTTTTACACTGTGGTATTGCTACGTTTACATGTCAGTATGCTCCAAATGAAGTTCATATGACTCGTCGTTACTTACGAAGGGTCAATGGTAGCGTCTGCTGTCAAGGGTGAAATGCAACAGTCCTTCAAATGGGGACATTGCTGCAAAGGCATTCATGTGTTCGTGTGTTGTACTGAGCAGCTCATAACTGCGTCAGAACTAAACTTGAGGGAGAAGATCAAACTGTTTGCTCACCTCAGCACACCTGGCCAGTTGTTGCATTGAGTGGTGGCGCTAGTAGGTTTCTCTGTGTTCGAAAAATTGTCAGATGCAACCTCCAAATTTCAGGTTTCAGATGCTGTTCAATTATCCGACAAGCCTTAAACAATTTGTGCTCGATTCCAGTTCCAAACACCGGACGTGTGTCTGAGGGTCATTGTCTGAGCACCTCCTCAGAAAACCTGCAACGGCTACTATGATTCTGAACTTTCCTCCGTAGCATCGATGTTCTGCATTTCCAAGCTCACATTACCGACCAGGAAATCAGTTTCTCGGGCCATCGTGGTCGTGTGAGGCTTTAAGATGACCATGTAAATCCTTGGTTCGAGCTCAGTCAGGGATGTTTGCTGCATCTCTCTGCCTCCATTTCCTGCCAGCTCTCTGTTGTATCCAATCCAATAAAGGCAATGAAAATCAATCTTGGTGAAGTCACAGCATGTGTGAATAATCAGCATGGATATTACTGATGACACAGTAAATGCACCTGGAATAAAATCTGCCTGTCTTGCTTCAGTTGTACTTGGATGATGCTGAGCTTTCGAGTGGATGAGACCAATCATGTTTAAACACATAATAGTAGCAGTGGTAGTAATTACAACATTCAAAGTAGGAGAACTTATACGAGCGAGACCAACTCACACGGGCCAGTTATCATTGCTATTCTCCATCAGTAGACGCGGAGACTTTGCAACCTCAAGGTCGGAACCTCTGAGTCTGGTTTCAGACTTTGGCCTTGATCCTGGTCTTTATTCATGGTAGCAGGCAGGGATGCTCGCGGCCTCCGTCCTGCACTCCGAGTGGTTTATTAGTAAGCCGAGCAGCGCCGCGGTCGGATTAGAATTCACTTCCACCTGCGACGAGCGAGGGGAGTCCATTCAACATTTCATTCAGCTCGCCCCAGTCATTGGCCGTGCCCCGCGTCAAGTCTCAGAATTAATAAACCGTGACTTGGCTACAGCAACCCATAAATTACGCCTGTTGTTGGAAGATCATCGGCCGCTTCCCAATACGTTCCTTTGAAGGCTGGTTTTGCGGTTAGAGGGCCACCCTGTGACCTGAGAGTTCAAACTCTGAAACCACAGATGTGTCCATCAACGGCCACGCTCACATATTCACAGCACATTTTTCTGTGTATGAGCTCGAACTAAAGGCCTGCGGCGGAAACGATGCACATACACAAGCCGGATGATATTTGATGAGGGATTTCTAATGTAGAAACACATGCTCCAAATGAAGCTGGTTAATGTATTAAAATGCTTTGCATCGCTGCTATTGATATGCTGATCTATGACTGAAATGTGAATGGAAGTTTTCATTAGTTTTCATTAGACAGTGGAATTAAAATCCCATCTCATAAATTAAACAAAAAGCCTTTGAGATTTAATTGATTTCCCTGGTGGGGTTGAAGATCCATTCAACACATAATTATAGGTTTCATGAGTATTATCAACATAATAATAAAAAAGCGTGAATGTCAAAACCGGGAAAAGAAAAGCTTCTGCACAAGAGATAACAATGACATAACATTTAGTTTTCACATCTTTGCTATTATCTGGAGACTTTGGTTCCAGACTGTGATGATTGATAACGCAGGAAACTGCACAATAACACGAACAAATGTGACTGTTTATATCTCACAGTAATTTTCAGAATAAACCATTTGTGTTTAGAATATTCCAGCCGTCACGTGTGCCGCTCGTTTTTAATATTTCACAAGACACATGATGCATTTTCACTTCCTACAAAAAAACATTATCATTTCATTGGGGCTTCTTTAAATTTTCTTTCTGTTATTTTATCTAACACACATGTTTACAGCATCTTCAATTCCATCTTAAAAAAAGAAAACAACTATTACTAATTATAATTTATGATAATTTAATTCATATCTTTTTGAACTCCTTCCTTTGAGAGAGACAAAGCATGAAGAATATTTTGTCAGGGTCTCACATTACACATAAATTTCTAATATTTTTTTTGTCATGAACCATTTTGTTTGCTCAGATGATTTTTTACTCAATGAATAATCTAATTAATTCAACATATAATTTCACAATTTACAAATATCAAAATCAAATTAATGAATATTTTCTGTTTTGTTTGTAACCAAAGGACTGTAGTTGCACTTCACTTTGGAGAGAGGGTGCTGAAATAATGGAGGGTGAGGAAGATTATTAATGGACATCAGTATGTTTTCAGTCATCATGGAAAAACCAGGATCGACCGAGAAGAAAATCTGCAGAGGAAATAGAGTTTGGACTTTTGCTTAACAGTTAAAAGTATTGATGGAGCTCAGGACTCATCCCGCTGTTCTCCTGGAAAATCAGGAAAGCAAGGAACAAGTTTTCAAGAACTGGCGCTGCGCTGATGCAGAAACAGACGTCTTAAACTCGTTCCTCAAAGGTTGTCGGTGCAGATTCGACCTAACAGCAGTGACAGTCTCTCAACACTCGCTGTAATCCGAGCAGGCTACTGTGTTTTTTTTACACCGACAGCGAGCATTTCACTTGTAATCCTGTTACACGCCGCATAATCCCACCCACCCTCGGCGTGATGGTATGTCACTCAGCGACTCCGACTTGGACATCTGTTAGCTATCTGCGGAGACAGACAGAGAGCGATAGTGACAGACACTTGATAGAGGAGCCCTCGAGTTGACAGGAGGCGAGTTTTGAGACAGACAGCCCAGTGTACGGGGTGAAGAGCCGAGGGCCTGCCAGGAAACCTGCCCTCCCACCCACAGACCCTCCGACCCCCCGGAGGGTGCGAGCTGCTGTGTGCTCGTGCCAGCGGATGATAGCAGCCGGTGAGCAGACGGTGTGTGTGTGCATTTGCGTGTAGGAGTGCGCGGTTAAGACGAGGCCAGCAGACGACGTGCGGGCCGGAGCTGCACGCGGCCGAGCGGGGAGACGATCGGGCGCGATGAGGACGAGCACGTTTCACCTGTGAGCGCCTTCAGTTTGCTCACACAGGTGTTTTTGTAGATGGAGACAAAGAGACGTGTCATCAGAAATGTCATAAACAGGATTTATCCTCCCTTAATGACGTCTGTTGAGCGCCTGCAAAAATCTGACGACATAAACAGGCCTATTTGCAAACTTGTCTCGCACACAGTCGACCAGTAAATGACTTGAATCTGAGGAAATCCCACTGATTCAGTCATCTCAGGTGCTCCCAGCCACTCAAAGTACATCATTAGATTTACATGCAGCTGACGTCAGCCGTGAGCCAAGATGAACTTCTCTATCTAGTAAACAGTAATCTGACATTAAGCCAGAAAACATCAATTTCAGATTGCTAGTTATATAACTTTACTGGGCTTCAGTAGCCGGTGAAAGTCTGTGGATGGATGGATGGATGGATGGATGGATGGATGGATGGATGGGTGGATGGATGGATGGATGGATGGATGGATGGACGGATGGACGGACGGACGGACGGACGGATGTACTTTGTTTGCTCCAAACTGGGAAATTCTTGGAAAACTCCAAAATACCATATCACCAAATCCACCATTCATTTGACTAAATGTAGTTTCCGTTTGTCTAAAACAGCAAACAAGGCAAGTTTTTAAAAAAGCTGTATTGTATTTTTCTATTCAGTGGACAACTATTCTTCATCAGGAAACTGAGGCACCACTGGAATCCCTTAGAACTGTAAATGTAAAATAATCCTCTCAGTCCTCAAAACAAAGGTTTTTGTACAGTCGGCCTTTAAAATGTGAATTTGTTATATCGTGATTTCAGCATAATCTTTTCTGATTTATTTTCAAAACAGGAAATAGTTATTCTTGTATTCAGTGAGTAAATGGCTTTTTTTAAATTACGTACCAGCACGTTCACCGCTGTGTGAATCAGCTCATGTGTGTCCAGGTCAGGATTACAATATACATACTTCGTACTGCAGTTTAAGTATCTCTCAGTAGAAACTTTCACTTTGCCTTTGCTCTGTCTACATATTCTATTTACGTGTCGAACCTCATCTCTCCCCGAAAACCTCAACACAAATTTAATATTCACTTCATCCTCAACCCGAGTCCTAATCCTCGCCCATTACTCATTCGCACACTTCCTAAATCATGTTGACGACGAGGGTAAACACGTTCCCGGCACACATATGCGCAGCCTCAGGTGTGTTGATAATGTGTAAGGATGCACACACCCACACATAAATCACACACTCGGGAGAGATTGACAGGCTCGGCGCGGGCTGGAAGAGAAAACAAGATGAAGGAAATATCAAGTATCATAATTGCATGTGGGTGAAGCATTTGATATCATCACGAACCGCTGATTACAGCTGACAAGTGGAAATGTTTTCTCTTTTCTGTTTTTTTTTTTCCCTGAGTGATATATGAGGCATTTGTACTTGATGGCATATAATTTTTTTTTCCCCAAACAGTTTTTAATCACTGTGAAGCAGGCCTACCTTAAATGTCAAACACGGTGTGAAACGTGCTACACGGACTGAATATTTCATCGGCTGATATTCTCTAAAGAGCAGAAGTTTCGCCCATTTGATATTTTTAATTCAGTTAATTAAGATTAAAATTTCGAAGTTTATGGGTCAAAGCCTTACATCCTGTTTAAAATGGATATCCAAACCAAATTAATAAAACCGCTGTGCTGAAAATCTCTGAAATATGCAACGTACATAATGATATGCTGTTTGGTGAACGTTGGCTCCAAAGCACATCTTTAGCATTAGTGTAACGAGTCCCAGACCCAGCATTTTATTTTCATGCTTTACCAACTGAATTACAACAAACCATGAATAGGAAGCACGCAGGGGCTCGTTCCTGTGAGATACCCCGCACTGTGTAATTATCAGGCAAACAGCTTTTAATATCACACAGTTTTAATGGAATACTATAAATACTAAATTGGTATCATTGTATATTCTGTTGCTTGTGTCCTTTCACAAGAGTCAGTCTCTTCAAAGTAGAGTCAACATAGCAATCATGTGATAAATAAGAGATCGCTTCTGGGAAAGTTGCTCTTCTGTCGCTGTTGACCTCCTCGCCGTCTTAACCCAGAACACAGAATCACTTTGTACCAGCTGAAGACGCTTGAACACAAAAGCTCACAGCTACGACAAACCTCCGTCTTTTCCTCCGCCCTGTTCGGCCTCTTGACACTTGAATCAAAATCTATTTTGACAGTTTATATTTTCATGCATTTATTGCCTTTAATGAGGAATTTCATGTGTGAAAAAAGAAGTGAAAACACGAGACAACAGCAACTGAGCCAAAATGACTTGGGCGACTGACAGGTCATGCTTCTTATTCATCATATGCTCGGCTATTTATTTTTTTAATTCTCAAAAAAAACATGCAACATCAAGGCAAATTTATATTTAAACACTACACAGCTTCAAATGTTCACTTGATATCATCAGCTCTTCTGCACATTTTATTTTGTAGACTCCTACAAAATAAAGTTTCATTAAAATCTCTTTCCCACCATGACCTTTCTTTTTTTAAAAGGTACCAACGCACACCTGTTTTTGGCAGACGACAACTTCTTTTTCCAACAAATTGACGACCACAAGCAAACCTCGCTTTTCGCAGCTCCTCCCATCGTTTGCTCGACCCCAGCTCCAGATGAATATGCATGAAGGAGAGAGGAGCGCTGATTACAGGCGAGGGGAGCTTCAGGTGACAGGCGGACTGTGCTTCCAGTCTGGTGGACCTGTTTGATGAATAGCATGTGTGTCTCCAGCAGCAGCGTGCGTCTGAAACAAGGCGCAGACAGCGCGGGGGTGGAAACTTGCCATCGTGGGGACGTGCACCCTGGTGCTCTGGGTGAAGGACGTTCTCTCAAATCACATCATCGTGCATTGGCAATTCCAAAAATTAATATTAATTTCCAATGCTATAAGTGACCTGAACAGAGAAGGTGTGTCACTAAACTGGTTCACCTTCTTCATATCATTTATGTTGTACAAAATGTGTGATAAGGAAACATGCAAATTGTGCAGGTGTGATAAAAATCCTCGAAAGAGTATCAGTCCAAACCCAAGCAGAATCAAACGAAGCAGCGGAAGACATTTATTCCCAGAGACACATTTTTCAAGGCAGAAAAACAAGTGACAGAACATCACAGCATGCTGGCCTCCCTCCTCTCATTCCTCCAGGCTATGTACACGTAGCCAGACTGAAGCTTTCCCTATATCTCTGGCTGATGCCAAATGTCCTCGCTCTGCAGGTGTTCTTATCTGTGGCTAATATTAGCCCAGCACAGTGCGGGATGCACCAATAGCCTGTTTGGGGAGGGAAGGGAGGCCGCTGGCGAGGCTGCGCTCATCCCCCAGGACCATCTGTCTTAGCGAGGAGCGCAGCATGGGATAATGGCATCATACATACTGCCGCTGCTCACATCAGGGGGATCCTCCGATTTCATCTATCAGCTCCTGTGACCTGGCCGAGGAAATTTCTTGGTAGCTAATAGCCGCCTTTGTGTAGCTCGCATACAGATGAGGAAAGCATTGACCCTCATTTGAATGAGAAGGTTATTAGTGCGAACAGGACGTCAGTAATTAGTGTCTTTTCTTCTCTCGGCTGCCACTTGTTGAGCGGAGGGTGAAACCGGTCACATGCAGCCGCCCCACTGTCAAGAGGAACAAAAGTGCGACCTTTACAAAACCCGAAGGACCTTTCACTGAATCTTATTCAGAGATCAGACACCGCCATCATAGCGGCCTCGTAGCCAATGAGAGCCAGCAAACTAAACTAACTGTCCGTCCCCCGTCTGTCGTCATTCTCAGCCATGCTAATCCGGAGAGCAAATCTCCATATGCCTGGACAAACCTAATTAACACCCTTCACATTAACACACCCAGCAGTGAGCTTTTCTTCTCTAATTAGATGGCTTTTATACGAGCGGTGGCTCGACAATGTTCCGTGGCCTTGAACACGTCACAGAACATTGCAGGGTCTTTGTTTTCAACCCGCTCCCCTTTCTCATCTTTGGATCAGCCACATTTATGCGAGCAGAGCGCCAGGCTATTAATCACCCAGTCATTAGCTATGCATCAATTACTCAAGATGCCCACCACGCTTTTTGATTAGAGGCTGGGCAAACTCTGGAAGACTGATTCAGTGAATATTTAACAATTATCTGTTAAACGCTTGCCAGTCCCGCTCCTCTGACAGCCCTTCGCCACATCAAAAACCGAGAACGCATCTGGCCTTATCGGCAAGGAAAAATGCCTATTAATCCAAATTGTTCAGTGATTCACAGTATCAGACGTCTTAGCTGCGCCACAAAGTCAAAAACAGCACAAAACCTAACTAAGAAAATCACACTAACTTTATTCACAAAGACACCAACGACAGCGGGCTGCCTCACAAAGTGCTCATCTGACCATCGGGGACAAATTGGGCTTCAGTGTCTTGTCCAAGGAAACGTGGACAGGATCGATCCTGTCATTAATCTCTCATTATCTGTTGTCCGCTATCGTTGCACTGCCTTAATGTCAATTCTGTAAAATAGTGAATTTTCCCTTTAAATCACACCCATGAAAACGATTTCTGCAGCATCGTCTCTTATCTGATTGATCATTGATAGACATTATTTTTAGTGTCGCTAATCATTTGGCAACAAACAAAAGAAAAACATGGTTGCAAATATTTAATGAGGCAAATTTTATTCACATAAATTTATATGGGTTGCAAACCTCCTATTAATAAGATCCCTTTAAAACACAGATATCATGGAGGACACGAGTGTTCGCCACAGCTGGCATTTGGTTTGTCTTGTTTTGGAGTCCTTTGTCTGTGCAGCCTATAAACCCTGCGGTTGCACTCAGCGGAGTTTATTAGCCTTGAGGTAACAAAAAAAGGATTTGCGACCGCGGGGCCTCAGGAACCTGGCAACAGAAATCTGGGCTGGAAAAGCCGAGCAGCAACAGTCTCTCCTCAATTGGCAGGTGCAGCTTTTGAGCAACACCTTGATTAACACCTTCACCCCTAATTGCTTCAGACGACATGGTGACCAAGAGTATGATTATCCTGGGTAATGTCCCAGATGTGTGTGGATAGAAGTATACAGAGACAAATCAAATTAATCCAAATCAGTTCTAATGAAACGACCAAACTGGGACCAGATGATATAAAGACACCACAGAACAGATATGGAGCAGCGAAAGCGTTTCCTAGTAACACAAGCGGCCTTTAAACATCACTTTCTTATATGAATCATAAAATGTTTCCGCCTGAGTCAACATCCAACCTGTCATCGAGCACAGTCTGTCTCCACGCTGCGTTTCGGCACCTTGCTTCCCTCTGGAGACACTGAATTAGAGAGCTGCTGTGCTCGTGGAGGGATGACACGTAATCTCATGCTCCCCCGGGTGTTGGTGGGAATAATTCAGCCAGATGTTGTGATGTTGGTGCTTATCACCGGAGCCGTGAAAACAGACAATGCATGAACCTGACAGCGCCGGAGGTCAGACAACAGCTGAGAATCATTCAGAGGAAAATGACTGGACCGGATAAAGGACAACCTTTTGCAATGTCCTGTTCCTTCCCTTTAAACCTGACTCACCCAATTCTGATAACAAGTGTGATTCACATGCAGCTGTGTCGCAATACAAGACTCTCCAGAAAACAACATTGTCAACAACAGCTCACAAGACCCAGTGTTCACATTTAGTACCAGATCAGGAAGTCATGTGACATTCTAGTGGCCAAGCAAAAAGAGGTGAGGTGAATGTACACGCGTACAAAGTGACGTGACCTTTTTCCGACCGGCAACACTTGACCAAACCTCAACCACAGGGGCACTGGATACTGGTAAAACCATGTTGCGAGGATACGAATAACCAGTTTGTCACGTTCCATATAAACATCATATCCCAATCCAAACCAGGATCAAAACTGGGATCCTAATGCATGTAAACACAAACAAATGCAAAACTGCAAACTAACATGTTACAGATGAAGTAGCCACATGTCAGTGTTAAAGTCAGATGTCGTTTTCTAAAACACAGACTTGGAACCACTTTAGCACCAAAAGACATTTAGGAAATGTCAAGTTTTTCTTTCCAATTACATCTTTGTTCACAGCAGGAATATCTGAAGTGGCCTAATTTGATGAAAGTGCACTGCTCGTTCTTCATCTACCAAATCCTCGCCTGGAGCGGTGAAGTCAAACCAGAGGCTGGGTCTAAAGTCACGGTGATGGAGGTCTAGCACCCACAGGCTAATCACAACAGGACGCGGGTTATTGTAATGCCTTGGAAGGCTGTTCATTTCAAAAGCACAGGCTCGGGATAAGTGCTTTTTAATAAAACCTGGGATAGTGGACATGAAAAGAAAGTGCAATGAAAAGCTTCTCTACATTAATTGACACTCGTGGGTCCATTAAATACTCGCAATAGCCCGGTGTAATTTCTCTCGATCAGAGCACTCAATGCGCCGAGGTTCAAAAGCGATCATGGGAGTTAATTACGTTCAAAAGAGTGCGGCAGTTTCATCACACGAGACCGCGGTGAGGATTAATGGCAGGCGTCACGGAAAAATCCAATAGAAGAGTGATTAGCATTCCTTGGAGATGGTCGAAGATTCGGTGCATTGCTTGATAATCAGAGCGTATTACTCTGCCTCGGCTTGACACACAACATGTAATTTCATCCCAAAGGGAGAGCAGATTCATCACCGTACAAGAGGGTGAATCATTTTTAGGAACATTATTATGAAAAGGTCCTGTTGTCCTTGAACCACATGTGTCAGCGCGGTGAAACAAGAGGACACTGATATATCTCTGCGCCAGGTGTCAGTCAGACTATTCTTGTGAATTTATTGTGCTTGTTTAATGTGACCTTAAGAGAATCATGGCCAAATAATGCTGTTAATATCTCGGCCATCTGATGCGGTTGCCTTGTTAAAATGATTGATAGCGTGCAGCAGCTTCAGGTCAGCGACACTATGGAGTCACTGTGATTTTTAAAAATGCTCGAGGTATTCCTGAGGACTGCTGCTTTAATCACATGTATGTTTCTACCAGGAAGCATTAACATGTAATTTGTCACCACAAGCCTCTGGACACATTCATAGGAAGATATATTTGGAGCTATAGTCTTCAAAATCTGCGAAGTTTGTTCACTTGTTTGGTCACGAGAGAGCAATGACATTCAAAGTTATGGGTACAAGTCTATTTATTAGAAATGAGATTATGAGATCTAAAGCATTTATTTGGCCATTTAAAGACAGTGGAAATTCTTTATTCACACCCAGCAACATTTGGAGTCTTGATTCCAACATTCGCCCTCTTTTCTGTTTTGGTTTCCATCAAACCCAGTGGGAATATCTGGCTCTTAAGCTGCTAAATGCTTCAGCAGCAAGTTGCTGAAAACCCCTGGGTGCTGAGTCTGGAATCAAGACTGATGACGAGCTGTAAAAAACTGAATCACATCTGTGAAGCTGTAAAACCAAAACAATGAGCTGAAAGTTTCCAACACTCTGTCGGGCTGAAGGGAAGTGCAGAGAGATAATTATCTGTCCGTTCATCACCACCGGCGACTGCAGTCATTTGATCAATTATTAATATCACATTGATTATGGCAGCAAACACACATATTTAAAGAGGCAGATATTTGCTTCTGGTGTGTCTGCACCTGGCATGAACACCAGAGAAGGAAGCCTCACGACAGTCATCATGTTTAAATAAAAGTTGCAGGTGGGTTTTGAGTCTTTGCTGCCAAATTCTGAAACCTGGCAGGATGGCTTGTAACCAAAAATCTGTCGACAGCCCACTTGAGCCTATGTGACTTTGCTTGTCGAGCATTTTGGCTGCGTGAGGCCAATGAAAACAAAAAAGTAAGTCAAAGTAGAATCTACAGGAATAGTTGGAACCACAGGAAACTAGTAGGTGTGTTCACACCCGCTCATCGTTTCCTGTTGATCATTCATACTGGTGCAAAAGTAGCCTGGTTCACAGCCTGTGTCACTCTGCCGTTACCACTGAGGAGGAGTCCGGGCTGTTTCTGCAACGCCTCACCTCATGAGGTAACCGCCATCAGGACCTGTTTGCCTTGAGTGCAACTCTTGACTCAGAAATTGCTTGCATTAGCACATCTGCATACAAAGTAGAAATTTATCATCTGCTGTTGCTCCGAACTCCAATTTACACTCCGATGAGGCAACAACAGCACTTGAGGAAGATATTGCACGTCTGTTTCAGCAGAACAGACCTTTGGCTTGGAGCAAAGTCACGACACCTCACCCGTCTCCTTCAAGCATCATCTCGCACACACACACACACACACACGCACACACAGACAGCCTTAACATTTACTGATTATACACAGCAGATTGTACAAGCAGTAAGAAACTGATGCTATACATCCAATCCTCCAAGCTTATTTCAAGATAGTATCAGTTAAATTATCTCGCTGCACTGCTGGACAATTGTTCCCAAGATGAAACTGAGGGGACGGATTATGGATCAGCCTCCGTCTGTCTGTTTATCAGCTGAAAGCTGTTGGTGGGATTTTAATGAAAATTCGTGGGATGATGCATAAATGCTCGGCTCCAGCATCTTCGAAATTATAACGACGGGGCCGAGGGGGCACAGCTCTGTATGTCTCTTTAACATGTTGACCGTATTCACAGAAGATAAAACAAATGCTCTTTCTCAGAAAAAGGAACTTGTTTTGATAAACTGATATTTGAAAAACTGATAAAACATTGAAAAAAAAATCTGTTAATCAAAATTAGCAAAATGTTTGGCTGTAAATAAATTGAGAAAATATCTTGAACCTAAAGGCTGGATACAAACCACCGTCCTCACTCTCACCATAGAAGACAAACACACACACCGAGCACAGACATGAGCACACACACACTTACACTAAAGCCACAGTGATACATTCACCTATAGTCTATACTCCCGAGAGGAAAAAGGAAGCTTAATTAAAATCCATTTTAAAGACTGATCTGACATGGGAAGCATCCACCAACACCCCCTCCCCTAGAACAAACAAACAAACAAGCACATCCAAGTCAATCCACGTCCACGTACATGTGAACAAGTTATATTTGCACATTTTCAACCTTTATGCTGTTTGAACACCAAAGTATTCCTCGGTTTTAAAGTTGGTTTAAAGTTAAGCAAGTCAACACTTTCGTAGCTTTTCAGTTATCTTACATGGGTCTGAGGTGTGGTCATAACCCTTGGCCTCTAATATTTCCTTTATCAATCACATTAAAGCACATTACACCAGAGGTTACTAATAATCCAGCCAAATCTGTGAGAAAGCTGTGCAGGTTCTGCAAACAAATAAATATATGTTGATCTAACAAAAAAAAACAGATTTTCTTTCTCAAACAAAACTTATTTAAATTCAACTTTTAACAGACCTTGACATATGAACCAACTTTGAAACACTAAAATATGGCTACCTACCTACATACTGTATCTAATAGCTATATATTTAAAATGACGGGACGAGGTGGGCTTCAGCTCACCCTGAAACCACCCGGCTGCACATTGGCCATATCTGCTCCATATGAACGTCTTTACTGCTGCGACCGAGCTGCGACTTCCAGAAACGTCCCAGATCTGACCCACATGTGAACAGAATGCTGTCGGGGACGTGATGACACATCCTCCGACACAGAAACACATCCTGCACTCCCTCCACCCACTGGTTCGGGTCCCTGGGGTGAAGGTGTTTTTGGATGCACCGGGCGTCGCCGACAGCGCTCGAGCATCCAGCCTGCTCCTCCCACTGGGTGCTGAAGCGTTCCTTCGCTCCGCTCCGCCCCATCCCAAGCTCCGGGCTCATTTTATTTCAATTAATTAGCATAAATGTATGTGCGTGAGTCCTCGTCAAACCCCCCTCTGTCAGGCACCCCTCGACGTTCTAGTATGCAAATGTTAATTAGAAATTGATGTATTGCAGGAGGGTTTAAAGTAATGACATCCCAGGGGGAGAACTTCCACCAGAAAATACGGTAATCCTCATTGACAGTGGAGCTTCTGTAGCACAATGTGTCTAGAAACGAGCCTCCGAGCCAAAATTGTCTGCCACACAACAACGCACATCAACTGTTGAGATAAACAGAGGAGGACGTTCAGAATTCATCAGAGAGAAATTGGAGAGGAACATATTCTGATTTACTGCTACTGATTTTAAACGGAGGCTGCAAAACACACTTGTTGGAAGGAGCCGCAGAAACAGGTGAGTTAGTGTTTTCAGGATGTGCGAATGTAAATATTGATTAGCCTTACACTGCATCTACTGTTATGTATCCACAGGTTGCATGTTGGATTATCTGATATCAACATGTGAGAAACACACAAGAAGTGCTGCAACAGGTTAAAGGCGACCGTCAGTTATCTGTGCAGTAAAAAGTCATAGATGTGTCTTAAAAATTGTCACATTCTTTTAACAACTTTTCCATCATTGATAATATGATATATTTAAAGATGATAAGTTGACCACTTAGTATCTTACTAATAAAAACTTAATATCATTTGACAGAAAATGAGTTGTGTGAGCTCATCTATAGGACACAGGTTACGGCACTGAACCTGATCATGTGTCCGGGACAAAAATAAACGGTTAAAACCAGAGAAACATATGATCACTGTAATGCACGGACAGTTGTTTTCACTCTTAATGTAAGGAAGCTTCTGGCTGTGGAAAGACCCACATCTAATGGAAAACAGCATGAAAGAGTCGGCTCAAAGACACAACAGAAGCAACAAATTGCTACGAAATAAGAACATTCAACTGGTCGGGGGGGAAAACCCGTGAAGGCAACACACAGAGACTCTTTGTCTGCAGACGTGGTGATGATAGTGGACGACAGTGTACACAAATAAAGCACAAACTCTGCTCTTCATCCCTCATCTATAAAGCGATTATTTTCTCGCCGCCTCCCTCGGATCAAGTCACATCGCTTTAATATGGAGCACCAAATGTCTCACGCTGCATTTCGTGCTCAAAATTCCCCCCTCGCACAAAATGTATATTTCATGGCACGGAATGCATTATGTGCACAAAATGCACCTTGGGGCGCCAAGTATCACTTTCCGTGCCATGTACTGAATTTCTTGCAACAAAATGAAGAAAATGAACTGGTAATAATTATAATATAATTACCATATCGTTATCATATTAATTGGCAACACTTGGGACGCAGTGCACTCTGATGGCACAAAATACACTTAATGCAAAAGTACTGTATGCAAAAAAACTGCGTGCAACATTTAGCACCTCATAACCTTGTTCTCCAGACAGCAGAGACGTCCATTTCAGATCAAGGCCGCGGTGATATAACCTGCCTGAAATGCTGTGTTACAAAATACTGCAAACTGCAATAAGTTACTTCAGCATGAAACAGAAAATCCCGGAAAGAAGCAGCTTGATTTTCCGACTGAAACGCCATTTTGTTTCACTTCATTCATTAAGCCCGACGTCGCGTTCAGTGTCAAACATATAGCGAGTGGCAAATCAGTCCCACAGACACTATTTTAAGGAGCGTTGAATGTTTTTCACTTTGATCAAAAATATATGTAGATTTAAGAGCTATTTCTGTTAAGTCAACATTCAGTAAGTTAAGCAGCCGCCTCAGTATCATCCACGCTTGCTGTAATTTTTCTGTCAGCTTTTTTTTTTAAAGCGGCTAAAAAAAATAGAAAATAAACTCAACAGCAATGAGTGTTTCCAGAAACCAGAAATCTCCTTCCGTTAGTTCACTGTGTGTAGTTTTCACCATGTTCAGTAGTTCTGGTTAAAGCTGTCCATAGTTACAGTATCTGGATGATCCAAAGTCACTCGGACATAGTTTCTGATTCTTTGCACTGCAGATGAATGACATTAAATTCATGACTTGAGACCACACATAGTAAGTGACAATACTTTTTGCAATTTGGGTGAACTGACCCTTTAACCATTGCGAATGTTTTTCCTGTTTATTGGCCTGACTCATTTGGACAGAATACGCTTTTGTGTGTGTCGGCATGTTTATGTCCACAGTTGTACAGATGTATGTCACCAGCGTGTGTGTGTCCACTGTATCTGCCTTTGTCTTTTGGTCGGCAGTGAACAAGATCCACTCGTCTCTACCTCGGTGCATCTGACACGACAGCTGCTGATGTTTTAAGACCAAAGGACCTTGAAATGGTTTTACTGTCGACGGAGAGCGAAAGAAAGAAAGACAGTGAGTGAGTGGCAGCGAAGGAGAGAGACAAAGGTGCAGGAGGGCGAACAGAAAGAAGGAAGAGGAGGAAACAGCATCAAATGACAACACAAGGACAAAGCGAGGGATGGAGCGAAAGAGCGTGTGTGTGCGTGTACTGCATGTGTCCGTGGGTGTGCTCTCATGTCAGCGTTCATGTTTTCATGTTTGTGTCAAAGTGACGAGCAGTCAGACAGATCGAGCCACGGAGGACAGAGAGCGTAATCGAGGACTGAAGAGGGCTCTTCTCATTTCTCATCCCAGATTACAACAGCATCAGAGCGTTCCACATCAAGTCTTTGCATAGACGCATAAAAACACGACTGTTCATGAATGTAGTTAAAAGCCACAAATACAGCAGAGTTCACAGAGAGTCCTTCAAAATCTTGATGACTTATGAGACAATAAGATGCAGATGGCAGCAACCACCGCAGAGCTGGAGACGGCGGCACGCGTCTCATCCATCAAAATAGCACAGAGAGACATAAACCACTAAGTGTCATTGTTCAAAGTAAATGTCATGTTGTCAGTTTCTGCAGAAGCAATAACATGAGCCTATTGTCAAGTTATTGATGGGAAGACACAAGACAATACAATGATTGTACGAGACTTGAGACGGCAGAAACACTGACAAGGCAGTGCTTTTAAATGTTTGGAAGAGGCTCTGTGCCTTTTGTGGGCTCGAGAACAAACTTCAGCTTTCCAGCTACTGATGGGCAGAAAATAACTACACACACCACACAAACTGTGATATCTTTAATTAACTGTGGAATATTTTATGTTAAAATCCACCTGTTTTCTCACACTGAATAACAAAGAGGAGCTGCGATCGAGAAAAGCATCCTTTCGCCTCTAATTGAGACACTTTAGATTCACCTTGTTGAAAGTGTCACACACACACACACACACACACACACACATACACATACCTGAGATAATAAAAACAGTCTCCTAAACAGCAGCTTACAACCTCATTGTCTTGAGAAACTAAAGCTGAACATTTAAAGTATTTTACCTTCCAGTCCAAACAGGTCTGCAAACACGAACACACGGCGGAAGAAGTATTCAGATAGTAAAAGTACTTTAGTGAAAGTACTCCACTACAAGTGAAAGTCCTGCATTCAAAACCTTATGGAAGTAAAAGTATTTTGAGCTGAATCTATTAAAAGTATGAAAACTAAACATCATATCTGATGTTTCTGGATTAATTAATGTGCCAGTTACATTTTCCTGCTGTTGATGTTGAAGCTTGAGCTCATTTGAATGACTTCATATCCTGTTGCACAGTTTAATCTACAGCAATGAGCATCATAATTCTATAAGATCATCATATGTTTGTAACTTTTCAGAAGAAAAACAGACCTGTTCTCAGCTCTTTAAAAACCACCTTGGATTAACTGGAAAATGCAGCTAATCCAAAGGGTTTTTCAAGAGTTTATTTAGCTTAAGAAGGAGGCGAATTTTCTCAACCCGTCAAGGAACACTTTATCCTTCAGCTTATCTGGAAAAAAATCACGTCACCAAAAATCACCAAGTTTGGAGATACATACTTTTCATATAGGAAGGATAGGAATCTTTATTTGTAAAGTAACTAGTTACTAAAGCTGTCAGAAAAATGTGGTTCAGCAAAAAGTACAGTGTTTGACTCTGAAATGTGGTGAAGTAAAAACATACATGTGCATGGAAAAATAAAATACTTCAGTAAAGAATAAGCACCTTCAATAAATACTTAGTAGAGTACAGTTCTTGAGTAAATGCAGGTTACATCCACCTCTGAATACACATTATGCATTATGGATGGATGAGGCAGCTATTAGATATCAAAAAGGCTTAAATGCGACCAAGAAGCAGTAGAGACTGATTGAAAACGTGATTGCTCAAAACCATGATTGCTCACAGAGGACACATTCAGGCATTTTAGCCTGATGGGGTGTTAATGCATCCGTCTCATCAGGATGCATATATAATGTTTACTTCTCCCGGGTGTGTGTAAACTGTGGAGGAAGCCTCTGCAGCTTCTGCAGGGCGGCTGAGGTGACACGGAAAGTACACGTGAAAACATGCGGCTGCAGCGATTTACTGATTCCAGCTGATGGTGTTTTGTTTTTTTTAAATAATTGTTCTGACTTAACTGCTGAACTTCTGATATTTTCTGGGTGTCAAACATTTTCAGATGGGTTCATAAAGGCTTCTATTGGTTTACAACTTTTATTGCAAACCATTTTTTGCATGTTCATATACAGCTGATAAATGCTACATAGTAGGACTTGAGTTACATTGACAATGTAGTTGCCATGAATTTCAGAAATGTGCCTCAATGTCGAAAATTCAATTTGTCTGCTCAAGATAAAGCGATTCCGACCCTCCACCCGATAAGAAACCCGACTCCACTTTCTCCCTGTGTTCCTGCCGTGCACCCCCAATCGCCCGACTCCAGCAAATAAAGAATTAAGAAAACATCTGTCGCACATCCCGCTGTCAGGCCAGTGTCATTACACGCTTATTAGTTCATTTATCGCCAAGGAAAATACACGGCTCGTCCATTGGCGGGGACATCAAAGCTCCAAATCCAGCTATCCTCCGTCCTCTAGAGATGGATCCCAGTCTCAAAAAGCTGTCCTGATTAAGTCCCCCCTGTGGTAGGGAAATGTTCTCTCCCTTGATCTGCGTCTCCAACGACCCGATTCTCTCTCGGCGGACTCGTCCTCTGTGAGAAAAACTGCTCGCGCTCCTCTGCGAAGATTTCATGCAATTTAGTCACATTCGATGATGCGTTCAAGCAAAGCGTCCAGACTTTTAAAGCCTCTGTTTTGCAAAGTTTTTGCAGCACGCGGCGCTCTCGGCGTGACCTTATGAGTTGGTTATGACTTTAAAAAGTTAGATCAGTACAAATATATTCCGTTTTGATGTAGAAGAAATGTCAAACTTCTGACAGGAAACCTTGTGCCGGATAAAGGTTTCGGAGTAAAGGACGCTCACAAGGGAGACGATGAAAGTGTATGACCTTTATGTGTGAAAGGTGTGATTGTATGTGTGTTTCAACACCTTTCACTTATAAGGTCATAGTTTCTGCGATTCCATTGTAGCCTCTTCATGTAGAAATACACGTATGTGCATATTTGCTGTATCACAACGAGAAAGGAAAAGAGGGATCTTTACAGATGAGATGGCTTTTGTGCTGGATATCACACGATTAATGACGACACAGCACATTCATTTTCCTAGATGTTTCTAACTTTTCGTGATGCATCATTCTCTCAATGAACAATCCATTCATTTGCATGAGCTACGCAATGCGAGTGAACATCTGGAGTCTTTATCTTGAGTTGTCTGATATTAGTCTTGCAGTTGTAGTGAAATATGTCGTGATTTGTGTTTCCGTCAAAATATTATACGAGACTTCAGCAAAATGGAACGATGAGTGAGTTTTACAACACCTGCCTTGATGTGACTAGCTTCCATAAGCATCAGTCAAACATCATGCCATCGATATATAACTGCATCACACTGCATTCACATTTACATACCCAATCTCTTTTTTTTAACCCATGATGCGTGAATGTAACAGCAGCGTGACATGACTGTTTTGTTGAGAGTAGCAGAAACAGAAGCGGTGCCACAACGTTGAGGTGTACTGCAAAAAATCTGTTATCACATCTTCTCTTTTTTTTATATTTTAGCTTTTGAATTTCTGCCTTTTCCACTCAGGGTTAAGGTGGATGGCAGTGGACCTTTGAGTGATTCAAGAATAAATGGAGAATATTTTCTCTCAGCTGTTTCATTCATGCTTCACAATCACTGGTTCTTTCAGCTGCGTTGGACACCTACAAGTTTACAGTGCAGTCAAGTAAACCCTGTTTTTTTGTTTGATACACTCAGAACATCTGATCTAACCATGTAACCATTCATGATAAGGACCAATGGCAGGCATGAACGGTCACATGTCCAGAGGATCATTGCTGTTATTGGTAAAAGTGCAAGGTTGCTGGTTTTCATGACCTTAACTGAAACAGCTTTGAAGCTATTTGTTGTCATGCACTGGGTGAACATCCTAAACCTTTCGTGCTTTTAACCAAAAATAAAAGTCAATATTATCTTCCATCGTCGTCTCCTTTGATGACTGAAGTAGACATATCAGAGGATTCGATGGCCTCACCTGGATTCAGCTCTAATGCTCTGACTACCATTACAGAAGCCATCTCTGCATACCTGTAGACCACATGACACCTGACTGAATGATTACATGACGGCCGGCGAAACATAAATTCAGCAGCTTCAGAATTCTTGGAAAAGCAACCATCAATGATGCCACTCAAGCAGAATCGTTCACATTCAACATGCACCACGAAAACCAACCTCCATCTGTGCAACACTATCCAGCCAAATGATACTACCTGGAGACACGAGTGAAAGCTGTGCCAGCGAGTCTGAGTCATGTTCAAATCAGCTTCACATTCCCAGTTACCCTGCTCTGCTCCCATATAATATACAGAGGCCCTTTCTAAAAGACTGTCTTTGGGGCTTCTTCTCTGTAAATGTCATCCTACTTCAGACGTCACTCTGAAAATGTCACCTCGCTACCCTTTTCATTAGCTCGCCAGCTCTCTTCTCGATTATACACCCTTTTCCATTAGAGGGATCACACACCCAGGGCGAGGCTCTTTTCCAGCTGCACGTACTGAAGTGTGATTGTAAGACCGAAGGGACGGCCGTTCCCGATGTTGTGCCGCTCGGGTGTTTTGGTTTGATGTTTGCTCGGCCGTGATCACCTGTTATTGACGATTCTCCGCCGCGTCCCACGCTGCATCGCTGCAGAGGAGCGGAGGGCAGTCAATCACATCTGCAGAAGAAGAAGAAGGAGAAAGCTGCCATTTGAGTGTCTTTGCTTCCTGTAAGTTGTTTTCGAGGTTACAGTTTGTGTGGGTGGACGTCAGTGACACCTGGATCTTTAAAATCTGCTTAAAAGCATGAAATAAAAGTTTTCTGATATTCCTTCCTGGAAAATGTATTTGAGCCACAAACAGTGAAAAGCTGCTGTCGATGTCTGCTAACACACAAAATAAAAAAGTACAGTACTTAACAAAATAATATATAATATGTGTACTTTATAATTACTTATATTACAGTGAGATCAATGGCTTTAAACTTACATTCATGCAACATATTGTGTGGACAAACAAAAGTGTTATGTTTTGTGTTTCAATGCCTGATCTAAATTTTGCTAAATGTAAAAAATACAAAGTACAAAAGTTAAACGTTAAAGACGTAGATATTTACAGTTTTGTTATTGTCAACAAACGCTATGAAAAGAGCAAAACTAACAAGCCAGAGCCTGATAGATCCCTTTTCTCTGTCACAGAGCTCCATTGTTCCACGGCTCCATGTTCCTTCATTGCACGAACACAGACGCTTTATTTCATTTAGACTCGATCCCACATTCACCGTCCTCCCGCTGGAAACGCTCACAGCGAGATGAATGTCTGTTAACTCACAGCTGAAAATCATGCTGAAACTGCACCATGTATTTCTGTTCATGTAACGTTTGCTAAAAACTGCAATGGCAGCAAAAAAAATTACATAAAAAACATTGTTGATTTTGGTCTTTTTATGGATAAATCAATTTTTTTAATTGAAAATTTTTGAAAAAGACAGTGATCAATAATAACCAATATAACAGCCTTCATGGGATTTGTTGACAATAAGTAAAAATATAGAATAAAGCCAAGACAAGCACACACACACACACACACACACACACACACGCAGTCATGTTTCCATCACTTCAAAGAACATTACATTAACTTCATTTATTTAATTAAATTTAATGACTTAGATTATGAGGACTTGCATTTCGTCCCCATAAGGAAGACGAGTCCCCACAACATCAGTAATACACTTACACACACACACACACACACACACACACACAAATACTGAGAGTGAATAATAATAATTTTGAGGCAATTTTCTTCCAAAATGAAAATCTAGATATCAACTGCAATATATTCTCAAATGAAAGTCTCGTCACACAAGAGGCCTTATAAATGTAAAGTGGATGGATCTCGATGAGCAGAGCATCTTTTCACCATCGCTTCGTATGCACTGGGTTTCTCATACATCGCTGCCCCCCCCCCTCTGTCAATAGTAAACCTATTATTCGATGTCTGCTGTCCGTCACTCTCTCTCTCTATGGGCCAACGGTAATATCTGCTAATGAGCTGCTTTGCTGCTGCCATGGCAGCGGGCCCATCACCGGAGTGTGAAGCAGGAGCGGCGCCCCCGACACCAACCCATAAAACAAGCCACCCGGGCTGATGATCCGCGATGCATAATGCAGTGCCACAACCCTCATCCGCCCCCCTCATCCAGCCGTCGTTCTCTCTGTCTGTCTATCCCGTCTTCCATCTCTCACTCTCTTCAACCCCCATTTCCCCCAGTCGTCCATTCCAGCTGGTTTAATCACATCGACCGGGGCCTCTGTGGCCTCCGTAACCCTCAGACAGAAGGAAGGCAGAGGAGGTTTTTCTTTTCTTTTTTTTTAAAGCTTATGTAAACGTGAAAGTTCATGTTTGGTCACAGTGTAATTGAAGATGAAAAATGTAGGTTGTCAAGTCCGAAATTAATATGGATGCAATCCAGTGTCCGAAATTAAAACCAGCCGAGCAACAACTACTGATGACTGCTGAATTTGTCTCTGGTGGATAATTCAACTCATCAGAGAGGAGTGCACATCTTCAAGGCAATAACTTTACAAAACCCTGGTTATTCACTGTTGAATAATTGATAATGTGATCAATTCTAATTTTCTAGCCAACATGTTCTACTCAATTACAGAGGTCTACTGTCCTGGATGTGTTTCTAAGCAGGATTGAGGTCACAATTAAAAATATATCTTTAATGAACAGAACCCAAAATGTCTGATCCTTCTGACTGATAAACATGTCCCTTGTGCAGATACTCTGACAAAGCCAGCAGCAGGTGCAGCCAATTAAAACCAATACAATCAGAACCACACCCACCTACATCTGAACAGCAACTGCAGCAAAGATCACTTAAAGCTGTCGGCACATTAACAAATCGCATCCCCCTCAAACACAGCAGCATTAAAGGAACCACATTAAGCTGATTGATCTCAGTTTGTGCATGTTAATAATGAATCCTCCTTGCATGTGAGGTCACAGAGTTCCGCAAGGTTCTGTGTTTGGACCAATTCTGTTCACCCTATATATGCTTCCTTTAGAGAATATTAAGAGGACAATTTCCATAAACTTTCATTTTTAGGCAGATGATACCCAGTTATATCTGCTGATCAAGCCGGATAAAACCAACCAAACTTCCAGTGTGCTTCAATAATTGATGTTGAGATCATCTCAGGTGTTTGTGATTCAACTAATTAATTTTAAAAAAATCATTCAGGTGAGCACAAAGGTGAATTTGGACATTGATAAAATCACCAAGAACTGTCAGAGCTAAGTGTTCTGCATTAAATCTGACATGTTTGTGTCTGTGTACGTATTTGTTCATGTATCCTTCACTGGAGGAGGTGAAAGATTAGGATAAGATAATTTTTCTCTCGGTCTGGTGCTTTAATGCAGAGCTTAGTATCATTGGCTCACAGCTACAGGTTTCAGTGTCAGCCCACCAGCTAACCCACAGAGACCATCTATCTAATTACACAAAGGTTGCCCTGAAGCCCTTCTTGCCATGGCGTGACCAGATGACACCGCTCCCTCTCCCATCTGTCCAACCCTACCGACGCCATGCGAAGCAGAAGCGGCACAGATTGTGACTCTTATGTGACTTCGCAGGCACAGCGGGCCGTGATGCTCTCTCAAGCCTCGGCGGTCCTACGTCCCATATGACCCTTCCTGCATGTGAGAACGCAGCGACTGCGCGAATGCTCAGTTGGGTATCTCACAATCTGTGATAAATGTGTCACCATTTTACCCACTTTGCATAATGAGAAATGACTTTGACACTTTGATATGAAGTCGTGACACAGTTTGTCACATGTCCACCATTTTCTTTGAAACTTTTCAAACCAACAAACCTGTATCTCATGTTTACGCGTACATGAACCTGAGACAGCCAAAGCTACCGTAAAATCTGACTCAGTGATGAGGAGTTATTTGTACGACCCTCACTTATGTTTTCGTGATATCTCTTGTGCTACGGACTCATTTCTTTGGTCGAGTTTCTGCAAGACACTTCCCAAAAATGACCCATCCATCAAACAGTGTCAACAAGAACCTGACATTCACTTGCAAAAAGCTACAATAATCAATTTTGGGCCACAAGGGGCAAAAGAACTCCACAGAAACAGAAACACAGCACTGACATGTCACCTTCCAAAGTTTTTTGCTAACATATTAACAAACAATTGTAAATTATAATAACTATTTGGACCTATTTGCTAAACTCAACTGCCTTCTGCTGCTGAAACACAACTGAGAACAGTGAGACTGAACCAAAACAATGAGCTAAAAGAGGCTTAAATGCTTCTTACAGTTGCACAGATGAGTGACGACTGTCCTGAGTTTGGCACTGTGAGCGACCTCCTTCACGTCACACACAAGATTCAAATTCAGAAATTAAATATTCTTTGATTCATGGTGCTGTATGTGGTTTTCTGTGGGTGGCCCTCATGTACGAACCGGGTGTGTGGGACAACAAACGTGATAGCCGTCATTTCAGGATAAACTGTAAGTAGGTAGGTTCAATCAGCGTTATACTAATCAACAACAGCTGCATTTATATTCATGAAAAGATTCTGATGATTATTATTTTCAAAGTACTGGGAAATAACTTCATCGATTTGAAATTAGGTTGTGCTTTGGGTGGCAAAAGTGTGACCCACTTTGCCATTTTGTGTTGGCGAGCATCATTTTTCATCGCGGGACACAGTAATTACACTTCATGTTGTGCTCTGTGGACCCCTTTACATTAGACTCTGTTCATTAAGAGCCTTTGCTAACATTATAATGTGCAGTCATTATTGCAGGCATCATAAAACACAAGCGGGTAATGAATTAGCAAGCACTTTTCCATTAGCATGGCATATTGTTTTAGTAATTGAGTTTAAAGATGTGGAAGACCTCTCGTATTTATAAAGCAAGACGTGAAGTCAATCTGTTCATAAACATAAGATGATGAAAAAACAAATGATATGCTACTTGTTGATTGATGGTGTGAAATTAAAGCAAATTGCAAGAGTTTGTATAGATTTATAATCTTCAAGTACAAGACTTTGGATCAGTTTAAATGATATTGGACAATTTCAGCGTTGGACAACATTTAAGATAAGACAAACCTTGGTTTGTGCCACACACAGTGGGGAAATTCACAATTTAGTAATGAGGTTCACACACACTGTCCTGTCACGTTATTCCATCCCATGTGCAGTTTGCCGAGGATCTTATTCCTCTTCTACACTTCTTTGAAACTATTTAATCAATTAATTGATGGTCACATGTGCAATTAATCCAAACCTCAACATTCACCTGGACTCCTGCCTGTAACTCCTCCATGTTTCCATTGTAAAACTGATGTGTGTCTAACTTCTGCAGTCTTACAGTTAAAGCTTTGTTTTGTGTGGTCACAAAGTTGAATTCCTCATACAATACAGAGATTTTCATTCAGTAACAAATCCGCCAAATGCAAGCGCTGCAGTGTGTTCCTTAATTCCAGTCCATCAAATATATTTACCGAGCAACGCGGCCGGAGCGTTAACAACAGATTGCCACCATCAATCACGATTCTGCAGTAGGATGTGGGCTCCTTCTGCGTCCTCTGCTTCAGCCTGCTATCTCTTAACTTACATAACCCCTCTGGTCCTCGGGAGGCTGCCGAGGCCGGCTCAGATTGTATCAGCGCGCAGGTCAAGGGAAGGTGATGACTAATTCATGAGGCCGTTTGCGAGGAGCCCGCGTCGAGAGTCATTAGTCGCCTGTCAGCCTCGGCTCACGCAGCCATGGGAGTCGGGCGGCGTTGTGTGTCATGGTGGGGCTTTCACAAACAAGACCTCTCTTTGCTCTTTGGACGTTTGAGTCACAAGGAAGGCAGAGGAGCTGCTGATGTGTGGCTGGTGAAAGGTTTTTTCTTTTTTGAATGCACCCCAGTGTTTTAAAAAGTTCTGATCTTGATCTCAGATTTAAGATGATTCTTGTACAAACTAAAGGGGCAAAGTCCTCTGTTGAGAAGTCAAATCATATGTGAGTCCTTTGAATAAAGATTCGTGGTGGTTGTTCTTTTTGTCCTGAATCCTACGTTACAGAATGTTTTGTGCCTGGAAAGATTGGTTAAACACAACCCTGCATGCTCGCTGGCTTTCATCCGACGTGAAATGGATCTTTCATCACTAAACAAAATCTGCATATTCCCTATCGGCTGTCGGGTGAATACACCCATATACTGTGCAGGGGGAGTCGTTTCATGTGCATGACCTACGCATGACCCTGAGATCAAGGGCGCTCTTGCATTCGCTGGCCCTCACAATGCTGTTTTCATAATCTGTTGACATTGAACAGTCGGCTATTTGTAAAAATGTATGAAGGTTATGTCGACAGTGGAGGTCACCACTTTGGTCTTACGTAGCTGAATGGATGCAGACTGACACCCACACAGGCGGGGTTAAGGGTTTGACGGCCTCTTGGGTCACAATACTTGAAGGAAAAAGAAATATTTTTTAAAAAGATATAATGAGGATTGACCACAATGCAATTACAAGTGTGATTCCAAAAAGCTGGGACGCTGTGTAAAACAAACAGAACGTGATCATCGTCTAATCCTTGCTGACATATCCTACATTGAAAACAGCACAAAGACGATATATTTAATGTTTGACCTCCTCAACTTCACTGATTTTTGTAACTATCTGCTTATTCTGAATTTGATGGCAGCAACATGTTTCAAACAAGTTGAAACATGAGCAACAAAAGACAAAAATCGGAAAATGCTAAGAGAGATGTTCGGTATTCCAGCCGTCGGTTTGAATTCAAAACCATCATCAAAGGGAGGAAACAGATGTTAAATCAATATAGTGCACACATTACATACAGCAGGTGTGCTCCCAGATTACACAGTGACATCAGTTGAGCTGTTAATGAGCGGGTACAGAGCGACAGCTGCTATATTAAACGGGGATTTTAACATTCCTAAGTGTTCAAGTGCTGATTGATTCATACACTGTAATAATAATGGCTCAAAATCATCTTTGCCTTCTGCCTTCTGCAGCGGAAGAGGTCAACAACAAAAGATGGTGAAGTTTGGAGGAAGTATGAAACAGATGGTGCAAAAAGTTTCCAACTTGCTCTTATTCTTGATTCTGATGTTCAAACATGTGAAACGTGTTGCAGTTTCAGATGGACTCACTTGGTCCCATCAACCAATAAAAGATGTGACACAACCAGCCGCCATGAGCCAATCAACAGTGTGATTCAGGTGAGAGTTCAGGTGTTTCACGACTTTTCACCACATCACTTCAACATATTAGCAACGTAGGCTGCTATTATTTACTTTATCTTTTTACGATATCACAACTTTAAGTTTTAATGCCCTCGTATCGTTGTTCAATTCGGGTTCATGCCTGCGGATCATAGGTGCTTCGTGAAGCAATAATAAGCTTAATTTGATCTGTTATTTTTGGTGTTTTTTCATACTGTATTATGAATCACAGTTATTTTACAGCTTATATATTACTATATATAATATTAAGGGACTTATATAACTATGTTATACATTTCAGTGACTGTATTTTCATGCACATCATCGTTTCGTTGTTGCAGAAGTTTCCCATGGGCCTTTCAGGAGCTGCTGTCACTCAGCTCTGATTTACTCTGCCCTCATTGTTACCACAGTGTAAAAAGGCCCCGAATCCAACGCTTCCTGTGTTTGCCTTCTTGGGACAGGAAACAGTCTGGACTTCGAGATCAAAGACCCGCAGTCGTCCCTTATCGAGGTCTGGGGAGGGGCCGGGCTGTGGGACGAAGCTACTTAGCTCTTGGTGGTGAAGGAAAATGTTTATTTCAATATGTGGTTAAAAAAAGAAAGGCTGAGGATTTATGTGTAAATGACAGTCATGCTGCTGATGCATCCTTCATCACCAGCGACGAAGCCTCATCATGATACAAACGGATGGAAGTGATAAAGTCAAAACAGCGGAGTGTGCGATCTTTCTCCAGAGATCTGAATTCACTGATTTTTTGTTTTTTTTCCTCTCATTCGATTTCTGGTTAAAACTTTTCCAACAGTTGCCATAGCTCTCACTATATGTGGGGCTTCCACTGCGCAAAGTCAAAAAGTGAAATCTTTCATCTCATTGGCCAGAACATTGATGAATTTGACATCTTGGTTTTGCTCTTGCGGGTTTTTTTTCTTTTGTCTGTAACTAGAACTGAACAATGAACTAAATGCATTAATCCTATATATGTTATGTCAAGAACGTCATGAACGTTCTGCTGTCGTGCTGCAACGATCAATCACTTATTATCCAAAAATAAGCAAATAATCATCAAAAATAGTCACAAGATATCAATAGATTAATCTTTTAGTCTATAATATGCCATAAAAGATTTAGGTCAAGGTAACGTCTTCAGAGTATTTTTTTTTTCTGACCAACATATTTGAAACTGGGAGCTGCCACATTTTTTGCTTGATGACCGACTTAGACATTTAATGGGTTGTTGTAAATTTCCTGTCACACAACACTGAGAAGATTTTTTTTACGGTTTCAAGATTCCAGGTACTAAGAAGTGGGAGTGTTACTGTTGACTTAAACTCAATTAAAGTATAAAGTACTCAACAATGAAATGTGCTTCTGTTGACCTGAGCAGCCCTGGTACGAAAGGAGACCTGTTTTCTGGAGTCTTGACTTAGTAATTAAAGTTGTCAGTAGGTGGTTCAGCACAAGAGAAGGATCAGGATTCCTGGTGCTGGATCTCAAACTGAGCTGACAATATGGTCCAACCACAAAGCCAGGGGCTTCTGGGAGCTGAGCCAGGGGCTGATAGATCCATCAATATGACAAGTTTAGTCAGCGCTGATTGCTCTCCAGAGCACTCCTGTTGCTTTGATGGGCGACGATGCATGAAGTTTTCCCACATTCTGAAACACAGTTTATTTACACGCAGCCCCACGGCAGGTCGAGGACGGCCTCGTGCAAGCTAAGGAGGTCCTCACTGACTTCACTGAACAAATGAAGTCCGATAAACACAGTCTGTATCTGAATCTGTCGCTACAACAGGACCCATGGCTGCTCAGCCAAGATTCACATTCAGGGAAAAGGGAGAATAATTACCTGAGAATATCTCACATCCGAACATCACGTTTCTAAATGTAAGTAAAACCACAATAAGAAGACTAACATTTTGAAATATGCGTTTTTTATTCTTGAAAGCCAGTTGAGTATTGAATCAATTAACATACTCTTTTTCCATTATGATTTGTTTTAGCCTGAACAAATACCAGATGGGCAGATTTTGCACGTTACGCTCGAGTGAACATCAGATCAGAGCTGATTATTTTCGGCCAACTGTGAGAGGAAAAAAAGAGATTCCTAGAAGAAACGTTAAAACATAATTGAAATATTTTGATGTTGTAATTTGTGAAAAACTATTTCTAAAGATGCTAAAATATGCACATGTGATATAATCTACCAAATGTCATCATAATATAAAACATTCTGTCGCTGAAATTGAACCCTTTTCTCATAATTGTACTATTTTACTCTCACGACACGATGACTGAAAAGTGACCCTCGGGTTGAGAAGGGTTTTTCCTGGTTAAAAAAAAAAAAAAAAAAAAACTATGCAGGTTCTGAATATCGGAGGTTTCACCCCACGCTGATTAAAGCAAACCCTGAGCTTTATCTGCAACAGCTACAGCATACGGCCAAAGCCTGGTGTCGACGCGGCGGTATGGGAACGGACAGATAGCACGGCCGCACAACTGTTTACTGCCCAAACTGGAGGCTCGCATTTCCTGGATTGCCATGTGATAACATTGTCACCGAGCAGCGTGAAGGCTTCCTCCTCGAAAGGCCGCCTTCAAGCTCTGCGGTAATTTTAGCAAAGAAAACACAAAGCGATGTTTGTCGGATGAATGGCTTTTCAAGGCTGTGTGTCGACGACGTCAGACACAATAGTCCACATAAAAATGAAGGTAAAAGGCCAGAAAACAACCACACAGTCTCAGTGGGCCGATGAATACTACGCTTCCTTCCTTGAAGTGCTTTCAAAGAGGCACGTGAGTTACTGAAATCACACAGACAGGAAGCAGAGGGAAACTAGCCTGCTCGCTGGACTGCAGGTGATAACAGCACATTTTTCACTGATGACTCAGTCCAGACTAATTCCTGCAGGAAGGAGCTTAAATGAGAGTAGTTACATCAGTGGAAAAATATAGGTGAAAGACCTGCAATTAAAATATTACTGAAGTAGACTAAAGTTCAAATGAAAATGTAAATCTGTACCTGGTGGTTGTTGGTGAAATCGACAATATTTTAAAAATCCTTTTCATCAGACAAAAAGTTTTTTATCTCCAGTTTTGAACAGAACAGTCAAACTTTGACACGAGTCTCTCTGATGAAAAGTTTAAAATCCAAGTCTGCAAACTGTCCGGTCACTGCAGCTACTACAGAATGAAAGTGACAATATTTTCTTTAGAAATTCAATGACGTGATTACAAATCAGACAAAAAGCAAGACTCAGACCCAGATGAACAAATAAATGAGAGAAATAATGACACTGGATTCACAGAAGTATTTTCTGTCGACTTTATATGCAACCGTGCCGCAACTAAAATTTGCCTCAAGTTCTGTCTGAACTCACATTCAGAAACTCGATGAACAAATCTGACGATCACCACGTCGATAAAAAGAGTTCTTACAGATAAAGCTCAAACAAGAAAAAGTGGGTGGCAGATAAGACGCTTGTCAATATTTGCTTGGACACATATCTGACGACAGAAAACCTCTCACGTCACCTCTGCATTCACAGCAAAACAATCACTGGGACAAAATATAACATGTCTCTGATTTGATGCATAATTGATGCAATAATTACTTTGATTAAACTTTCTAACACCGACACTGATCAAGTCATAGCAGCCTCAGTCCTCCTCTTTCCATCTCATCTTCCCCTCTCTGCCCTTCAGTCTCTGTCTCTCACCACAAAAAAAACCCAGTGAATACATTTTCACCAGCGAGGCGCCGCTCCATCTGCAGAGCCACAGCAGCCTCATTTTCCCGGGTACATCGCACAGCCGGCTGATTGTGAAAGATGATGCACTCGCACCCCGCTAACAGGTTCACACAAGCCCACATGCTTAAGCCACCCTGGGCTAATTCAATTCCACCGCCATTCCAGAGGTAATAGTGTGTGTTCCTCCTTTCGGTTAGTGCGCGGAAAAAGGGGGTCGACAGGGTGGGGGCGGCCGGTTGGGGTTGGTGCATCAACCCAGAGCTTCAAAGGCCAAACTGGGACATTTTATTTTCAATTATTATGATCATGCATCTCCTGCTATTAACAGAATGGATGAATAAACATGCATAGAAACTGATTTTGTCCTTTAAATTGCCAAATTTTAAGATTATAACCGAACATCTTCTTCCGTGTCTGTAGTAGCATCTACAGCGGGTTTGGTTTCCTGTGTCCAGGTTTTGAGATGTCCTTCTTTCAGATTTCCGTCTTCCTTCCAGCACAAAGGAGGCAAAAGTTCACAGCACTGAAAAATTGCACTAAAATGAAATAAGAATTTGCCAGCAGCGTGTCTTTCCTGAAACACTATCCCTGCTGTTGTCTGGATAATCAACAGATTTATTGGGACTGAAGAAATAGTCCCTTGAAAACATTTTGTTTGTGCTTATTCATTGAACTTCGTGATGATCGTCTGATGACCTGAAATTCAGCCTGATGTATTTAGCATAACTGGAAATTTTAGGATCTCCTCTAGAATCAAATCAAAATTAAATTATTTAAATGTGCCAACATACCGACGGCACTTTAGCTCCGGCTGTCAAGCAACTTATGCTCCAACCGTGTGTGTGCAGCCTCAACTCATGTGTCTGTTTGTGTGTTTAACGGCTTTATGAGCCGCTGCTACGATTCACCGTGCATTTAGTCCGAACACAGAGCGCGTCTGATTCAAAGGGTTTTAACATGAAACGTCAGTTTTGCTCTCCATAATCTGGAAACATTTTAATTACGTGTCCTCCGGGCGTCAGGGTGATGCAACATTTACAAAGTCTGTCTTGTAATAAACAAGACAGACAGCGAGGCTCAGTCAGTTGAGGCTGACTGCTGATGAGTCCCTGACAGTCACGATGAGAGGCTGAAACTTCATACCTAAATGTGATGCAGCCCGTTTGCATTCATGCACATTTTGTGTGCATCTCATCAAATTTGAGTTTTACCTTCATATTCAAAACCCTCCTTAAAAAAAGCCTATTTTGTGGGAAATCCTGATATTTTCCTCCAAAAAAGATGAACAGTTTGTTGTTGCCTGCCACTTCAGTGGAGAGGAACAAGCTGAAATTGCAGAAATGCAATCCAGTGAGAAGGACTGAAATGGGCCATGAGTGGACGTCAAGCCTCCACAGCACTAATCGTCTCTGTTCCTCTCATATACTCGGGACGAGCGGCGGCGCGTTTCTACAGAGAGCATCTGCCTACTCGCCAAAGCCGCGCACAAACACAACATTCATCTTCAGACACAATGGAGCCTCACCAACCCGCCATGAAATTGCTTTTCACTATGAAACCAGCGGTGATATGACAGAAAGTACACAATCGGAAGCGATATGAATGTGATCTAAAATAGACCTGAAATATACTTTGATGACATGAGATACATACAGATTTATTACACGATGACGCAGCCTCATGTTCGACACACACATCCACACACACTGGAAACACACTGCAGCCTTTTCTGTCTTCCAGGCAATAAAAAGTTTAGATGACCTTTAAAACAGGCTGTAAACTCCATTTTCCAATTTTCAGAAATAAACTTCAAAAATAAATATTCCTGTCTTTTTCCCCGATAGCCACAGTGATAAACGCGTCAGGTGAGTCTGAGCTTGACCGAGGAGCTGCTAACTGGCTGTGAAAGCCTCCATGATGAGACCAGACCCGAGCTTATGGCATTTAGCGCGTCACATAAACCTTCATTAACGCGGCGTTTCCAGGGGTTTGAGGCAGCAGTCAGCCAGGGAGGGGGGCCAACTTATTAAATTCATTACTCTATTGAGTCGGTCGGGGAACAAACATCTGTCATAAAAGCCTGAAAAAAGCCCTGGAGGCTGTTATCTGGCCTGAGTGTTGGGAGAAGAGAACGCTTTAGTGAGCTTGATGATCTTCGGCCGTAGATTAGTGTTACGCAGAGGAGTGGCATTTATCGTACTACAACTCTCCTAAATGTGATGTTCATGTACGACTAATTTGCATTAGAAATAGCTGGTTGCCTCGGGACCTCACGCAGACAAGAAGAAGGGACGTTACTGGTCCCAGAGCTCAGCCGAGAAACAGCCCAGCACATAAACCCCCAGTAAATGTCATTTTCATACTGTGGTTTTTGTCTGGATTAAACTAATGAGATATAATATGTTAAAATAGTGAGGAGGTGATTCTGAGAGTTTGGACACAGATTCATGCTAAACTGAGATCTGACATCTTTACCAGACATGACATGGTATCGATTTCCTCTTGGAAAGAAATCAAGTGTATTTTCCCAAGATGTAAAACTATATACATGTTAACATGTAGGACGCAGGATGTGAAAATCTGGTGTCAAAGTGATTTGTACGTCCACCCATCAACTCCAACCTCCTCTATTAAACGTCTGTGTGGTTCAACACTGATTAAAAAAAAGTTGGGACTCTGAGCCTTTCTGACAAAGACTCATTTAAAAAACAGCACAAAGACAATATATTTAATGTTTGATCATCAGCTTCATTGATTTTTGTAAATATCTGCTTCTTCTGAATTTGATGGCAGCAACATGTTTCAAACAAGTTGGACAGGAGCAACGAAAGACTGTGAAAGTTGTGGATTGATTGAAAACACCTGTTTGGATCCTTCCACAGGTAAACAGGTTCATTGGTAACAGGTGATAGGATCATGATTGGGTCTGAAAGGTTCATCCTGGAAAGACTCAGTCGTTCACAAGCGAGGATGGAGAGAGGTTCAACACTTTGTGAACACAGGATTGTATAAAGGAGATTAATAAATGAGCTCAGGAACAACTTCAGAAAACTGTTGTCTGTAAACACAGTTTGTTTGTTAGTTTATGTTTTACACAGACTTTTTTTTTGGAATCAGGGTTGTATGAAGAAGTCTAACTTCCTGGACTGGAGAGACTTGGCCTCCAAATGTCCTTTAGGTTTCCTCCAAAATAAATGGATTTGGCAAATCAAAATACTGCAGTCGTAAATTAAATTCAAAACTAAAAATCTGAACATGAACATCAACATGAACCGTCCTGGAGGCTTGACAGCGAAGAGCAAAAAGTAGGATGAAGAATGAAACTGCACAGATCAAAGTCTCCAACAATGATATAGCATTATATGTAATTTCTATAACCACTGAGCTGAGCATATACTTAAGAATGCGTACAGTGATAGTTGCGGCCTAAATTGTCTTAACATCACACAACAGTCTGTCAAACCAAGCACATGTGCAGGAGCTGGACCAAACGAGCTGCCTGCGTTCAGATGACTGACAGCTGCAGCAATACAGATCTATGTAACGCTGCTCTTAGTACAACTTGTTTCTATTCTAATCAGTTAAAAAATAAACTGGGATATCTCTCACAAGCAGCCGTGTGAAGGTTACTGTACAGAAATAGGCCGTGTGAGACACATTGTAAAGAAAAGAGTGACGGGTCTATCGTTTACAACCGGATTAGTCATTAGGATTAGTCACGACGAGGAAGAGGCTCCGCGCAGCCCGGAGCCATCCATTAACTCCGTGTCACCCAGTTTGGTTCGTTCCATTGGTGGTTTGAAGGGAAAAAAGATTTATGTCAAAGATTTATGTCAAATAGTTACAGAGAGCCGCGCTTTGTGTTTGGAAATGTTCCGGATAGAAACAAACAGTTGCAGCCTCCGACTCCATCTAAAGCTTGTGTTGATCTGTCAGCCGACGCCTGTTCCTTTATATCAGACAATGAAATTCACATTAGAACAAATCATTGCATCATGTAAGCCGTCGACTGCAGACTGTGCTTGTTAAAAAAAAAAGAAAAAGAAAAAAAAAAAGGGATTTTCTATTGCAGTGTAAATTAAGCCTCGGCGCTCTCTGACCTTGAAACAACAGCTGCTCATTTTACTCGCCGCTTTTAAGTTATAACACATTTGCATAAAGTGCCGAGCGGCTCCGAGCTGCTGGGTGGCAAACGTCTACTCCAAATACGAAGCAACCCATTTAAAAGAATAATGGAACAGAGCTGATCTAGATTGAAGTGGCGCACACACGCTGTAAAAACATCAAAATGTCATGTGTCTGCGGTCCTATTGATCGCGCAGCAGGGCATCATGGGAAAGAACTGTGGAACAACCCGCAGAGGTTAATGTACACGCATTCCAACCTGCTGGATATGAGTCAATACATCACATGTATTGACTGCGCAACAGTGTGTGGAGAGAGTGTCAAGTGCAGGCGGGGCTTAACACGTACAGTTCTGCAGATGCTTTTATCAAGTCACAACAACACTGGGTTGGTTTCAGGTCAATTAAATAAAATGTGCAAATTCAAGTTCAAAAGTTTCAACTCAAATCCACTTTATTCTAAAATTGATTTTCGTGTTAGGGCTTAAATTTGGATCCTGCTGGAAACACTGTCAGAATAACACTTGTCATTGATTTGCTCTCTAATAAGCTTCAAAGATGAGAGTTGAGAAATGAAGAGGATCCTAAAAGATCTTTTTAAGGGAAGTTTAGGTCTTCAAGGAAAAAATGGCAAACAGACAAACAGCTGATCCTTTGGTCTTAAGCACAGCTGTGAAAGTAAAAGTAGAGAATGTATGTTTTGTAATGAAAGCGTCACACAGGAAACTCATGAAGCCGTCTATAGTTGTGCTGTTCAGGGCTGAATGCGAAGGGAAGCTGAGTTGAAAATAAAGATGCTTTGACAGATGTTAAGATTCATATTGTTGCAGAAAACAAAAGGTACCAAATCCCAATTTAACTCAACACATGACAACATGCAAACAATGTGAAAGCTGTTGCTCCGACCTACAGAACTCACATCCGAATCTTCAGCTCCTCTCACCTTGATTGTTTTTGGCTAAAAGCTGTAAAAGCCTGAGTTCACTACCTGCTCAGCTGCTGAACATCACGGAGCATTTAGCAGCTGAAGAGCCAGATTTTTCCTTCAGAGAGACCAAAAAGCAGAACTGGAAGAAAGTGCAGGCGCTAATTAAGACAAGTGACATTTTCAAGTCAAACAGCCTTATGAGTTAATCCAATCCACGCTCAGAACCAGATTTTAAATCTAATTATAAGATTATCTCACTTAGAAATAGTAAAGTTTTTGCAGCGTGACTGTCGGCTGGAAGCAGCAAATGAAGTCTCCAGTGATAAAACCTGATGTTTCACAGACCTCCTCCTGACGTGCTCTGTGTAGCTCCGAAACAACATTACCTGACATCTTCCTTCGCGTCCATCACAATCAGGCTAATTAGGCCGCTGAATGAAACGTCTCATGAACATAAATGTGTTGTTCTGGGACGCTCGAAACAACTGAAACTGATGATGTTTGACAGTCTGACATTAGTTTACACCATAGTCTTTCTTGTTATTGCCTCAGAGCCGCTCTCTCAAACCAAACCCCCTCTGAGACGTCCCTCGTCCCACTGACCACAGCCAGTCACCACATGTTCACTGTCCCTGTCCCCAGGTGTCTTTATTCGTCACAATCAGCTCAGGAAGCCGTCGCTCGGCTCCACACGGCCGCTCATCGAGGATTCAGGAGGGAATTCCATTTGTCACTTGACTAATGTTTCTGCTCACCATCTTGCCACAAGGCATCGAGTGAGAAAAGTCATTGCTTTTGTGTGGAGAGAAAAAAAAAAAAAAAGCAAACAGCTTGTCTTTCTGAGTCAGCGCTGCTCTGCGACTTTGGATGGCAGCACCTTTCTCTCCAAACAACGGCACAGTGTGTTTGTAGAGGCAGAGGAGGCCTCGCTCCGATCCGACGGAGGATCCGGGCGCTCTGCGGAGGAATGAAAGCCCGAGCTGCTTCAAATGGTCCTGATCAAAAAACAGGGACGGGAATCACACAGCAGATCGAACTTCAGAGACAAAGATCTCCTGTCGTTCTGCATGTAAACTTCTTCCCCTCCTGCGCTCACACACTTGTTGCTCAGAACACACACACACACACACACACGCTTTGATTTGGCCGCCGCTTCCCTCGCTGAACCATCAGATACCTCATTTAAACACCAGAAAGATTGTGGATCTGCCGTCTGTCGGCTTTATCCCCGGTGCCGCTTCCGTCTTTTATGCTAATGCGTGAACACACATAGCTTTAGTGGCGAATTTACCTCGGCTCTCTTTGGAACAAATACCAGGCAGAACAAAGCGAGGCGCACTTGTCCTAGATGAGACAGCTTGATGATATCTGGCATGTGTGAGAGTGTTTGTGTGTGTATGTTGTGCACGTGTGTGAATGTGTATGTGTGCAGGAACAAAAGCAGATCTAACAAGTGTGCATGCGTGCACAGGCATGTTTCTTGTGTTCTATTTAAAAGAGGCTCTCTTGATCCGTCTCTGGGGACTTTTCCTTTATGTAATTTATCATTGGACATGTTCATTAGGCTGTGTGTGTGTGTGTGTGTGTGTGTGATTCACCAGGCATCTCTCGCCTGGGAATCAACATTAAGCAGTGCATCAGCTCGCCATATGCTGAGATCAGGAAGAAGAGCATCAATTAACAGACTTTTTGATCTCAAGCTCCTCTCTCATCTTATCTCACGCAGCAGAAACACACTTATGGTAAAAGGCAGCACAGGCGGCTCATAGCATCAGCGCCTGAACTGGGATCCAAAGATCCCCCAGAGTCTTTAAAGCCAGGATCTAACTGAGCCATGTGAGCTTGGAAATGACCCGATCCAACAGAAACGAGTCTCAGGCAGCACGAGGACGACGGAGTCCAGAAATGAGCTCGTCAGATCGTCTGTTCGATGACACCCGGCTGCCTCTGGCGTCTCCTGGCAGGTCGCGCAGGTCGGAGGAGTCTGCAGCCTGACATTGACCGTGTTGCTTCGTGCAGTCTGACGTGTCTCTCGGCCGAGTCGAGCAGGACCACTGAAAGAGTTTCGTAGTCTGACCTCGGATCATCAGAGGTTCCTTTTGGTCTAAAGCTAAATTCTATCAACTTCAGTGTTTTTAACTATTTAATTTAGGCCAATTGGTCAATAATCTCCGGTAAGAGAGAAGAAATGAAGAACACTCGCTGACTGAAATAATGATGATGACTGTGAGCCATCTGGCAAATCTATTATTGTAATGTAATGAACTGTAAAGCCAGAGGATTCAAAGTGGATCTTCTATTTTTCACTGTTTAACGAGAACTTGGACCTCACAATGAAAATCCCACATATTTCAGTGATGTGCAGATCATCACCCATGTGACGAGCATTATGTTCCCATCCAAGGCTATAATTTCCTCCTTGATCCCTCATCTTCAGGAGAGATAAATGACATAATTTCCCAAATGAGAGTGTCATTACCTGCCCCTGTGTACGTACGACAAAAGCCACACCGAGTACGAAGCCGGTGCTCCAGGGAAATAATTACACGACAGCCGGAGTGTTAACTCAACAAAAGTCTCCGTCTTTTGTCTGGAATAAACAATAGTCCATATTCGAGAAATTGTGTCAGGAAGCCAGGATATTGTAGGTAATGTTCCTTTAACACATGCCAGCCTTTCTATGTGAATAATAAGGGGTTGAAGTGTGATCAACAGTTGCCAAGGTAACACACGTTCGCTCGCATATGTGATCTGCAAGTAAATTTAATCAAGGTGGGTGAAATCGCCAGGCTTTTATATTATAGAGCTCAGTCTGAATATGCACACACACACACACACACACACACACACATTTGCATGTTTGTATAAATACACACATTTACAGCCAGGATGAAAAAAATCTTTTAATCTCAATAAAAGGTGTTTGGTGTCTAAATCAATGTTCCTTTAATTGGTCTGTTAATTTGAAAATGAACCTCGGTCTTTGAAATATGTGACAGATCCATTATCAGATTAAGGTTTAGATTTTGGTTTATGTTGAGGCCTTATGATAAGTGAATTAGTGTAATAAGTGAAATTCATGATCTGTCATATTTTGGGTGTTTTTAAGGGTCTTTCTGCTTTAGGATGATTTAATTACAGCTACAGCTTCATCTCTGCATTAACACACATGTAGGGGTTTATTCCAAATCTGAGGATAGTTGACGGATAAAGTAATGATTTGTAATATATTAATGTTTTTATAATGAGTCATCTGCATGGCTTAACGACGTTTTAAGGGTGAAATGACGTGACATGAAATTTTAGGTGAATTCAAGATGAAAACTCATTGATGGCTTTTATACCGTTTGGTCAATTTTAAGGGATGAAAAAAAAAACGTAATCCTTGAATCTGTCCATTATTTAAACCCCTAATTTGAGGTGAACCCCGGCATTTGTACCTTAATTGGAACATGAATGTCCTGCTAATGTAGAAATTAAGGAGCACTTTTATTTTGTAAATTTGAAACACCATTAAAAATATCCCAGTAGTAATTATAATCATACCTCCATCATAATTATAAATGACTAAATGAATGTAAGCTGATGGTAAAAGTGGTTCAGTTTTACAAAAACTACACCCACATATTCACAGAAACACACACACACACACACACACACACACACACACACACACAGGGTGAATTACAGATTTCATCACACTGTGTTTTCTGCAGTAAAGAGGCTGAAATGACACAAGCGACATAAAATGATGTTCTCGTGTCACCGCGGGGTTCAACGTCTCATCGAATAGAGTCTGAGGCTTTTTGTAAATGGTCATTTTCGACAGTTGACATGTTTTGCGCTGATTGTCTGGCGCCGGTTTCTCTGCTCTCATTTTGTTTAGTGTGGATGAAAAAGAATAAGGGAAGAGCCGCCCGCTGCTTCTCTCTTTACTCATCACTCTGCACTTGGCCGAGGTTTGTCCACAGCCCAAACGGCTTCTTTGTAGTTCAGTCTGAGGAGTCAGGGAGACGACAGGTTCGAAGTCCCTCGACATCTTTCGCTCCGTCTCTCTCTGGAGGTGAAATCTTCTGCGAAAGAAGACAACCTGGACGCAGCTGGAGCCTCACAGAGGTTTCTCCGCTCTGATATCAAAAGAAGAATGTCAGCGGCACGACTTCCAAAATCCTCACTGTTAAGGCCAAATGGATTTTTTTTTGCACCAGCAGCAAAGGAGTCTGAGCCAGATCCCTATCAAATTAATCTTAGCACTGACTGAGTGTGTAAGGCCTGCGTGACACACTGCATGAGGACGAGATGAAGAAGAAATGAGAGGAAATAATGGAGCAAAAACAGAGACACAGAAACAGCTTATAATAAGAGTGAGAAGAAGAAGCTTGAATAAACTTTAAAAGCAACTGAATGTACAACAAATACAGGACATGTCTTATACTTATTTGTATTCTTGTCAACCAAAGCTCAGTGATTAATGCACAACACGGTGAAGACTCCAGGAAGTCACTGCGCCCGGCCAAGAAACAGTCCGACACATGAGAAACAACAACTTGACTTTTTTTTACACTTCAGCTTTTGTATAGATTAATCAAATGAGGTTGCACTTTTTGGTACCAGGTATTTCATTTCCACTGCAGCTGGCAACGGGTCAAACTGCCGGGACATCGTCCTCAACGAGACACAAGCACACAGGAACAATGGAGGACGTCCTTTCCTTTTGAGATTAATCAGCAGTGAAACAGAGGAACATCTGCACTTTGTCAACAGACCACGGGACAGTTTTGCAGGCTGCCATTTTTAAAAATCTGGCTCAGGTGAATAAAAAACTTTGTGGCTGGCGTGCAGGATATTCGTGTTGTGCAAGTGATGATTCTCTCTCACCGATCAGAGGTCTGCAGTGTTTTCACCTCACTGATTAGGTTCGACTCAACTCACCTGGAACCTCGACCAAAGTGATGGTGAAGAAGTAGCAGGTAGCGTCCACAGCTTTTGACAATGGAGAACTAAAAAAAAACAAAAAAAAAAAAAAACAGGAGCTCATTTTCCTGATGCACAAACGGCATCTGGAAACCTGATGAAAACAACCCAAGATCAATATGACAAAGCATTATGTCCTGTAGTTGAGCCACATAGAGAAGATTATCAATACAAAGCTTGTTTTGCTTCTCAGAAGTTGAGAATCATCTGAAAACAGAACGGGCCACTTATTATTTGAACATGAAAACCCGCTCTGTGAGGACTGAGCGAGCCGAGCCGAGCCGAGCCGTGGAAAGAATCTTGAAAGAACGGCTGAAGCTGTTCTCGTTAATTGTGCACATTGAGCTTTTATGAAATGCTGGAGAGGCTCACACGTCTCTGCCGAGGCCAACATTTCCTGGCTGCAGCGCTCACTTGTTGCCTTTTCCCCAACTTTGGGATTTGGCCTGATAGGAGCTGTGTTTTTACATAAAAATCACAGTGCCGTAATTAAAGGGGATCTATTGCATTTGAATGAACTTCGAAGCTCATGTAGCCTTCTGTAAAATGAATTTGGTTGAAGCCTCGGAACAAAACAAACCCGTGCCAAGCAAATTAAAAGTTGATGGAGGAATGGAATGAAAATGAGCTTACTTGATGCCAGTAGAGGGGAAAAAAGGAATTTGTTGGCACTTCAGAGTTTTAATTCTTGAATTCCCTTTCAGCTCACAACCGATGGCTTCAGGGTGTTACACGTCCCTCCATCCCTGCCATGATGAATATATTGATGAAGATATTTTCCTCGCCCTCCAAACACTTTCCAACCAGTTTAGACTTAAAACAAACTCGGCTATGTTTGCCTGGTTGGTGCATTTTGTTTGGGCTGCGAAAGCTGTCAATCAAACTCTGGCGGACAAAACAACCAGACTGAAAAGAGGTTCCATCTCCGTCTCTCTGTCTCTATAAATATAGATGCAAATCATTTCTTAGCCATGGTAGCACATGTGTGTGTGGGGATTTGATCCTACTCCATGTACATGTATGTCTCTATATCTGTTTGTCCTTCTTCATAACATACAGTCCATTTACATTTTGATAATAAGAATGATGCTTATCGTCAGTCACGTGTCTCCAGGTCGCGCTGATGATGCACAATGACATCACCCAAACTGTCCAATCAGTGAGTTACTGCTCAGTCTGTTTACTCCTCTTGGTTCATTTCTTGAAAGTCAATGTGAACATGAACCGGACCAGAAGTAAAACGCAATAATTTTCTCATTCTGTTTGGTCCAGATCGAATGAACCGAACTGCAGGTTTGAAAAATCGTCTAATAGTTGTTGCAGTTCTTGAGCTCCTGCAGTGCAGTCGACAGCATTTACAGCCCAAATCTTTGCTACTGTGGTTATTTGCTCCATGGAGTGCCTCACAAAGTAGAGCCATTAATCATAAAAGTGCAGCTCAGCCTGATGCCCGGGTCTTCCAATTTACTGTTCGGAGAAGAAAGTTTTCAGAAATATATTCATCTAGTGCAATCATCCCACTCCTCAGCTTGATGCTCCTCAGAAATGGGTGAAAGTGTGAGCTCGGTGTCCACGGTGGACGTGTGCCGCGTGTGGACAGACAGACTGACAGAGACATATACAGAGACTATACAGCGCAGTCTGCAAGCAGCGTGTGTCATACCAACTTTCAGCTGTGACGATGATCAGAAAAGAGTGTTTGCATCCAGCATTGATAATACACTCTTGAGCACAGGTTCAAAATATTGGTTACAGACAAACTGGGTCCCACTAAATCAGACTGGTTGAATTAGTAAGATCTGCAGCTGAATAAATTAATATTGACATCTTATGGGCTTTTATTTATATTGGTGTGTTGTGTTGGAGCTGGACCTCTGAACTTATGTAAAATTCATATGTAAACAGAAAAACAAATACAAAACCACTGGTCCCATAATTTAAAGCTTTACATCCACATCAGATGAATATTAAATGTAGTCCTTTCACACACGGGCCACAAGAGTATTTGGTCAAAATAATCATCTAAAGGAAAAGTGAACTTGTTTAATATTCAGTGTTAAATCTTTTCTGTCACTGATGGTCTGAGATCTTTCGCTCAGACACCAGCAGATGCTCAGCCAGGCCTGTTCTGCACTGCTCGGGATCATTTGCCTTCAGTCTGGTCTCCAGTAAGTGAAACATACGTTCAGTTGGATCGATGTCAGGTGACTAACACGGCACAAACAGGAACATTCCACCGTTTGGTAATGAAACAAATGAACAAAATAAAACCTCTCTGGTTGATTTGTGTCTAAAAACTGAAGGTCTGTGCACAGTTACAGAGAGATACTGGATATTTATGTGTGGATTTAGAAATGAGAGCTTGCTTCACTCCGCGTATAAACACTGGTTCCTGTCACTGGACGAACTTTGGCACGCTGTGACTCAGAGCCAGGCCGGGTGATTGTGCTCTGCAATACAGCTGACAGCTCGCCAGGAACGACACAGAATCCCAGAGCTATGAAATCACAAAGGGAGCGACAGCCAGAACCTGTCACAGCACTGAGTCAGACAAGTGACTCCAAGAAACTGTGAGGGCATCCGATCTCTCCCCTGTCTGTTAGAAGTGTGTGTTACATCCGCCGGGGAATTTCACAGACATAAAGAGGGTTTTATTGAGGCAGTTTGCCCAAAAGCAAAAGACAAGAAGCAAGTTTAACATTTCTAATGCGTCATGATAAGACGTTGTCTGGATTCCATCTCCATGTGCTTGTTTGGAAAGTTTTATCATATACTAACTTTTTCTTCCCCCAGACTTTATACTTTTATATATTTTCTTTCCTCTGCATCTTTTGATACTCGATCACTTTAATATTACAACGTTTTATATTCTAATAAAAAGATGCTTTATCACTTTATCTTTTTTTATCATTGTGGCAAAAAACAAACCACAAACAAAGCAAGTTCCTTATATACTGACAGTAAATGAGCTTCTCCATCCTGAAGCGCTCGTTTTTCTTAAACCTCTTTACTTCAAGCTAAATAATGGCTGCCACTGATGAAGGCAATTAATGGCGTCTAAAAGGAGCTGTAAGCAATGATGCAGTGACTTAATCTGCTTTCTGTTGCAGGGGCTATATTGAATCTGTCAGTCTGCCCGTGCCCCACAATGGGCTATTGTTTGTGAAGGGGACATGAGAGATGACTTCTGCCGGGGCAACTGTCTCTCATCTTCTCACACACCTGAATACACACACGGCTTGAATGGGTAGACGTCAACACACTGAAGCCATATTTCCAAAATGAAACACACAAGCAGAGATGTGCACACAAAGAAACACTGATGTAAACTGCAAACATGATTGTTAAACTGATGCTTTTTTAAAATGTGGATTATTAATGTGAAATTGCCCTTTTAAACGTAACGAAACACAGGAGACTCTGTCACATTCACACAGACTTACTGCACACGATAACGTAAAATATACCTCAGAAAGCTCAGATAAGCAGGTGGAGACAGCCGCTGTACATGCACACGCACACACGGCCTGAATTCAGACATGGACTCACACCCCGGCACCAATACTCTAAAATAAGCCCCTGGAAGATTAGATAAGGACACAGCCGGTGCACAAGCATACATCCCTGCATACAACACAGACACACCTGCACACGGCATGAATGCAAAACTCAGCGTGCTCTAAAAGACTCTGTTGTCTAAAAGATTACTCTGATGCATAACTCATTTGCATTAGCATGTGTTTTTTAAGAAATGTGCTGAACTGAATTAAATCATTGTTACAAACACTTTTGAGTCCAGTTGAGTTTTGGACCCCAAGTAGCGCAGAGGAACACACACACGTCGATACGGGTGCACGCACTCACACACGATGACGCCATGTCGATGCACATTTTCTCCAATGGATTCACAGTATTCCTCTGATCAACGGGTGACACATGCAAACTAATGTGCAAAGACAGGAAGGAGAAGACTGCGAGGAAGTAAACACGGAGGTCAACGATGCTGGACACATTTGTTGACACTGAATGCAAAGAAACTTTGTTTACAAGAAACTTCCACCTTTAATTCTATCAAAAGGACGTCAGCATCAGTCTTTGGTATCAGCTTGAATGTAAAGCAGTTTGCATTTGTATTTGGCAAAGGAAATTGGTAGCATAACAACATATTGTATTTTGCAAGAGGTGAGGTAACAGATGCACAGATTGTTCTATCAAAACAGACAAAGCACACAAATAACCTCTCTCTCTCTCCCTCTCTCTCTCACTCGCTCTCTCTCACTCGCCCTCTCTCTCTCTCTCTCTGGTCAGCGGCGTTCAGGAACCCGGAGGGCCTGCGGGTTAATGACTTCCCTGGCCGCTGCTGGACAGATAGATAGATGCGTGGAATGAACGGTGCTGTGGCTGATAAAGTCGAGGGGGAGTTGGTCGCTGTAGAGCCCCCCGCTCTCCATTCATCAGCCGCTCTATAAGAAAACTAGACCAGACCAGATGGATCGCTCACGCATGCAGCCGAGAGCAGTGTGCGTTTCCCGTGTGTGTGTGGACGTGATACACACATGCAGATGCAGGACACGTGGAGGACGCAGAACACTTGAACTTGGTTTCACAAAGAATATGAGGAATGGCCGAGGTTTGCATATATAACGTGCACATGCAGGACTTTCACACGCACACACCACCTCTCAAACTACCATTTATTTTAATCAGCCACACAACAGTGTACTGAGTGGGACAATAAACTCAATCATCCATAACTCTCCACGTCTCATATAAACACGTCATCTCATATACAGGAAGTGAAGGATCGTTTGTACACTGAATGTCAGTGTTGCAGCCGTTAAAGAGAAGACAACCATACTGTCGTTCAGCAAACAAATGTCCCAGAGTGGGTTATTATTAGCCAGCAGCACACATCCATACTTCACACACACACAAAGATATAAAGGCAGGAACAGTATTCATTACTGTGCCACATTAAAAGACAGCACAATGGAACAGAAATGACTCTGCGCTCCAATAGCTTAATTGCTAATCTCTTCTTTTAGGACAGTGTTTATTTCATTATCCTCGTTTGTGCCGATGCTATCTCCCCGCTAATTAACTTGTTTGGATTAAATGTCTACCCCTTCACGCCGGGCAAGAAACAAACAAACACGTGGACCGCCGTGAACATTCGCTGCAGAAAAGACAGAGCGAAGTATGAAATTACCGGTTCGCTTGGACATTAACAGAAACAATGAACATCAAAACAGGGAGTCAAAGGTCACGGCAGCAGGTTTGTAAAGACGCTGTGGAATTACTGTGCATGGTAATGCATATTAGTAATACATTTAATATACTGTATGTTATATTATAAATATAAAGCTTCTGTTTTGAGTATAAGCAGAGCTGCAGAAATAATTAATAAAAACACCTGCTCAACATTTTTCTGCTCTTGTTCTGTTTGTGGATGCTGCGCTTTAAAGCTAAAAGCTGATTTTTTTAAAAAGGTAATGATGTTCAAACTACAACAAAGGTGACAAAGCATCTAGTGTCTTTGAATGACAAGGTTATGGATTTCATATACGTTTATCAATACGTTAATCCTTGTGCTTCATTATTCATATGATTCTCATCTTTCTAAGTGATACAATAATAACCATCATTTGTCATACCCACAATCTTTCCCCAACCTTAACCATGATGTAATTTCTATGCATAGATAAAATGGAGGTTCTTCTTGGGTTATATCATTGTTAGATTAGAAATTTCCTCTGTAGTTCAAATTCTGCTGCACAGTGAGCTCGTCCCAATAAGCTCACTGCTCATACTTTCAGTCCTGCTATATCAAGTTGGCAGGAGTGTTTCTGTTTTCATTTTACTTTTGAAAGGTTTATTTCAGCCATATACAGAAACCCTCATAAAATAATCCAATGCGACAGGACTGCAATAAATTCCACCCTGAACTGTCCAGAAGACGTCGACACTTTGACCCGACCGCACTGGAGAGTGAATTCAAACCTGTGGGTGTTTCTGACTACATGAACAAAGCTGGTGCTGCACTTCAGCCTCAGTTAAATTGCCATTTCTGAGACATCAAGGTGACACAAAAAGAAACACACAACTTAGCACACATGACATCGGCCTTGAAAATGTGCAGCGCTGAGAAGTGGAATTGGCCTCTGTGGGCACATTTCATATTCCCAGCATCTGGTTCCCCGGGTGGCCCGTTACATCAGATGAGATGGGAGGTGTCTGGAAGCCTTCACTGGTCCCCATTTGTTTTGATCTGATACCTTTTCTTCCATCACTGCGTTGCACTGCGGCGACGGCGTTCTCTCGTCGTGTCGGACTATGTTGGGCGAGTTCATGCCGCAATGAGAAGCAAAGAAAAGAATTGTTAGAGGTGACGTATGCAGGCGTGTGAGCGAAGACGAGGAACATGGTGGATGGAGTTCGAGGTCTGCGCCTGCTAGTTTGTGCCACTGCACCGACCAATAAGTGATTTCTTTATCTTGTTTCTCAGTGTTTGGAAACTTGGAAAAGGAGGAGGGGAGGAAAAGAGAGGGCATGTTAGAGAGACACAAAGAGAGAAGCGTGTTTGCTGGTTTGTGTAATTGTGCTGACCTGATTGGCGGCGAAAGAAAAACGATTTCTTTATCTCGCTCCTCAGTACTGGGAAATGGGAAGGGGGGGGGGGGAGGGAGGAAAAGGGGGGATGTTAGAGGGAGAAAGAGAGACGACGCCGGTTGAGGGCGAGAGAGACAGCGAGAGAATGAAAAAGAGTAAAACAGTGTGTGCTTCTGGGTGTGTGTTTGCGAGTGTACGTGAACAAGGTGTGTTAAGAAGCGCAGTGATAAAGAGGCAGCAAAAGACAGCAATGAGAAAAAGAGAGGATGCGATTAAAGAGAGAAAAGAGCGGCTTCTGAACTATTGAACGGCGTATCTAGCTGTGTACGCAGCCATCTGTACGCCGGGCCCTGAACCCATTTAAATTCAGGACGATTGCACTGTTTCTCAAATCCTTCAGAGCTGAATGCTTTTTGCACCCTGCCGACAGGCTGCAAGAGCAACGCTGAGGCTGAAAATACGAACAACAGCAGCCGGCCGAGGGAAGACCTCTTTGTCTGCTCAGAGAGGAAACATCATCTACCTGAAAAGACTCTTTTACTCTGCTGATCCACTATGTGTTTATTATTCTAATGACATTTTGATCATAGGCACCTTATTGTGTTTGCTGTTTTGTGCACAATGCTTAAAAAGGTCACATTTCAGTCCAAGTGTGGCCAACACTGTAACTAGACAATGAAAAACCACCACGACCGAGGAATTCAAACATGACCTCACAGTTCAATCAGTACCTCTCTGACAAAAACTCAACATTATAGGCTTTACAAAGGATTTGTTGCATGTTTCTTGCATTAGATCAGTGTTTGGTCAGGAGGCTCCGTCACAAGTAGTCATTGCTTGACTATAAAAATGGTCACAAGCCAAAACTCTGGTAACCACGATCCAGTAAAATGGTAATTCAGTTCAGTGGAGTTGTAAAACTCTCCTGAAGGCAGGAGAGAAAGTAAAAGTTACCACAACCACCACAGCATTTGATCAGGGTCAGGTTTTATTTCATTTCAGAAGGACTTGATCGAACCAAAGGTTAAACATAAAGGTGAACCAGAAGGCCCTCTGGGAGACACTTTCATTAGCCAAAATTAAAACCATAAAGCTCAAGTGGAGAACTGGATCTCATCATCTCAGATGAAATCCTGATGTTGGGGATGGTTTTCTTCTTTGTCAACACAAAGTGTCACAGTCAGCAGAAAGCTGACCTCAGCCAGGCTGGCTCATAGTTCAGCTTATTTACAGTAGAATGATGTCGGAAATGTTGGTTTGAATTTAACTTTCACAAAAGTTCCCCCGAGGCTGAAATGCATATATGACACACAAACGTGTAATCAGTGTCAAAACATCCATCTCTCCATCCATCCAGTGAGCTACGTCCTCCAGGGTGGAGGAAGTTTCTCTGACAGCTGCCACTGTCCAGATTCACACACATGTTGGTACACAGCATCAGCTGAACGCCCAAAATCCAGTCTGTGTGTGCATCTCTGCGTCCTGTCGGGATGCTGCACAGCACTCACATCAGTGCATCTCATCAGCGCCTATTCCATCAACGCTTGGTGGCTGACACTCAAGGGCAGCTTCCAATTTCAGCCAGTGATGGATGGGCCGGCGGTGCAGGGGGAGGGATGATGAACTCAAATCAGGGGACTCCGCTGGGACCGTTATCAATGGGCTACTTCCTGAAACATCTGCCGCCCGGTTATCCATCATCGGACGACCAGAGGAGCTGTCGGAGGGAATGACGCTCTCAGCCGTGAGGTCTCTGGCAGGAGGCGGACACGCGACAACACCTTTTGAGGTTTTCATCACTGTATTTTGTCATTACATGATCAAAGCGATAGCAGGACGGGTTGGTGCGCTTTGACAAGGACAGTATTCCCCGCCTGTAATAAATCAGTGATTTCCTCTGATGATAAGAGGATGCATTGATGGATTTCTGTGCAAGTGCTTCAGGTCCTCTGTTCAACCACATTTATCTGATTCCGTGCGGATGTGTATGTTCCTGGGAAGCAAACGTTCTCAATAAAAACTGAAATGTGCTGTAGCTCCGGACAAAAATCTAATTTCAAATATGAGAAATGAATTTTGAGAAATGCTGTGTTGTCATCTTGCAGAAGTGCCTTGAGTTGCATGTACCAGCAAGGAAATCCCATTTGTTCAATCTGGCACAGAGAAAAAAAAAAAATGGAGAGATGTCGACTCCTGAGAGCTGAGAGGACTCGGAGGGTTTAAACATGAGATCAACTGAATTTCTCACATTAAACAGATGCAATATAGATGTTTTTGGAGGCGTTTTCTATCCACTCAGAAAGGACATGATGCCTAAATGGTTGGCATGCTGCTTCCGCGCGGTGTGTGGAGTTCAGACTGATGTCGTCCACGGTGCTCGGTGTGAGGACTCCAGATGCTGCCTGGCATGTAACTAATGAGTCGTGCTTCACCCTGGGTCAAGTCTGAGGCTTCTGCTGGGGCTTTGAAGCTTGTTTACCCTCCTGCCTGATGCCCATGAGGCCTCCCTGCCCCCCCCCCGCTCCGCTCCTCTCGCTGCATACCTGCCAGACAAATTAAATACCTGCACCGGAAAGGAATAACAGCGTCGAGTTGAAAGAGTCGGCTCGTGAAGGCTGAAATGTCACAGACATGTTCTTCATCAACAGCTGTGCGCCTTTTTGATCTTTCTTTGCTCAAAATTGAACCTTCTACCCGCTCACTCAGAGCAACTCTCTGTGGAAGATTAAAGAATGAAATGGTTAGAGTTCATTTGGGATTTAAGCTCCAAGCCAACACTACAAGCTCACGCCTATCTGGAATCAATTTTACTTGCATTTCTCCGGATCGCTTTCGGGTGCGACATCAAAAAAAAAAAAAAAAACAGGCCCCATTTTGTAGCAGCATCAAAGTTGACATCAGATACCAAGACATTGATTTCAGGGATGCACACTTGTCACCTTTCAGCGTTGTTTCTGAATCCAACATAGGTTATTTGTGTGATTCGTATAGATCTGAGGAGTTCTTGAAATCAGAGGAGGGGGTGTCTGGGTCTGCGAGCTGGGTCTGTCTCTTTGACTGTCTGAAAGCTTAAAGGTAAGAATCTCTTACAGTAGCATTATGACAGCCTTAACTGGCTCATATGACGATATGTCAAGTTATGAGCGTTACCATTTTGCAGACGATAATATAATATAATATAATAAGTCGAGCTTGTCAGCTTGTTTAATTTGTCCGTTGTTGCGCATATTTTATTTATCGGGCCTTTTCATCTTTGTCATGTTTTCACGCTGATGAGTTTGCATCCCTGTCATTTAAAGAATTAAATGTGTTTGCTTACGCTGTTGCAGAACCACTTGAAGAAAGTGCAGTTGTAAGCACAGACACTGAAACCATCACTACGCATTTTAAACGAGCTCCTGCTTAGTTCGCCGAGGGGTATGATAGAGACAGTAAAATATGTTTTTGGGCAACGCAATAAAATAGAAAACTTATGGTGTGTGATATTTTCCTTAACCCTCATTTTGCATTCAGTATCTAACTGGACTGGAAAAGTTGGCTGGCTGAAGAAAGAGAGCGTCTCCGCTCTGACAGAAGCACAGGGAGCGGCGACGTTCATGATTCAGCAAAACCTGATGTGGAAGACGAGTTAATGACACTCGAACATCTGCTGCAAATGACTCCTCCTGCACATTTACTCGAGCGACAAGACGTTTTTCATGTTTACAGCAAAAACACAAACAAAAACAACAAAAAGAGTCAAAAATGAAACAGTAAGTGAGATTAAGTGAGACAAATCAGCAGGAAACTGCAGGAGAAGGGAAATTAATTAAAATTAAATGCAACAACAACAGAGGAGGTAGAAAAACTGCAGAGTGCAGACGCATGCAAAGTTTTCTCGTCGTTCCTCAGATCAAATGATCACTGATGAATCAGGCTGGTTTTTCAGGTCCTCACCCAGAACCTGTTACCAATGAACCTGTTCACCTGTGCAATGATCCAAACAGGTGTTTTTGGATCAGTCCACAACTTTCACAGTCTTTTGTTGCTCCTGTCCCAACTTGTTCAAAACATGTTGCTGTGATCAAATTCAGAATAAGCAGATATTAGAAAAAAATTACGAAATATATTGTGTTTGTACTGTTCACATTCTGTTTGGTTTATGTTGGCACAGCGTCCCAACGTTTCTGGAATCAGGGTTAACGGCCACCTCCTCCCATCCCATACGCTCCACCTCCCAGTTTTATTACGAGTGGCTGGAGAAACTCAATGTCTGAGACGGATAAAGGCCGGGCAAAGAGTCGGAGGCTCGGAATCAGATGAAAATAAAAAGTCAAGGAGGATTTCAGGGGATTTGCAGCATCTAGCTCGAGGTTTGCTGCCAGAGCTGCGTGTGTGTGTGTGAGGCATTCAGTCTTGACCTTGCCATGCCGAATCCTATTTCCCTTTGGCTGTTGCCCGGCAACGTCACCTTGACAGCAAGAAATGGTCAGAGAGAGACGGAAGGAGAGGGATAAAAACAGAAACAGGTCTCACGCTGACTTGATACTTTAATATCACCCTTTGCTTCAAAGCCACGCTGCTGCTTGTCCCTCCACTACTGCGGTTAACAGGGGTTTTATTTTTTTATTTTTCAGCCCTCATGGGACAGGTCAAAGGTCAAAGGTCAGCCAATAGCATCTCTGGCCCCTGGTGAAGAAGGTTTAGCAGCTTTAATCTGCGAGAAGTTATGGCCTTCACTTGTATGTGACCCTGGAGGAAGCGGCAGGGTCGTAGGTAGTCAAGATCAAAGCCGTCCTGCAGGACACTGGCACATATGGCCAAGAAGGAGTCCTGGATAAACATGATGTAATATCTGTGTGAGCTGGCAGCTGACCCCCAGGGGTCCAGCCTCTTCACCCCAGAGTCCCAACACAATAAGGGCTCTTTTTTTCCCCTTCCATCGGCTTCGATCAAAGAGGAAGGAAATGATTGAGCGGCTTGTAACTCCCATCGAAGCGTTTAATAGAAATAAGAGAAGGCTCGACACGGAGGCAGGAAGATGGAGAACCGCTGAGGTGATGGATCCACAGGAGCCGTCTGTGATCTCAGGGGACTCCTTTATGACTGTTGACATTGTAATTATGAATTATTATAATTTTACTTTATGTTGTAACTTCACATAGATTTAGTAGAAATGCAGGGAACAAGCCTGCACGTATGCACTCCTTATGGAGGTTTTTCCATCTATTGTATATATGTGTATTGAATCTTCCTTTAAAAAGACTGTACACACACTTCTGTATGCTGCGAGCTTTCAACACGACGGATCAGAAAATTGCTCCAATTCACAGGAACTGAGGCAGACAGATCTATCTAGATTATATCCATAACAGCAGCATTTGTGGATAGATGGGCCCGGGCTTTTATTTTGATAAAGTGTAAATGGACAGAACCGTCTAATGCATGTCAAACAGCCCGGCTTCAAAACGTGATAACAAAAGTGTAATAAAAAAGGACGGGAGCAGAAGTGAACATGAGTTTCTACGGAGACGTGACGCCTGTGGCACAATAAATACTCCTGCACACGATAATGCACATTTCATTTATTTGCTTTCAGACCAAGTTTGCGCGGGTTCATCACGGCAAATATTCATATCAGTCCCAACATCATTGCTTAAAAGAAATGAAGTGCTCAAACAGATTTGCGAGACCTAAAGGTGCCACCAACAAAACACAAGCTAAAATATAGCACATGTATTGTTGATGATCTATTTTAACATATTTACTATTTTTGCATAAAACAGTAATGTCCTTTCATTACTCTGATTAGGTCACATAGTTTTTACTAATGCAAACCTGTTTTCATGATATGATGTTTACGATCTGTCCCAAATGTTCCAACGTTCAAATTCACCATTTCTATACTGGGTGCTGCTAATCTTTTCGCTGCCCTAGCCTCGAGTAAGTCAAGGTAGTCTGTAGAAATATTGGATTTAAATGCTGTTTTTGTCCAGATATATTCGGGGCAGATTGTAGGCGTCTGTCAGATGAGGAAAACCTTTGAAGGTGCAGCCCACAGTCAGATAATTTAAGAGCAACATGTTGAATGAAGTCGCCACAGATGCAGCTGAAAGCCTCTCAGCAGTCAGACACGACACCGGAACGGCCACGATCCTCGAACTGCACCTCATATCATCGCTCTAGCTGATGTTCACTTATTGCTCAGGTCCGATTTTTTTTGTTCTGTTGTTCACGTTATTCTTTAAACGTGTCCCTTGCTGTCATACAGAAGTCAACACAGAGGCCACTAAAGTCGGCGTTGGTGGTTTCATTTATAAGTTGATGTGCAATGGACGACAGTGAATTCACGAGCAGATGATAATGAGAGAGGCAAATTTGTAATCATGACTTCTTGTTGACCGGTGGTTGTTACGTCTATATGTAGGTGTGTTTCATCCGAACTTTCAGGATGTCAAGGATTATTTCAGAGGAGCTGCATCTGTCAGCTCCTCTGCACAAGACACTAAAAAAACAAACTGATCTGATCTAATATGAATTTGAGCCAAATACAACAAATCATATTCCTTGTGATTTGTGCTGTTTACACCGTCATGAAAAAAATCTGAATCATACATGAGATGAAAATCAGATTTGGTCCACGTGCGCCTTCGGTCTGAACGTAGCCAGCGTCGCAGCGCGTCCGGTCCCTCAGCTTCTGTCGACGCAGCGTTCAGCCCACACAGAGGCGAAGAGAGCTGTTCTGTGTCCAGGTCATTTTTCTTCCTTTCAGTAACATAAATGAAAATCTATCTGAAAGTGATTTTTGACTGCAAAAACTAAACTAAAATGGATTTCTTACTCTTTGCTCTTCCATCAGTACGAGCTGCCTGAAAAAATGTGTCAAAAAGAGCAAAAAAGATTTCACCACAAAAATACAGACTTGACAAGTTCTGTATATAAGATTTCAAGAATTTGTATTTGACCTACTGTATAATATAGAGGGAGGCAGCGAATCACAGCAGTTTGTTTTGAGCATCTTGCTTTATCGCCTGACACAGCAAACACATGCTCTTCACTTTACCTTCAGAGAAAATCACACCAGCACAGTCAGCAAACAGAAACACAACGGCACAAAGTTCAGGAGCCACTTTACATGTCAGGAGAAAGTGCTAAATGAGGTGGTTTGAGTGAGCGGGAGTTCACACGGCGAGCGTGCACGTGACACAAAAATCAATGATATCAGCACGTTTGGCAGCCGATGGACCAGAGCAGATGTAAGCAAAGGTTAAACGTCAAAGCACGGCAAAACATTGGCTCGTTGAGGGAGATCCAGACGCAGCAGGACGCGAGCTCCTCTGTCGTTACAGAGCTTCCACAAAGGTCAGAGGAAAACATGGAGTCACAATCTGTGGAGTTGAGCCGAAACAGCCCATCAGATCGGATCAGGTCTGCGCGTGTTGTCTTTACCATTACAGAAAATCCTTATTACAGTAACAATCAATGCGAGGCGTTTAGTGGATGCTCTTCTCCAGAAAGACAGAGAGTGAGTGCATCGATCAGGTGATCTGCAGATCGAAATACGTCTAGACGTCGAGGTGAAACTGGACTAAAGTGGCTGGAAATGTTAAAAGTTTATATAGAAATATAGCTTACAAGTAATTATGGTTTCAACAGCATCTAAAGGGCATTTCTGCTTCCTGTGTGACAACAGGAAGTAACTGCTGAGATCTGAAGCAAAGCCAACAGTTTCGCTTTTCCATCTTCACTGACTGCGTTTGTCTGGAAGAAGGCTTCTTTAACTTGATCCAGAATGTACCCAACCTCAGCGCCTTCCTCATCCAGGCTGCTGATGAGGTACGAGTCAATTTGGGTCAAAATCAAACGTGGCAGTTTCTGATGAAGTGATGGTGATTTGAATCTTTCTATCTCTCAGGCTGATGTTGCAGCCTTCTCATTCTCATTTAGCCAGATGTTTCTTTCTGTACAGGAGGAAATCGAGTCATCTATTGTTGGGTGGATGAAGGGATGGTTCGACCCAGGAAACGTGAGCCCTTGATGTTTATAGAAATATTTGAAAAGCCAATAAAACCACTTGAGACACGAGTGCATCCAAAATGTCAAGATGACCTGTCAGTGAATTTTCCCTGGATTAAACCTACACTGTCTTTTACCTGCAAACCATCAAATCAAAGCTGCATTTTTTTCATTCAAACAAAAGACAAGAATAAAGAATGAAACCTGCGACTGCTCCAGAATTAATCATCCTGTTAATCATCTCACATATGCTGCTTGGTACAGTTTGATTCAGAACTACAGTTTTGAGCAGAAGCTGAGAAAAAAAATTAATATCCAAAAGCATGCTAGTTGCATAAAAGGAAAATATACAAGACTTTGCAAGATGCTGGGCGCTTGGCAGCTTTATTTATTAGGCTAGACATGAGAGAAAAGCAAGTTTAAAGAGACTACCACAGCACAGTCTGTATTTAAACACGTTTGAAGTCTGTTTCCCACAATCCACTGTGAGGAATTCCCTTCTTGGCAATTGTGAGCGTCTCATAAATTCAGCATGAGAAAGAGCCTGGAGACGGGAAATGGAATTCAAAGGAAGGAGAAAAAACATGTTACAGTAAAGAAAAATAAATCTGTATTTACATTAAGAAGCAGATATGAAGCTTTACAGCTGACTTTTGATCCCAATACGCGTAATATACACACAATAAAGCAGCCGCGCAAAATCATTTCCTCAAGACAGCTTTGGTGAACTGGACGGCTAATTTTGTTGTCCAACAATTGGTGCAGCTGAACGCTGGCAGAAGAAGAAGACAATGTAATTAGGCATTTTACTATCACGTCCAACCAAAGGAGGCCTAATTGTTTCTGCTGGCGGCACAGACAGAAGGTCGAGGGGAGAGACTGAACACCCATTTGTTACAGTCCTCCGCTAACATGGGGTTAAATAAAGGAATCTATTACAACCCCCTGCAAAAAAAAAAAAAAATCCATATGATTTTCTTACATGCAAATGGGGGCAGCATGTTCACAATTCAACCTTAAATGGTAATTAGAGTCTTGATGAGATAAGTGCGATAAGAGGTTTGTGTAGCAGATGTAATAATATGCTGATTGGGAAAAAAAAAGTCCTTTAAGGCCCGTAACCTCTGCTCTGCATGTGAAAGAGGATGATATCCAATGCAATTACACAAGATGTCATGCAAATTACGTGTCTCCTCCCTAAAATATGTCTGTGGATCCAGACTGGAAACAGGCCCGAACAGCAAACCATGCACCGCGAGCGCAGGCAGATTTTCTTTACCATTACTACAATAGCCACAAACGCAACAGCCCACACGCAAACACATCATTAACGTCACAGGAATCCACAGCAGGAACGTTTCCTCTGATCTGCATCGGCTTCGTGTTCCTGCCTTCATCCAACAGCTGACTGTGGCTGCCATGTAAGACAGGACACAGCATCATCCAGAGCCAAAGGAGTGTGAGAGAAATGTTATCTATTTATTCATTCATAAGATTTTACATTAAAATATGCATATGCAATATGCATATGCCCATGTTACAGCTCTCTCTATTTTTAATTACCTTTACATCTAGAAATCAGTTGTTCCATCTTAAACCTTGAATATTTTCATGTAGATATGGATTCTTTGGTATTTTTTCTATTATTTATTTGAGATTCAGTTTCTATGCATCATTACACACATGCAGTACAAAACGCATGTATATTCATTCTTGATCTTTGGAACAGTAGTTTGACATAATAGTCCACTTCCTGTCCGCTGTACTGTTCAAATCACACAGAGCGAAAACTGGCCGAAAAAGGTTCACACCCTAAGATCTCTGCTGATACAGCCAAAAGACAGGACGCACCTGGAGACATCACCTGTGACCTTGGAGAAGAGACGTGAATGAACAGCAGAAACAGGTAACAGCAGATGTCTGAGCATCAGATCCATCACAGCATCAACTGGAAAGAGTTCAAAGTAACCGAGGAGTCGGTGGACGACCAGAGGAGGACAGAGAGCATCTTTAAACAGAGAAGAAGCTTTTATATGTATTTTGCCTTTTTCGCTCTTATGTTGACTTCTAACCCCAGTGGGAGGAACTGTTCAAGCCTGACAAACAGGCCTTCAGTGTTTGGGACAACGTCCACGTGTGCAGCCACAGGAGGACGACCCTGCTGAGGCTGAAGCGCAGCCTACAGTATGTAATTGAAAAAGCTACATGGAAAAGCATGTTCGCTAGTGGGAGAATCGTTAGCTGCAGTCGTGCTTACGCCAAATCCCTTATTTAGCCTTTTGTCTCGCTCGGTCTCTGCAGGCCCAGATAAGCTCGACGTGTGGGCTGAGCACAGGCTAACCCTCTCAGCCATTACACGCCGTGACCACTGGCCAAATCTGGACAATGACGGTGTGGTGGGCACGCAAAGACGCCGGAGACTGGATGGACAAAGATGTTAAAGAGGATAGCAGAGGAAATAGGAGGAGAGTATAATCCAATCAGGTCAAGATTTCTGCATCTGAAGCCGCCTTAATCAGGAGAATCTCACCAGAAGACATGTGGTGGAGAGCTGCAGCCTTTCAGTCCTCCTTGAATGCAAATAAGATTTTTGCAAATTACTTAAAAAGAAATATTATAGCTTAAAGTAAGGCCGCGCTCTGGTATCATCTCTCAAGTAAAGATACGTTTGCAGATTTGCTGTGGAGACCAGGAATTGATCTTGCTGTCAGCTCGGCAGCAACGTTTTTACAACAATGTGCACTTTTATTGATTGAAATCTCAGTGGCTCTGCAGTAATTTTATTCAGCTCCTATCTTTCAACAGTGGCAAAAAAAAAAAAAAAAAAACTTTGGGTAAACTGATAAAAGCTACTTTTCTAAGAGATAACATGACAAGAGTGGATCCCAACAGGGAATTGAAGAGATACAGAGGCGAGATGTGTCTGCAAAGTTCCTGTCAGATGCTGAAGCTCAGCTTGCGTTTGTCTTGCATAGAGAATGCAAAATGATTTCTGCAGCCTGAAAAAGTCCCTCCGACCCCCTTTTTTTTAAACATCTATATTCTAAACCACGTGTGCATCAATGGCAGCAGAGGAGCAGAGCTGGGCTGATTCAGGCTTTGGGGCCTGGATGGACAGGCCCTGGCCTCAGGTCACTGACTCCATGTTTTTCATTTGGAGCTCCTATCTCGGCCACTCTGCAGTCTTTATTTTCCATTAGGAAGAGAAATGCCTGTGCAAAAGAAAAGTGGAAGCCGCGAGAGAAAGAGGGCACACACACACACACACACACACACACACACTACTCAGCGAGAGGGAAAGGAGGAGAGCAGAAACACTGAAGACAAAATGGCTTTCATTCGCACAGCAGCAGAAGGCCAGAGGTCCCTTATTTTTTCCTCATTCGCTTCTTTCTCTTCATTTCTAGCCTCCTTTCATCTCCTCAGTGAGGCATATGGTTGTGCACTGTGCTTTCAAATCACATAAAAGATGTTTACACATGCTCCACAAGTCCCTGTGATAAGCTTGTTTTGTGGAATTGTATGCAAATCTACATAAACCCAGATCACTGCAATGAGAAGGAACACTTTCATGAGGAGACAAAGCTGGAGACTTCACATGTCAGGTTACTCACACACACACACACACACACACACACACACACACACACACACACACACACACACATGCATAAACTGTAGGTGGTAAATATGAAGTGGAAAAAATAGTCTCTCATTCTGGTTATGAAGTACGTGTGTGTGGAATCATGCGAGTGTTTAGCTCATTTTGTGGATGTGTGTTTTCCGAGCGCGGGGCCGACGGCATGCGGCGACAGTGATGAATAAGCATTATTAAACAGGAGACACAGGCCTGGCGGTGTCATTAATCTTCATCCCTACTGGCACCATCACAGAACTCACTCCCCGTCCGCCCCCTGCAACATCTACACATCTCATTGTCAGCAACACAAAGGAAGCAGAACCGGCCGCTCGGGTTCTGACTGGGTTCTGCCGCGGCTCCTGAACCGAGATGAACCGTCTGCGGGGTCACGGGCACTCGTGAGAAGTGATTAACATCCACGAGCGCCGGATGACGGATGGGGCAAAGAGAGACGATGACACCCCGTCCGGCGGTTCAGAATTAATCACACTCTGCTCGGGGTTGATCCACAAGTCTATTGTGGTGAATGAACAGCTCTAAAAAGGAACGTGGACCCGCAAGAGGAGGCTGACAGTGAGTGTCGCACTGCGGTTTTTGACATTACACTTAAAAAAGGATGAAGACGTTCCCCGTCTGGTCGCTCCTCACCTGGAAATAAAGACGGGGATGAACAGAAGCGGGTTGGAGAAAAAGAGATGAATCATCGAGCAGTCCTTTTTTATCAGCACCTCAAATCACCGGGTGGGAGGACGAGAGGAAATAATGACATCTGTGTAAACTCAGGGAGGCAGCGGACGTGGACACAGAAAGAAATGTTTCAGTATATTCAGTCAGTTGCTTTAAACACATTCACGCTCTCTCTCTGATCAAAATACACTCCCACACACTGTCGGCACATATAGGATATTTACTGCAAGTTAGGCCAGTTTAGGTCATTTAAACACAACAAACAATCCTAAAGGCCGAGTGACGACTTGTTCAAAACAGGAAAACAAATCTGAGTTTCACAAGTTAAATCATGAACTGTTTTGCATGCTTGACAATTTTTTTTTATCCCCCCAGGAACAATTGCTTTTCTGCCAAAATAAATACTACAGGATGGAATATAAGGATCTGGAAACATGAAATAAAGCGATGAATTGATCTAGAGAATCCACAGTTCAGTGATTAAAATCAAACTACATTCATGTGAGAAATTCTGTTTCTTTTCTACTTTAGCTGTAATAATCCTCGGGCGATGCAACATTAATGTGCAGGGACAACTAATAATCAGCAAAATCAATCAAAAAGTTTCACAGCATAATTCATAAATCTGCACTAAAACATATATGAGATAGAATGATTCTACTTTCTTCTTAATGTCAGCAAAAACAACAATGAACTCTGACAACGATCATGAAACAGAAACACATCAGTGAAGCAACACTGAGCCTGAAATGTGTCTTCATTGACGCGAACAGTGAGTTTGTACCATCACCACCCTGAGACCACGACTGGAACCAAATGTGTATTAATCCGCTGCTGAAAGTAGTCCCCAACAAATGCACCATTTCCTGTTTGCTGAAACAACAGTGTCCACTGTTTCGGGAAATCACTCAGGCTTTTTAAAAAAACACATTTGTGACCTATTAGTAAATCAGTCCTGCTGATTTCCATTTTCAGCAGCAGTGAGTGAACTTTGGGTTGAGGCCACAGACGAGGAGGGAAAGTGAGTGTTTTCATGGGATTTGCTGACAATAAGAAAATATGGAATAACACCAGACTTATCCTTTAACCAGCAGAAGCTCTTTGATGTATCCTACAAACCAGAAAAAGCCATGAATCTCTCTCTCTCACACACACACACACACAAAGAGCTTATATGCATATGATGATTACTTTCAGCACCTCGACCAGATGGTCACCCACAGCGGCGCCTCCCTCCACAGGTGGCGGCACTTTCCCCTTCGCTCACCTATCTCCTCTGCCCTATGATCACGCAACATCTGGTTCCAGCGTACACCGCATACTTGTCTCTGTCCGATAAAACTGGACCTGGACCCTGAGGTCATTTCCTTTATTTGGCATATTTTTCTGCTTCTTTACTGGTGGAAATTAGGACGGGGAACAGCAGGAAGGGTCCGATTCAGTATGACCTCCAGGAGCAACGGCACCGTGGACCAAGAGGTCATGTGAGCAGCGGAAGATGGAGCTGTCAATCAAGCACACAACCAGAGTCAAGCCCCAATATCAGCCAGAGGTGTTCAGTGTGTGAACGAAGGAAACTTTCACAAACTTTACAACTGAGCTCCTCACTCCTTAATGTGCAGACGGAAACAATTCAGACCAGCAGTCAGATGCACAAAATAACTTCTCCTTCAAAGGCCAAAAAAAGCAACACAAATAGAACCTAAATTTGCACATAAACAGTTGGATTTACAAAGTTGTGAGAGGCTTTCAAGTTTCAACATTTTCTCTGCAACGTTGCCAACAAGACAAATAACTATTCATTCGTTGTTCTTAGCGATTAAAATTGCTGAGTCAAATCCAGGCAATCATCATTCAGGTGGTGTAACTTCAAAGTTGCAGTATCATCCATCTCACAAAGCCCGAGCCAACAACATCATTATGGAGGAAATGTAACGCAAGATGCATTCAGGACTCACAGTCTCAGTGGCTTTGACAAATAAGCCTCAATGTTAAATTCAGTTTCCAGTAAAAAAACATGAAGTTGCATTGTTACTCCATCCAAAATCTGACTTTATAAAAATGAAACACTCACCTCCTGTTGGCTTGAAAAACGACTGTGTTTCCTCATTTGCAGACAAAAGCAGCCGTGGTGAATTTGACCTCCACTCAAATAGTGATTGTACACAAAAGCAAACTTCAGGTACCTGCATATGCTAAAGTACAATTTATGTTTGAGTGGAAAAGCCCAGTTTTGACAGTGTGTCCTTCTTCATCTGTGTTCACTGCAGCAGAAAGCACATGTCTGACCTTGTGTGTGTTGATTGGATGATTGGGACAACAGGTGTGTGATGACAAGCTCCCTCCGAGGACACATCCTCCAAACACACAAAATGAAAAGTAAAAGAAGTCGATCATTATTATTCTGGTGCTGAAACTGCAAAGTTTCAATGTCATTCAACATCATTATGTGTAAAAGTAAGATTGGATTTGAGAAACATGCAGCACATTTTCCACATGAGCTGTGTTTTTTTAAGTAATGCTCTGCAAAATGTTCACGGCTGCTTTGCTACTCCACATTAATAATTGACAAAATAATATTGATGCATCTTCAGTTCGTGAAAGAGTCTCCTGTTCCTTTGCCATCACAAACACTCAGACTCTGCCAGCTGACCCGCTCACACCAGAGATGGAGAAAAAGTCATTCTGGATAACAACTCTGTGTCCTGCTAAGGAAGTAATGTCGTCTTCCTCGGCTGAAAACATAACGTGTATGTCGTTCCTTTCACATCCCAGTTCTTCCAGGATTCCGCAGAGATGAACCTCTCAGCCTCTCGGAGGCCGACTGGGGAACCTGCCAGCGTCAGGCGGCTCGGCGTCCGGATACAGGAGGCATGAAATCCAGGAAGGGGGGTTTCATGGATAAGTGGGGCTAAGCAGAGGAGAGCGGGACGTGTTAGAGTCATTTCATGGAGCATTTGACAGACAGAGGTTGGACAGAATCCTGTCCTGATTTGGAAGTTGTTTTTCCCGGTCGGTGCTGGTGATGCTACGTGCTCATGGAGGTCTGAGTTTGCTGATTCAAGGAGTTTATTAGTATTGTAATGTTTCTTTTGGGCCTAGTTTGGTTTTTATGTGCTGATAATAGTGCTGGGTTATATTTATTATTTCGGGCTTGGCCATCTGACAACTTTTCTTCTGTTTGTGTTGTTGAGGCTAGTTGTTTTGTTTCTCTTCAAAATCTCCTGTCCAACTCTTGTTTTTCTCAAACTTGCCCCTAAGTTTAAACCGACAGAAGGTCGAGCCGGAACGTTCAGAGGAAAATCAACGTTCTACCTCCTCCGATGAAGAGCCCGAGAATAAAGCTTTAAATTCAGGAAATGAAAAGTGCTCAGCTTCCCTTCCTCTGCAGATATACATCTCTGCTGCACAATGTTCACCAGGAGAGCTCGGTTTCATGATGGAAAACAGCTAAAACATTCAACACAAAACACCAAATAGCCTTTTTTTGTGCCAGGAATGTGAGGAGGGTCTTTCTCAGAAGCAAAGATACAAAACTAATGGAATGTGACTTATTTACACGAGAGTCGAAAAATGTTCTGCAATTTGTCTTGGAGACATTTTGATACAGCTGGATCTCATGTTAACACAAAAACACATTCATCACATTCTGTACACGATTTTAGAAAAGTCACTGCAAATGGCTGCTTTTCTTGAATTAACCAGAGTTGCACATTTACAGTAAAGACTCGTGGACAAACAAGTCTTTCAAACAACAGGTGTTCATGAGATTGTTGAGTGTTTTTTTTTTTAAGGAGGTCAAAACCTTCACGATGCTGTAGTAAAAAAGCTCTTTCCAGATGTCTGACAAGTGGAGAGGAGGTTAAATCTGGAGAACTTCCTCAGTTAGTTTCCTTTGTCGACCGTCTTGATTTACGGCCCCGTGTCTTCCCCCGCTTGTGCAACTTCTCCGGCTTCCTCCCCAGATTCCAGAGGGATGGTGTCATGTGCGAACTCTCTATCCTCGACGTGAACACGGAAGAAAAAAGGCCCCACTAAGTGAGCAGAAACAGGTGTCACCTCCGAACAGGCGCTTATCCGACCTCTTGGCGAGCTCAACGGCTAAACCGCCCCCCGCGTGAGGTGAGTGTGACATTAAACAAAATAATAGGCTGCGTTAATGGCGACACGGTGCACGGATGGCGGCGGCGGCTGTAAAATAAAAGGTTTAGCAGCCTCTTGTTGTGGCTCTGTGTTGATAGAAAGGGCTGCAGTTGAAATGATCCGTGACATTGCTCCGGGGGTGATGTGGAGCGCATTAAAATGTTGCAGCGCTGCTAAAGGAGAGAATAATACAGAAGGTAAAGTTTAGTGGCCTCCAGAGCTGCATGTGTGTCGTGTTCAGATGTGTCTGTGAGACCTGGTCTGAGGTGTTTACTGCTCTCAGCAACAACAACAACAAAAAAAACCCCAACTGTGCCACTGAAGTAATTATAGACTTTTTCAGCGTGTAATTATAATCAAATAATTAAAAAAGTAATTGTCAATTGATTAATTATATTTGCATTTAAATTATGCATTAAAAACTCAAATTGAAAAAAACGATCATTAAATTCTCCACGCCGACGTAACAGCTGGCCAATCAGAGCTCCTGCTGCTGCTCTTTGACTCGGAATTAATTTAATTTTCAGATAGCACATCTTTAAATTAAGGACATATAAACTATAAAAAAAACAGACAAAACAAATGAATTGTGAAGTCAAATCTGGCAAACATATTAGTAAATAAGATTAACAAAAGTAAATTAAGAATTCAAAATTAGTTTTGCAATTACATTCTTTGTCATTTAAAGACAGAATAAGAGATTGAATTTATTAACTGGCTTTATTTAACTTTAACTTTATTAACTTTTTAAAAATCATTTGTGCATCATTTAAATGTAAATTTAGTTATTTAATTTATATTATATAGTGGCACACTTTGGACTCCATACATGCCGACTTCTTAAAGATGTTACGGTTATATTTTATTGTGTTTAAGATGTTTGAATGCACAGCGGCGCCCACGATCATGTAGACGATCATTTGTCACAGATATTAAAAAAACCTGGCCGAGCGTCACCGGCATGACGCTACAATGAAAGCTTTCACGCCAAAACGCAGTGGCCTGATGTTTAATGTTAATAAAGATATGATTTAATTGAGGTTAATTCTTGCGCTGGAGAGCTGCCATCCTCGTCGTTCACGGATGTTTGTTGGATGTCATTGCGCAGCTTCTGGCAGAGAAGCGAACCAGACGAAGGTTGCACGAGGAGGATCACCTGTTGTTGGTGAGAGATCAGAGTTTTCTGTCCAAGAACAGATTATCGGTGAGTCTTTGAGGTAATGGAGGCTAAAATACTTCAGAGGAACTCTTAATCACAAACAGGAGAAAATGGAGGCCGTGTTCCTCAGATGGAGCCAAGAGCAACAGCTATTTAATTAAAGGAACATACAGACTCTGGACACGGCACCAAACACATGGTACACACTAATTATTTCATGGATCATTACACTGAACAAGAAAACAAAATCTGCTCATTAATGACGTGCAGTAGCATCATAGTTGCATCAGGAGACAGGATATTGTCTCACGTTCGCAAGACGGTTAAATCTAAATAAACTGAATCTGGGCACAAGTCAAGATTTGAAATGAATGTAACAGAACAACTGTAATGTTTACCATGTTCACCATCTCGGGTTGGTTTTGACACAAACCAGCATAGTAAGCCGAATGCAAAACCTGTCAACGAAGGAACCGTAGTCGGTTTAACAAGCGGCTTCGTCAGACCCACGAACCTTCGTCTCTGAATCAAAGTGCAGAGCAGCGTTCAACAGGTGGAGCTGACAATAAACATTATTCATTATCAGCACATCTGTGTTTTAAGTCCAACTTCACAACACAGCTGTCGTGGGAAAAGAGGGATATTTCTGGGAACAATAGTTTTAAAATGATGAGAAAACATTCAAATATAAGAAATTCTCCTTCGGATGAAAACAGCACGGCACATGTCATAGTCCGCAACATGTGACATACAGATAAAGAGATGAAACCTCGGTACCTTTGTTTTGTTTCCACTGGCCTCACCTGAACTGAAGCAAACCCAAGAAGCATGTTTCATATTTCAGCAGCGGCAGCAAAGGGCTGAGACGGCTGAGACGACTTCCTGTGCTCGTGAGTGCCAAACTTCCTCGCTAATGTAAACCCCGCTGTCTGTGTGTTTCCTCAGTGCACCTTAAAGGAAATGCTCTGAAGGTTATTGACCATCTATGGTTCAAACTTTCACAGAATATATTATTTCAAAAAAGTAAAATCCCTCCTGTAGTCTGAATCTGACCATGGCGACACAATTTTCTGCATGCACAACTCCCTCTGAATCTCATCTTCACGCCGTGAAGTCGATAAAAAGAACAGACCGCCGTGAAGGATAAAAGCACAGGATGAGGCAAAGGGATTTCTCTGCTTCCACCTCGTCTTCCTCTGTTCCTGCACCTCAGTTTCTTCCAACACGTACGGCTTGGTTGGCTTGAGCGGCGGCGTTGGTGGTATTTGGTTAGGACGTCACCTTTGACCTTCAGGACAAAAACAGTAGCTGCTCAACTGATCCCCTGTGAGGGACAATGGGAATGAGGTTGGACTTAATAACAGGAAACACAGTGTTTAGGGAGATTACCTCAGTTGTTGCAGTGAAGCCAAATGTTGGTTTCAGTTACTTTTCTACATCAGCTGCTGCGCGATTTCCCCGAAGGAATTAACGGTGCGTTATCTCTTCTGTATCTGTCAACTTCTCTGACGGTCTCCGAAAAAGACATCAGCGAGCAGACCTGACAGTTTTGACATTTGACATCAGAACGAGTCCCTCCTGCTTCACTGAAGACTCATTTGATCCCGGCTCAAATCCCGGGCAGAAGAGAGACGAGGCAGGACAGACAGAGGCGGTAAACAGGATGGAACAGCCTTCCGTTTTATTCTAAATTTGATATGTACAGGAAAAGCGGCTGCATACATTTCTTAACATATGTAAAAGTTTTCTGGAAAAAAACAAAACAATTGCACATCAGCTTTTTCTCCATTAGCTTCCATTTCTTTTGATACTTTAAAACACATGGTGGTACAGCATGGTCGAAGGCAACGTCAAACAGGATACAAATACACTGATAACCGCTCGTAAGTGTTGGCTCTTGTAAATAAAATTTTTTAAAAAAAGGTTCAGGAAGGAGTACCCCAAAAATGACACGTTTGAATAGGATATTAAAAAACACACTGCAGTTTGTGCTGTAGTGTCAAACAAATCACATCGTGTCCCTATTTGTGTAAAATATCATGATATTGTCTCAGGCACTTATTGATGTCGGACGTCGTAACGTGACGTTTAGAGCACAGGTCAGATACATCCTTCAGAACGTGCTGGTCTGCTTTTCCAGACGCACGAGTGTTCACAGCAGGAAGTGCAGGCCGTTACAGCCAAACACGTTTTACTAAAGACCGTTCAGAGTGGAGTTTTTACCCTCATCTACACAGTTTGAATCGTATTGTGGAACAGTGTGGATTTAACAACACGCTGGCAAGTTGTGCACATACATAATGCAGAGGGGACATTTTCGTTAGCTTACAACACAGTCGACTTTTCTCAGGTTAAAATGCAGGTTTATACGCCGGAATAATGCCACTGAAAAATCCCTTTTTCTTCATCTTCTTACTTGTTCAACCATCATTTATCAGCCTGTATCTTCCCCAGCGAGGGTCTTCATTAACCGGCAGGAGATAATGTATGTCGCGCAGCTTCACTCTGCATACGGGCAACATGTAGGAGTGAAGAGCAATTAGGTACCGCCTGTTTGTTTTCCACAGCTCCACGGTGGCAACTTTTTATTTTTCCCTTTTGTTTAAAAGTTTGACCTCGGCTCGATCTCATTTGTTCACTCGCGGGCAGAGACGATCGTTTCACAAACATTAGCGATGTCAAAGTTCAGAATAAGAGGATCGGTTGCCACCTACTGCAATAATTATAGTAGTGGGCTGTGGCAGTGATTTAAACATGTGTCATCAGCGTCCGAGGTCTCTCTCCTACAACTGCAGCTGCTTTCACTGATTACTTTCTTCTCTCTGGGTGAAAGAATGTGAATCAGCGGCTGTTGAGTTTGATTGGAATGAAAATACTCTCAGGTCATAACGGAACAAGCCGCTGGGCGGGCGTGATTCCTAGTCGAGACGTCACTGGATTAAAGGGTCAGTTCACACAAATGACAGAACTTTTTTTTTTTTAACCTCCAGTGGTATCTATGGAGCTAGTTTTGGTTTAAGTTGTCCAGGTTTTTAGATTTCTGTCTTGCAGTGGAGGTAAATGCAATTGCATGAGTAATCCTTACAGCATTGAGAAGTAAATTTAAAAGAAATATCAGCAGCAAAATCTTTTAAAAACAATGTCCTGCTTAAGGCCCAGTCACACCGAAATTAAAATGTCAGTAAACTGAACTTGAGTTGTTGGATTTCTGTTGCGTTTGAACTGCTCCATAAAAGAGGCATCGAGACACGAGTAGATGGTAGAGAAATGTCTTATGATAAACTGTGTGACCTGTTAGCAACTGAGGTAACTCATTGAGCTATTCTGACCACGATCGTGACTGCAATCATAGTTCTCGCTTGACGACTAGTCCTATAAATTTGTCACCAATTTTCTTGCACTGCCTATTTTATGAAGATGGACTTTTACTGGTAAATACTGTGAAATGATTTCATATGAACTATTTCTTTGGAAAATCTGGAGAAGAGTGTCGGCTTAAAAAGGTAAAAATACAGAAAGCAATTACAGCCAATTGAAAGCAATTAACTCTTGAGGACAATTTTGCCTTTTGTTAAAATGGGAGAAAAGCTCCAGTTAATCTCACACTGGGAGGCTCATTGTCTGTCTACCCATCTTTATTCTGGCAATTCTTTTTTTTTTTTTCTTTTATTCCTCTCTTTATGTCAGAAGCCGGGCCCTCTGTCGGTGCCTTTGGTGGCAGCGTTATTTGGCTCTGGCAGGCAGCAGGTGGCTTGTGATGAAAAATTCAGTGCAGAGCCTGACTCGGGAGACAAGGAGGAGGAGGAGGAGGAGGGTGGGTGGGTAGCGGGAGGAAGAGCGAGGGGAAGGGGAGGGGTGAGATGAGAGGAAGGTGGGAGATGAGCGAGGAGGGGAGCGGAGAGGAGGATAAAGGTGGGTGTGTTGAGGTAGAAGAAAGAAAGGTAATGAACAGAGAGGCGATGAAAATGGGAGGAGGATGGAAGCCAGAGCTCCAGACAGACAGGCAGGCGGGCCAGGGAATCAAGCCCAGAGCGGTGCAGGGGGGCCAGGCAGAGGATCAGAGCTGTCTACCCTCTCTGCCTGGGTCTCCTCCACGGAGATAACACGCGATATGAATCATTTATGAGGGGGGCTTTTTTATTAATAACACACACACTGTGCCCTGCTTCTTTCATACACTTTGCCTTGTTTTCTCTGCTCCCCGGGGAGTACTCAAGTGAGAGAGAGCTCGATCGCCGAGGAGAAAACACTGGAAGTAGAGAAAACAGAACGGCGAGAAACGCCCGCAGCCTCGGCAGGGGTCGAATGTTAACCTTAGCGAAGTGAAGAAAGGCCGGTTTGTGACCGGCTGGGAGAGTCATCCACAGGACGCTTTGTAAAGCCGCGACACACGGGCTCCATCGTCAAACGTGTACCTTGTCACATGCCCACACACAAACCCACACACAGAATCTTACGCCTCCCCGTGGGCTCAAAAGAACGCCCACTCACTTGCCCGTCTGCCCATTTGATTGTCAGTACACGACGGTGCCAGATCTCGATGAATCAGAGTCCTGGACGACTGTGAACAAGCATCGTGTTCGTGAATGCAGAGAAGGCACTGAGCGTCTCATGACTGTAGGAGGGACTGACTACTGGTATAGGTCATCGGCACAGCGAGGGATTTAACACAAACACCCACGTACTGAGTATACTTCACAACTGTTTACCTCTAAGATCGTCGCTAAGCTAAAAGACCTCTAGGTTGTCCCTTTTGTAGATTCATAGCGTCCACTTTTGCTGTTTCTTTAAGGTAATCCCCTTCAGCTCCTGACCCACAAGTTCTCTGTTCAGTCCTTCATCCAGCAGTCCAACAACACTCCTCAAGAATAGAAAAGTCTTCCTTTCTCTGACCCCAATCTATTAAGCCTCGCTAACTGCGAAGGCGAAGGCGGCACATCTTGGCGGTACGGACCCTTGGGGGATGCTGGATCCTTCAGGTGCGCTGTGGAGTACCCCTCATAGCTGCCGCTCTCCTGCATTAACTTCCCTTTGGCTTCCTGCTCTCGGCGCCTCTGCTCCTGCCTCAGGAGCTCCTGGGCCTCCAGAAGGACTCGGGCGTTGACCCCGCCGCCGCCCGGGTAGCCGTTCCTGGAGCCCTGGTAGCTGGAGTACCTGGGGTTGTCCTTCGCTGTCTGGAAGCCCTCACCAGGTGGGTACGCCTTGTCCCACGAGTCCTGGGAGATGGAGCTGGGGTTCTTCCTGGGTTGCCTGGTGAAGAGAGAGGAAGCAGGAGAAGAAAATGTCAGATTTGCTTTGACTTCTGGTTTGGTTCCTCAAACATAAACCTAAATGACACATCCATGACTTTTCTGTTGCACAACTTATAATTGTTTGTTGTATGTCCACAGGTTTTGAACACACAGGTAATATCTATATATCTATATAGTAAATGTCTGTAGGGATAAAAAGGTTTTCATGGGTTTCATCATTTTTATTTATATCTGAGGTGAATATGTTTTGGCACTTGTCATTTGAGAAACCTGTGGCGCTAACTCTTGTTTTATTCACCTACATTTGTTTACATTACATTCACAAATCTGCATCTCAGAAAGTCCTGCTGCATTAGCTTCAAGCAATTCCTGTTTGCACAATGATTATTAGTCTACATGCATCAAGTGGAATATAACTGACACTGAAGAAGTAGCTTTGCATTCGAGGCTTTTTATCTGACATTTTGTGCGACCGTTATGTGATTTGTGACACAAAAGACAATAATCAGATGACGACTTAAAACAATCACCCATATGTGACAACAAACGCTCCTCATTCTTTCTCAAACACTTTTTTGTCCGTGACTCTCAACAGGAACCGTCTTAGCCACATTCTGTGATCTGGCCTGGTGGGAAAAATATCGCCAGCAACAAAATGTCTGTTCAAAACCTATTTCCTGTTGGGAGAAGGACCAGTGTTTGGATGTTTGTGAAAAAATGATTATCCTGTCAGCTGCATGGTAGCCGAGACGTCACATTCGATGAAAATGAGGCACCATTACGGTCTCACAATCTGCCTCTGGGCAAGTACCAGCCCACGGTAACAACATACAGGGATACCTAACCATGTCAAAGCCCCCTTCCAGCCTATTAGGCCCATTTCGAGACAGACAGAAACAACCATTGGATCTGACAGACGGTAACAGCAGACCTTTCGCAAAATGAGGCGACCATCTTGTCTGCAATGGATTCGCCAAGGCTGATATTTGACACCTGACACAAGTGTGTTAAAGCCACGGTTAGTTGTCATGCTTCTAGGGGGCTGCCTCGCCCTTCACCAGGAAGGTGGGGGGGAGAGAAAAAATCCAGATGTGTGACATCACCTCTCATTTCTGCTTGGCTAACCTCTTTGTGGCAGCCCTGCCTTTGTGTGTCTGAGTGTGTGAGCCCATATGATATGCATGAGCGTCCCGAGCCCTACAGCTCCACCCATTTATCTCGAGGGCAAGGCAAAACCAGAGCGGAGAGAGAGAAGAAGAAGACACACAAATACATCAATGGGCTTTTGACTCTGAGCCATGCATAATTAGCAGGTTTATCAGCCAGCTGTGAAGAAATCGTATTATTCCCGTGTTTGGATTTGAGTAGGAAGGGGAGAAAAAAAAAATCCTTAATGAGAATAGAAAAGACCTTTGTTTTTATTCAACAGAGATTGAATGCAATTGGGAATGGATACGCTTCTCGATCGGTGAGATAGGAGAATATAGCCCAGGTTTATTCTTGTACACGCTTGAGCGATTCCAATTTTCAGAGAACAGGCGTCCCCGGCATCTGATTTCATTTCATATGTTGACAAAGAGGCCAAAGCTGGTCTGCCTCCCCGCTGAGAAATGCAAACCAGATCGCTTTCTCCGTCTGATGCCGTGCCAAGAGGGAGCGTGTACATGTGTGGTAAATACAGAGAGATGTACAGTATGCCGGTCTGTGCATGCACACGCTGAAGCATGACAGATGATCAAACAGGGATAAAGGTGACAGAGTGAGACGGAGAGAAAGAAAGGAGACGTTGTGACAGGTTGTAGTTGAGGACAGACGAACACGTGATTGCGACATACGTGCATGAACGCAGGCACAAACCAGCAAGAGGCGTCTGCAGCTGTTGCAGCCAACCTTCGCTCTCCCATAATGGCATTACTTTGGCTCCGAGATCAATGGCGCTCGTCCGTGATGAATATGAGGGCCCTTCATCTGCGTCACTGTTTCAAATGGCAGCGGTTTATTTTCACTCACAGCTCCTTGTTTAGGAAAGGATCTCGCCCAGAAGGGAACTGACCTTTATCTAAAATGAAAGCTGTTTTTTAAGGAACGCTACCGCCATTAATCACGTCTCCATTCACAATCCGGTCATGCTCTCGTGAAGAATTTCGCCCTCCACCAACAACATATGAATCCCATCAAGGCCGTGATCTCGTAAACGCCATATTGACTCTGTCTCAGCCCCTGACTTCACTCGATGGTGTGCTCTAAGTCAAACATCAGTTAGCGTTCTCATGATACTACAGCCCGGGTTTATCCAAACAGAGTGAAGGGCCACAGGATGTTGCCTCTGACCGCCGGAGCGAGACGGTACTTCATTAATCTTTCAGCAAAGCTGCCTGCAATATTTATCAAGGAAGGGATTTATGTCGATAACAGTGGATTAGAGCGCGATGGTGAAGTAATAGAAGATAATGTATTTAATGTTGTATATGTATGGTAAGTGCGAGCTGATGATGTGCACCAGGACGGCTCTGCTTGGTTTGACCTTGCAGGTGAGTAATTACAGTCTGCTTAGGGAAACATAATAATAACTTTGAATAATATTTCCTTCTGGACAGTTCAGGCCTGGACTGACTCAAGAAATACATTCTTTAAAAAGGTCTGTATCAGTGAACATGTCAACTTTCTAAATTCAGGCTTTACAGTTTTACAGGAGAGGGTCTTTGAAAGCTGAAACAAACAGGACTTAGTGTTGAGTTTATGTTAACTTAGTAAAGTAATGAGATTTTAATTCAAAAGACAAGAACATTTAGTCTTATTATACTATTTCCATTCATATAACAGTTGTTTAAAATGACACGTTTTTGTATAATAAAGAATTCAGTCTAAGCAAACCCAAAACATTGATTTTTCAAATTAAGAGAAAGTCTCCATGTTTCCAATAAGTCACTTCCTATAGCCGCCACCCCTCACCACACACACACACACACACACACACACACACACACACACACACACACACACTTCCTGGAACAACAGGCAGTCATAGCATGCAGATCAAAGGGAATTACATTAAGAGAGAGGAAAGCAATCATGTCAGATCTGTGTGAGAGGGTAATATGATCTGTGTGTGTGTGTGTGTGTGTGTGTGTGTGTGTGTGTGTGTGGTCTGAAACTGACCAGCTCTGACCCCTTTTCTTACTTGGATGTTACACATACATATAATCTTCTATCATTACTGTCACAAGGCCATTACAATGAATCGGACATAATCAGACAGGCGTGCACGAACTCATAAACACACACATCACTTCTTGACGGTCGCAGCCTCCTGGACACATTTCACATTGCACAGAGAGCAGGAAGACGAGAAGATTCAACCTGTACCAACACACACACAATGTCCTACAAACACGTATAATCTCTTAGCACATATTGATTGTTAGACAGACAGAAATAAACATCACACACACACACACACACACACACACACACACACACAGAGCGCTCTTACCGTGGCAGGGAGCTGTACTGTCGCTGTGCCTGGGCGAACGAGTCTCTCTCCTCCTGTCTCTGCCTTTGCATCTGAACCTCGACCGACACCGAGTGGCGACCCGGCTGGCTGTACCCGCCCGGCCCATTGCTGCTGGTGTTGGACTGAAAACAGCGAGACGGCAGCTCGGTTAACGCCCCCCATCGTGACCATCATCAGTTTCTATATCTGTTACTATCTGACATGAATTCACACTTAATTTGAAATGCTGTTCAATAACGTCAGTGGAAATGTGATAAATATGATGTGTTTACAGGATTCAATATTATTTCATAACTCATCTGTCACAAGTAATGAAGAAATGTCTCAACATTAAAAAAGAGCCATCTAACTCTATTCTTGAAGGGTCGGAAGGATAATCCAAAGGAAAATGTCTTTCCATTTTGGGTGAACCAACCCTTTAAAACTGCATCACGGCGTTATCACTGAGAGGAACAAAACAGTCTGAAGCCACGGCACAAGACATGAAACACAGCCACTTGTCCGGCGTTAAGTTGTGACAGTTATTTTTGATCATGGAGCTGCTTGTTCTCTCTCCTTCAGCCGATATTGGCTCTGCGGCTGCGGGAAGTTTTACACTCCCAGAGTGAAATAAATACTGATGACTTTTTTTTTTGTGTCCGGTTAAACATTCATGACGTTGAACCGCCTGCAGTGCTAATGCAAGATTGATGCATGAATGGGAGATGATGGAGGTGCTAAAACTCCAAATCAGTGGTTTCATGTGGATTCAGCAGCTCAGTGTGTTTGATGTCATTAGTCCTCCACATTTCAAACACTCGCACTATCTGCTGCTCATAATAATAACATTAATAATATTTAATTAAGAGCCACATTACAACAAACAAACCTTGAGTAGATAAAGTGTTTGAGTGGTAAATAAAACTGTTTTTTATCCACTGCAGTTACGCTGATTTTCACCCTGTGCTTTCACCTGAAGTGAAGGATCTTGTGGACCATTAGATCCACACATACATACATCAGTTCATACTTAAAAAATATATATATTCTGACCCAAAAGTGATGATACATCTCGTGGCAGGTTTCATCAAGCTCAGGTATCGTAATTAGGAGGAATTCATTCAGCAACACCAGGAAATTTTGTACTGAATGAATAAAAGGTTTTACCTCTGTTTGAACAAATGAAAAACTTATATTACCACATTGTTTAGTGAAGATTCAGATTTTTTTTCCTTGGACAGACACATGATTGCTCCCCCCAAAAAACAATCTTTATAAATTCATGAAGAAAAAAAGGAACACATGATTCTTCACTTCAAATTCAAAGCGTGAAAATCACCATGACTGGAATCCAGGTTTCCACACAGTAGTCCAATAAAACTAGCAGCAGTCACTGACACAGGATACCTCGTAAAATCTCCCACCACCACCACCACCCCTCCCTCCCTCCCTCCACCCCCCAGCTCCAAACCACAGACAGACACTTACCAGCAGTTAGTCGGGCAGACACACCCTGAGCTCGTCTCCTCTCAGGTCAGAATGAAGGTGAGACACAGACAGACAGAAGGAGGGGAAGTGAGGGAGGGGCCATGCTGGAGTCTCAGAGCGGGGGTGCAGTGATGAGACGAGATGGATGTTAGTGGGTGTTAATGAAGGAAACAACACTCGGCCTGTTGACACTGTGACAATCATCCCCCCCCAAACAGCCACAGATAAACACCTCCTGCGCTGGTGATTAGATTACAGTATGTGCACATATAGGCACAATCACGATCAGTCACATGTGCACTTGTAAATATCTGCCAGTTTGTAATGAGAGCAAATATCATTTTATGAATGTATATATCTGCATACGCATTCAGCTGCTCATTAAAATATACAAATGCATCTTCATTCACCTCAAACCCAACGGTGAAACTACTTTGTACAATAATTGTCCGACCATGTGTAAAGTCAGTATTTTGTGTTACCGCTTGATGGAAGAGTGAAAAGCAGACCGTCACAGCCTCCACCCGGCCGCATCCCATTTTCAGCCTGATCTGAGCTCTGTATCCTCGGTCGCTGGAGTCTCACAGAATTCATAGTTCAACTGGTTGTGATGACACACACTTTCATACACTCTCTCCTTAAAGCCACTCACGCTGTTGCACTCGGTTTTACACGCTGACAGAGACAGAAGTAGCTGCGAGCTTGAGAGAGAGAGTTCAAATCCTGCCTACTTCCTCATCTCAGACATGTGGCCAATTGCTGGGTGAAGGCTTTCGACAATTTGATAAACATTCAGTTTGAAGTATATTCACCCCTAAACCCTAATCTCGACCTCAACCCAAGCCTGGACTCATAACTAACCCTAACAGCTCTTTCAAAATATCACTGTCAAGGCTTGAAATTGGTCCTGACAGAGATAAAGATACACGCAGGTGAACCACCTCGAGGTCCAGCCCGCACTTGTACCACGACTCCTTCCTCCCCTCTGATGTTCATTAGCTGTGTGGGTTCAATAACTGTGTGCGGATCAGTCGTAATACAAAGCCAATCTAATTACTTTTATGGCTGTGCGATGTATGGAGAGCCCGGCGGGAGCGCTGCGGACATCAGTCGGTGGGGAGGCCATAAAACGATTAAGAGCGCTAAAGAGACACTCCCCTTTAAACCAAATGAAGCCGTGGTGATCGTCTCTGGAGCTGATTGGCATCGCCTCGCCGCCGCGCAGACGACGGAGAGGGAGGGGTGAGCAACTCTTATTCCACAGCTGAACTGAAAATTACCTGCAGGTAAATTACAGCCCCAATATTTTTCATGAGGCAAAAAAAAACCTACACCGGGAATGTCGGCTCGTCTGCCAGAGCACAGTGATTGTAGGGGCGAGGGGGGGAAATACCCTAAAGGAAACCAGATAATAACAGTATTAAAATGTTACAGTAAAATACAAGAGGCAATATTATGCCCTTTCTAAACCCCCGCCATCAAGTGAATGAACTCCTCTTTTCCCATAGTGGTATAAATGAGTGCAATAAAGGCGGCGTGGTGCTGCTGGGAGAGCGGGCATCAGTCATCCTGATGGAATTAGACTGGGTTACCCACAATCCTCTCCTGCTCCCCAAACCACGGTGAAAAAGAAGAAGAGCTCTCCGGTCGCAAAGAGTAGACAGTGTACGACCAAAGTCATGTGGCTACACAGATAAACAGCCGGTGTTGGAAACGGATGATTGGGCAAATCAAGCAGGATGAAAACTGCAGGATGGATTTAACAGATTCAACTAAACTTCACTGAAAGTGAGACATAAAGAGGTTGAGAGTTCAAACCAGGCCGGAAGGTGCAACATGATTAACGCGGCTGTTCAGAGATATTTGTTTAACTCTTATTTATTTGATTAATACTGAAAAAATAAAACCGGAAAATGTCCATCACAATATCGGGAATCAAAGCTGATGTCTTCACTTCTGGTTTTGGACTGATTGGACAAAACTATTAAATATATAATTTACAATGATACAAACACAGAAGAATCTACATATTTTACTTGAATATTGGTTATAATGACAATCAAAATGGCTGTTGATGCTTATTTCCCTACAGATCAAACTAAACCATTATTTGACTATTTTTTAAATTCAGTTTTATTAACATTTCTTGTGATATTTAATTTTTTATTTCAGCATTAAAATGGATATCATACTCTATAAACCTTAGGATTATCAGATCTATTTGACATTAGTTTGCATCATTTAACCATTGTACCTTCATATATAGAACAGCATTTGAATGTAAGCAGCATCTCGTGTGCCGCTCGGTCCTGTAAGTGGGGCAGCTGCAGGTGAATTAAGAAAAAGGACACTGGCTCCTTGAGGTTTGCAGCACATCGCTCAGATGAAGCAACAAAATGTAATATATGCATGGGGGAGGTAATTGAATTTCAAAGACACATTCTCCTGTTTTCCATATGGCCCAGCTGTATGGCCAGGGCATGAGTCTAATAACAGGCAATTACTACAGCCTGAGTGTGAGCTGCACCCTGACAAGCACAGGGGCTCGAAGAGGACCATGAGAGGGTTCCTCAGCCTGAACCACTGTGGAACAAGAGAGGGTTCCTGCTACATCCCTCAGTTAAAGCAGCTGAAAGCTTGGTTTGACATAAAGTATCTATATATAGCATTAAATATCTGGGAGTAAATCCATAAGCAAAATGCAAAGTTAAAGGAGGCGCTGGATCACAAATGGCTGAATTTAACATTTAAGATTCTGATTTGTAGAAACAAATTTCTACTCCTCAAAGTAAGATTTTATAAAATATATTATTTTGTGTGAGTACCAAAAATCTGTCATCAGCACAAATGACACCGGTTGAGTCTCTTGGTGAATATTTGACCTTTGACTTTTACCAACAACATTCGGCCCAATTCAAACCAGTGAGAAAAGCACAGCTGAAAACACGAACATAGAAATTTCTCTAACAAAGTTTGGTTCTTATGGATTTAATTTAATGAGTTCATATGTTGGTCACCTACAGTAAGAGGCTGATTAAGAACAAAGGTTTTCAGGGATTTACACAAATTTGTGTGAACAATGATGATAAAATAAAATGATCAGAAGCTCTAAAGTGAAACCAGGGGATCCTAGACTTTGAGAGTGTGGGTTACCTAATACTGAGTTTTCATGGGAAAATCAGACCTGTGACAATAGCGAATCCGCTGCGGTTGATGTAAACAAACATAATACAGCAGTATTGTTAAGCTCTTTAATTGAGAGCATGCTCGGCTGTTTAGACACAAAGGGAGAGGTGACCTGCGCTCGTCTTTCCCACACTGTCCTGCTCTCGCTGTACAATGGCGGCCGGGATGAGCGCTCGTCCGTCGAACCCATTAAAAAACGCACGACTCTGCTTAATGCTGCCGAATGCAAAACAAAACTGTACATTTTTATTGGCTTTGTCGGAAAGAAAGGCCAGAGCACAGATGATTTGGTTCGTGAGCTCGCACTTTATCATTTCAATTATAAATCAGAGGACCAAATTCTCCCATTGCACACCAAAGACTGGGCAAAGCTACAGTGGGAAATTGTAGTGTAGACACCAGCAATAAAAAGAGTTCATACAGATATGTACAAAAACACAGCTGCGTGTGCAACAAGACCTTGTGTAGAGAAACAACCGACAGGGATGATTCATATTATTTGTTGTGAAGGATGTAATTTACAACCTGATGTGTAGTTTGGGACAACACACATTTGTGCTACCTATCATCAAAGCACAATCATAATAATATGTATTGTGTCATGATGTGTTTGTATTATGTGTAGTATGAAATCAACATAAGTGTGTGTTGTCCCAAACTACATAAAGCAATGTGGTGAAAATTACTCCTTTAGTGTGTAAAACAATAATATAATAAAAATTACACAGAGACGCTAACAATGAGAAAAAAAACGTAGTAAAATCTTCAGGATTTAAAGTTTGCTACAGCTGGCTGTTAATGTCATGATAATTTGTTATTGAAAATCATGTGAAACCAAGTGCACTTGAGCTGTGGTGTAAGGAAGCACGGAGGACTAAAATAAATACTAAAAATATGACAGGCGATTTCATCACCCCGAAAAAACTTTGAAGGCATTCAGCATTTGTTCGCTTATCATTTCCCCTTGTTGCTTCAGAATGCACTAATTATCCCTCTACTTAACCAATGAAGCTTTGAATTAAACAAGTGCCGGTTAAAACGTACACGATCCCACCTTTACACTGTAAAAAAACAAAAAGGCACAGTTAAAACAAAGGGTTTACAAATGAGACCCCTGAACACAGAAACACTGAAGAGTCCATGAGGTGGTGGGCGGGTCCACGTGGATGACGGACAGACAGAAACAGGGACGATGGATGAGTAGAGTAGGTTGTGACAGGTGGGTGGGGTTAGTGATGGTTGCGTCAGGAGGTGTGCAAACTCCTGCATGCAGGTGGATGAACGTTGGAGGGTGAGGGGTGTTAGCAGTTAGCCAGGAAGGCCCGTGGAGGTTAAAGGTAATCCTAAGGTGGGGACAGGGTGATATCATCAGTCTCGTTCATGGCTGGTAGTAGTGGGGTTAGTGATGGTTAGCACCGTACTCCAGTCAGCCACAGGTACCGTCAGGTGCTAACACTGTTCTCAGGCATGTTTGAGGTCGTTTCTTGACATTGACAGTCTCGCGGTCCGGCCGTCTCCTCCGGCCCGACAGCGGGTTTGAGTTACAGGCTCCTGTCATGTCAGACACTCACCCAGGGCTGCTCGAAGCTGTAGGTCCTCCTGCGGTCGTCCGGGTCGTCCGGGACGTTCTGGGACTGCTGGAACTCCTGCCGCAGCCTCTGTATCCGGTCATGGTTGCTCGGGGTTAGCCGGTTACTGGGGGAGAGAGAGAGAGAGAGAGAGAGAGAGAGAGAGAGAAGGGGGGGGAAGATGGATGAGTGTGTGAAGTCCATTGTGAACAAGTGACCTGGTTTCATGAGCGCAGGCGGAAATGGCCTGCAGGACGAGGGTCTTTAAAGTCCGGCGGGTTTTGATCAAATGCACCAGTGACGCTGAGAAAAGCAACCCAGATACGTTCAACCCAGATAAAACAAGATAAGCGTGGGCAGAGCCAGGAGCGGGCTTACAGCGGAGCCAACAGCAATATGAATCAAACTAATGTGCCTCTAATTTATTATTCATAACAATGAACAAAGACTAGTGGTGAACGTGAGCAGTGCCACAACACCCCCCCACCCCCCACCCAACCCTCCTGGCCTCGTATCATTCAGCCACTGCTCTGCTATTGTCTGCTGCAGCCCCGTGGTGTCACATCAAACAATGCTGCCTTCAGGGGAACTTTCTCACAGCTCAGTGGACGAAACGCACCAGACATGGTCACTCTAATTACTCAATAATGATTACATGTTATGGAGTCTAAAATGTTCAGGGATTAAATATGAGATGTAACCGGTTGTCAGCATGTACAGTGAGGATTTGAGGGCTCAACATGTCTTAAATCCTTCCGGTGTACACGGCAATTAAAGCCATTTTGATCATGAAATTCTGAAACTTTCATATACAAGACTGTTCATAACTTTGTTTCTAGAACAATTTTTTGATGCATTATATCGACATTCGATCTGTTTGCTCGTTAATTTGTATTTTAATTTTGTCAATCCTGACTACTTTTTTTATTTCAGACAGAAGGTCTTGATCACATGTAACACATTCATTTTTCATTGTTGACATCCAGCCAGCTTTAGTAGAGGTTTATGTATTTTTAAATTTTTATTTCTAAGGGACCATCAACAGAGTTTTTCTAAAAAAAAAAACAAGCTCAGTCCCCAAGCTCATAAATGGAGAGAAATATAGGACATAGGTAAAAAGGAGATGAAAGGTTAGTGTTAAATATATATGACCTCCTACCAAGAAAAGTAATTAACACATTTTCCTTCTCAAGTAGCTTGTGTGAATGTAAGTGTCAGAGCGGGCGAATGAAGGACCAGCGGGGGAACGCTGACTCTGAGCTTGACCTTTCAACTTTCTAACACCGCCAGGAAATTCCTGGGGACTGTCTTATCTCTGAAACTGAAAAAGGTCAAACCTGCAACTCTTTCCAGTCCCAAAGCTCCCGAGTTTTTGGTTTTGCAAACCTTTTTCTGCTTACATAAGAAAACTAGAAGGTCAGCAGAAAAACTGAATTATATTTGTTGAGGGATACGATTAAAATGCTGAAACTATAAAGCATGTGCACAAAAATTAAATCTGGGCGTATTATTACAGCAATAAATGCCTAAATTCATCCATCACAAAACAACCAGAGTGCAGGGCTATAATGTTATAACCTAAAACCCAGGAGCAACACCAACTTAGCCAGCTATTAACTCCAGACACAAACAAAGGAAGAGCCAGAGCCAGCCGGCCTTGTTAAAGACCAGGAACCTGTCACATGTGATCCTGCTAATCTCTGTGATATGTAACACAGCCGCTCGGCCTCTTTAGCACACAGCTGACCTGACAGGTTATACATGTGTGACCCTGCAGCTACGGGCCAAGGCCTCGATGCCAGCTTCAACAGGAAGGCTCATAAACCTGTAAACACGTGTGTGCGAAATCAGAAAGCAGCATTCACAGTATGAAGAAGTAACTCAGTCAGAACTGAAGTCCAGTGGTTGTCAGATGAACGATGTTCCCTCTCCTGAGACAGTCACCAAATCCTGTAATCAAAAGTACATCATCATTAAAGCAACCTATAGACCCAACCTATATACTCAGATTGAACCCGAGAGACTGAATGGAAGAGAAACATACATAAAGGGATCAAAGATCTCCAGTCTGACGAAACACTGCAAATCAATCACAGAAAGAGCAACACTCCAATACAACTGTACCGCCCCCCAAAACCCCCAGAGACAGGGAAGAACAGCAGGCTGAGATTTAGTCTGAGATGAGCTTCATCCTCTGGACAGACTCACTCAATATCTCGCACTACTGTACGGCCCAGAAAGGTCACAGCGTGGCTCCGCTGCGTGGAGCGTCTCTGGGACTCAATAACAGGACTGTGGCCGCCTCACTGAGCTGCCAGCAAAACTGTTTACGCTGAGATGCACCCTGCCTCTCATGAGCGGGTGTGCCTCCTGAAAACACTGCCGGAAGGAGGAGATGTAATGTCTGCACTGTGGACAGATTCACCGTGCTGCACTGGAACATAGTGAAGCAGTTCTGACGTTTCTGATGAAGAATAAATCAAACTGTGTCTTTGTTTTCTCCAGATAAACATGTGTGATCATCTGGCCACTTCTTGCCCTGTTGGACTATTTACTTGATGAGAATGAATGAATGAAAGAACTGATGGTCAGAAGTACAAATTCAAGATGTAGTGGCCTAAATAAAAAAAAACAACAGGAATTATCCTTTAAGCCTGGAAAGGAGGGTTTTGTAGGATTGGAGGTCTGCATCGCGAGTTCGATCTCTGAACCACAAAGCCACAATACGTCCTGAAGACGAACAGTGAAACACACAGATGTTAGAAAACAAAGCTTTGAGAGGGAGATTGAAGCAATTAAAGTGGAAGTCCTTGCTTCATTTGGCATCCAAGAGGAAGTGGTCCAAATTGGACCTAACTCCGAACTAATAGGATTTATCAGATCTGTGCTGTCACTTTGAAAGCCCCTGTGACATTGACGCTGCTTCCACGGATCCTAATCAAAGCATGCCAATCGACAGAGGGAAGGCCTCTGTGGGGCCGTGCGCAGTAAATGACAGAGGCAGCTGATGGACAGAGTCCTAATCCTGTGGATTATAAATGAATGGCCTCATTCATGCGGGCGTCTCTTCCCAGGCCTGTAGGAGCATCCTGCAGACCCACCACCAACCGTACACGCACATACATTTAAGAACCGTGCACTCATTTAGACGACTCGGTGCCTTTTAACGGATCAATGTGTCCTTGAATGCGAAGCCGAGGGTGTCGGCGTGGTTCTGTGCAGTAAAAAAAAAGAAACAGCTGTATTGGACCCCGCAGGCCACCAGCTGGCCATCTGAGCATGTGCGGCGCGGCGAAGTGGCGAGGTCTGCGCCGTGGAGAGATTCAAGTGGATCTTATGTCTGTTTTGCGACGAGGGCTCTTGTGGCGAGTGGTTACAAGTGGGGGTGACCTTGAAGATACAAGAGCAGCATTGTTGGTTCACACTTCAAAGTCACAGATGAAAGCGCCACCCCAAACATGGAGAATACATGCAGCTCTGTGTGGAGGACCACGAACAAAGGCAGCCAAGTCAGCGCTGCTTAAATCTTATCTATTTCATCTCCAAATTAAAGGGCATCTTTTGCCCAAATGCAAATTAACAGTCACTCATTCAAAAAAAAATTACACCTCGCTCTTAATAATACATGGATTGTATTCTGCGATATCATATCTATTTCATTTTCCAATAGTCCTTAATTCATAATAATCAACTTTTTAATTAAAAGCCACCGTCTTAATTAAACATTTAATTAAGCATGGGTAGTCATGGGATTCCCATCTCGAATGTGACTGTTGTACTGACGAGCACGCCGGCCTGTTAAATAAACATTTTCTGATGTGGCGATACGCACAGTAAGAAAACAGCGCACGTCGCGAATACGTGTTTCCCCTGAACGCAGCAGCTGCGGCGGTTAGTTTCTGTAATCTCTTATCAGATGGAGGAAACTCGGCTCTACATCCTCCGACAAAGAGAGAGCAGCTGGTGGAGCCTTTCTCCGCTGTGAAAAATGAACAGAGATGCCGGAGATGATAATCCAGGTCTATTGATCGAAGGCTCATAGACAACTAGGAGGGAGACTGATACGCTTGCTAACTGGTGCAAGCGGCTAACGCTCCATCTGTGAGCTGTTGGAGGCAGAGTCTGATCTGCCGAGGCCACGTCGCAGAGATCGGCCTGCTTCCTCAGGCAATCACACATCCGACTCATCCGAGATAGACGGTGCTGCTACTCTCGGATCTTCACTTGGGACATTTTGCATGAACATTCTTCTGTCTAATGAAGATAAAGCTTTATTTTAATGATTAATTTTCCTTTTTAGCATATTTCAAACCACACTCCACTGAAATATTCAAGGTGGTCTGTTGAAGTGAAGCAGAACTTAACCACAAATCTTTGTGCACATGCAGGTACACAAGCATTAGCCACAGAAGCAGGTGGGCTGAACGCTCTCCCTGAAGAGAGAAGGCATGTGTTAGTTTAGTTATTTTAATTAGACTGAAGTCCATTTTATGTTTGCTTTAACGGCTACACTTTAATAAAACGTCTGCCGTCTCTGCCGACTTGATGATTAGATGAGACTTGGGCTGCGTTTTAGGAAGAAAGACTTTTTGGTGGCAGATTTTATTTGGAGAGCTTCAGAGAGGAGACGGTTTATTGCTTAAAACATGTTTTATATTATATGTGTTGTTGTTTCACTGCTGCAACTTTAACTGTTTAATATGCATTTAATATCCAGATCTCATTTGAGTTGCTGAAAAAGAACCAGCACGTTCACTTGATCTTCCTCGGACATACAAAGGTTAAAACAAAGATTAGCTCAGATGCTTGACTACTCCCAGCCTCAGCGGTGTCTGTTGATGTGGAGGAGAGATTAGAGGGGCCAAGAGGCCACTGTGTCTGTTGTGTCTGAGGCCATTTAGGCTCTTATTAAAGCGATCTTGCTTTTACTCTGGATTACATGGGCTTAACCCTGCAACACTGATAGAGCCAAATTGATCTGCAGAAACATAGCAATTAGATGCCAATCGATACAATATCTCCACACTTAGCAGCTCATTATCAAATCCCTGGCATTTTCCTCATCGTGTCAATTGACTAAGTAAGAATAAAGTGCGACTACATGTTGATAAACTGCGCAAACAAATCCGCTTGCATGCAAAGGAAGATAAACAGCCGAGCAGAATTTCCCATTCCACGTAAGAGCTCGTGTCGACGGCGAAGTCAAGAGGCCAATGAATCTAACTAACACGTTGTGTAACCCAGGCCGAATCAGACACAACCCGCACGTTCACGGCTCGGATCAAACATCTCTCTTCTCAGAGGACACAACGCTGGCTCGGCGCCGACACGCCGCCGACACGCCGCGCCAAGCTTAGTGGCTGAGCGCGTATTTCTGTGTTCGCGAGTTCATCATGAGAGAAATATGGCACTTGAGTGGAGCTGTGGGAGGAAGAGTCGCTGGGCAGCTTCGAGAACAACCGCAAATCTGCAGGGGAATGTAGGTTGATATGAATACACATTATAAACTGGCATTAGTCATGATCCATGCTGTGATGAGTCACTGGAAATTTGTACAAAAACAGTCATATTGTGGCTTCCTTCTCCATCATTTCAAGAGAAGTTCAAAATCATCTCAAATAAATCTTCATAAGGGATAGAGAGAGTTTTGGAAAGAAACAACTCACTTGTTTTCCAAAATCTAACAGTAAGCCGCTTCTCTGAAAAATGAATTTCAGCATATGAACCCTCACACAGATCCCCGTCCTGCCACTTACAGTAGCATTCATTCTGAGTCTGAGCAATCCCACGGGGTGTCAACACTTGTGCAGAGCAGACAGTAAACATTGGAATCCATCGACGGAACGGATTGAATTTAATTGGTTTTCAGTTTTATAGGGCATCTCTATTTTTCCAGGGGCACTGCTGGTCAGAACAGTCAGAGATGGTAATATAATATTTGACTGATATTAATGTATGCACACACACACACACACACACACACACACACACACACACACACACACACATGTTTAAAGCAAGATGGGTACCTGGTCTTGGATTTCAAGCGATGGCGCCACTGGAGGCAATAATGGCGTGGCAAACAGCAATATGCCTCCTTTTAATTCATGGGCCAATTTCATGCTTGCACACATCAGCGTATCGATGCCGGCCTGCTCGGTTACAAGCAAATAAATTGGGCTGCGTTCCCGATATCTGTAATCCTGCCCTACTTTTAACAAAGGTGGGGAGCACGCTGTCCTATGTGGGCCATTTAAGTTTCATTACTCAAATCCCCACCGGATCGCGCGGTGGAGCCACATTTGAATATGTCACTGTAATATCTGCAGGGGCATTTCACATGTGGTTTAGCCGGAGCTCCGATCCCATTTCCTCACAGACGCTTTCAATACGTCCTTTATAATGTACTCCGAGATTGAACTTCACGTGAGGATTAAAGCGAGGAGAGATTGCGTTCGATGTAATCTCACGGATGCATTCAGCGGAAAATACTACAAGATCAGATGTAGTGTTGAACAACAGTGTGCCACGCCTCTCCGTCATCAGACGATTTTAAAATCCATTGTTGTGACTAAACAATGTCTGATTTACTCCGATGTCTCGATGAATGACCTGCTGGTACGTTAACATGGTTAACCAGCATTCAGTCAAAACTCTCCTCACCTGAAATATCTAAAATATAGAACGTTTCAAACAAATGGCCTCATGCTGTTGAGAGTCAAGACTGTGCTTTAAGTAGAAAAGGAAGAAGTGGCTTGGATTTTTTTTTATAGCATTGCAAATCATTATTGGGAGGAGGTCAAAGATTTCCTAACCTTTACCAAGTAGTTTTAGTTCAATCAGAATAATAAAACTTTATCCATAGAGGTGGCTCATTATGGAGGCAATGATGAGCCATTGTTTTTATTTTATCACTATTATTATTCTTTTTTTTTTTACCCCAAAGTCAAGTCAAAGTCAAACCATGATCTCCTGCAGCTATTTGCCTTCCTTTGTTATACTATTCTTTACCATCTGCAATATTGCTGTTTCCTTGTCTCACCCACTAAATCTTTCCTCCTTCCTTCTACTAAAATGCTGAATAGGAAAATGGAAGTGATCTTATCCACGTTAACACCAGCTCCCAGTCGAACACGCCATCACAGTCGTCGTGCTGATGTAAAGGTGACAAAACAGCGTCGAAGCTCATCCATCACTGACAGACAATGATATCTTTTGTGTAGAGAAGCACAATGAAGGCAAACAGATGTGATGGAGGGCGAAACTCAAGCACATGTAAAACAAATGTTCACACACTCGTCATTATAGTTTTAACACTTTCTTTCCTTGTTCTCTCTCAGGTTTGAGAAATAAATACTCAGCAGATTCCTCGTTGCTCTTTCAGCTTCTCATCGTCCGTCTCTTTCTATTCAGCTCACACACACACACACACACATATAAACACACACACACTTGCTCCGTCTCTATCGCACCTGGCTTCATTGCTCTCTCCCCTTCACATTCTGACACGGACGTGAGGGTTAACAGGAGACGGCATCCATCACGCCGCACCATTCGATCAGTCAGCGTGCAGATCGGAGCTGTCAGATAAGACACTTACTGTAATATATCTGCGCTTCACAACGCCGTTATGATCCCACCAATCACAACTAATGCTCGCAGGCCACTAGTCTTTATGATTCACAGCCGATCACCATGATTCAGCACATCCGGCCACCTGGGGAAACTGTAACCAGGCAACAAGGTTTGGATAAAGGGAGTTCTGAGTTAATGGCTTTACCAGAGCCAACATCGCGCCCGACTAATTATTCCTTTCTGTGTCAACATGGCCGTAAAGTAGCCTCTTCTAGCCCATTAACTTGTAGTGGTGCTTTAACAACTCTGCGGAGAAGCGAACGCTCGTTTCAACCTGCCCGCGCCCACGAGAGCCGTGTTTTCCTACAGGTTGTGCAAATTACCGGCGGAGCTCGAGGACGCAAAGTGTGAGATGAAAGTGTGAGGGGAAGAGGAGAGGATTTTCAAACCGGTGGGGCGAGCGTGCCGTCTTATCAGCGGTGGATTAGGGAGGCATTAAAGAGTCCAACCTTCTTCTTTTTTTTTTTTTTTTTTTTACATTTTTATGAGGTCTCAGCTAAACTAACCATTGATAACGAGGCCTGACTTTTTCATACTCATGAATAAAGTTCAGTCTGAATCAGAAAGTACATTTGCTCAAGTTCTTTGGCTCTTTCATGCTGGCAGATTCTCTCTTTGTTTCAGGAGCTGAGGAAAGAATGGAGTCTCGGATATTTCAGGTTTAGCAGGAAGCTTCTCAGGAAGTGGCCAACACATCATAACAATCCTTAAAACGTCTCATTAAGTCACAAAGTATGGCTGAATATCGCCAATGACTAAATGACTAGAGCAACATGGAGTCCAGACACTTGTTGGCACATGGTCTTTTTTGAAGCTGGTTGAACATCAGGGGTAATAAAATCTACCTATGAAAATCTTTAGATAATTAGGCTCAAAATGTGTCTTTGAGATCTGAACGTGAAGTGTTGCACTGAAAACTGGGACTGCAAAAATTAATTTTCAAAAAGATGCGACTCAACCTCAGGACAGTCGGATCGAGTCAGAAAAGCGACCCACAGGAAAAAGTCACAACGCAAATAGCAACAGAAAAGAGTCTCAAATCCAATTAGACAGAACTAAGAGGAAATGTGAAGACATATGCTCCAGAGGACGACTTCGACTTGCAGTGCTGAAGGAACGGAGCATTTCAGATTGGGAGAAAACGCTAATAATGACTTTGAAGCTATTGGACGCTCGACATTAGATGAGATGGCATCAGAAAGACTCAAAAACCTGATTTATCTCTGTATGTATCAAAGACTGAATGCGGCCTACATTAGCTGGCTGCCACAATGATCTGTACATTAGGAAGCAGACAGTCTGAGTGCGACATTATTCACAGCAAGCGCAGACGGGATTCATCTCTTCTATGACAGCAGAATGGATCACCCTTTAAAGGCAGAAGAAGGAAATGAGGGACGAGGCAGAGAAAGGAACGGTGAGATAACAGTCATTTGGGCTGCGGCTCAGGCGATTGTAGCTGAAGGAAATAAGTAGAGCGAGGCTAAATTAGAATTCCAATCCCAGTTTTGGTGAGAAAGGTAAGGGGTTTTGACTGATGCATATCTCCGACGGCGGCTGATCATTCTGGTGGACCGGTGAGGGAGGAGAGCAGGGAGAGACGGAGGGGAGGGGAGGGAGAATGACATTGAGAGTGAAAAAGGAAATCAAATTGGAGCAGTCTAATTTCTGGGGCAGGCAATATGGTCCAGCTCGTATGGCACTCTCTCTTTCTCTCTGTCACGGCAGCTGGGGGGGGGGGTGACGAATGGACGTCTCACTTGTAATGGTTCCCCATTTTCAGAGAGCCGTATAATGCCGGCCGACGGAAGCATCAGCAGCATCTGATAAATCATAATCTAAGTCAAATTAGGATCCATTATCATCAGGAGGCAGGGGGCCCTTTTCCCTCTGTTTCGGGGCTGCATCGGAGGAAAATGAGACTAGAGGCATCTTGTGACAGCAGGCAATTTTGAGAGAGAAAGAGTGAGTATCTGATGTATGATTGCCATGGTAATGTGTGTCCTAGATGCCAGGGAGCCTGCTCAGACAGAGGCTGGAGTTTGGCAAAGCCACGCTGATAACATGAGCCCATTCTCATGTGCACATCCATATCACTACTTCTACTAATGCTGGTATGATTTAACATCGAATCCTACACAACATGTTTCTATCAACAACACGACAACAGTCAGATTTATCAGATTATTCTAAACCAACTTTACATTTCAAGACGACACATATTACATGTTAAACATTTGTTGTTGTTCAGACAAAGATGCAAAAGCATCAAATTAGTATATAGTGACTCGTGTCTACTCTGATCTCCGAAGCATCTCAGTTCCCATCTCATCCCATGTTCAGCTGAAAACAGAGCAAAACATTTGTTTTTTCCAAACAAATCCCTCTCGGGAACGGAGCTGAAGTGCAGCACTGGATCAGCAAGCATTCATTAAAAACTGGGACTTTTACACACCGACTTCATGAAATATTCAATATACAGTAGCTTTGGGAGGCAAGGACACGTTTCCAGACCACCAAAACAAAATTTTCAGATTTTGTGCAAAAGAAAAAACAAATCTCTCTCAAAATTTCTGTTTGTCGAGCGCCCGAAGCTCTGCAGCTGCTTCTCTAAAAATAAGACGGCAACACACAAAATACCTCGGATTCATTTGCAGCTATATCATTTTTAAAGGCTAAGCAGAGGCTTCGCTTTGATGGCTGAGACCTTGAGCTTTTATCACGCTGCAATAAATGTCAGAGATGCAATGGACTTTTAGTGTTAGTGGGCGTTTAGACCGAAAACAGCCCTGCGCTAAACAACATGCGAGGGGCTGCGTTGGTGTTGCTTCAGGTACCTGTGAGACATCCAAAACACGACCCAGGAAGTCCCTGTTTGAATAACACATAGTGCATTCATTATCGCCCGTATTCAAATGAATAAGCTGTGATTTTTCCCGCAGTGCTTCTGTCTGTCTGAACGCAGCCTTGCACAATATGCATTGATGCAAATCTGATTTCTGCTACTTCCATGTTTTGCTCCTTAACAAAGCACAATTAACCACAGTGACATCAACAATAATAACAGTTCACACGAGTGTTTCTGGATGGTCCTCTAACATCATTACCGCCCCTCACACATGCAGATGTGTGGTTAACACACACTCCTCTCCGGGGGACGAGCCGTGGACGTGAGTCCGAGCTCAGCGAGCGGACCCCGAAGAGCTAAAGTGTGATAACTTGCACACTTTGAAGGTGAAGTCGGACCAGAGCTACAGTGATTTCAGATTCTTTTAATCACATTCTGATCAGGTCCAGTTCATCAGCTTACATAAACACATGTAGGCAAAGACGTCCTCCTACAAGAGGCACAACGTCTAAGCTCCTTCTGATGCTGCTTTTTTGTTTGTTTGCTTTCACTTTGATAGAAAAAATGTGGTTATTCAACTCAACATATTGTGGTTTGGCTCAACCACAGAGATTATTCCGACCATCTCAGAATAACTCCTATCTCTCCAAACATTAACTCCTAGTTAACCTCTTCTGCTGAAACAGATGCTACAGTTGTTAAACCTCACATCTGTTAGCTGAATTCTCCAGAGTCCTTCAGTCATCTTTAAGGAAATCCTGGGTACCTTCCTCCCCCCGACAGATCCCACAGAACCAGCTGCGGCTGAGACGCCACCAGACCCGACAGACGAGCATAAAGACCATCCTGCTTCTCCTCCAGACAAACGTTTCAAAGGAGGCCCACCATGAAACACCCACAGCACCAGCAGGGTACAGACGCTTCCTCTTTCTTCCCCCTCCTCGACTCAACGCCCCCCCTCCACTTCTTCCTGGCTTTCAACTCCATGCAGCTTGAACTCCTCATTGTGCTGACCGAACTGTTCACAGGTGGAAATTCTGGTGAGTCGGGGAAATTAGCTCTAGAAGTAAACTGAAGAAAAGGTAGAAAAGCTTCCAATCACCACCATCTGTCTTCTGTGAGCGGGGGTGGGTTGGACGGGGGGGGCGGGGGTCGCTTAGGTCGGCTGCGGTGATAAGATTCTGTTGATGCCAGCAATAATGTTAATGTAGGAGTTCGGTTGTTTTGTTCAATTACTGGAGAATTTCTAAACGAAAATTCATCTTCAACACGCTGTTTGAAGAGTCGTCAACTGTGGCAGAACCATAAGAATAAACAGCTTAAGACAAAAACAAAGTTGACATTTACTAACGTCACTGTTCTTCACATAAACACAAGGACAATAAGAGACATTATATCTGCTAGAATGACTAGGAAAGACTGTGCAATGAATTCCAGGTAGAAGTGCACATCTTCTCAAACATCACTATGATACATAACCTGCAGGAATGATACAGCTGCAACGACTGGTCCACTAATCCATTAGTCAATCAAATGAAAATCCACCTGCATCTATTTCTGGAATTGATTAATCGTCAAACATTCAGTGTTTCCACCTTCTCAAATGTGAAGATCTGTTGCTTTTCTTTGTCATATATGACATTTAACTGAACGTCTTCTTCTAACAGAAGAAAGTCAGAGGACACAATTAAAGCCTCTCATTTCTGAGATGAGCTCAGAAGAAATATTTTCACACTGTCTGGTAAACGCAGCCTGTTAGACGGAACAATGAAAGGCCACAGTGCATTCTCATGTGGACAGGTGACACAGTAAATCCCCCGGAGCGGCTGACTGGAGGATCCCCCACCCCCCTCCCTACCCTACCTCCCCACCCACCCTACCTCCCCACCTCCCCAACCCAGCTCCTCCACTCCTGTCAAAACATCTCCTAGCTAGGCAGCAGTGGCTGCGACCGTCCCCTGATGGAGGGCTGACTGCACCAAGGCCGTGTGGAGGTCTGCATGGGTGTGTGTGTGTGTGTGTGTCTGGACTCCTACAGAACACACAGGCCGACTGTTGGAAGGGTTGACAGGGCGACTACACTGTGTGTGTGTGTGTGTGTGTGTGTGTGCATATGGATGTGATGTCTCTGCTCCTTATTTCTTCCCTACATAGTTCATTTAGCTGCCATTATATTTTTTTTTGTTTATACAGTTTAAACAATGAGTTTAAGAATTATTGATGTAATCTACTACACGACACGAGATATTCTGTTTTTCTCTATTCTATATTATTATGAATCGAATACTTAATATTGAAAGCATGCAAGCTCTAATAATGTTATTTTCGCTAACAGATATTTTTCATTTTTTTTTGCATCATATTGATTGACTGTAAAAATAAATAACAGATTAACTGATGAAAATCTTCGACCAATAGCTTGTGTTGTGATTGATCTGTTTTTGTACTGCTATTTTTTCAAACGTTAACCCAACGCTGAATTCAAAACTGACTGGAAAAAATGAAAAGCCACAGCTTCCAGTTTCAACTGTGCAGGTAACAAAAGCTCTGAGGCTGCTAGGGCAAAAAGACACCTGTCATTGCAGGTGGAAAAACAAAAATACAAAAAATTAACTAAGACAATTGAATTCATTTTAATTTTAGCCAATTGTTTGAAAGAAATCTCTTTGAGGATCCACAGATCTGATGCAACACACATGTAGCCACATGAAAGACGTACAAGTGCAGCCCATCAAAGAGCAGCCGTGGAAAACTCAAAGGGTGTCACACAGTTTTTGGCAGATTCCCGTCACACGGTTCTCCACGGTTCAAATCCCTCTGGGGGGCTGGTGGCTGTCTGGAGAACGCTGTCAAGATCCCGAGATGGGAACTCTTTTTGAAAGCTGTGCTGACAAAGGGATGGAGGGGAAGAGATGAGGTTGAGGGCGGCAGATAAAGGAGTGAAGGAGGAAGACAGTAATGGAAGGAAGGCTGAGGAGGAGGAGGAGGGAGGAGGCGCAGGGCAAGTGTGAAGGAGGGATGATGGAGGCAGAGGGAACAAAGGAGGTGAGTTTGTGGGGGAGAGTCAAAGGAAGATCTGATAAGGTGAGAGAAAACAAAGTGAAAGCTCACTTCCATACACACTTATTACATGATGTGTTTATTCTGAAAAAAACAGCAGCTTGAAAGATCTAAAGACATTTTGTATTATGCATTTATGCATTTTTGATTTCACGAACTTTTGCTGAGATAAGGCAGAAAATACTGGAGACAAAGAGACAAAGGCAGGAGATGTGACAGTCTGGGTTCGATTTAAGGACGTTGTGATTTCATGATATGCGAAAAGAAAATTATTTGAAGACAGTGGATGTTATTTTTCATCATGTCCGAATTGTGGGACAAAACATCTTAGGTGTTTCAGAGCTCATTGTAATAACTTGTCCACGTCATCTCTAGGAGGATGAACACCACTCCTCCAAAAGCTAATTCTTCATTTTCATCAAATGCTGCCTGAGCGACTGGATCAGATCGTGTTTCTAATTTATTACACGTGATTTTCATCTGGATCATTCCAAGATGCACTTCAGAGGTTTTAACAGGGCCAAGAAAGTAGTTGTTATTCACATGGTGGACATCACCTTTCTGGAGAAACAGTGAGGAGGAAAGAGCTGGAGAGACAGGGCGTCTATTTGATTATATAATTCTGATCATTTTTTCATTGAAGTGGGAGCTGGAGGGAGGTTACGGGAGATAGCGACAAGTCAAGGGATGGATGAAAGGAAGGCTGAAGGATGGGAGGGAAATATTTATAGATTAGGGGAGTCAGTCAGTAAAGAGACGAGATAAGACCGAACGACAGCACAAAAGGCAGAGGAAGGGTCGGCTGGGGGCCTCCAGAGAAGACTTCAAAGACAGCGGAGTAGACGGAGGATATTGGAGAGGAGATAAAGGGACGGCGAACGGGGAGGTGGGAGGCAGAGATTCAGATTGTGGCCCCGTCTGTGCTCAGGCATCTACATTTGAAAACATCCTTTCCTCATCCCTAACAACATTTTTAGCCAACTTAACGTGGTCCCCGGGCGTCAAGGAGGTGAACGAGGGAGGAGGCAGGCGAGGGTGCAGGCTACGTTCTGGCATGAAGTGAATTAATCCCTGGAGGAGCCGCAGCCAGCTGCTGACACAGGCTGGTTTTATAGCGAGCCAGGGGGCCATAAATAAGGCATTATGGGTATGTGGGGGATGTGCTGGCTTTAAGTGTGCCACTTTAAAAGGCCCTTTCGCCATTAGTTGTGTGTCCGGGCTGTTTGAAGCGATAGACCAGTGTGTGTGTGTGTGTGTGTGTGTGTGCGTGCGGTGACCTCACTGTGGCAGCGCTGTATTTCAAGCGGTCCGGCGAGACACCAGTCAGGAGCCTCGAGGGATCTGCCCGTCTCAGGATCATGATTCCCCTCTCCCCTGTCTGTTGTGCTGTTAATCATATTGTAGGAGCTGCTGCACGATGGTGTCTAACGGTGGCCATCTCATCACGGAACAAAGCCCTTCAATCACTTGTAATATACTTTGCATTGTGTTGCGGAGGCTCGGGTCGTTGAATTGATTGCGCAGATTAGAACATGTCGTTTAGAGACTTAAAATGTAAAGTGTTCTCCTTCATCTTTCCCATCAGGCCTTAGTATCGGTCGCCTCCCTCAGTTTGGATCTCAGGGACATTTGTACTGACAGGACAGACACTGTCAGCTGTTACTCATCTAATGATCTGATCTGATCATCACAGGGTAACGTGTGTTTTACATGTATATTTACCTTGCACTTCTGATTTTATGCAGCAGGTTATGTCAGATACATTACACTTCCTATATAACCTATATAACTAACAGTTTCATGTGCGATTGGTTATAGCACATATGTTGTATTTATTTATCTACTTTTACCATGAACATGTGTAATTTTATGTTTTAATTTAATACATACATTGAATATTTACATTTTATATGTATGTTTACATAAAATGTTCTATATAATATGATTATTTATATTAAACAACACATATGCTTTGTATTTTTACACTTTCATTTTATGTGGTTGTTTATTTCATTATATATAATATATTTCTCTTTCTTTTAGAACTTCTGTCACATATTTACATCGCCTGTGTGATTTACATGGTAGATTATAACACTAGTACTTAAAGACTGACATATTACATTGTTATGTGGTTGAATATTATATTTTCTCATGACACATTTACATTGTATTTCGTATGGTTTTGTGAGCCAGGTAACAGTGCATACATTTCATATTTACATTGTACCTGCGTGGGTTTATGTGAATGTGTTTTGTTTGTCTAATATTCCTATTTGAGTTAAAGTGAAATAAAGTTTGCATTGAAAGCAGGTGAATCTGTTACTATTAGTGGCAGGTGAACACTGGAGCTATTGCAGATAGTGCTTTGCTCAAAGGCAGCTTCCTGTGTCAGACAGGGAAGATGTTGCTTTGTGGTTGAAAAAAGAGAAAACAAGAAACCTGAAGAACAAAAAGCTTTCAGCTTTTCATTTTCAACTTTTTCTTCTGCACTATGTTCTACCTGACAGGTCTACTGTTGGATGGCACTTCATTGACCTTCATAGTCAAATACTGCTCAGTATTTGTCATTTCCATGAAGTGTATCAAGAACACTTAGCCGACACCGGATTAAGGCGGTATTTGCAAATACAGGGTTTGTTTCAGCCTTTTCAGGGTCAGATGGGCGGCCACACAGGATAAGGCAATGAGTGGCAATTATTGCAAAGTATCATGAACACACAAGTCAATTTAGTTCACTTTTCTGTGATTAACCACGTCCTTATTTATCCGCATTGCCTTGAAGTGCTGGACTCCACCCTTCTCCCAACCAAGGGAAACAAACCGCTTGGAATTATTTGCAAATATCCTGTGTGATCCAGATCTGGTTTGCAGGAAGAGAAGCATCAGCATCAGACTAAATATAATAAACTAGCTATTAACATAGAAACACCGCTTGTCATACCTTCTTCTGTGAGTGTGCGATCACTGAGGTTTCGAGGTCCACGGAGCGTGAAAATCCACAAAATTTGACAGGATACAAGGGTTAGTTAATTCCAACATGTGCTTTTTTTTTTAAAAGCAGGACTGACACAAATGCCCCCTTAAAATAACTCGGGGAACATGACGGGGATAATAGAATTCATGTGGCTGGATTAGTGTTAGTGATGGAGCCAAATCTACTGTTTTTAGAGGGATTAGCACACGAAATCTGGATGTAACACATATGGCATTAAATGTTAATATGCAGAAATATGTACCTGCTAAAAATGCATAAGCTCCCTTTTGTTGAGGATTACTTGTCATTTAATGATATAATGTGGAGTCTAAGTAAGAGACCTATAATTGGACATGCGAGTGAGCAAGAGGAAAATGTGTCTCAGGAGGTAAAATGCCAGAACTTTGTAACACATTCTGGTTCAAAATATGGAAATCACAGCAGGAGATAATTTGTCAGTTCATTTTCAGCCTTTTAGCTTTTCAGTCTTTTCTCCATTTGGAAGACACGACGATGATGTTTTTAAGTTTTCATGCATTAATGAGGATTCTGAATAACTGTGCATTTAAGTCCTTCAGCAGAACAAATCGCTCCCGCACTTTTTAAAGCACTTTCTTAAACAATGAAATACTGACTTTCAGGTTCAGAACCCGAGACGAGACTTCAGACATGAGTGCAAGAGCAGAATAAACCTCATTCTCTTGACCAAACAACCTGCAATCTAGAGTATAAAAATCATACCTATATTTCTGTGACAATGACAAACTACTCCTGTGGCTGAAGGCTGATTATACAGGACACAATGTAACCCTGGAAACTCCTGATTTCCTCAAACGGCACAACTGTCGAGTCGAATGGTGACGGAAAAGGCAATCGAGAGAGAGAGAGAGAGAGAGAGAGAGAGAGAGAGATGGTTTCTGTGCATGTGGTTGTCATCGCTGCTTCCTGAATACGGCTACGGAAACCAGATCCACAGGGAGGGGAAGGTCAGGGCAGCCCCCCCGGCCTCAGTGCACTGAGTGTGGGCTTCGCTGCCACTGGAGTGGCCCTCGGGGACAGATCGTTTACCCCACATTCTCCCTCGTCCACACATGCATATGTATACAATCTATATAGTGAAGCCCACAGCAGATACACTCTTCTACCTCACACACATCGGAAAAAAACAAACATAAACAGTTTGATGCAAAACTTCATGATTTCGAGCTTCTCGAATGTGAAGATTTGCTGCTTTACTGTTTAAAATAATTGCAAACGTTCAGGTTTTGTGCTGTTGGTTGAACAAGAGAAGAATTTTGTATCTTGAGTTTCGTAAAATAGTACAGGGCATTATTCACTACTTTCTGGCATTTCATTGACTCAGCAATTTTCCAATTCATTCAAAAAATAAGGGACATATTCATCGATGATTAAGATAATTATTACTTGCCGCCTTCTTTGTGTCCTTGTGTCCTTGAGCAAGACACTGGACCTCGGCTCATCAACATGCAGTCTGAATAAAGAGCAAAGATGATCCCATGATCAAAGTGACAGACTTGACAAAGCAGAGAAAAATCCCTTCTTGATGCAATGATCTCCTGCCATTAGGACACGTCCGCCGACGGTCGCACGCCGACACTGAGCGATGAACAGCAGGCGGCAAAATCGGCAATCAATACAAATCTGCTTAACACGTTTCAAATACGCTGTCGATGAAGCCTTGGACGTGAGCGCTGTTTCATAATCTCACCCAATCACGGCACGCCGCCGAGGTCACGCACATCTATGCCGTCTAATTAAAAATAAAATAAAATAATATTTTAAAAAACTTCTTCAACCGCAGATGATGGGGGGGTCCTCGCTGTGATTGGGTAAATTGATTGGCTGGTAAAAGGAGTGAGTAAGAGAGTGAGAGCGCTGCCGTGTCGCTGTGACATAAATCAAGTGTTAAAAGGACATTCACGGGGACTCCAGCGCATATTGATTAGTCATTATTTGTACTAACGGGCCTGAGGGACGGGGGAGGGCTGGTAGTGGATGTGCTGGCAATCAATCGACGAGGATCGATGGGTCTCGCACAGGTCTGGCCGCTCCACTAAACCACTTTCATATCCCACTAAGGCAGCAGAAAAAACTGACCTAGTATGACTAGTAGAGCAGTGGTGGCAAACCTATTTGGCCTTTGACCCCTTACAATGAAGCGATGACGCCTCATCACAGGTCAGATCTGTCGACGGGTTGTCTGTGATTTAATCAGTGTTTTTTTTTTCTCAGATTGTTTATTTGAATAATTGTTGAGGTCTTGAAGCTGTAATTCAAAAAGTCGAACCTTTTCGATCTTGGTAATCTGTTCTCAATCAAACTGACTCAAAGAATGGAAAACCCTGTGTAAAAAAAATACACAGAGGAGGAAAATATATTGAGAAGAAAGAATGACATGGCTCATCCACAGAGACTGGAAAAAGTTTCCCTCCTTCGCTGCCGAGCAAGAAAGCTGTCAACACTTCATAGCTGCTTCCTTCTCCTCCACTAAACTATCGCTCTCTTCCTCCCTTAATGTCTCTGGAGGCTGTTTGGAATAAAAAAAAAAGACACAAGCTTTCTTCCATCTCCTTCGCCCTCACCCCCCCCACCCCTCCCCCTCCGCCCACGACAACTACGGCTTGGCAGTTCTGACACTGGTGGTCGTCGGGGGCCGAGGGCCGAGGGCCGCCGCTCGCACAAAGTCTGGCTCTTGTCAAAACTCCTGAAGTGGACAGGATTTGGAACAGGATCCGTGGTGGAAGAGGGGAGGCGGTGGCCCGACGTCTTGAAAATATCAGGTAATGAGGACTAATTGAGATCCCTTTAATCTTGAACGTTTCCTCCGAGTGTGCGATTTAAGGTGATTTAAGAGCCCAATTACCCATCAAAGAGATGGCAGAGCCTCCCCTGTCATCAGGCAGCCATTACTTGACAGGAGGAATAATGTGACTGGATTCTTGTTTATAGGAGAACAAAGAGGAGGGAATGAGGATTGAATGACTGGACTCGAGCGGATATTTATGATCGAGGCTGTAAACACACCTGAACTCAGACACCGTTCGCTGCGCTCGCATCACGTGACCCCGCCTGGTTCTGATGTTTGTAGGATTTCAAACTAAATCCCAGGGACATGTTGATGCATTTGATGTCAATATTTCAAGCTCATCAACTTTACACTTTTGAATCAGGATCTCCAGCATCAGATTACGCAGCTTGTGAAATAAAGTTCAGCTGTCACATTCAGCAAATACGTCACATTTAATCGTCGGCAGGTCACATCTTATGCTGCTCATCTCAGTTTCTGTTGTAGCTACAGGAAGTGAAAATTAATTTGAACTTAAAGCCTCTGTGTTTTTGCCTCAGTAGCCGCTGACATTTTGGTCTGAATTGATTTTAAGTCATTTTGTATTTCAGGGACTCACAAATGTTGACAGCTGAACTTGAATGGCTTTAATAAAATTTGAATCGGATAAAGTTCAACTGATTCGGACATTTGGGTTCACACATACAGCTCGTCTGGGTAATTTTTTACTGGAGAATCCAAAGTGGAAATCACTAAAACCTGGAAGAGGAGGTCACACGCAACAAACTCAGGATCACAACCTGTAAACTTGATTCTTTCTGGAAACAGAAACACAATAAGACGCCCAGAGTTTGTGCAGCTCACACACTTTCTCCACACCTCGTCTCAAAGCTGCGCCGCCAACGCCATGACGAAAACACGCCTCTTGTGTCCCTTTGCCGAACTATTAATATACTTCCTCACAATAGCAAATTTGCCTAAGCAAATGAGGGCCAAAAGGAGTGATTAGGTTTTGTCCCGACAGTTATTGCTCTGGCAAATCTCCGCCCAGCAGCTGTTGGCCTCATTCACAGCGGCGCTAAGTCATTTCAACGCCGCCACAAAAGGGCGATAGATGGCAGATATCGCCATTGAAATGCAGAGCGTTGAAATAAAAGATCCAAACACGCAGATACACACTTTGGTACAATCCTCAGAACAGAGCCTAAAAAGAGCTTGGAGAGTCTTCTGTGGCAATCCTAATTAGTTTAATGAGTTTTTTCTTTCTCTACCACAGTTAAATCATTGCATTTAATTAAATAAAGAAAACAACTTTTGGAGCCGTGTGTGTGGGAGTGTGTGTGTGTGTGTGTGTGGAAGGGGGCGGGGGATAATTACATTGAAGTCGTTGAAACAGGGGGTCTCTTAATCCCAAATGCAGTTACACTTATTAAAGCGGAGAGGCGAGGGAGGGGGCTGCAAACAACAGGGGTCCAATTCAATTCAGAACAGAAAAAAAAAAAATCTCGTGATTTATCTCACTGGCATCCAGTCGTCTTATTCTGCATGCAATCCCGCCAAATTAAAAAAAAAAAAACTGCCTTTGTGTCGGGGTATCCACGGCAGATGCACCACAATGCTGTTGAACAAACCTGAGCTGAGAATGCTGGGTAAAAGAAGTTCCACATCTCCACAGCTTTACTGTTACTATAAGAACAACCATATAAACACAGAAATCCTCATGTGGTGAGAACTTTGGAGAATTTCAGTTCATCTCACTTTTTTGATTGAACATTTAAGGGGAACAGTCAGAGGGCACATTTCCAAAAACGCACAAGACTCAAGAACGATTAACTCTATTTTGAACATAAAGGCAACTTGGATCCAAAATGTTTTGCTCTTATCATTTTCTCACAATCTCCCTCTTACTGTACCGACATGTGTCTGTAGCCTCCAAGATCAAAAACTCAAGCATCAGAAGCTGACATTGAAAGACTTTAAGTTCTGTTATCTTGAACTCTGATGCACTGGTGATGTATTTTATTTGACTTAACAGAAAAAAAAAAACACTTTCCTCACTGTGAAATATGGGAAAAGAAGAACAGTTTTGGTATGGAAATGATTCTCATATCCACAACTAGTCTCCAATTTCAACCTTTCCTTCCTTCTAGTTCTCCCTCTCGTCCTCTCTCGACCACCCCGAACCTCCTCTCCTTTTCCTCCTTTCTCCCTCTGCCTACCTGCACTAAATAAAAACCAGTCGCGGCGACGAAGGCTGCAGCTGCTGCCGACAGCTTCAGAGCGACTCCCTCTCCTCCCTGACCTCCGTGTGGGAAACCCGAGGCCTCGGCGTTGTGGGGCGCACAAGAGGAGCCCGAGGAGGCCTGATCTCCATTTCCTGGCCTCACACACATCCAGCGACGTTTACTCAAGCAGCTACAGCGATCTCAAACTGAAAATACACAATCTGCTCGACTAACACACACGACCTGTGAGAAATCTGCTTTTGGCAACAGGAGGACGAACAACAAACGTCCCATATTAGATTTACACAGAGACTGACACACGACTGAGCAGCCAGGATCATCTTTGATACTCAGTATGTGAAACAATAAACTCTTCTTATGTTCAATTAATCAATTAAGAAACTGCTAATGTAAATAAAGATGAGTCGGGTGTGTCGGTGCCACTTACCCCAGTATTGAAATGGTACTTGTACTTTATGAGTGTAACACTGACTTCTTGACCCTCTTCTGTCATTATGTGTGTCTAATATTGAATTTAATTAAATAAGTTATTTGTGACATTGCCACACTTGACTAATGGAAGCAGAGATTATTTTTGGAAACAGCAGAGAAAAATCTCAAACGGTCGACACGATGGTCTCAAGGTATCAACCATACATATATATCATAAGCATCTTATACGAGGAACAAAAGACTTGATCCCCTCATCACCGAGCAGAAACCACAACATCCCCATCGATCAAACGCCAGTTCATCCATCATTGCTTTATGTGCACACACACACAACGTGTCCACGCAGAGCCACAGTCACAGTGCACCATTTGATGAAAATGACATGTTGGACAAATGACGACCGAGGCTGCACAATCCACAGTTTGAAATTGTTCTGGCCGGGAAATCATCAAAGCATAGAAGCTCGCATCCCCCGAGGCTAACCGCAACAGCCCGCCGGTTCACATGGCGGCTGATTCCCAGCAAAGGACGGAGCTCTGTTGCTCTGCTGTTTGGCTCTGTAGCCGTTGCTGTGCATCACATGAGAGAAAAAGCCTGCAGGCGGGCGTCGCATCTAAGCGTCGGAAAATGAACACGGGCCAAAAGGCTTTGTAGAAGTTCACATCCAGAACAACATTATGAGAGAGAGCAACACGACACGGAGCGCTAATGGCTGCAAACATACGTACATCTCACCAAAGAGGATTCCTAATCATCAGAGCTATATTTAATACCCCAGGGGAGTGAGGGGCACGCACAACACACAAATACCACACAGTTCGCTCGCTGCATCGAAATCTCACTCCGTTTCTCTCGTTATCACACACAGCACAGATGATATCATCCATAGCTGCACAGCACGTGCCCCATGCTGTGCCCGCCGCTGCCATGAAAGCAGCGCTTTTCAAATGGAGCGCTTCGCTATCACTAATGATTAGCCAGAGTCTGGACAGTGTGGTGATTCTCACAACACTTCAAAGACAAAAAGCTGAGGATTGGACTGCTTTAACAGGCCCCGGGCCCAAACCGCGCCGAGAACATACACTTCAACCCATCAGTGGATGTCAGAGGCTATTTAAAGATGAGGGCCCTGATGTAGTTTTTATGTGGTGTAAGAACACGTCTCGCCGAACGGGGGGATGTAGGAGCTCGACCGTGCTGGGAAAAATAGAGAAGACGGAAGAGATGAGTGTGTGTTTTCTGGTAATGAGTCGCAGCAGAAGACGACGGAGCACAATCGCAGTCGATCAAAACTCCAGCCTTTCCAAAGGGAAGTTAATCGTAAATATCTTTATGTCAAAGAGGACACAGTGCTTCTGACGGAGTGATGAAAAAGTTTCCTTCTCTGCCCTGTGGTCTGTTGTGTGTGTGTGTGTGTGTGTGAGGGAGTTTGTGTGTTTTCTCATTTCCCCTGTCTCTCCTGCTGACTCTGATCTAATAATCGCAGAGTTGAGAAGTGATGCTCGAACGGCGCTGCAGCAGTAAGTAAAGGGACTCCGGAGTCTTGTGCGTGCGTGCGTGCGTGCGTGCGTGCGCGTGTGTGTCAATGGTGTAAATAACGGCGCTTCAGATGCAGAACTTTCTTTTCACCTTTTCACCCCCTGCTGCTCCAGGTGTTTTGTAGGAAAAAGACGGCGACAAGACAGACGCTGCTCGACGTCGGGGAGAAGGAACACGAGGCGCACAAATACATTTAATATGCACTGTTGCAGAGTGAGGAGGGCAGCGGCGGAGAGGAGGAGCAGGAGCTTGAACATTTCAGAGAGGATGTTGCAACACGCTGTAACTCTTGGAAAAACGCTTCCACTGAATCCCTAACGACTCGACTGTTTCATATGCATCGTCAAACAAGTCTTTTTGTTGCCTCCCCTCCATTACAGCCGTTACAAGTCCCCACTTACACTTCGGGAACATTGTTTTACATCTCGCTCTGCGTTTGATTTTCTTAATAAGGATGTAAAAAAACATGAAAAGGAAAATGTGCAATCCATCCTCGAGCTACTTGAAAGTTGACCCCGGCCTCACATCCGCCACAACGGAGGCCTCGGCGGTTTTGGTGTGTTCGAGTTCAGCGACCGACTGACTGACACGAGCCATTCAGGGGCTTAGAGGCCGGGGAAGGAGGTTTAACAGGGAACGGGCTGCGCTAATAAAAACCAGCAGGCTCTCGAGGTCTGTGGGTCATCGTGCTGTGATTTAATCCGAGAAGAAAATGGGACATTCCAGGTAGAGCCAAGTTTCATCTGCAGCCACACTAACACACACACATAAGGGCACAAAAATACTTTTACTGTCCTTATAGTGAGTAAATACACACATTTACAGACACAGAGACAAGTGACCTACTCTCTGACCGACCTGTCATCATCACACACACTCCATCCATCCTTCTTTTATCAGGACCAGACCTCTCCGCTCAGTGTGTACATCTGTTTATGTGTGAGATGCCATTATTCAGAGTCGGGGGCCTAAAGTCTTAAATCAAAACGCTTATTAGATTATATATAATCCTCTGTCACATATTTCTCTGTACAGCCCAGTGGGGGGAGGAGGTATTTGTCTCGAGGGGGAAGGTAATGGTTGATTCCCAAGAATACAAATTAAGTTCATGTACAGACAAATATGGCTGCAACTAATAATTCTTTTCACTATTGATTAAGCTCTCGAATATTTTCTGATTGATCACCTTATTGTTCAGTCTTTAAAATGTTAGAGAATGTTTGATTCCTTTAAGTCGACAGTATCTGCCATTAAAATCAGGGTGAAAGAAGCTGAAAAGAATTGCAGAAAATAGTAAAAAATGCCCATCACAGTTTTTCAGAGCCCAAAGAAAAAATCTTGAAATTGCTTGTTTTTTTCCAAGCAACAGTGCAAAACCCAAGACATTCAATTTGCAGGGAAGTCAAGAAGAGAAAACAACAAATCCTCACATCTGAGAGCCGAAACAAGAGAACGTTTTTGCTTGATAAACGACTTATATGATTTATTGCTTCTCAAAATCGTTGTCGACTTAAGTTTATGGATTGTTGACTGCGGATTGTCCATCAATCAACTAATAGCACACGTAACATGAAGCTCAGAAATACTAAAGAACTAAAACAAAAATGTTCGACTTAGAGTAGTGAGACACTGCACAATACACTACATACATAATACATGTACATCAAAAACACACACACACACACATGTAAAGTGCCATCCATGACACCAAATGTGGGTCAACAGCCTTTTAAGGTCAGACTGAGCTCTTAGCCCCGCACGCTGCTCTTGTGCTTAAAACCCAAATGGCCAAGAGTTCCCCACTTACACCCCCGTCTCCCCCTGTCTCCCCCCTCCCACCGGGACACACTGAATCCCCGTCCCAGCAGGAGATAAAGCAGGATACGTCACGCGAGGCCCTGAACCATTACCGCCACACTAATGTGCAACATACTGTCAGAGTTCGCTCCAGTGGCGTCTGAGCTCTTTCAGAGCGCTGTTACGAATGTTGGCAAATTCTTTGATCTGATGAATATTAAATACCTTAAGTGGATTCCACAGAGACGTTTGTGACATTAATGGCTGCGCTGCTTCCAGCCTTTCTGTGACTGAGGACTTGAGTTTTTAAAAGTCGAACTGAAGGTTGACAGTTTGAGAAGCCGAGTGGGGAAAGTCAATGAGGTGCGTTTAAGCTTAATACTTTTTTATACATACATAAAGACACAACACTAAATCTGTTGTCAGATTTGTTGATCAGATGGTTCGATTATCACTTTGAATAAAACAATTTCCCATTATTAGACTGTATGATTTGCTTTTGTTGTTCATGCTTGTGTTTACACAAAATGCATTTGAGAATAATGTGTGTGAAAGTAAAAAAATGGGTGATAATGACAAAATCATCGTGGTTTTATCTTGATAATAAAATGTGTTTATCTGAGAAATAAAACAAAATTCATTCTTAAGGGCGACAGTCGCTATCTGAGAAACCTTCTAACAAATTGATTCCACAGAGGGATGATGATGAAGTCTGAATGTGTGAATGTGAATTGTTGAGGAAAACACTTCGCTGTGGCATTAAACCATTTGCAGCTTCACCAAAGCGAACCAGGCAGCACGAGGCTGCGGTTTCACAGGGCGGCGTGTGGGTGTCAAAAGTTTTTATGAGCCACACTCCTTTCACTTGTAATGACGTCTCCGGGGTGCTGCTAGAAATTATTTTTTGCTCCGTTAAAGGAATCTTTAAAAAATGGTTTCATCCAACAGAGCGGTGATAAAGTGAAATAGTTCGGCCTCACAAACTGATGTCATGAAGTCACATCTTGCTTTTGTGCTAATGTACTACTAAACATAAACCATCACTGTGGGTAAAGCTGGTCTAATAAGATGTTTATGTCCAGATTAAAGGCGAGATATGTTCTGTGCATGTTCAATTCTCTCTACTTTGCATGTTTTTATCTTTGTTTTTGACCATTACTTTATTTCCTGTGCGACATTTGAAGAAAAGTCCACACTGCAGGTCTTCAGTCAGTCAGTCTGGCTCCAAATGGGAGAGAATGACATCATCACGCTATCAGACATGGTCAATACTGGGTGAATCAGGACACACACACACACACACACACACACACACACACAGAGCACATAAAAACACACACGCAGAAACATGATCCTAGAAGATTCAACAACACACAAACTCTTGTTTCCATCACTGGGAAGCTGGTGCTGATCTCTTCTTCTCTCCTAATCTCTACTAATCTTTGTGTTTGTTTCCTCACTGCTCGCTCGTAGCTTTCTGCTGTTCAGCCTCAGACCAGCGTCCCCGGGGCCCCTGCGTCCGCGGCCCTGTGAGCCACATTACTCACAAATGGAAAGGATTCAGATAAAGTTACAGAAAAAAAAAAATCTCTTTTATGAAAAACAGTATCAGTAATTCAGCTGTTTCGGTTTTGGTGGGCGAGATGTAAACTGCTTCTGTTTACTGCATTTTCCATTATAAAGACTATGACGGATTTTTGCTGTGTGTTGCTGCCAAATCACAAAAAAAAGAAACTATTTGCTGCAGAACCAATTTCTCGGGTATAAAAGGGAAGTTTTGTGAACCTTTAGACAGCTGTTGATCACACAAACTACTGCATTCATGTCGAGCATGAATCGGAGCGACAGCTCATGTGAATGCTTTGAAGATGTCCTCAGATTGAATTTTCAAACAGGCGTTAAGACAAAACCAGCCTTGATTTTTTTTTAATGACTGCAATATTTTGCTATGCTGATGAAATTCATTTTTAACAGATTGAATGGGTGAATGCTGGGGTCCATTACACTCATTAACGTGAAGACAATACTGACGCTATGAAGACAACGGCGTGCAGAGTTTAATTTCTAAACTCTCTTAAACCAAAGGAGCAATTCAAAGTGTCACGAGGTTGTTAAGAGAGAGATGGAAAAGTTAAAAGGCAGCACAGAAAAGCCTTGAAGGACTAAGTCCATTTAAAGAGAGGATATTTTCCCTCGACTGTAAAATGATGAATGCTGAACATTGCTGCAATAATAATAATAATAATAATGATGAGAGCGTAATCTTGGATTACTGTACATGTTCGTTTAGCTCAGATCAAACACTTAACTCGGCGTCTGATTGGACTCAGAGGGGAGGCCGTATTTAGTGTGATCACAGCAGGTCGTCTGCTATTAAAATGTTTGGAGTCTCCAGCTCGAACACCCATTACATAAGTGTGAGACATAATCCTCATCACTAATGCCAACACATCAATAATGCACTTAAAAGGGAATTCTGGTATTTTCCTCCAGCTGGTGGCATTTAGACATTTCCTGACATTTTACTGAATTTGGGAACGATGCTCACATGACATCATTAATATCTTTGAAAACTAGCTTT